>CAWUFW010000877.1:0-1200000 GCA_963921515.1 Calotriton arnoldi | reverse complement strand
TAAGTCATGGATGCAATGAGTAGATGAGAGGAGTGTTTACGTTTCACTATTGCAGCAATGTTGTAGTAGATTTTCTGTATAATGCATGGCATTTGTATGTCCTTTAAAAGTTAAGCAGATGTCTTAAGTAGAAACAAGACAAAGTATTTTTCCATATTTGTCAATAAGATAGAGCTACAGAACTCTTAACTACATAAGTGTTTTTTGTCCTTCCATTTGTGTTGGACCCTGAACTTTCAGTTGGTAGATTAATGCATATGGTACAGATCTTTGAGAGTTACAGGGGTTTTAAAAGTAATTGGACCAAGTCGTGATTTATCCCTTGACAAATTGGACTCCCGGGTCACTAATAGGGGACAGCTTCTGATTTGCAGGGAAGGATATCGTTAATTAGGTATTTGTTACGAGACAACCAGAGTGTTAAAAATGGGGATCTCTAGTTGGCAGTGGCTTGCACCCTGTCTAAGTAGGGACCCTTATTCTAGAGTTACACACCCAAGATAACCCTGCTCACCCCCTTGGTAGCTTGGCACGAGCAGTCAGGCTTATCTCAAAGGCAATGTGTAAAGCATTTGTACATAAACACACAGTAACACAGTACAGACGGACAACACACCAGATTAGAAAAATAACCAATATTTATCTGAGTACAAGATCAAAATGAGAAAAATCCAACATAAACAAGCAAAGTTATCACTTTTAAAAGGTTCAAAATATTTCAGTCACTTTTATCATGAATTACCTGGGATGCGTCAAAATCAAAGACGAAAACAGGTGCAGTGGAGGTGAGGAACTGGAAAAGCAAAAGCGATGCGTTGGTTCCTTACTCCCAGGGGAGGTGATGCATCTGCTCCTTACTGCAGCGCAGGGGAGGTGATGCTTCAGTTCCTTACTGTCGGGGGAGGTGAGGCATCAATCTCCAGACATGCAGCCTCAGTTCCTTACTGTGGGGCAACGTCGATGAACTTGGCGCTCAGGTGCGATGCGTCAAAAATCCAGACGCGCTGGGAGGATGCAGCAGTGACGAAACAGGCGCTGTGTTGATTTTCCAGCCATAAATCAGGTGATGCGTCAGAGCAGGTGCCTCCGACGTTTGAGACAGTGCTCGTGCTGCTGCAAGTTTTCGGCGACTCAGCAGACGCTCCATCGAATCTTCGTCTGCACCGCAGCGATGCGTTTGTCTTTCAACCGCGTGTCGTTCCTGTGGTGGGAAAACCAGGCGCTGAAGATCGATGCTTCGATTTTCTTCAGTCCTTTAGAGTAAAGTCCTCTCCAATGCCCAGAACTGGAATAAGCACCACTTGGCAGGTCAGAACTGCCAGCAGATGGGTTCAGGGACTGTGGGTGAAGTCTTTGATGGCCCTGAGACTTCTTAAGAGGAGGCAAGCACACACAAGTTCTTGGAGAACCTTGGCAAGCAGGATACCGAAAGCAAAGTCCAGTCCTTTCACTGCCCAAGACCGAAGCAGCCAGCAGTAGGCCAGCACAACACAGCAACAATCAGAGCGGCAGTTTCCCTCCTACAGCTTCTCCAGCTCTTTTTCTTGGCATAATCTCCTCGTTGTCCAGAAGCGTTCTGAAGTAATGGTGTCACAGCTCCAGTCCTTATACCAGTTTCTGCCTTTGAAGTAGGCAAACTTCAAAGGAAAGTCTTTGTAGTGCACAAGACCCTTCCTTTCCCTGACTTGGCTCCAGCCACACTATGGAGGGGGGTGGGGGTTTGAGGCATACCCTGCCAACTAATGGCATCTCCTTGTGTAAGCTTTGTTTGCCCTAAGTTGGCAGGGTATGCTCAAACGTGGGTCCCTTGCTCACTTTGCCACTGGATTCAAGCTAGTCTGGCTGATGAGGGGTGTTACCCCGAAACCGGTCCCAGGATGCTTGTTTCCGGTACAGGAAAGACCTGGCTTGGCAGTTCCGGCTGGACTGTTCCCATGAGGTACAGGGTTGAGACTGATTTGCATATGGTTGGGTCTGTACTGGGGTGGCGAAGTGAGTTAAAGAACGATGATGGATTCAACCCAGATCTGTGACTTGGAGTGAGTGTCTGAAAAGTTTCAGCGCTCCGTCCATCATCTCCTTGTGTTTTCTTTGTTCGCCCTAAGTTGGCAGAGTATGCCCAGACGGGGTCCCTTGCTCACTTTGCCACTGGATTCAAGCTAGCCTGGCTGATGAGGAGTGTTACCCCGAAACCGGTCCCAGGATGCTTGTTTCCGGTTCAGGAAAGACCTGGCTTGGCAGTTCGGGCTAAACTGTTCCCATGAGGCACAGGGTCAAGACTGATTTGCATATGGCTGGGTCTGATCTGGGGTGACGAAGTGAGCTAAAGAATGATGATGGATTCAACCCAGATCTGTAACTGGGAGTGAGTGAAAAGTTTCAGCGGTCCGTCCATCATCTCCTTGTGTTTTCTTCGAATAATCTGACCAGGGTGACAGCTGCCCACCAACCTGCAAAGCCCCTGGAAATCCTCATGGGTGATAAACACAATATACAAATAACATAAACTAACACATTTGATTTAGGGTGTAAGGAGGAACCCTATAATAAAGCATGCCACCGAAGGGTGGGTGAGGGTTTTCATACTAACAGAAGGTTGTCTCTTCTGTCTGAGAGACAGAACTGCTTCAATACTCAGATTCTGCATGGTATCAAAGATACACAACTGCATATGAAAAATAATGAATGCCATATAAGGTGTGAATTTTTAAATGAAAAACAAAAGTTTTTTTTTTTTTTAAAGTGTTTACCCTCAACGAGCATGCATGAAGTTAATTTCCATATTCCTATAAGATGAAGCTACTGAAAGCATCCGAAGTCATAAAGTGGTAAAGGTTGTCTGCGGAAGCCCACTACAGCCACTGTGGAACCTTTTACATAGGCTCTTATCCATATTACTCACTTTGTTAGATGCACTATAGCACTCTGTCAGACTTTAGACTATAAGGACTCAGCTGTCCACCACATTTATTATGGGTTTCTCACCCTGGAGATGCTTTGATTCTCATTTCATAGCTTAATATGTAGTTCAACTTAGGTGTTCTAGCAAGCTCTTTGTGTAGATATCCTACCGCATCTACAGCAAAAGGACAATGAGAGGAACACAGAGATGTAATTCTATTATCACAGGAATTAGCAGGAGGTAATGTTCTTAATGGCCAATCCCTAATTTTTGGTACCTTGCAGAGTGAGCTCTGCAATTGGTACGAGCCTCCATACGCATTCTCTTCCAAATTCTCATGCCATAGATTCTAATCTACATTAGAGCTTTCATTTAACTTCAGTAACTCCTTCAAATAACTCCATCAACAGGCTGTTGTCGGAGGAGGACAAAATAAAATGCAGCAATCTAGGAGTGTAATGTTCTTTGCCTAATGTTCAGCATAGGCAGGTGGTCTGTTTATACAGGTATTTCTAAATACAGTTTCTGTGCTAAAGCACTATAACATATGCCTGTTCTTTTCTGCTGGCTAGTCTATTAAAATGCTACCTTCTGTGAACAGGAGTCAAGTCTCACTAGTTGACAAAGCCTTACTAATTGGCTGATAAAAAACATAGTGAGCATCTTTCCTCACCTTGTGCCACTACCAAAATAATTTAAATATCAAACAAAGACTTATGACTTCTGAACATGATATTCCCATGCTTCATGTGCAGTGTATCGTAGCCTGTTCCATTTGACCTGGCCAGGAGCAAGAGCACTGATCTGCATCAGGACTTATTAACCAGGTGCTGATAGAAGATAGATTTTCAATGCTACCAATTTTCATGTGTCAAACTAAAGCACAGTTGCAGAGCAACACACTGTAATCATCCGAACATCCTCTCATGCAATGCATATGTCATGAAAGCTGTTAGAAAGTAAATATTATTGTGAGTTAGAGGTTCGGGTTATGATATTAATGCTCAGTTGATCTTCTTAGTTATCAACCAGCACTCATTGCCTATTTCAAACCTCTTTGAGCCTGATTATTTCCATTAATTTAACAATTTGACTAAAAACATGATCAGTTAGTGTCCTTCACCTCAGCCCAGAGAATAATTAAAGCTGGGAACTTTTGCTTCCTACTCTATTTCTTAATGAGACATGGTGGCACTCATACATATAAATATCATGTTGTGTAGTAGTTTAGTCTCTCTGTGTCCACTAACAGCTTCTTGGCCCATTCTTTACAGTGCTACATGGTGTGAAGCTGAGGTTGGTCCCATGTTGTACGTCAGTATCAGTGGATTGCTCTCTGTGCATGGAAACTTATATTGTTTACTGCACCACTAAAGGAAATGAAAGCCACTGGGTAGCTCTACCTTAAGGCATTACTGGGCACTTCACCATAACCAAACACATCAGTGCTTCGCAGAAAGTCTTCCAGATAAATAGACTCCTTCCAGAGTGGACAACCAGTTTAGACATGCATGTCTTGTCAATGTATTTGTATGAAACATCAGTTGAAAACTATAACTTTCTTCTGGGATGTTCTGCCTGGTAATCAGTGGTTAATAGTAGCAAATGGGATAGAACTTGATATAGACTAAGGAAAAGTTACTTAAATATTAACATTGGGACTATATATATTTTCTCATGTGACCACCACTCACGATTACTCTCAACTAAGATTACTGTACTAAGATCATTGTTGGAAAATAACTTACAGAAGTTGAGGTCTGAGTAGTAGGAAAAGGTTAGCTACATTAAATACAATATGGCGTGTGATACTGGCTGCTTGCTAGAATGTAAATAAAAACAGCTTTAGTGATTATAAGTGGTTCGCACAGTAATGACTTGTCTAGCTTAATCATGTAAGGAAGGTGTGAAATCAAAAAATTTATAAGAGTTCTTATGTGAGTTACTGATGAGTTTTGTATTTGTTGTTCATTGCAGTGGCTTTGACAACTCCTCTGACAAGGATCATGGCTCCAAACCTAGTGCAAAAGCTCTTTATGGTAAGGTTTGTTTTATGTGCCTCTTGCCAAGCTAACTCTTGACATATTTCTATAGCATTCTTCATTGGTGTTGCATTAATATCTTTCCATTTTAGTTTGAACATTTGCTGAGAGTACTGCGTTCCACCTGTGACTTTAAATTAATACAGTTCTACATGTCATGATCTTCTGTGTTAAGTAACATTTCAATTGCAGTGAAGGCAATCACGTAAGAACTCTTGTAATCTCGATTTCTAATTGGTAATCCTAAATACCCGTAATCAAAGCTATGCTTTCTTGTTTCTATTACAGTTATGTAGATTACATATCTTGGGTTTTATGGATGAATTGTGTGCATTTTAGAACAATTTAGTGAAATTGTTTATTTGGGCAGTTGAAATAAGCATTGGAACTTTCTCCACTACCATGTGTAGTACATCTTAAAGTAATCAATGGTAGCAAATGTACATCAATGATTCCAATACAGATTATCTAAACCATTTAGACCTTTACAAGAGGGCAGCTTGTTACAAGACAATCTTATTATGGTCAACACATTTCAGAGGCTACTATTCCGGGGTAGGACATTCTCAAAATAAGCTCAGGAATCCTATAGTTTTTATCTACAAGTAGATACTCCTTGACAGCAAATTGTAAACATTTATTTGAGAGTTTTATACAGCATGTACATGACCCAAGGGTATCGGAGCACTGTACAATATACAATACAATTTACCGACCAACATTGGTAGTCACAATAGTTTTTGATGTTTCATAGATAGTTCTGTACATGTTAAGAGGCTCTGAAACACATGACTCCACCTGTAGTTGGACTTTAAAATTACACCTGGTGGTTAATGTAATAAGAGGGAATATAGTTATGGTGGATATATTTCTACCTGATTTACATTGTTTCTGACACTGCTTTTAAAGTTTCCTGTGGATGGGTTTGTATGTATTTCCGGAGGAAAGGAGTTCCCGATTCTGGGTGTGTTTCCACTGAAGGAGCATGTGCATGAATTTTCTTTCTTGAAGCAAGTAGCAAGCCAGTAGTAGTGTTTCGGAGCTATGTAGTGAGCATTTTCTTGTTAGGTTGTTCACTGAGAAACTGCAAAATAGCTAGGGATGTGCTTTGTGTGTTGCAGGCTATCTTAAAGATGCATCTTTGCTTCGATTGGGAGCCATTCTATCCTAGATAGTGTGGGAGTGATGTGGTCATAGCATTGTTCCCCTGACTTGAGTCTTGCAGCTTCAATTAGTGTGGCCTTCATGGAGCCTAGGTGCAGTGCTTAATTTGTTAAAAAAAATGCCAGGGCTCTCGTCAGGGGGCCACTGCAGCTTGCACCACACATTGCCCCTATCTGCGCTGCAATGATAGTAACAACAGCACTACTAACTATCACACTCTTACAAGTGTGACATTTCGTACAATTCCAGGCCCCCAAAGCTATAAGAATGGCTTGGGTTGCAGGTAATAGTCATTTTTAATGTATACTGAATTAATATTTAACTGTTGTGGTAATCTCAGACAGCGTCACCTTGTGGCACACTGCCACAGGCGCCGGTTTTGGCAATTAAGTGCTGGTGCCACAAGCGCCGGTGGCGAGCACCGGAAACCACCAGCTCAAATTAAGCACTGGCTAGGTGGTATTTTGGTGTGCTGGTGAGAATAACATTGCCATAGTCTAGTTTAGAGATCACCTTAAGTAGTAAGACCCAAGCTATCCATATGCACATCTCAGTCAAAATGAGCTCCCCTAATGTCCTATTATGAAGATGCCCTTTTTCAACTTTAGTTTCTTTCATACTATTAGACGTTGACCAGTAAGAGAATACACTTTTCTGCTAAGAGTAAATCTTGAGGTTCCTTACCTAATTCTTGTCAACCAGAGGTTCAACCAGATATTGTATCCATCTCCCACTGCTAATCTGTTCCGTAATGCTTTTAACTTATCATTGCGCAGTCACTAAGATCCTTCTTTTCTAAAATATCCGGTGGTTACACTGCTATTGAGGAAAAAACTGCTTAAAACCAGAAAGTTGATAAATGTTTGACTCTTGCAGCTTCCTATATCCAGCCAAGGTGATGGCAAAGAGGAAAATGTTGAACATAATTAATTTTAATATTTTATGGACACCATCCGTTTTCTGAACCCTTTGCAGATTGACTTAGATGTAATAGGCATATGTAACTGTCCTTCTGGACATGATTAAGAGGCTGAACTTTGACAAGGGCAGTTTAAAGCGCTGTGGCTTTACTAGACTTTTCTGTATCTTTTGACGTTGACCATCAACACGTGATCCTTGCTGTTGGGGAGAAAATAGCGTTAAGAACTCCACACCAAGGCAACAGTAAGTTTTTAAATCAATCTTTCACTTTGTAGTCATTCCACCTCTTCCTTGTTCGCCTCAGCATCTCTTCTACTATCTCCCACCAGTATTTTCCTGTCTAATCGTTCGTGAATGTAGTATTCAGCAAGATTTTCCCACCAAGGGGCTGCCTCTTTTAGCCACTATAAGCAATGCTATATTCAAACCCACTTTTTCCTTACATAGAAGTATTTCTTGAGAAACTTTGTAATATCAGATTAAATAAGATAGGCAGACAATATGTATTACTTCTATGCTCAGTCATAGAGCACATTACCATTGCCCATCATCATCATAGGCCGCAGTCAAAAAGAAGCAGAAGGCCCGTTTTCTTTTCTCTAAATGACTATAAATTGCTTACTCTCCATCAACCTTTATACTTAGTTCACTTTGGCATGGCTAGCAAAATGCTTGTCTAGGGAGGACTGCATCATTAATCGTACCCGAGTCAGTAAAGTAGAATGCCAACATCTTTGTTCAGCAGACTATCAATGGTACTTTAAGACTCTGGATTCTCTTAACGTTTAGACTCGAGTGACTATTGTCTTAAGCATTGTCACTCGCATCATCTGCTGTAGGAACTAAATACTTTGCAATACTGGACTAAATGCAGTGTTGGTTTTGGGTTGCTAATAGAATGCTTGAGCATTTTCTCTCAAATATTTTAATTCCAGGTGTAACTACCATCTCAGGTCATCCATAGACAGTTTTAATTGTGTGTGTATATATGTGTGTGTATATATGTGTGTGTGTGTGTGTGTGTGTGTGTATATATACGCACACAGCATCAGTGTAGTTAAATTTAGGTTTAAGTTTCCATAGGAAAGGCATTTCTTTGTTTTCTTAATAATGTTGGTGCTGTTTGACAAGCCTGCATGAAACTTTCCCCCCAAAAAAAACTTGCATCCACTTTGGGTCCTTCATAGCAAGTTATATATACTCATACTTTGAGTCAGCCCTCTTCATCCATTGGTCTGTTCATTCACATTTTACTTCCGCCCACTAGGAAATACAGCATTGGACGCTGGGTCAGCGCAATTCGGACATTGGCGGTCTTGCAGTGTGAATGGTGACACTTTTCCCAATCATGTGCAGATCCTCCTAAAACCTTATGCATTTTAAAGCCAGGGTTGGAGGACTAATACTTAAGTTTATAAATGCTTTTCTTTCTATTCTTATTCATTTCTAAACTGTCTTCAGGTTACAGTAATTCACAAACAGTAGTGCAGTTTCTTTGGGCCAATAAGAATCCTCTTTTTCTGTGTTGAACTTTAAAACTAGAAAGGATTCATACACTGGTTATATGTATATCTGAATGATATAAAGCACCAATATTTTTTTGTTTGCAGTCCCTCTACAGACAGCCCTAGCAGCTGTCTCTCGAAAGACAGCGTTGTATACCATATTCAACAAAGCCAATCTTTTCTCAAGGTTAGATGGCTTTTGTGTTAATCTCAGCTCCCTTGGTCCTATTTGTTGCTTTTTTCCCTTTGTGTTGGATGCCCACCCACAAGTGCTATTTGGTTTCGCTTTTGGTAGATTCGATATTCTTCCTGGTCTGAAAGCAACATTGAAAACAAAGCCACTTTTAAACAATACTAATTTGCAGCCTTCAGTGCCGTATAGTGGGTCACCAGAGCAACTGTAGTAAAAATGTGGTAGATATAACATCGATCTTGACAGTCTAGTATAAACGAGCATAAGCAATGGCAATCTTGCTGACACATGTAAAAGCAGGCGAAACTGATTAGTTTTGCCAGTGCTTTTTGGTTATTGCAAGCATGGAACCATAACGATTAGACAAAAAGCACAATTGAGGGATAGAATGCTGAACAATGTGAAACATTCACCCCAGTACAGAGATCTGGCCCTAAATCCATAGTTTTTTTTGCTTCTCATGCCATTCCAGTTTAAACCCAGCCATATGCAAATCAGTCTTGACCCTGCTCCCCATGGGAACAGGCCAGCCCGAACTGCCAGGCCAGGTCCTCCCTGGACCAGAAACGAGCATCCTGGGACCAGTTTCGGGGTATTACCCCTCATCAGCCAGGCTAGCTTGACTCAAGGGGAATAGAAAGCACGGGACCAACGTCTGGGCATACCCGTACCACTCGGGGTGATAAATGCAAAAAGAACAATTGATGGACAGAATGCTGAACTATGTAAAACATTCACCCCATTACAGAGATATGGGCCTATATCCTTTTTTTTCCGCTCCCCATGCCATTCCAGTTTAAACCCAGCCATATGCAAATCAGTCTTGACCCTGCTCCCCATGGGAACAGTCCAGCCCGAACTGCCAGGCCAGGTCTTCCGTGGACCGGAAACAAGCATCCTGGGACCGGTTTCAGGGTATTACCCCTCATCATGATTAGACAGCAGCATTTTTTGTGCCATTTTCTTGCATTAAATAACCTAATCTCACCAGCTTTCCAAGGCTAGGCCTAAACCTATTACCTTTACATATGCGTGCATTACTTTTTTCTTAATCTGCTATCATTTCACGTTTTGCCTTAATATCAGGCATTAGAGTAATTATTGAAAAATGTTTTAAAGTTTTTGAGATGTAAAGTTTTATTTTCTTTGTAGTGATAGGACGTATGTCCTATTTCCAAGTTATTCAGAATTTCCGATTTTAGTGGAACAGGAAGTCACCGTCAAAATTGAGATTCCAAATAATTCAGTAAATATATTGCTGTATTATCATGCACAGAATCTTCTCATACTTTATCAGGGTTAAATTTAGCAGGTGAAATCTGTCCCAAAAAATTGCCCCGTAAGGAGTAATTACATGTGGAAATATGTGAGGCAACGCTGTTTTTTCCTGCCCAGTCCACAGGGGATGGATAACTCTGAATTCTTAAGTAATTCTGAATCCAAAAATAACCAATGCCTGCAGTATCTGTAATTGTGTGTGTGAAATTATCACATCGGGAATTCCAATAAACAAGGAGAGTTGCATGTAAAAAATTTACTTTGGCAAACGAAAGATTTTGTCTATTACTGGCAAGGTACACATGTTTGAGTCAACCGTCTGGCCTTCCAAAAAGCGTGCCTTCCAGGCCTTGGTCATGTAAAAATCGTAGAGCAAGAAAAACGATTGAGGACATAGAACTGGTGTGGCAGTAGTGTACGTTTTTTCTGCAACAATAATGTGGAGGCTTCTTAGACCAACATAACGCTACAGATCTCAGTGTTACCCATAAATAATGGAATTCTAGAAAGCCAGAGAAAAGTGAAACATTCTTAGTGTAACGAAGCAGATGGTAAACAGAGACCAAGAGAGATGCTAACTTGTTCATAAAATATGAAGTAAGCATTTCTGTAATGTGGACTGCTTAGATGGTAGAACAGAAATGCCCTCTGAGAGAGGGTTAACACGTACTGTACAAGCCATCTTGATGCAGAACATAAGAAAGCTCATTTAGAGTATTTTTTTTAATAGAACCAGATCCTCAGGGTATCGGATTACTGTCCAGCAATAAAAACACGTAAAAACGTGCATTGGTAATTAATCAGGAACTGTAACTCGCGTCCTCGCCATGCACAGTTTTTCATCAAATATGTAATTTCAGATGTTGCAGCGATGTTATCAATGATGTCATGGAACATGTCATGAGTGATGTAATATGTGGGGTCAAAAGTAGTGCATGGCGAGGGTGTAAGTTATAATTACTTTGTCCCAAGTGATATATAGTTCCTTGAGATAACAATAACTGGTGAATTTGAGTGGTTTTGTGTGTTTTAAACGGTATGTTCTGACTGACATTTTCTCCGAACTATAACGTTCCTTTAACCTTTGCTTTTTTTCTCTGAATTTCTATGTTTTTTTAATGCAAAGTACGATATTACCATACCTAACTATAACCTCACTTTAAACTTTGTGTTTTTTCTCCGTTAATTTTTAGGGTTTTTTTCTCAATGTAAAAGTAGTTTATCATTATCATACTTAATGCAACCCCATGCTACACACTGCTTTTGGTCATGTGGCCTTGTGTGCAGCCCCTCGTGGGCATTCAACTCTACATCATGCAGGTCCTTCAGCCATTCTCATTGTGGGTTGGCCGCAGTGCCTGTACCCAAACCCCCGTTGGCAGGGGCTTGGGCACAGGGCCTGGTGCCCAAACTCTAGCGAGCACATGGGTGACTATGTGATGTTTTAATATAAACAGTGTAATTTTAAGTAAGGCTGAACTACTGACTTTGTCGATGGGCCAAAACACCAAAATCTAAAAAGTGGGCCTTATGGCTTTATGAAGGGGTCAGCATATCAACATATATAATGTATACCTATTGTCTTTGTCAAAAATTCACCAATAATTATAATCAAATGTATAGCTCATTAATTCACACAGTGCATTGTTTAATAAAAGTGATTGGCATTAAATAAAATTCTAATAAGGTTTTTATTAAAATAGTCATTTTTTTTTTTTTTACCATTTTCAAGCTACTATGTGAGCCATAGAATCAATGACAAAGAGACTGCATGACAGCTGAAGAGCATAGAGCTCCAGCTGGGAGTGCTTTAAAGAAATATGGTAAGCTCCCAGGTCATGGATTTAATGGCCCAGCAGGCTTACTGTTTTTAATGTTGCTAGGGGGCTGATGAACTCCCTGCAGCCTCCCACCACGTTACCAAAATGCTTGGCAGTGCCCCGCCACTTGTACGGACACCACTGGGCTCCAAAAATCTATCTATAAAGCCCTTGCAGAGCATTACAGGGAGCTCCTTGCAAGGAGCTGTGAATAATAAATGAACGACTCGTGCCACTTATTTATCATTCATTTTTTTTAATGATTTCTTTTGGGTATCCCTGTGCCTAATGTGGACTTTCTGTTAGGAGTTGCTTGGAGAGCCCCAGGGCCCCCACTGCCCTACCAACTCTATGCAAGTGGCCCCATATGTGGCCACTTGCAGGAGCTGACCACACTCAATTTTTATTTTTTCATTCATGTGGTGCCCCAGTGCCCACCCGGAGGCAGTACTTTATTTCCCTGACCCACCTTGGGGTGTTCCTTTAAAAAAAGAAAAAAACTGGAGGCTGCTGCATTGTTTTTTTTCTCCCAAAAATTAGTGCCAGAATCCGCAGCGCCAATTTAAAAAAACAAAAAACAATTTTTGGACGGGGAGGGTAAGGTATCACAATCCTGCCCCCTATTTGTGACTACTGGCAGTACTTGTGCCTTATATGCCCTTCGCAATTCCACCTTCGTTAACCACCTCTTTTTGCTCCACTTAGTTCCTCAAACACATTACTCAAATTCCCCAAGCTCAAATCCCCCCATTGCCCCACCCCTCTGAATAAAGGCCTCCGTTTGGTTATTTCGCCCATTTTCCTTCAGGTGGCCAGCCACAGATTGCTCCCCTACCTCCTCTGTAAACCTCAGTTCAATTATGCAATAGTGCTCAAAATCGTGCAAGATTTCGAGCATGATCACATGACTGGTGGCTGTTTTGAAGGGGTGGGTGTAAATACCACACCCCAATCATGAGGCCAGTTCTTGGATTGCTGGACTTCAAGAAGACAGATCTTCCTTGCAAGAGCACCACTTAACTTCACAACTCTGGACTGCAACATCATCCTCCTGGGCCAGCCGATTCCTGTATCGTGACGGTATATCCACATCAAAACGTTCAAAATAAAAGAGAGAATTACCAAAGACTTCAGGTTAGGGTGCTCTACCAATTTGGGTCACAAATTTAATCCACAATCTCTAGAAAGTGCAGAGAGCAAGACTGAGACTTGATATTTAGAAAACAGTGTGTTTCTGTGAGGACCTCCTTGTGATTTTGTGCATTCTAGTTTTGATGAAAAACTCTAGTAAATCTGGAATTTTTTGGAAGAGTGACTTTGTTCTCCTGGCATTAGCAGGAGTTGAGACTTTGCCCTTTTGGCATTATTAGGAGTTGAGAAGCCAACAGCTCTTGAGTCAAGGAGCCAGAAATGTGGACTCAGCAGTGTTGTGTAATCCAAACCCTATCTCCAACCTAGGTAAGCCTCTACAAGTTAGAAGTGTAATCCTTACTCAAAGATTTATGTGTCATAGTATGTATTTTGGTGTTCACTGTATGTTGTGCTCCTTGTGTGCAGCAAAATCCCCAAACAAGAGAACAGAGGCGACCATTGACAATGCACTTTCCTAAGCACTCATCCACCCAAAGACCCACAACTGTGAAGAGAAGTCCCATCTTTTTCTTTCTCATTCCCAACCCCTTTCCCTTCATGAACGTCTGCCAATGCTCGTGACTTTGGCCATGCATTGAGAGCAGTTGTGAGAGGGTCGATTGCCCTTGCTTCTGCAGAAGACCTGAGATTTGTAGGTTGAGTGGCAAAGCATAACAATATGTTTGTTTTACTTTGTTACATGAGAGTGGATCGAGTCCACGAGTCCCCAAATGGAATCTTTGTTGATGTGGTGACACCCAATACGATCTTATCTCAACATCTGTTAACTCTGCGGCATGAAATATACAAAGTGTTTGAACCTTGGTTTTGCAAAACTACTGAACGGATTTACACCAAATTCCAAAAAGCACGCTTTCTGGACCAAGATCTTCTCTTCTTCCAAATTTAGTGTAATTCAGTTTGGCAGTTTTTGCGATATTGCTGTTCAATGGAAATAGTATTTAGTTAAAAAAAACTATATTTTAAATGTGATCTATTTCCTTATAGCCCTGATGAAGTCAGAGGTGAATATGCCATAGCGACAAAACACGTTGGCTTGTGTGGATGTCAAGAGGCGTGGGCCTATGGATTTCAAGAGGTCGGTGGATCATATAAAGAGACTGAAATACAAAAATCCAGGAGTATCATTTGACTTTATTGTTGATTGCTCTATATACTTTTGAGAGTGCTTGGGGCATTTGTAACTGTCTCACTCTCTAAGATGTCACCCCCTGCTGTGTCAAGGCAACTTCATGTCATCTTTGGATATGAAAGACATGTACTTTTATATCCTGATCAACCCAGCACATCATCAGTACTTTCCCTTTGTGGAAAGTGGCCAACATTAATAGTTCACTGTGTTACCTTTCGGAGTCACTACAGCTCCAATAGTGCCTAGCGGTTATAGCAGCACACCTGCACTGAAATGCCATTCATGTCTTTTCAGACGACTCACTGGCCAAGAACAGCAGCAGCAAGCGACAATGCCCAGCAAACACTCAAGAATTTGTCTTGCTTCAGAACCTAAGTTACCCATCATTGCAAAAAATTGCCTCTACAACCACAGCAGATTCAGCCTTTCCTCAGTTAGTCCTCAGTGCAGTCACAGGCAAGGCATATCCCAATCACCAGAGGGTGTTGGCATTGCACCAGCTGTTGCCTCTTTTTCAGACATGTTGTCCAATTATCATCTGAACTTTCAGGAATGTGTTAGAAATAATGGTCTCCTTCATAGCAATTGTACCCTATGCCAGATTTCACATACGTTCCCTACAGGAATACCTTGCAAGGTAGTGGGTGTAAGCGTAAGGGCATTAAGAGGATCTAGTGTTGATAACATCCAGGGTTCTGCATTCCTGGCTTTTGAACAACAAGAGCCTGTTTATCAAGCCCTTTCTAGACCCTATTCTGCAAGTAACCATCACCACTGATGCCTCTTTCATGGGGTGGGGAGCTCATATCTGAGTGTTCAAGGTTCAGGGCCTATGGCATCCCTCAGTACTAGGGGTGTCACATAAACTACCTGGAGCTCTAAGAAATCAGACTACCCCTCAAAGTGTTCCTCCCGCTCATACTGCGGAAGACAGCACTACTGAATGCAAACGACGACTGTCATGTTCTACATTCAGAAGCAGGGTTGCTCTCTGCACTAGCGCAATGCATTGGACAATCTGCAACAACATTTACGTGCTAGCTGAACATTTTATGGGAGAACGGGAGAACAACTCCGAGGACCTGCTCAACAGAACATATCAACAAGTTCTTGAATGGGAACTCAAGCTAGAAGTCCTCCACAAGTATTTCCAATGGTAGAGGACTGTAAAACTAAACAGAAACTGTTTCAGAACTTTTCCTTCAGAGAACCAGCGGAGAATGGGACTGGCACCAAATCTGACGATGTTGAATTGCCAGTTGGAATGAACTTGCTACTTTCCCCTGCCTAAACAAGTTTGATTTCCAGAAAAGTTCCCAAGCCCGAACGTAGAGAGACTTCACAGAGGACGACATCGAACAGCATCCGACCGCTGATTAGTCCTTCCTAGGTACGGATTTCAGACTTCACCCACTTAGAGCTTTCTGCCATTGACGATGACCACTCCAGATTTCCTGCCGGAGCGAAGACTCACACCGAAGACCCATGCTTGTCCAGGCTGCCGTTGTCAAGCCCTCCTTGGAACCCATCCTGCAGCCCCACCCGACGCGGACATTTTTCTAGAAAATCTTCTAAGTCAGAAGGTAAATGTTTCACCGAGACAAACCTTGTCCCTTTACCCAACCGGCAGAAGCTCACAGTAAACCTTAACTTTTGATTTGGACCCAGTCTAGCACGACCAGATAACCTTGATAGACGCTTTGCACTTTCGGGCACTATTTTGACTTAAAACTTCTGAAAAGTCATATCTCCAGTTTCCTACATCTGATTTTTGTTGTTTTGGTGTCTATTTTCTCATTACATTTTACTCTATTTCCATAAATAGGATTGGGAATTTTACTGTGGGATTTTTCAGTTTTGGTACTGATAAATGCTTTACACATTTCTCCTATGTTAAGCAGTGCTAGAGCTACCAAGGGTTAAGCTCAGTTTTAAATTATTGAGACCTAACTGTATCTGGTACAGAATTGTGACATTACTGGTGTGGACTGCCCTCCCCACCAACTAATAATCCACTTTCTCACACATTGTTACTATTTGATTAAGGAGATGTTTCCCACTTATGTTTGTGTTGTAAATTACCCTTGTCACTCCAAGTTGAGGACTGCATTTAAAACATAAATAAATGAATGGTATAAGGAAATCTTCATCTCAATAATGAACCAGTTAAAATGTAAGTACCAAACTGCACAAAAATTGGATCTTTACCAGACATCTGAAAAAGAGTGGTTCGCTTTTGTTTGTGTCCCTCGAAGGAACAGGTGTAAAAGCTTAAGTACTACACCAGTTTCAAATTAAACAGATTGACCTTGCAAGAACAGACCTAAGGTGAGAAGGGTGCTGTGATGGCGAGGAGAATCATCTCCACATATTGTGGATCATCTCCACATATTGTTGATCTTTCCCAAGGACTCTGTTTACTAGGAGGACCATTAAAGGAGCCGTGTAAGACGAGAGATCAATCATCCTCACCAAGGATACGAATGCGAACTTCTGATGCCTACTGAAGAAGGTGCTTAATAAATTTAGATGTAGGATGTGGGCTTCATTAGCTTATGTTTCTCACTGCAAACACATTTCTGCTTCTCTAAGATAAATAATTATTCTGCTATTTTTGTGTTCGTTAAGAATGTTACTTGCACAGTTATCTATAAGGAATTGTTGCCCACCCAGGCTAAGAGGCGTTAATGTTCTCCCAGATGTGAAGGGTATGACGATAGAATAGATCTCTGAGTAGTGCAAATGTCCTGCCAACGTGAAGTATTTTATTGAGAAAGAGAGTAACTGAATCTCAAAAGCAAGTTATGCTAAGAGTAGTTTCATATGGCTGGCTCAGCTCAGTGACTGAAGTAGACAGAAATAGTTTGATTAAAGATAGCGCTTCACACTGTCCCAAAGAATTTAATTTTTATGTTATTTATTTATGATCATATACACAATTTGCCCACTAACCTTGCTGAAACAGTGTAACTAATGTTTACTATGAGATATCTTTTAACTTATTTTGGCTACGAAATAATGTGATCTTTCCAATAGACGATACACCTGTTTTACCACTTTTGGCACATTACTTTTGTGCAACAGAAACGACTGTCACCCCTCCCCCCTCTTTTTTTCCTATGAATATGCTGAATTTATATAGTGTGGGGCTGCACCAATTACTCTTTCATTCCATCGCAACTGTTCACCCCTCCCCTCCCCTTAACTCTTCTTTACACTTTCTTTAATTGCCTCCTGGTACATACAATAACTCCCACTGTGCACATATGCCTGTGATTCCTATGGTGAAGCTATTTGCATCGTTTTGTTTGAGCTATCAATCAATACTAGCTGGGCTACCTCGAGCGCATAC
This sequence comes from Calotriton arnoldi, assembly GCA_963921515.1. Lineage (NCBI taxonomy): Eukaryota > Metazoa > Chordata > Amphibia > Caudata > Salamandridae > Calotriton > Calotriton arnoldi. The sequence goes on along the minus strand of CAWUFW010000877.1, from coordinate 1,182,539 downwards.
GATTTTTGTATCTTCAAAGACTGTTCAAACACTACAATTATAACTCCAGTGATTTTTTTTCGTGCAATGTTTTGTTTCAGTAAAATTACTTACGACTTATCTTTCCTAATAGATTTTTCACTTCTTAAATTCTTTATTGGCAATATTGTTTCTTTGTCATAAAAGAGCACCAGTTGTATCAGCTGTATTTAGATGCGTAAAAGCCAGCACTGATAGTGTTTTTGGTAGACTAGACATGCAGTAGATTCTTAATGTACTTGTTTTTTAGGAGCAGATGGAATTTACTTCTTGAGATCATCATCGAAACAAAAAAGAAAGGTAGTTTACTGCTTTTCTTGGGTGGAGTGCTGTGTTACTTGTATCCAAAGTACAAATGGTCATAAACAATATCCTAGGAGTAAATTGAAATATTTCGAAGACATGGCCTAGCGAAAAGAGTGCTGTTTGTAACCGGGTTACTGATCTCCATTTTCTGCCATGATTGTCATTGAGTTTGTAAGAATTGTCTCCAGACCAAGATTAAAAGAGCAATATTGCAGTTATCAATATAAACACATATGTTTATCGTTACTGTGGTAACTCTGGTTGCAAGCTATCAGGACAATAGGAAGTTACTAGGCCCCAACTGTAACCAGTGGCGTAGCAAGGTCCGATGGTACCCAGTGTGGAAAATTTCTTGTCACCCCCGGCTTGACAAAATGGCAAAAATATGTTTAAAATACATATTTTTGCCATTTTGTCACCCCCCTCAGTGATGACACCCGGGGCGGCCCGCACCCACCGCACCCCCCTTCCTACGCCACTGATTGTAACAACCATATTTTAATTCTGCTGTCCTTTGTCCCCTGTCCTGCAAACCCCCAAACTGGAAACCAGTTCCTCCCTTTAGCTCTTTACTCTCAAGGGCATCGAGGTTAAGCAGTCGGAGGTGCCGTGGGCTACTGACTCAGCAACACAACCAATAACACTCAATAAAGGTGGAAAAATAAATGGAGACACCCTCTAACGGGCCTCAAAGTACAGGGGCACACACTAAAGAAAGGTAACAGTCGCCAAATAATCCCTTAAATGGAAAGTTAACCCCTCTATACCAAAAGTATCTTTAACAGTTTGCTCATCAGCAGGCTACCACCCTTAAAAACACAATATCTCTATATATGTCTAAACCAGTCATGTGGTATGAAAGGCAGGCTTACTGGCTTTATCAAAGAGTGTTACCTTATATTCAGTGATCAGAAATAGACGTTCACATAAATCCAAATTCAAGGATGTTACATAAAATATGCATTAGTTTGGACTTTCTCCATTAACAAGCAATATCTTTTGGCCTTTGACATAGGTAAAAGTAAACCATTCCAAATCAGTGCACTTTCAATGATAGCCTATGTTCTAAAATGTAAATACCTCTGAGGTCCTAGAAATTCAATGGGTACAGGCTCTAAAAAGGCACAGCAAACAGTCAAGTCAGCCCCTGTGCTTTAATCAATAGAAAATTTCGTGTGGGGTCATTCATCCATTGTCCTGGGAGACTTATGGTGTTGCATTTTAAACTTGATTAGGGAATTCTAGGGCCCCCCTGCTGCAGCCAAAAACAAACTATGCCTGTCTGGCGGTGGTCATGCCCTCCGTGTGGCACTGCAAGTACAATATACAAATTTCATAAGCACAGCAAGGGATTAAGGAGTGCTCTCCTAACCCCAGGTACATTTAAAAAAATATTTTCTTTAGCTTTTACGCCTTGTAAGTACTCCTGTTCTTCTGTGGAGCATCCAAGCAGAGATTGTCCTTGTCCCCTCTCTCCTCGAGACTTGTCTCCCTTGTGTCAGACCGGGCAGCCTGGTGCTTTCACTGCTTCCGCCTGATGACCAGGATTTCCCGCAGGTTCCCCAGCTCTTTTAGGCACAGGCTTCCTGGGGTAAATTTTGACAGTGCTTGATCACAGTAAGGATTTGCTCTAACCCAACTGCCACCTCCAGCTCTGGCAACCTGTCGCAGTGTGTGAGGAGGGCCATGCTTGAGTGGTCTCTTCAGTTTAAGTTCTACTTGTCTTCAGTGGGATGATATTTATAGGGTTATTTCGCTCCTTCTTCCTGGCGGTGAGCTCCAGCAACCAAGAGAGTTCCTGTGGAGTTTTGAGCCTGATGAGGATTTTAAAATGCTTTTACAGCCCCTCTTGGCACTGATGATTCAAACTGTTTCACCTGCCCTTCTTTCCTGGCTCATGTTAGTTTCCTGATTTCGGGTCTTCGTGGAGCAGTACCCCACAGTCCTGAAACAGACCACTCCACCTGCCTGCACCTCCCACCACTCGGGCCTTCAGCCACTTGCAGGGGGGCTGTGCGTCCAGCAGTACTCTGGTGCACCCCCACCTGGGGTACCAACAGCAGCACTAGCTCACACATTTCCAAGGGAAGCCCTTTCCTTGAAGGTCCTCAGGTGGAGGTGGAAGCTGACCCTCTCTTCTCAAGAGGAGGGTGGTGAGCTGGTGCTAGGCAGAGTCTCCAGTGCAAGTCTAGAGTGTCCCTCCACTCCAGACAGTCACCCATGCTGAGGATCTGTGTCCTAGCTCTTATGTGGTTTCTCTTTTCTCAAAAGCTCTGCCCTTGTTCAGGGGTTTAAAACTGTTGGTGGAGAGTTCTACAACATTGTACTACTTACCATATCGTGAGATGCCAATTCACCCCTCCACACCTTTGTGACGCTTCCTGAGAGCTGCTCCTTGTCACTGGAGAACATCCTGCCCAGACTTGTCAGAGTGAGGCACATACTACTCTAGGGCAATGTCTTCTATGCCCCTTCCTCTCCCAGTAGAAGGCTAATCTAACAGGTTGGCTCATTGCTCAGCGGGAGGTTTTGAACTGCTAGTTGGCCAACAGAGTAATTACCTTGGCCCAGCAGGGCAGCTCAAAACCCGAATCCCATTGTGGCTGGCTCTGGGACACTTATTCAATTTTTAAACTACAAAAACTGACAAAACTGACTCTTTGTATGAGTACGGGTAGAATTTATGAAATGTCATGCCAGTGAATTTTCTTCATTGTGACAATAAAAAGTTGCGATTTAGGAACATTTTATCCAAAGTGTATCTGATCAAAGAGAGCCTTACTTTGGGTGAGACTTCATCACGGAAACTTACTCACAGCAGAGGTCCTAAAACCAGGAGGTCAAAAAATAAAAGCCGTTTTTTATACAGGGCAGAACCCCTTATTACTTAACATATTTATTAGGTTATCTGGTGCATCAATTAACTTTGAAGATGGACGATTACAAATTTACTGTCAAAAAGTTGTTCTTCTGTGGCCTTCTTTCACTTATAAAGTTCCTCTCTCTCTGCGACAAAACAGAACAAGTCAAAATGAGATAATTATTTGGAACAGGATTCAGAGTTTTTTTGTTTTTTTAATTACCCAGATACATACGCCTTGGATGAACTTTATGTTTTTGTTTCTAGGCCTAGTTAGATGCTGGGTTGAGGCTGAAGCAATTAAATGGTTCATCTGTAGTAGGTTTGAGGCTTTTGCAATCAATCACTGCCTTGAATTAGAAGATGCAAAGGTGTAATAGTGTAGTAGGTGTGGTGACAGTGGAAGCAGTATTTACCATTTTCACAGACACTGTGTTGGATAGGAAGATAATAGAAGAAAATCATGTTCCTGAAATATGTAGATGGAAAAATATATTTTAAAAGATTAATTTCCCAATCCTATGCATTACTATAATTGCATTAAGTGCCAGTGTCAGTGGTAGGAATGATTTTCAAGGGAAAATATCTTCATTGAATGGAAAAGGGAACCCTCAGCTTATAAGTCTAAAATGTAGAATAGGTGAAAAAGTGTTCCATTGTTTCCCATTTTCAAACTGGAGAAGAGAAAGAAAAGTCTGTTTTTGGAAATGTATTTTGAATGATAAGTACACATGTACAAAAAAAATATTTTAACATGGCTGTAATGAACCCTGCACTGGTGTTTACTTGATAAAGCTAACATATCTTTTCGCTCATAGCTCAAATTATTGATAATGGAAATAGAGTTTGCTGAAGAGGTAACTACCATGCCTGTTTGTAAGATAAGACCCCAAACAGGCAGTGTAAGGCTGGAGTCCTTGGCTTTATCAGTTAGCTAATCACTACCGAACAATGGCAGAGATAGGATTCTGGTTTGAGGCTGAGATTGGCTTGAAACTGATAAAATGTTAAGTGAGGTTGGATCAAAAAAACTGTTCCATATGAGTAGCTTTTCTTCTCCTGGTTATTTTTGTTGTTTTTGATACCTGCAGTTTTGCCTTTCAGAATCCAAATTCAGGAGTACAGTCCCCCAGAATGCAAATTAGAAAATGGGAAGAGATGAACAATTCATGCCTTGCTTACAGGGGAAAAAACATTTCCTTTACTATAAACTTGAGCAGGAAGGTGGCCATCCAAAAAATGCACTGCCATCCAATTTACAAACTCCCAGGCGGCCTTGTAAACAACATCTACATACGGGTTGCACCACATTTCCATTGGAAACCACAAACCAGCACTATCAGTTATGCTTCCTGCCTCTGATGTGATGAGTCCTGCAGAACCCACAAAGCCTTGATACAATTTCTTCTGCCCTGCACCAAAACAGCCCAAAAAGTCATCAAAATGTCTTGTTCAACACAGCCTTCATGTTCAGTCAGTCAGCCTGTTTTACTTAACTTGCACTTAGCCCAGAACTTGCAAGGTTAACCTCTTGAACTTTCACAGCTCAAAGACAGAACAAGCATTGGCAAAGCCAATGGGCATGGAGTTGGACACCAGTCATTTAACTTTGCTGATGCTTGCTTTGTTTTGTTATGTAGAATGTATGGTGCAGCGTATCACCTGTGAGGGTATCCAGGCGACGGAGCGTAGGTCTGGAGGGGCTCCTAGTTGGCTTTATCATGGCTTTTGCGAAACCTTATTGTTGAGAGAACTGCTGGGCCTTTGTTATATTAAAAAAAACAAAATTGGCTACACGGAGCACGGACCACGAAATAAGTGCTAAAAGTTGTATTTAATGTCAGCCATTTCGCGTTTCAGCCCTCGCGGGCCTTGATCACACATATATATATATATATATATATATATATATATATATATACACACACACTCTTTCCACATGCATGACATGTTTGTTCGTTTTTGCTGTTAATTGTAGTGCTTGCTAGATTGTTTTGTGTTAGGGTGTTTTTAAACAAGGGTTGCTTTTAAGACTTGCAGTGTGCTGTGTTCCAGTCTGTTTTGTATAAACATTTCAGTGCAAAATGTGATGCATGCTAGGTGTTTCAAGATATTTATTCAGTTTATCGATATGTTACTCGCTGGTGACGTTACGATCAGAGTTTCCATTGAAAAGCATTTTTTATGTCAACCTTGATGCGGTTTGATGATTATACACAAATCTTTCCATGAAAGTTGCTTCAGGAATTTGGGAGGGGGGAGTTAAACAAAAAGCTGGCTTGACTTTACCTATTTTAACTCCCATAGGATTGTTTGCTCTCCTCTGCAGGAAAATCGGATGTGCCACCAGACTCAAGAACGTACATTTGATTTGTTCTGTGTAAATCCATTCAACAGATTTTGAGAAACTTGCTTAACAAAAAGTAGTCAGTGAACCTTGACTGGTTAACAAGTTAGGGATGGCTGGACAGTTAGCCTGCGAACTCAGACTCCCGGGTCATCCGCTGATCAAAATACAAAAATAAACAAGCATTGGCAAAGCCGATAGGTCTCGGCAATCCGAATGGCATTGTGAATTACTTTTAACTATGTGTTATAGAGTGGAGTGGATGTGTGTGGTGGAATTATGTGGGTTGGATTGTATTGTTTATTGTGGAATTGTGTGGTGTTGAGTGGAGTTATGCGTAGTGGAATTATGTTGCATGGTGTGCAGCGGAAATATGTGGATAGGAATTGTGTGGCGTGGAGTGTACTGGGATTATGTGGAGTGGGATTGTGTCATGCAGTGTAATTATGTAGATTGCCATTTGTGGAGTGGTATGTAGTGGAGTTTAATTATGTGGTGTGCTGTTAAATTTTGTGGCATGATATGGAATTATGTGGTGTGGATTGGATGTATGTGGTGTGGATTGTAAATGTGTGGAGTTGAATTGTGTGGCGTGGAACTGAGTGACGTTTAGTGAAATGAAGGAAATCAACATCTGCTGTGAGGTCTCGTCCTTGAAAGACAGCAGCTGCATCATGCCTTTAAAATTGAACCACTGCACATCTCAGTGCATTGCCCACTAGTGAATGTCCTGGCATGGCAGCAGAATAATTCATATGCTGATTCATGGAGATGGTGCCCTGTTCAACAGCACATAAACCATGCAGGCTGGGTCACAGTAGCCATTTCGAGGAGGAGAAAAGTCCTGAGGGTTTTGGTGCTGTGTACTAGAGTAACCTTCCCCTACTTTACAGGGGAAGGCTACTGGTTGCTAAGTGGAACAGTATTTTCACATGCTCTATCCTCCCAGGTCAACAAAGGGAGCATTGCTGGTGAAAGTTTTTATCGGAACAACTCTTAAACGCAAAAAACACTGTGCCGAATAGGATACAAATCCACACTCAATGCAGACATATTAGGCAACACAAAACAACACATTTTGGCACAACAGACATTATAGCCTGCAATGTCCAAAAAATGAAATCTGAGCAAAGTCTTTTCTTTTTTTTTTTTTTTTTACTAAAAAGCGCAGCACGCTTTTTCACAAGTTAAAGCTAGCACATAGACAGAAAAGCTAGGGCTTGCAAAATGTTTGTTCAATGATGTGTGTGTTTTTTATCCATATGTATGGAGGTAAAATGCATCATTCCGAGAGTTCTACTAATGGTTCAGTTTAAACTTACATTACGAATCCCTGGCAGGATTGCCAAGAAAACAAATTAGCAGACTTAAGTTAAAAGTACAAAAATCTAGCTGCTTTTAGATGTAAAAAATAATGCGAATTTGTAATTATGGTTCACATAGGACATTTTAGATACAATTAAAGTTACTGTCACCCATTCAAAAGTATTACTCATTTTATCAACCTAGGAACGATGAAAGACTTGTCAACCCTGCTGGGATTCAAACCATTGTCCTGCAAATCATACACAGCTCTCAGCAGCAAGCATTTAATCACATGTATGCTATTTTTTTTGCTTAGGGCATTAATCACCCCCTGTACGCCTGCACCCCTGTAAGTTACCTTAGCAGAAAGTATAAGTGATATATAAAACTTGGTGGTTGAATTGCACCCAGTTGGCCATTTGACGAGATCAGACTCCGTTTCATATTGATCACATCCGAGTTTGCTTTAAAACATTTCATTTTGGAGCTGAACTCGGGCAAAGTGTTCTAATGGTAGTTTTCATAATATCAAGTCCCACAGTGAAAAATATGGTATGAAGATTATATACTCATACGGTATGATACCTCTTCCTTCAGGCGAATGCAGAAAGAATGTCTGCTGCCTTCCCTGTTTTCATGCAGAAGACAACTCTTTCGGTTTCACTTTCGCATCTATCCTGTAACCCGAACGACCTCCAAACCTTCATTTTGACAATAAGAGAGAGCAGCTTTCCAGCGGAGCGAAAGTTGGGGTCAGGGGAAGTATGTATATATCTCGCCTCAGTGAGGTTCATGTCAGTACCTAGAGTGATCCCTTTCGGCGATTTCTGAATTTTTATGTCCACCGTCGATGAGGCTCCTTGGCGTGAAATAACTCAAGTAATTGGACTGGCTGCACTTGCGGCGCGCTAGAACTGTTAATAAAATGCAAAGCACATTTTTAACATGCCCCTCGCTCGTGCTGCGTGTTGTTTATAAGCGGGCATCTGGTTTTCTGCAGGTCTGGAGACGCACAGTTATTAGTGGGGCGGCAAAGTCTACTGGAAAGCCCTGTTCTGGGCTCGGCCCTTATTAATTACAACACTTCAGCCATCCTCGCCTCCCCGAAGCCCGAGCAATTACAAGTAAACATGCCAACAGAAAAAAACAAGCATTTGCAATACAATCGGTCTCGGCTTTGGGACCTTGTAAGTATTTAGCCATGCAGCACATTAGCCTGGGTGCTGAAACATCTACTGTTCTTTAACATATCAGATTTGCGGTTGCTGAATGAAGTCATCTCTTTGGGGCATATCGTATTAATCTTTTTTGTAGGGGTAGTGGGCACTTGCCCTGAAGTGCATTGAAGCCCATGCACAAGGACCTAAAGGCTATTCTTTGTTTTAAAGATAGCCACTGAAGTTCCTTCATGGAGTTTGATGCAGGCTATTCTCTTGGTCTGTCTAGAGCCAGTTTTGCGGCTGATTTTTGGACTCGGTACAGTCTGTTTACCAGATAGTCCGGGACGCCTAACAGTAAGGCATTGCAGTAATCGAGCCTGCTTAGTATTACGCTGTGTACAATCAGAGATTTTGTATGTGGGGGCAGCAGAGGTAGGAGTTTCCTTAGTCCACGGAGTGGTGTGAAGCAGGCACCTGTGACTTAGTTTACGTGACTCTTCATGGATAGTTTGCTGTCAAAGGTGACCCCCAGATTGCAAACTGCTTCTGAGTATTTCAAATCTTTAACTGTTGTTAGGCTTCCACCATCCCTATAAGTGGAGAATCAAGGTTTTAATCGATTTGCGAAATTGTAAGTGATCATAACAAAACCGAAGATTAAGCAGGAGTTGTTTCCACAAGAAGGAGACTGGATTTCTCTCTGGGTTTCTGCATCTGCTGCAGAAATATGTACGCCACCTGCAGGGAATCCTTCTGATGTCAAAGAAATGAGTTTCAATGAATTGGGTCACCTAATGACACCTGGCACTTATGGTGTCAGGAGGCCACTGACAAGGACGTGGCTGCACTGATATTTATATACCAGTGCATGGAACATGAACGCACCACGAAATGTCGCTTCTCAGACCTATTAGTTATGTTATGTCACTGTTATTTACTATTGCGCGCAACTCACCCCAAGAGGAGTATCATGGCGCAGGGGCCATTAACAATTGGCAGCAGTCACTAATAATAATCTGCTAAAACAGTTGGGTTTTAAGTAGTTTCCTGAATATAAAATGATCATAGCACTGACCTATATGAACAGGAAGAGCATCCCAGTAAGTGGGGTCGGGGTAAGAGAAAGATCTTCCCCCAGACCCAGACTTTTTGATCCGAGGAACCGTCAACAACATTTTATCACGCAATATTGGGGCCTTTCCTGGACAGTAAAGAGTGCGCTCGGAAGCCCATAACATCCCTTTTGATGCGAGCAACAATCATAAGAAGGCCTGCTTCTGAACCACTTTCCCTTTATTTACACTGACAACTCAAATAAAAAGTTGATTGTCTACCCAGTACTCAATACACTTATCATGTAGAAGCTAAGGGCCCACTGTGGATCAAACTGGTGTACCCTCTACCTCACCTCCAAGGGACACAGCAGAAAAAAAAACGCAATGAACGTGACGGACTGCCAACACGGTTCATAGCAGTTTCATTGTTAATAGCTATAACCACTGGAATTTTGCAATTCTGATGTAGCAGCGTTTTGATCACAATTATGGATTTGATCCATTTCTCCTTCTATAATCCGCTACATAATTTGCAGATTAAAAAAAATAAATTGTTTCTTGCTCAAAAAGAACAAAAGTTGCTAAAAAAAAGGATCACATGTAGTTCTGTCTAATGGCAGAATATGTGCAAAGGTCAACGGGTCACCTTCAAGTTGCTGATTGTTCTATTGAGGTGGTAAGCTGGTGCTAATGAGGGGCAACACGTGTCAAAGTGAATTATGACACTTTGTTTTCTTGCTGCATAGTTTTGTCCACCCTGTTGGCATAATGTGGCCCTCACTGCCGCATAATTCTAGTGGTGCTGGTAACACCCCAGCCTAGGGTACACCAGGCCCTCATGCACACACAAACAAGCTGCACAGACACTCGGAGACAAGGATGGGTTCAATTGATGAAAGGATGCAGTAATTTACCAATGACGGAAGGTAAAGGCTAGTTCTCTAAACCTACCACACACAAGGGCGGGCTCGTGTCTCAAGCCGAGCAGAATACTTTACCAAAAAAACACTCATGTACAACTCCTGCGAGGGAGCCTGTGACAAGTTCTCTGCTCAGGAAAATATACAGAGTTAGAAATGATGTAATCAGACTCTGGGCCTCACTAGGCTACTCCACAGGGACTTTTGGCCAGGCATGGGCCCAACAATAATTGTAAGCACGGATCCCACAAGCGCCTATTATACCTGTACTGTACTTAAAGGCCCAAGGCCAGCCAGCCAGAGGCGAGCTGCACTCACACAGCCGGACTGGAAACAGCAACCAGCCCTGGCAGATTGCTGCTCCACCGGCCCCGCGAGCGCTTTGAGGGGGGGGAGGGGTGCTAGTGGGGAGCACCGCTCCCGCCACTAGTGAAAAAATATGCCCCCAGGCCAGAGCGACAGCAGGTTAGTTGGAAGCCAGCATACTACAGGCAGGGATTTAAGTGGGATGAAAAAAGTGGGTGTCCCTAAAAGGGGTGTGGTCTATGTAATTAAGATTGTTTGGCTTAAACTTGTTAACTAAAATTCTGTGCTTCCCACAGAGGACCACTCAACCAGTACTTTGGTGCCTTTCTGAGCTTTCTTTTACTGCATCCAGGGACATAACACCGCTGAAACACATCTAAAACCAGCCAGGACTATTGGCTTTGCCTATAGTTATTAGCTGTGAAAGAGAAATGAGTAACAACAATGATGTTGTAAATAATTAATATTGAAAACGTTTCAATTCTGAAGTTGTGGGAGTGTGAATTAAATATTGCTATAGTCAACGGAAGGGGTTGTGGCCTTCAGAGTGTTTCAATCACCCATTTTCTTCCCTTCCCAAAACATTCCTCTGCAGTCTGTTAGTCACTTGTGCGCTCTCTCTCTCTCTCCACATCTTTCTAAAATCCTCCATATGCTTATCTCACACCTCATCTCCTCCATCTTCTGCACACTCTTTTCACTCTCTCCTGCATGAGCTGCCTAGCATCTCATTCACTTCACCACCACATACAGATAGCACGCACTCACCTTTAAGCGCTGCATTTTCTTTTCATTGCACCTGGTCAACATTTTGACAACTGTATAACCTCCTTCACACGCATAGCATCACAACTACACTTGGCATACATGACCAGCTTTGCAGAGAGGCCAAGGATTGGATGGTCGTGTATTTTGAATATGTTTTTCACCCCCGGACAGGCCCCGAGGAAAACGTCGAACTGCCTCCAGCTGAAACTCCGTAGCTCTCCTGTGAGTCCTGTTATAAACACCTGAAGGCAACTCTGCTCAAAGTATGCACTACAAGCATAATATGTTGCCGGAAAAAAATATACCGTAACAACATCCTGGGAAAAGCCAACACTCTGAGGGTACGCACGACTAAGTAAAGCATGTGAAACATAATAAATAGGACCGACACGGATTACCTTGACGTTTTTTACAGTCTTTGTTCGGAAATCGTTCGACGTTTTGGCCAGTAAAGTTAAAAACTGAATACAGGGCCGAAAAGGGACCCATTTCAATGTCTGTTTTGAATTACTTGGGTTTGAGACACGGGCCACTTCAAGCCCTGGCTACAGCTAATGCTGTGGCCCCGTTTTATAATAGGCTGCGTTTGTGACCTATAGAAACCACGTCCACGTTTCCTTCTTAAAGCATGAAATGGGCTCAAAGCTCGAGTTTCACCGGCAGGGTCCGTCCGCTCCCTAGTTATTCAGTCACGTGGCTCTAACACGAGATGAGTGCGCAAGGCTGAGACTCGGCACCATGGGCCGGTCCAGGAGAGGCACCCGCCTCGTGCATTGGACTCCAGCATGGACCATCTTTGAGCCACTGCCCTGGGCGTATGGGTAGCAACGTTGACATGGGCATTAATGCAAACACAGACAAAGGGCCCCTCACCTGCTTTTGGGAAGTAAAAAAATAAATAACGCACCCAACGCTTCCCGTCTAACCCTCACTGGGGCCCGGTGCAACTGCACCCTCTGCAACTCAGATATCTACGCCCCTGGCCCTGCACCCACTCACATCCCCCAGTGCTCCACAAAGCACACACAGACCTGCCCGACCGGTCTCGGGTCGGGACTGTGCAAACAACACCTCCGAGGCACAGAATCCAGCGCTGTCAACTCTCGAGCCCGGGGGCACAGATTCCAGATGCAGGCGAGCCGAGCCTGCCGAGCAGCAGCATGGAGCCCTGCTCTTTTTTCTGGAAGCCTGCGAGGCTCCGACCCCCCTCTCTGGCGTCGGAGCAATTGGGGAAGCTCAGTCTTCCTCTGGCCGGTGTGCGGGACTCTCCTCGGTGCACGGAAGCCCCGCCCACACTTGAGGTGCGAGACGCCTGACTTCCGGTTTTTGCACCTACGTTTCGCGAGGTGGGCGTGCTAGTGACTGAGCACTATTTTTAAACAAGCATTTGCAATGCAATACGACTCGCATTTACGCGAGACGTATTGCATTACAAATGGCAGCTTCCACGTTTAAAAAAGCACGAACAGGAGTGGGAGGGGTGGGGGTGGGGCGAAAAAACTGCGAACTGCGGGAGGGGGTGGGGGGGGACACAGGGCAGCAAATAGTGTTCGAGTAAAGGGGCTGATAGCCTCGGAAGGAGCAAAATGATGACATAGGCGTCAGGAGGCGGGACTAAGAAGCTAAACACCAGCCACAATGCAGAATTTATGAATAAAGCCAATCAAAAAGATGGGCGGAAAGTGGGTGGAGCTTCCCCCACTATAGTGTATACAGCATCTCTGAACGAGACCGCGCATGCGCTGCCTAGTCCGAGACCTAACAACTCTTTGAGGCAAACAAAAAATGCCCCACGCACTTTGGAAATACTCTCCCAAAAAAAAGTAGTGCAGAAACAATACAAAAATGGCTGTGCCCATTTTTAAAAAGAAGTGAGGCCGATTGCTCATGGAGGGCTAAACTTCGGAAAAGGCATGACGTATGCATGCCTGTGGTCACTCGGTCATATAGGCCACTCAGGCGGAGAGTGGTGTTACTATATAGTTTAATAGTTTAAATGAAAAGGGAAGGAAGGACAGTCCTAGGAGGGATATCTCAAGCATAAATGGGAAATAAGCAGTCTTAGCGGTGTCAGATTCCTCACTGTACAACGGGATGGTTCCTTTTCTCCTGAGGTCCTGGTCAGTCGTCTCCTGCTTCCTCGTGTCCCATCAGAAGAAGGGGGTTGACATACGTCCCTCAAAGCAAGCAAATACAAGAAAAAGTCAGGCGTCTGTGTCTTACTCTAAATCACACTTCAACACGTCACCCATGGTGTTCTTGTGCTTTTTGTCAGTGCGGCATGCTCAGTACCCCAGTGAGTAGTAAAGCCCTATTTGTGCCCATTCCTCTACCTACCCAACGTAAAGAAGTTTAGGAAGGGTACTTGCCTTGAGCCACGGCCCTCTGGGGTCGTGGCCGAGGGAGTCACATGCCCTTCTCTCCTCCGGGATGGCTTGACTGGTGGGCAGTGCCTCTTGGCGTCAATTCTCTGGGCTCCGTAGTTCCTTCTTCTTCCTCGCTTCTTGTCTGGTCCCTGGGGCCTCTATTTTTCTCCTGCAGTGTCGGCGTCTCTCCTCCTGACCGGACCCTTGATTCCGGTTCCTCGTGGTCCATGGCGTCCTCTTCTTTCTCCTCCGACTTCCGCGATCCCTTCTCCAGTGTTCTGCCCCCTTTGTGACACGTCCGCGTCACGTCTCCTGAAATAGCTAGAGCGCCACGTTCACTCTCCTGACGCCGCAGCTCCGCCGCAGCTCCGCCGCCATGTCGGAAATCCCACCCGGGAACAGCGCAGGATTACAATGCCTTAGCAAATGGGGAGGAAGAGAAATAGAGTGACAATGATGCCAGCTAATGGGAAGGCTGTGTGCGGGTTGAAGCCCAGAACAGTAGTAACACCAGGTCTGTGCGCCGTCTAGAGCCCGAGAATAACAAAATCTGATAGAATGCAGGGGCTTTTTTCCTCTGGTCTGTTTCAAATCCGTGAACCCAGCATTACTGACCTGAAGCCTCTGATTGGGTGGGCACAAAAGGGAAAAATCTGTTGCAGCAGGTATTACAGGCTGCAAAACGTGATTCCTAGTTGCCAACCCCCACTGTGTATGGCTGAGGGCCATTGGCAGTGGAGGTTGGGTGCCAAAGGCCAGGGCCTGCATTCAACTCAGCCTCGCATAGCCAAAGACCTTGTACAGCAGTGTAGGGAATAATATCAAAGAAGTGTGATGTAGTATATCATCGAAAACCACAGAAATTTCAAAGAACAAAAAGTGAAGTTATGGTTAAAATTAGGCCTAGGTGGAGTTCGCGGAGTTTGACCAAAAAACTCCACTGCACAAGGCGGACTGTTAGGTTGCGTCATTTGCACTGATTTTTAGCGCTGGGTGTTTGGCCTGTGCTGGAAAATCGTGTACTGCACCATGCGCAGTGCAAGAGAGCGCTGCTTCTTTCTGCCGATCGAGTAGATGTTCTACTTGAGCGGCAGCTTCTTCAACGCAAATGGAAGGTTTCTGAAAGCGAGCGGTAGCGGCCATCCGCGACCACCCGTGTTGTGAAATCTCACCAGGAGGTGGTCTGGAGTAAGATTTTCCACGCTTTGCAACGTTAAGAAAAAACTCTGCAAACTCCGCGAGCGGAGCAGAATTTCACGCCCGGGTCTAGCTAGAATTCGCTATAACACCTAAATGTATTTTTTTTTTTAAACTCTTCAATTCACTTAGGAAAATTACAACTAAAGTAAAGTTATGGTTCCAAGTAAAACCTAAAAAACACTGAAATTCACTAGTTAAGATTAGCTCTGCTATACATAACTCCTACTATAGCTATGCAAACTTTAATTTGCACACCAAATATAGTGTTTATAGCCTCTTTTACCTGGCTTTACAAATGTTACCTGTTGTATACTGGTTTTGGATAAATATATTTTTTTACAAATGCACACATACAGACACACACAAACACACAGAGAGCCGAATTATGACTTTGGTGGTGTGGCGTCGGGTCTGGCCCTGCGCCGCACCACCAATCCCGTGGTCAGACCGTCCGCCAGATTAGGAGTTTCCTCCTGTCTGGTGGGCTGATTTTTGGCGTTCCATCCGCGGTGCCTCAGAAAATGGACACTGCAATGGGAATGCCTCTGTGTGTGCCACCATTGTTTCCTCTCCTCCGTGGTGGTCCCTGCGGGGCTGTGGCGGTCCCACCGCCCAATACATAATAGGGCGGTCGGAAAACCGCCACCGCTGCGCCCCCACGAGTCTGGTGGTCCATGGACCGCGAGATTCGTAATCAGGCCCAGAGTATATATGTAGGTATGTAAGTAGGTGTGTATAGTAATTTCCTATTTATTAGCATTGTTGAGTGTGTGGAAGGGCCGTGACTCATTCTTGAGTGAGCTGTGAAGCCTCGCTCCTCCCTCCGCTATATCTATATATCTATTTTACCAAAACTAGGATGAAAGGAGTTAAATGTATGCAGAAAGGTAAAACCACTTTAAATAGGCATGGTGACTACTAGGAGATCTGCCTTCATGTGTGAAGTAGTTTTAATATGGAATCTGCATGGCTGTAAACAGTGTTTTGATCATGCCAGTTTTGCTCTACTGTGGTAATAAACTGTAAATTGACTTTTGCAATAATAAATGTCAGTATGGATTTATCAGTCAAGCTACTTTAAATAATGTGTTATTGGGCCACATTTGTTTTTACTTCCATGGTGTACACACACCTGTGAAAATATGGCGCTATCAGTTTTTGTTTTAACTAATCAACACAGGGTCACATATTTATCAGTACAGACAAATGTGCTATTACATCAATAGAGCAACTGACTTGAGAAAACACAAATTAATGTCTCACGGGTTCCATTCTAGTATCACTTTCTAGATGAAAACAAATTGAGGAATACTTTCAAGGCCTAGTTATTGGGATTTTTTCTCATTGCACTGATTTAACCCCTTATGTTCTGGCTGTGGTTAAACACCTTGATTTATAACGACTACACATGAAAAACCAACATAGGATTACCCATATATATAGCTACACCGAGTGGAATATGCTATTTATTACCATTAGCAAGAGGGGAGGGCACATGACCCATTCTAGACTTCACATCTCGTGAATCACGGCCCCCTTCCCATAATCAGTAACAGCCATAAATTGCATATTACACTCTGTGCATAGGGTTTATTTCACTGTGGGTACTTCTGATATAGGAGACACACGAAACGGAGAGAGGCCTTGTATGCATTTTATGTTTTATTTGTATAGCGCTGAAACATTTTTTCCGAATTCCTAACCATTAGAACAGGCTAAGTTAGGAGCTGTCTTTTATTGCTCGTTGCATTCTAGCATGCGAACCGGCATGTTTGGGGCCAAGCAAGGCACCAAGAAGTTCAACTGTTATGCTTATAAATATATTGTCTGTAAAAGATTGTTTTATTTATATTCTAGCTGCGGGTCACGAAGATAAATGAAAATGTCTCTTACTAGTACTGAAGGGCGATGAAAGGACAGCATTGTACAATTAGCTGATTGTGTTGAGTTAACAAATGGGGGACCTGAAATAAAATGCACCATAGGATTATCTGTCGAGTCATAAATGCAATTAGAACATTGGAATGTTGGGAGCTCCATTGAAGACAATGGAGTTGCTCTGGGCTTATAATGGCTGGTATAAGCCCAGCGCTCCAACATTCCAATGTTTGTCTTTTTGTTTCTCCATTTTTAATTTAGAACATTCTACCCTTAGTGGGTGGAATGTTCTAATAGCCTTATAGTCTCTTCTGCCTCAGGCTATACCGGTTGTTAAAGGCCCTCTCCCTCGTTATAGGCCCTCGCCTGCGGCTCGGGCCTATAACTTGGGATCAGGGCCTTTAACAGCCGGTATAGCCCTCGGCAGCGGGCTATAAGGCTATATTAAACTGTAAGGTTTTCTTAAGCAAGCATCGATCATTAGAATAATAACTGCCACAGCGGGAGCTTGAGACCTTCACAGCTTTAAAAAACAGTCTCTTTCCAAGCACATATGTAGTATGTGTTTCTTTGACGTCATGCCTGTTTCTTGCTTCTGTTTAATCGTAGCAGTCTATTAAACTGATCAATACATTAGATTCTGTCATGAAATACTCTGCTTCATAACACAGGAATAGCTATAATATAGAAGCAGTTTACTGCTCAGTGCTGGGCAGGGCAAGGGTACTTCATGCGAGCATTGAGCTACTGAATACGTTCTTCTATTCCTGAATATATGGTTTAGATCCACTTGGTTCAAGTAGCAAAAAAGCTGCTGGACAGCAACTTTACCATCCTTACACTTGTCCTCAATATGATCCGTACAGCATGGGTGTTGTTCTATACCAGCACACTTTAATTACTGTTTTCTTTTTACAGAGCAGAGAAAGAATTATGCACGTGACAGCGTCAGCAGCATATCGGAAACCTCCCAATATCACGTGGAAGTAAGATTTCCATAATCTTTTGCAGATACAATTTTTTTTTAAAATGAGCTTGAGCAAGATATTGATTGTTCTTAGACTGATGCCCCATTCTAACTTTAAATCCTGTTTTAACTTTTACCTTTGTCGACTGTATTTTGTAGTGAACTTGCAGAACAGGCAAAGAAACACCCCCAAATACTGGAGGACAGAATGATTTTCTATTCTAACTCCAGCCCTCAAATAGTGGGAAAAAGTGTTTGAGGCCTGCTGTATTTTCAGCTAACCGAGTGTAACAAGCATTGTCAAAATCCATAGGTCTCGCCTATGCAAGATTTATTAGCTTTGGCAATGTTTTTTTTAGCGATGCTGTACCACAGTGCAGCTGCCTTGCAGCATAGTTGAAATAATAAAAAAAAAGTGCTATGACACGGTCAGCGTTGGCCGAGCCAACGTTTTTTTTTTTTCTCAACCAGGCTGCACAGCTCTGTGCTACTGTACAACATAACTAAAAAATGCAACATTGACAAGGCAATAAATCTTGCATAAGTGGTACTTATTGGATTTTTTTATGTTTTGGGTGTTGGTGGGATAGGGCAAGCAACAACAAGTGTTAGGGTGGGCTCAAGCAATAACAGGTAGGAGGGGCTGAGTGTCATGTGGCAAGTAACAGGGGGAGGTGGGCCGGAGAAGGACCAACAGACAAGCAATGGCATGGGTGGGGCACGGGGCAATCAAAAACAATGGACAAGCACCAATGGGGGTAGAAGGTGAAGCAACAACGGAGCAAGCAATGACGTTGCAAGGGGGGCATACAACAATCAGCAAGCTATGACACAGGAGAGGTGTAAGAGGGGAACAAGCAGCAAAAATGATGACACAGGAAGAAGAAAGGAAAAAAAGTACCTCAGTCCCAGTACGAGCAGCGGAAAGACACTAGCCAAAAAGAAGCAATTAGTACTTGGTCCATGCTTTATGGAAGGCAAAAACGAATGAAGAGAAAGTGAAACCAGCATGCGCTGAGCAATCTTGAGCTAGCAAATAACAGTGACAATGAAGCCAATGAATGGTAATGTGCGTGCTCCAAACCCTTTTTAGTTAACAAAATGTCTCACAAGCGATTACACACGTGCTGTCTCAGGTGACGCATAGAAATGCAGACATTTGAGTATGCATGTGTGAAATGCATTTGCAACAAAGACAACAAAATTGAAAGACTGCGAGCTTGAATGGAATAAACACTGGCAGCACTCTGAAGTGAGCACTGACAAATGAATCTGGAAAATGGTTGCTAAAGAAAATAAACCAATCCATTTTTCCATTGCATCCTTTTCTGTGATGAATTTTTTCTGCCCTTTAGTACAACGGGTGGTTTAGTTTTTAGGTTGCGTGCACCCTGATCCATGCACCATACAAAAGTCAAACATATTGGCTTTGCCAGTGCTTCTTCATATTAATTTTGCATGGCCTTGTGTGCAATATTTTAGAAAGAATTCTACACTTGTTTCCTGTGCATGACTATCCACTAAATTTATCATTACAAGCATAGCTGATTGGCAGGGGATGCAGAAGCTCTTCGTCTGTACCGACCGGTTCTTGGGTATTTTGAGTGACGAAATCAGCAGAGCTAACCAATTAATACATGTTGCGATGGATTGCAGAAAGTCTTGGTAGTGAAAGAGGAAGGAATTTAATTAAAGTCTGAAACCTATCAACTACCGTAACATTTATTACTGTATCAAGTGAAGAAATTGCGCTGGTTCACTCTGAAATGTTTTTTGTTGAACATCCTTGTAACTAATTCGCCTGAAGCAGATGTCCCCAGATATGGAACTTGTTGTGCTGAGCCTAGAAGGCTGTCCTAAAATAACTGTAACATGGTCACCCATCTGCAAGCTGGGCAATAGGTGTTTAACCTCTGCTGAGGTTTTGCTGCTATGGTAAGATTTGGAAATAAACATTGTGCAATAACTTGGCTACAGATTGAGTGGTAGTATTGTTGCACTGCTCCAAATAATTCTTCCGTTCTCTGGGTGCTTTCACATTTGACTCTCCAGCCAGAGAAGCAAATCATCCTAAGCATAAATTATGGTGACCCTAGGCACATGGTACAACGTTTGTCTTGGGAATTCTGAAGGAAGACACAGAAAAGTAGTGCATAAATAATTGTTAGCCCTGACAAAATCATTTGCCGTTGACTGTTTGTGCCAATAGGTGAGGCTGTATTCGATACTGGGCATGTTTGTTTCTTCTAGGTTAGTTTGTTGTCTTTAGGATTAAGATTAGGATACAGGTTCTATTATGGTTTGGTGATCATGTTCTTCCAACGTCATGCTTGTTTGCGAAGGTGTTTTATTAAACCAGTTCAGCTTTGCTTCCCCTTTGTATGTTAAAGCAGGCATACTGCGCGTCTCTGCTGTTGTTGTACAACCTGTATATTGGTGGCCTCCAAGTAGTGCTGCGGCAGATAGATAATCATCCCCTTAGGCTTGGCGATGAGACTGCCTACCCTACATTATGATGATGGCTTGGTGTTATTGCGTTAAGCCAACATTGGACTGCAATGCCCACTATCCAAGGTTGCAGATTATTAAGAGGACGCTTGTCTAAGGATTAACCTCCACAAAACCAAGTTAGTGCCCCTTTTGCAACAAGAACATCTTCATAAGCTGTATTTCAACAGTGTAATGTTGAGCAAGTCTCCGAATATCACCATTTGGGATTCATATTGGCTGCAAAGATGGTTTGTTCCCAATACTGGAATGCAAAGACCTCTTTGGCTGGAAAGCAGTGCACTCTTCGTCTAGGCTTAAATATGAGTACAGGCCTGGAGCATTTCACCATTGGTCATAGCTCAGTGAACCAATGGTGCACCATCTGTGGTCCAGAGAGATAGGAACATGGACACTGTGGATTTGTTGTTATTCAGTAAAGTGTTCAACTTCAAGAACTAACTGCGATTTCAAAGCTTACATCTCAAACTGGTTTTTGAAATGTGTCCTCCAGTGAGTTATGGTATATTTTTGACATGCCTACACCAGAAGATGGTAGACTTCTGATTCATATTCGTTGGAGCGAGGTTTGGCACGAATGTGCACAAAGCAGTGAAGCTGGCTGAAGCGTCTGGGCTAGTTATTTTATTGAAGGTCAACAGTACTTACTTATTACTATTTAAACCATTATTAAGAAGTTGCTGAAGTGAATCATCATTGCTGGCAATGGTGGTCTAAAACCTTTTACAGTGGAGATACTGAACTGCCAAGCCCACATGAACATTTGCAACTGGATGACATCAGATTGTTGTTGCTGGTCTCTTGTGGCCGATGTTTGCAACAACTTGTGATTAGTATGGACTTTTGTAAGAAAATGTTATCTGTCATTTGTATGACAGTTGTGTCTTGATAAAGTGCCTTTGGCTAAAAGTATTCAGAACTAAATATTTGAACCACTTGTTAGTCACTGATGATATTGGTCGCACAGATGCAAATATTTGTTACTGTTTTATGCTACTCTTAAAAAACACCTTGTGTTTCATTAAAGAGACAACTAATAGAGGTAATGCTGTGAGGAAACAGCATTTGCAAATCAGTCATTACCAGACATCCATTACAACGCATATGCCTTTACCACTCGTTTGCCTTTATCACGCATGTCTTTACAATGCAAATGTAAGTATTTCGCAGGTAAGTATTTCGCAGCTATATTAAATATTTCCTAGTAGAGGGATGTGGCCCTCCAGGTATTTAGCATTTAAAGGTATTTATTCCATAAACAGACAGCCGCATTTTGGCCCAACCAACGCTTTTTGACAAACAAGGCTTGCTCATGGTATGAGTCTGTCTTTTTGGCAGCCGAAACACGTCATGTTGGACCATTTCCTGATGTGTGAATAAACTTTCACTCTTTTCACACCAGCTTTCGGAGTCTGTGCCCGTGTGTTACGCCGGTGTGTCTGTCGTGACATTGGGATTTTCTTGGAGATATATATATATATATATATATATATATATACACAATAAACATCACTGCTGAGATATTCACACAAAACATCATCAAAAAATTAACACATATTCTTGTTCAGTTTCTTTCTGTTTTTTTTATTTTTCTTAAGCAGTCATGTATATCACTGTACTGAGATACCACCACAAAAAACAATAATGAAAAATCTCACGTAGTTTCTTTTATCTCTTTATTCTTTCTTTTGGTAACTGAATAAATACAGCAATACTGCCTTGATGCCTCAATGAATACAGCACTACAGCCAACACGTGTTTCGAGCACATTTGCGCTTCTTCAGGGCTGTTAGACACAAAAATCATATATCAAAATTCATCACCTAAATCTTAACAAAATCACATCAATTTAACAAAATGATAATACATAATGTTCTTCACACATAGAAATTAAACTCAAATTACATATACACCTAGATGCAGAGACATTCTTTATGTATTATTCGTATACAAAGAACCTTAAATCACAAAATTATTTAAAAATGCATTACATACACATCTTAATATCATTCTTGTTCTTTGCACTTAATAAATTCTTATTCAAATTCTTTTCTTTCCTATCAGATTAACTAGAAATTACAATAAGGTGGATATTTACCTATTGAGTCACTTTATTTGTTATTTCCTCATCCGTCTTCTCTCCTCAATCTTATTCAATCAAGTGTCTCTGCGTAATAAACACTCTCTAAAGCAAATGGACACAGAAGGACAATGTAATGAAAACGATGGTCTCTTTACAGTCTATAATATTATTATTTAGTAGTCTTACTAAAGTTTAACCCATACTAACCTATTTAAACTAAATGTTTGTCGTAAACAAACCCGCAAGATAATGTGACATTTTAATAACATTGAGTAATACCCTAGGGAGAAATATAGATGAAAACCAATGTACCCCACAAAATTCGTATGAGTTGTAAGTTCTGTTTTTTTGTAAACTATTTAGACCCTTCACTTGAGATTCTTACCTGTAGCGGAATCGTATAGCTTCACTTTTTCAAAAATCCATTTCAACAGTCACTGGCCAAAGAGATTAAATAATAAACTTAAATCATTGTGATTACCATAGTGAAGCTCTCCGACAATTGAGAGATCATTCCAATTATGAAAAAGTGCCAAAGTCCAGTGGGAAAAATCAAAAGATCACATCAAAAAGAAACTCAGACATTATTTGGACAAACAATTACTAGATACAGAGGAGCTCAATTATCTTTGGGTGGAGAATGCCAAAATCTCCATTATTTGTTTCTTACCCAAGATACATAAAAGTGGAAGAATTCCTCCTGGCTGAACAATAATCTCGGGTACTGGAAGCATAAAGGAACACATTGCAAAATATGTTGATATTTGGCACCTTTTGTTAAAACCTTATCGTCGAATATAAAAGACACCAAAGATTTCCAAATACATTATTTAGGATGATGATATGTTTATGGTGACAAGGGATGTGAATAGTTTATACACTAGCATTCCACATGACAAAGGTATTGAAGCAGTAAAATACTTTCTCTATACAAAATCAGCTAGTCACTTGCAACACTCCAATATGATTTTGGAAATGGTGGAGCTAGCACTTTATAACTTTTTTCTATATAGAAAGGACCTTTTTCACCAAATAAAAGGGACTGCCATGGGTTCCAGGTTTGCTCCTTCGTATGCAAATCTATTCATTGGCCAATATATGAGAGAGCATGCCTGGAAAATGAAAGATGTATATGAAGAGAAATTAACATACTGGGGCAGGTACATAGACGACATCTTTATTATTTGGAAGGGAAGTTAGGAAACACTAAAAACATTCCACTCATACCTGAATAATAATCAATATAATGTCGCTCTCACCTTGGAGTAGAGTAAAAAATGCACTTTCTTTTTGGATTTTGAAATGTACGTAAGCAATGGTCATTTGGAGTCTAAACAACATAGGAGGTCCACATCGGCAAATTCCATCCTACATGCTGAGTCAGGACATTTAAAGAGACAGATTGATAATGTCCCTTTTGGGGAATTCTTACGTGCTAAGCGTAATTGTAGTGAATCCAGTGAGTATGAGAAGGTAGCTGAAGACATTGCACTAAGATTTAGAAGATGTGGATACAATTTGGAAAAAATTGGAAGAGCAAAAAGAAGGGCTCATAAGGTAACAAGAGATGAACTGTTGAAAGACAAGTTGAAGGTCACACTTGAAGTTAATGATATAGTGAGATACATAACATCTAGTTAAGGCAATAGAAGAGTGTATAATACCTTACGAAAACACTGGAATGTCCTCACGCTAGCTATGGACATCAATAAAATCTTACCTGCAAAACCGATTATGGTATATAAGAAGGCACCAACGTTGAGATGTTTACTAAGCCCTAGTGACACTTTTAAGTTTGAGGTTCTGGGTACGGCATCAGGAATGGATAACTCTGACACAAATACACTTCCTATAGGGTCATATAGGTGCAATAATTATATTTGCTGTAAACATGTAATAGACAAAGCCAAAATATTTTTTGACCGTAAATACTGCAAGAAATATGAGATTTCTTCCTTTATTAATTGTAACACCAGTAGCTGTGTATATGCCCTGACGTGTATCTATGGTAAAATGTACATCGGATCAACAGTAAGAAAACTTAAAATTAGGTGGATGTAACATCTGCGAGCCATAAAGAATTGTGATACAAAATATCCTATTGCTATACATTTTTGTGATGTTCATAGAATTACAGATATAGGAGGCATACGCTTCATGGTCCTGGAACATGTAACACTAGACAGAAGAGGTGGGGATCTTGAGAAAAACATTTGAATATGGGAAACATTTTGGATCAACAAATTGCGAACAGTATTATTTGGACTAAACATAGATCGGGAATTGCTCACAGTAATTTAAGAATTATCCTCTGGGATTAAATCCAAATGAAAGAATGCTGACGGGAATAATGATAAATAGAGGTATCGATCTAATGATCTAAAATTATTTAGCAATATCAAAGTTCCGGCAATCCCTCTTTGGAGAAGTATTAGATCATTACCAGACCTTGAAAAATCATAACAATTTTACTAGAACTGCAGGTCTAGTGACTTAAATAATCTACTCAACCCATTTGTAATGCTCTTGACCCATAAACTGGTTTCAAATGATGTGATCATGGGCAAATATTTTGATTCATTGAGCCGCCATTTTCTTCATTATCACATATGAGAGCACCTGCAAATGTGAGTTCAGCATGTCTGCTGAACAAAAAACTTTTTTGTTTGATTTAATTAATAGACTAAACCTTTTTTATATATAATACAAATCTAGCCACATATAAGATACACATGACCCCTGACTTGTCTCTTAGTTCATTAACAGCATTGTCATCAGGACAGGGATGCTTCTCAAATCATGTTTAAAAACTATCATTTTTAATAAATACATAACTAAAGCATGATGTGGTAGCACAATGTCATTTGTAATCAGCAGGTTTTACATTGAAATGGCCACAAACTTTCCCACTGACATGCGGCTTTACTGATAAAACTGTATAGTGTACAAACAATGTTTGGAAATAGAGTTTCTGCAAATATGTGTCATTTGCACATCCAGTAAAGTGTTCTGGTTTGTTTTGCTCCTATTTAACTCTGTTTGCATCACACATCTTAATTACAAAAAAATTACAGGCTATTTATATAAATGTTATGTGTTAGAGAAAAATAACGGACATCTTCAGACAGCTCACTTGACAAAAACCTCTAACTCTAGTAAGAGAGAAAAATAAACTTCATATTCAAAGCAGCAATTGGTTAAAAGACAAACTGACATTTGACCTCTTTCCTTGAACAGATAGCAAATGTGTCAAGATAAAAACAAGATTTAATGGCATCTTTATTGCTCATTCACTTTCTGAATGAACAGAACACCTGTTCCTTTCCAGCCTAAGTTCAGATGGGAGTAGGTGCTAAAAATAGCTCCACCGTATAACATTTTACTCGCAATTGTGAGTGGGCGAGTAGATTTTTCGAGGCCTGATTACATCTGCTTTACGGTAACGTATTAATATTTTGACTACATTATTAATAGATCTACAAATCAATAATAAGATTAGTTCAACAAGCCTAATCCTGACTCCTTATGGTTAAACAGGAAGGTGTGTCATGAAGTTTAGACGGTTAGTTTCTTTTACCACTGATAACGATATTCCAAAATAGTTTAGAGGGTGATTATGGTGTGACCGAATGAGGAGGACTGGGTAAAGGGTTCAATTCCCAGTGGGGGTATAAATACACTTGAAGAAAATTGAACACAAAAAATGTAACAATCCCATTATGTTGGGTTTCTTTTCAATTTTATGAATTTCATAAGGAGGCCTTAGGACATTTATATTAGCACCACCTGTTCTATACGGAGCAAATGCAAGTTTATAGGTAAAATAAGTGAAATAATACAGACAATATGAGTACTCACAACGATTTTAGAACAATAAGGTTATTCTGTCAATTACAAACACACAATGGAGGATAAGAACAAGAACAGCTTAATGACATAAAAGTCTCCGGCAGCACAGGGGCAACTCTGTGAAGCGACTAATTTAGAACATTTAGGGTTTGAGCCTCTTTCTAGAGCGTGAGAAACCAAAATCTGAGTTAATATTTTTCGAGAAGAATAATTTTGACCTAGGGGAGTAAACTTATAGAATGTTGAAGTAATAATGAACCAATATAAGTGATGAGTTCAAGCTACATATATTGTTCAACATATATTTTGTTTGTGATGAAGGGTTACGTAAACGGGTACCAACAGAGAAAAAAAGAATCTTGGCGCGTGAACAGGTGCGAACAAATAAAGCGAGACCGAATATAAATAGAGTAGCAGGCGTGTAATTTAGATGCTCTTTTGAACCGGATGTGAAGACGAAAGTACGGAGAGGGACAACGGTGAGTGGGCGTTAGGCAGATTTTAAATATACTCCGGTTGGGACTTTACTCCAACTACGGTTGGGACATTGATTTGACTGTGTAAACAGTGAGACCTTGTCCACAAGTTTCTTAAAGAGGGTGGGTGTTTTTCATCTGATTTTCATGATGAACTTCTCAGTCCTTAAAAGATTCAGAAAGCGGGACATACGATTTTAAAGGGATGTCTAGTTATGTGTAGCACCGTCCCTGCGCTGGTTATAACACGCGCAAAACTGCAAGTCGGCTGATATATTGCCTTAGTTATTTGTCCCATTGTTAACTACTTGGGTAACAGACACAGCTATAAGAGAAAAAAAATTTAAACCGATGTCTTGGCATTGCCCTGTTATAACTTACTTACTAATAAAATGACTGGAATCAAATTTGATTGGAGAAATCTCCCCCCCCCACAGTTTAGGATCTGATAAATCGCAAAGTATAAAAAAAACTTTTTCAATTAGGATAAAACTTTGAATTCTAAGGTTTTATGTATGACTATGAATCACATCTGATTTATTCACAGACCTGTATCAAGGGGAATTCGAGGTTATTATCTAATCTCTTTCACCAGTGACAGTTGAAATGGATTTTTGAAAAAGTGAAGCTATACGATTCCGCATCAGGTGAGAATCTCGAGTGAAGTGTCTAAATAGTTTACAAAAAACAGAACTTACAACTCATACAAATTTCGAGGGGTGAATTGGTTTTCATCTATATTTCTCCCTAGGGAATTACTCATTTTATGAAAATTTCGCATTATTTTGCGGGTTTGTTTACAACAAACATTTAGTTTAAATATGTTAGCATGGGTTAAACCTTAGTAAGACTACTAAATAATAATAATATAGACTGTATAGAGACCATCGTTTCCATTACATTGTCCTTCTGTGTCCATTTGCTTTAGAGAGTGTTTATTACGCAGAGACACTTGATTGAATAAGATTGAGGAGAGAAGACTGATGAGGAAATAACGAATACAGTGACTCAATAGGTAAATTTCTACCTTCTCGTAATTTCTACTAAATCTGATAGGAAAGAAAAGAATTTGAATAAGATTTTATTAAGTGCAAAGTACAAGAATGATATTAAGATTTGTATGTAATGAATTTTTAATTAATTTTATGATTTAAGGTTCTTTGTATACGAATTGTACATAAAGAATTTCTCTGCATCTAGGTGTATATGTAAGAAGAGTTTAATTTCTATGTGTGATGAACATTATGTATTATCATTTTGTTAAATTGATGTGATTTTGTTAACATTTAGGTGATTAATTTTTATATAAGATTTTTGTGTCTAATAGCCCCGAAGAAGCGCAAATGTGCGCGAAACACGTGTTGGCTGTAGTGCTGTATTCACTGAGGCATCAAGTCTGTATTGCTGTATTTATTCAGTCACCAAAAGAAAGAATAAAGACAGAGATAAAAGAAAAGACACAAGATTTTTCATTATTGTTTTTTGTGGTGGTATGTCATTACATTCATATATGTATTGTATTACCATACTGCTGAGGACCAGTAACTGAGACATATAGCATCGGGCAGCATTCCCATTACCCAAAAGGGGGGGGGGAGGGTGTGTGTGTGTGTGTGTGTGTGTGTTTATATATTCACTGAAAAAACCAAACACGCGCCCCTGCAATGCACTGCTTATGACCTCACATATTACATCACTCATTACATGGTGAGTGACATCACTGAGGACATCACTGATTACATCATACACAGAATCTGACGCACCGACTCACACCCCAGTATAACCCTTCATACACCCACTCCACCGTCCACACTACCATTCTCAAAACCATTGGCACACCTATACCAGTGGAAGTAGTCCGGTGTTGATACCACTGCCTCTGAATCTTTCAATTACATCAAGACTTGGTCCTAGATCGTTAGGTGATTACCCAGCTGGGGGAGCACAAAGTCACAGCAACAGAATAGAGGTACTTTTTAAGGAAAAATTCAGTGGTTGGTAATGTAAAAGAGGTTGATTGGCCTAAAGTTTTACAAGATTTACAACCATATGACAAGGTATCCTATTCAGGGAACAAAAACGCAGTAGTAAGCACTATCGCAAAGAGGGTCATTCTGGATGCAATTTCAGTATGCTCCTAATTTAACAGAGCACAGAGCTCTGAACACCAGCCCGTCAAGGTGGTGCACCCTGTATTGGACAAGAAATCAGGGAAATGTATAAATGGGGAACATGCAGTATGCTCATTGTAAAACATAGTAATACAGATGGCCTACCAAAAAAGATAGGTAAATAACCTCAGCAGCCCAAACTTTTATTTTTAAGAATAAAAAGATGTCTGGCAGCCTAGATAGTGCAGCTTCTATCTAATATCTATAAATGTCCTGTGCCAGTCTAGCAGCCTACTGAGTAGAGGGTAGTGATAGGCATTGTAAGTCTGGAATAATATCTGCTTTGCTCCACACATGCCGACTCTTACACTAAACATGGGGTAAAACTACATTCCACTGCTCTATCTGACTCTAGCTCCCAGGCTGGTAGTCCACTATCAACAGGCTTGGTAGGAAAACACCCATGTCAAATAGGTTTGAGATACTAGAAGTTGAAAGGGTACCTCTCGCTGTTGAATGATAAAAGAAAGGACTAAGCCACTAGGGGGAACCAGCAAAAGGGTACTTGTGGGCCTCTAGCTTTGCCTCCTGAGACATCATAGCAGCAGGTCAAAAACAAGACTCCCACAGTGTGCCTCCGTAGAAAAGTTGTTTAGATCTATCTGTAGGGATATAATGGTAAAGTTCAAGGTATCGGCAAAATCAGAAGGCAACCGAGACTGCTTACTTCAAATGTGATTAAAAAAACTTGATAACCTTGCAGAACCACGGCTGTGAAGGACCAGATGCATGCATCCCAGTAGACTACAAATAGATACATGCAAGCCATCTCTAGATTATAGGCTAGTGGAGAAGTAATACTTGGTGGGTTAGAAGTTATTGAGAACCAAGCAAGAAGAAATAGTGTAGGTATTGTGACTGTGCATGAATCGGAAACAGATAAATATATCCAGGCATGTATGATTACATCTTTGAAAGGCAACGCACTTAGCAAAGTTAGTTCAGTCGACTTGGAATGTGAAATGCATTGGGTCCACAGAGATCCATTTAAACTCAATATAAACAGGAAGAAACCTCATAGGATTTTAGTAAATTTTTTAAACCTATTTAGTGAAAGAGGAAATTATTGCTTCTCATTAAAAGCTTAGACCTTCTAGGTCCAAGATGTCAACTTTCTCATTGGATGCAAAGTTTGTACTATGATACAGGATCGACTATGAGAGCTGGCGAATATGATGGAAGAAATAAAGAGTTTAGGCTGAAGAGGTTGCTGAACTTATTAGAAAATGCAAATTATATCTTTGTTGCAATAATTACAGATATATTTTTTTTGCTCGCTTGAATTGTAGCATCCCATTTCTACAGATAAAGATTTGTTGGACTTTCGTGAAATTGGAGTTCTCCACTGTTAAAACAACTGGTGGTACTAGTAATCATTACTATGAAATGTGCTAAGAATGTCTCCATCAAGGCTGCGGTGTCTGTGCTTAACATTAAGTTTTCTTTTTAAGGTTTTAATAATCTCAGTAGAGCTACCTCTGAATTGTTCTGAAGAATGGTGATTTTTAAAAATTTCTTTACCAGTTCTCCAATAAACTAAGCTTTTGTATGGAAGCTGATTTTGGAGTTGCTAGTTTGTTCTCAAGAGGGGTCATTTTCATGAGACATTAGATCATGAGTGTTATGTTTATATTAATATCTTGTCCTTGCTCTCTAATTTATAAGCCCTTCTTTGTAAAAGGGCTTTCACTTTATTCTTATTTTTTGCTCTTCATTTTCTTTTTTCCCCTATCCTGCCTTTTAATATATTAATCTTTCATAGTTTATTTTGCCACCCATGCTCTTAATCTGTGTAATAAAAATGGATTGTTATAATTTTATCGTTCGGGGTGAAAGAGCAAAATAAATAAGTAAATATTTTTCCTCATGGCAAATCAAATTAAAAGAAAAAAATGTAATTTTATTTTCATAGCACTTAACAACGTTTGTGTTGGATCGGAAGGAGGGCATGATAACTGTAGATGATGGCATAAGAAAGCTGAAATTGCTTGATGCGAAGGGCAAAGTCTGGACACAAGATATGACTCTTCAAGTAGATGACAAAGCTGTTATCCTGTCAGACATCGAGTCAAAGGTAAGTCTTTAATAGTGGCGCTATGAGTGTTACTCTAGCAATGTTGATGAGATGTAATTACTGTCATCACAACGTCATCCGTCATGTACTTTTATTACCTTGAATGTTGAAGCTTTTCTGTTTCAGATTTACATTTCAATCTTAGCATAATTCTTGTGGCCAGCAGTCACTCTCTCTCACACATACACTTGTACAGAATATTTCCTTCAAACGTAGTGTATTGAGGTTTGCAGGCTTTGAAAACTTCCATCCCTCTCACACATCACATTGGAAAAGCCCAGTAATAATAAAGAAGTACTACAAATCAAATAAGAACAGTTCACCCAAAACAGTAAATTATGTCCTTGTTATGGTTTTCAGTCTTGTTGGACCTCATGACAAATGTGTATTATCTAATGGGGAGGCTTTAGTGATTTAATAACAGCTTAATTCAATGCATAACTGTAATCTCACTTTGACTATTAAGCCTTCTGGATTTTGCTTGTAGCACTTCAGCACAAAATACAGAACAATGGAGGGAGAAAATAGAAAACGACAAGAACATAGTTCTTTTGATTGTCAAAAGTTTACTGTTCATTATTTTATATGCATTCAAATGTTGAACATACAACTGAATAATTGTGCCAAATTGTTAAATGTTCAGAGCAACTTTAGATTGTTGTTAAAGAGCTGCAAATATGCATCACTAGGGAGGACAGAAAACACAAGATTTTCTGGTCCTTAATAGAGGAATTTGATGTAGAGATCACTGGCAGATCATTTTAAATCAAACTCAGATTAGAGGCACTCGGGAATCGAAGGAAAACACAATAACCATTCACAGATTAAAAGGGGACAGAGGAGTGTCATTGTACATAGGGTTGGCCGAAGTGCCTTGAGGTGATGCTCATCAAGGAGTGAAGTTGATCAGAATGTGTAGGAACCCTTGCAAGGTAGGTCATGTGGCTTAGGCCCCTGCTGGACTGGTTAAAGTGCAAGTGAAGGCATTTATAGAATATGAGAGGGCAACATGTTTCAGACAACTCGCAAGTCAACCATCTCCCTCCCCAGCTATCCTTCTGTGGCCGCATCACCTGCCTGATGAGTGGTTGAGCCACTTTGTGGTCGAAGGCTGGAATGAAATTAAAATTGTACCAGTAAACTTGCGTTTTAATAAGTTCAGATAAAGTGCCAAAAGCCTCTCGATAGCCTTCTGACACTCCAGTAACTAAAACACATCGTTCAGGTACTGCTGTATAAATTCACCATTGCAACAATACACAATTACAACTGCATTGTATTGAAAAAGCCAATCAGGAAGCTTAAACTTTGGTCTGGCAGCAGTTGTCCACCAAGGCACCAGCTATTTCCTGGCATCAGACCCACAGTCACTTCAGAATACGGCATTGAAATCAGAGTAACAAAAACCTTCAGCACATAAGAACTCAGTTGAACTGAGGAGCCATGTTGTTGTTGTTATTATTATTATTATTAGTAATAAATTAATTTCTAAAGCGCTCGATTGCCTGACAGGCATTCTGGTGCTGAGACTTAACACTACAACAGCAATTAGAGTGAACAGCCAGGATTTAGGCGACTTTCTAAACTGACCGAGGTCTGCAGTCTTTCACAGAGAAATAGGTAAGCTGTTTGTATGGGCAATGCTCTGCCCCCCTACCTGAGAAAGTATGAATATTTGTTGTGTTAGAAGGATGGCTTCTGCCGATCACCACAGGTGGCCAGGACAAAATATAGTAACCTAGGAGTTTGAATGGATATCATCTTGACTTTTGAGGTCCAAGACAGATCAGTAGTGGACACCTCTTTTGGGCTTTTGAGATGCCTCAAACCCATTGTTGGTCATTTTGACCCCAGCACCCGTCAAGTCATAATCTAAGCAGTAATCTTATCCCGGCTAGTTTATTGTAACAGCTTGTTTTTGGGAACTAACAAGATGGTTATCAAAAAACTCCTGCTGGCCCAAAATGCTGCGGCCAGGCTGTTATTCTCCCTCCCAAAATTCTGCTCTATTCTTCTTTGTAAATTACACTGGCTCCCTGTGGATAAGCATATTCGCTTTAAGACCCTGTGTCTTGTCCGCAAGATCCTGCACTCCCAGGGGGCCCCTATCCTGCTCAACCTTGTAACTTCTTCTTATGCCTCTCGACCCATGTGCACAGCCGACCTCAATTTGGCCTTTGTTTCTCAAGTTAGGAGAGTCAGAGTGGAAGGCCGCTTTTTCTGCACCAAGGTTCCTTCCCTCTGGAATTTGCTTCCTCTCTCCATCAGAAACATCCAGAATTACTTGCACTTCAGAAAAACTGTGAAAACTTGACTTTTCACAACTTCGCATCCCTCTTTCCTTTCCTTCCGATAGGCTGGTAGGTGCAGCTAGTTAATCATTTTAGGTCCCTCGCTGTTATGCCCCGTTGCTGAGGCAGCCATGCGCTATATAAATTCTGTAACATAACCTATGTAAAGTGCAGTTCCATTGCACTTCAATGAGAGACATCCCAATATGACTCCTGTTATTACAAACTTGGCTCGGCCAGTGACACAGGTGATATGATCTCCCTTGAGAAGGTGCTTGGTTAGACAAGTACCCTGACATGGATAAACAGTATCCAAACAGATAGAAGTGCTGTGGAATAAAAGCAAAACATAGATTTTTATGCATCAGGTAAGGTGGTACTATCTTACAAGACAAAATAATGTAACATTGATATTTAGTCCACCTCAAATAATCGGGTAAAGTGAAACATTAAAGGATGTTATTTTAAGAATATCCAGCTCTCCCACATGGATTCAAATTGCACATTAATTAAGGGGTCAAATTTGCCACCCAAAGTGGCCTTCATAAAAGAGCAAGGACCAACGTGTCTCGATAGTAACATTGTTTTAAACCAGTTTGATCAAAGTAGAGGATGTACCAGCAGCATTGATTAACATGGAAAAATTAATCGCCGTGATCCTCTAAACCTGTTCTGCAGTAAAACCTTGCAGGTAAAAGCCTCCAAACACTTTTCATAGTTCATTGTTATTAGAGCATCAGCAGGTTTTTTGGGGCTTTTTCTCAGAGAGGTGCGATGGCAAAATATTGCTTGACGATCTCTGCAGCTGCCCACCTCCGCTGAACTGGTAGTCCCATCAAAAATCCTAACCATCATACACCGCAGGGAGAAGAGCAAGAACAAAGTACTAGCATTTAATGCTCCTGGAACCATGTAGTCTTTTCAGTTTACCGCTGGGCACATTTTACCTCCCCAGGGTGTTGTGACTCATAATTCAGGAAATCAACAATTCACCTTTTATATTGGCCCACCCATTGGCTAGGGAGGGAAGAGTACAGAGGATTGTTGTGAACAGTAGGAAATGCACTTTAGTTTGAAAGCCTCCGGCAGTACTGCTGAGAGGGAAAATCTTATCAATTTAGAAGGGATTTCCAGTATCACAAGTGAGACTGTGTAGACAGAAGGATTTAGATTACATGATTGCACATAAACCACTTTAATCAATATTCTTTTACAGCATATATGTGTGTAGCTATATGCATGTGTATATAATTCCACTCTCTCCTCCCCCCCCAAAACAAGAGTTCTCTGCACTCAGCAGATTAACTAAATATCAAAGATTCATTCAATAGAAATAGAAAAACATCCAGTTAAAAATATGAGTGTGTATGTATATATATATATATATATATATATATGTGTGTGTGTGTGTGTATATATGTGTATATATATATATATATATATATATCGCAAAGATCCTCCGCCAGCTCGCGGCGCTGTCAGCCCTCGCTTCAGCCGCAAAGGAATCACGAACCACCGGAATGTAGGCAATTTGATATATAGATAGATATATATATATATATATATATATATATATATATATATATATATATACTGAAAAAACGAAAGGTTACAGTTCAAGCTCAGATTTCACTCACACAAAACCATTGAAATTCAGTAGTTCTAGTTACCCGAGCTAACTATAATTTACGACCCCGCAATCCACTGCTTGTGACCTCACATATTACATCACTCATGACCTGGTCAGCAACATCACTGATGACATCTCAAATGACATCACTGATGTCATCATCCAAAGACCCACTCACACCCCATGCAATCTCTCATACACTCACTCACATACCCATACAACTACTGACACACACTCACTCAGCCATACAGCCACTCAACCAACCACTCACTCACTCATGCAACCACTCGCATACCCATACAGCTACTCACACACCCACAAAACCACTCACTCAGACCCATACAACCACTCACACACTCGCCCATACAGCCACTCACATACCCATTCACACAGCCACTCCCTCAGCCATACAGCTACTAATGGAGCTACTCACTCCCCCATACAGCCATTCACACATCTATTCACTCATCCACAAACCCCCTTATATACCCATTCACACATCAGAACAATCACTCATGCACCCACTCAATCATCTATACAGCCACTCACACAAATACTTACTGTGCAAGACAACCACTCACACCCCCACTCACCCATACACCCACTCAAACAGCCACTCACTAACCCATATATCCAATACACCCACTCACATTTAGAGCCATTCACACAGCCATTCAGCCACCCATACAGACACTCGCACACACGTCCATCCATACAGCCACTCAGACACCCACTCCCACTCCCACACTGATAGTCACAGTGCCACTCAGATGATATATATTAGAAACAGTATCACTCATTAGTAGTACAAAGAATAGTAGTTTAACTTATACATAAGCTTAGTATATATCTTTAACTCTCAGAAACTTTTGCAAAAAACATACACTCTCACTGGATGATGTAATTTGAGATGTCATCACTGACCAGGTCATGAGTGATGTAATTTGTGAGGTCATAAGCTGTGAATTGCGGGGTTTTAAATAAATTATAGTTAGCTCGGGTAACTAGAACTACTGAATTTCAATGGTTTTGTGTGAGTGAAATCTGAGCTTGACTAAAACTCTAACCTTTCGTTTTTCAGTGAATATATTATATATTATATATATATATATATATATATATATATATATATATATATACACACACACACACACACACACACACACACACACACACACACACATATATATATATTTACATATATATATATCCAAAGCAACCCTTACTCCTCACAAGAAGAAGGCACGCACTCGAAGACTGTAGGATTAAGGCTTCTTTATTTAATAGGGCCTCCTTCGACCCAGCGACTGAAGAGACGCGTTTCGGCTGACCCAGCAGCCTTTCTCAATCTAGCCTGCGCCAGTCAAATTCAAATATTTATAACACTCCCCAATTATAGAAATAAATGAAATTCATGGACATGGAAAATCAAAAGCAGTAGCTAGTGGGAGTTGTAGTCACTTACAAATATGAACACACATAGTGCATGATATTGAACATTTTAAATCTATAATGCATCAGTGACCCACTATGCTAAATGTGAATTAATCACAACTAAATTGATGTACATGAATAAAGTCCACCCAGTTCTGTCAGGGACATGTGATATTAAAAATAACACATTAATTAAAAACAATGTTATGCGCAAACCCACTTAAGGTAGTGCTAACATAATTAAACATGCTGCATGAATCAAATTAATCATTTTTGGGAGAGACACCAATAACCTGAGATATTACCCTGTGACATGATATGGCATCTAGTTAGAGTCCGTGACCCTTACTTATGTTCTTAATTGGGAACCAAAGCTCGCCTTTAACCGATTGGACAAGTGCGCCCGGTTCGTGTTCAACATAATGGGGCAACATATCATTGAAATAAGAAACAAACTGAGAGGCTAAAAACACAAAGTGTGTACTCTTAACATAAATGTCAACCCCAGAGTTATAACGGATATCAAATAGGGACTGCACGTCCCATACTGCCCCATAATCATCCCACGCAGAATGTGGCCAAACCCCGAAAGTCCATGGGCGTTAATATTGCATATAAAATAAATTGTATCCAGTGAAGGATTAATTCATGAGTCCATATTAACGTTGGAAGCAGTCCCATCAAAAACAAAACTGCATATCACGCCCCGCGAAGAAAACATGACTTTGCCTCAACGTTCCCGATACCGGCTTCAAGTGATAGCCATGTGCGATGCATTGCCAGAATTTCAGCCAACACAGGTTAATGTCACAAAGTCTCCACATGAAATGCAGCACATAGTTTGAAAGTCTTAGCGCGGGGTCGGAGGAGACCAGATAATAAAAATTGTTAAGCCAAATCAGTCCTCACCCCTTCCGCGTAGGCATCCACGGTGCCCAGTCACCAAAGGTACGCCGGTCTGCAGAGTGAGGCATTTCTAGTCAGGGGAAACATAGATCCCGTGCTGGCAGTGGGCAGACCGCCGTGCTCCAAGATCACTGCCTCCCAATACTGCTGTCATCCTGTAAACCTCATTCCGGCGAATTCTCTGGGGGCTCATCAAGGTAGCACTTGCCATGCTGCTCTAAACTGGTTGCGGTTGAAAGTGAAAAGCCCAAAAAACGACTGGTGATGCGAGAACAGCGTCCACCGCCGACGCTGAATGACATCCAAAGCAACCCTTACTCCTCACAAGAAGGCACGCACTCGAAGACTGCAGGATTAAGGCTTCTTTATATAATAGGGCCTCCTTCGACCCAGCGACTGAAGAGACGTGTTTCGGCTGACCCAGCAGCCTTTCTCAATCTAGCCTGCGCCAGTCAAATTCAAATATTTATAACACTCCCCAATTATAGAAATAGAAGAAATTCATGGACATGGAAAATCAAAAGCAGTAGCTAGTGGGAGTTGTAGTCACTTACAAATATGAACACACATAGTGCATGATATTGAACATTTTAAATGTATAATACATCAGTGACCCACTATGCTAAATGTGAATTAATCACAACTAAATTGATGTACATGAATAAAGTCCACCCAGTTCTGTCAGGGACATGTGATATTAAAAATAACACATTATTTTTGCTGTAGAGCACTTTGACAGCTCCCGACCGCTGGAGCCAAAGTGTTTGCTTTAGCTTTGCAGAAGCTATCACAGCTCCCGCCACGCTAAAGCAAACAGTTATGTCCTGGGGTGGGCACCCCGGGGCATAGCAGGAGCCGGCCCTGGGGGGGTGGCGGTCCCCAGGGCCATTATTGGCTCCAAGGGGGGGCCGCACAGCCCCCCTCCTTTGATTTTCAAGGGCCTGCCCCAGGGAGGTGGTGGTCCCCGGGTCAGAAAAATGCCCAGTTGAGGCACGTGGCCCCTCTCCTTTTGTTTTTAAAGTATTTGTCCCTGGGGAGGTGGCAGTCCTCAGGGCTTAAAAGTTCAGTGCGGCCCTCCCATCAATGTTCATATTAAGCCACGGTGAGGTGGTGTTCTCCAGGGCTCTAAGAGCATTCGGATTGGGCCCCGTGCACCCCCTTCTTA
Organism: Calotriton arnoldi; assembly: GCA_963921515.1. Classification (NCBI taxonomy): domain Eukaryota; kingdom Metazoa; phylum Chordata; class Amphibia; order Caudata; family Salamandridae; genus Calotriton; species Calotriton arnoldi. Next base: position 1,144,496 of record CAWUFW010000877.1, on the reverse strand, counting down.
TTATTTTTTTTGTTTGTTTAATAAAGACCCCGGGTCCTGGACCACCCGGGGCTTCATGAAAAAGAAGCGTGGGACTCCGCGCTTTTTCTTTAGTATATTTCTGTGAAATCGTGGCTTCATCGTATTCCTGTGGCAACATTGTTTTTAAATAAAATGCTTTTTGTCCCGGTCTAGGTCACAGGAGGACCCCAGGACCACAGTTAGGGTGTCCCTGCCCCCTTTTCATTTTTGTAAAATGTTTTTTTCTGGGACTCAGCTAAAAGAGTAGTGTTGAAGTGTAGGCAGCCAATCAGATTTGAGCACAGGGACTGTCGGATCCTCACCCTCCACCCCTTTAACATCTACATTGCCCCGCTGGCAGCCAATGTCAGAAACCACGGGCTAAACATTGTCTCCTACGCCGATGACACCCAGCTGATTCTCTCCCTCACTGACGAACCTACAGTCACAAAGAACAACTTCCACAAAGGGATGAAGGGGGTTACCACCTGGATGAAGAACAACTGTCTCAAACGCAACCGTGACAAAACTAAAGTCTTCATCCTGGGAACCATCCCTGCCGCCTGGGACAACTCCTGGTGGCCAGCAGCGCTCAGATCCCCTCCAGCCCCCCGACCACGCACGTAACCTCAGCATCATCCTTGACTCCTCGCTCTAAATGAACAGCCAAATCAACGCTGTGTCTTCCTCCTGCTACCACACACTCCGCCTGCTTCGAAAGATCTTTAAGTGGATCTCCACCGAGTCCAGAGGAACGGTCACCCAAGCGCTCATCAGCAGCAAATTAGTCTACAGCAGCGCACTCTATGCTGGCACCAACCAGAAGCTCCAAAAGAAATTGCAAAGAATCCAGAACGCCGCCGCAAGACTTATCCTGCTGCAGCCTCATTGACGGTCACCTGAGAAACCTCCACTGGCTCCCGATCATCAAAAGAATTGCCTTCAAGCTACTAACACACGCCTACAAGGCCATCCACAACATCATACCTGCATACCTCAACCCTTCCTCCCTTCCTCCTTCTATACTCCCACCAGACTCCTCCACTCGGCCAACCTGGCCCTGGCCACTATCTCACGGATCTGCAAGACCACAGCCAGGAAGTTATTTCTCCTACCTCGCTGCAAAGACCTGGATCTCTCTTCCTCTACATCTCATGCATTCACCCTCTCTGCCTCAATTCAGGAAAGACCTCAAGACCTGGCTCTTCATCTGAACTGGCTCTTTGACTAAACTGCAGAACCCCCTCCCCCAGCACATTGTGACCCTAGCGGGTGATTAGCCACACTCTATAAGAATCCTGATTGATTAATCCCTGGAGGATTCGTATCCCTATATATCCAAATTTGGATTTCTTTTAATATCTTCCAAACTACTGAATGGATTTGCACCAATTTACAAAAAGTCGCTTTCCGGACCAACTGTTACCTTTTTGCCAAATGTGGTGTAGTTTCGTTCGGGCTGTAGTCGTGTGTAAAATTCTTATGGGAATTAACATTTGAAACGCAAGTTTTTTGACCCCCCCGCTTGACGTATCGCCCCGAAAGTTTCCATGCAAAACAGTAATCACCAGCACGCTTGTTTTGGAAAATTTCATGAAGGTTCCTCAAACTGTGCCAAAGATATAGGCAAGTCAAAAAACTCTTTTCAAGGTCCTAACTATAACTATATATATCTATATATATATATATATATATATATATATATATATTCACTGAAAAAACCATAGGTTTTAGGGAAAGTTATAGTTAGTTGGACATTGCACTCGTACAAAACCCGTGAAATTCCCCCGTTATAGTTAGTTCAGCTAACTATAACTAGGGCCCCCGCAATGCACCGCTGATGACGTCACATATTACATCATTCATGACATGGTCAGTGACATCACTGATGACATCACTGATGACATCTCAAATGACATCACTGATGACATCATCCAGTGACTGTGTTTTTCTGTAAAGTTTAAATATGTTTAATATATATAGGGAAAGGCATATTGAAGAACGAGTGGGTGTATAAGTGTCTGAATGGATGTTTTGCTAGGTGCGTGACTGACTCTATAAGTGAGTGCTTAAACATATCTTACTGAATGCATGGGTTAGTGACTAAACTGTGTGAATCTCTGTATCCGTCTGTCTGTTGGTGTGTAAGCGACTGCATGGGTTTGTGAATAACTACATAAGTGTCTATATGAGTTATTGATTGGTTGTCTGAGTATCTGTATGGGTGCCTGAGTGTTTGTGTGGGTGGGGTGTGTGTGACTCTGTACATAGATGTGTGAGTGGGTGATTCACTGGGTGCATAGTTTGAAGTGTGCATCTGTGATGGACTGCGTGGGTGAGTGTGTGTATGGGTGTGTTAGTGACTGAATGTATATCTCATTTGGTACATGTGTGAGTAACTACATATATGAAAGGCAGTATATATGTGTGTTAGAGTATATAAATGGCTATAAGTGAGAATGTGTGATTGTGAGAGTGGCTGCATGGATGAGTGTTTGCTTGTATCAGTGATTGTATAAGAACGTAAGAATGTGCTAGTATTTTTATGAGTAAGTGAGCTGGTGTGTGTATAACTGTATAGGTGAGTAAATGGGAGTGTGATTAATTATTTGCATGACTGACTAGGTGTGCGAGTACCTCTATGGATGAGTGGTGGTGTGTGAGTGTCTATATAGGTGTATGAGTGCATATGATAGTCCTGTACTGAGTGACCATAAGTATGAGTGACTGCACGGGTGAGTGAGTGGATGTGTGTGTAGACCTAAGAATCAGTGAGTGGGTATGTAGTTATTGGTGTTGGAGTGTCTTTGGTTTTGAGAATGGCAGTCTGTAATTTAGAGTGGGTGTATCTAAAGTTATATTAGGGTGTGAGAAGATGCATGAAATTATCACATGGATGATGTCATCAGTGATGTCATTTGAGATGTCATCAGTGATGTCATCAGTGATGTCACTGACCATGTCATGAGTGATGTAATATGTGACGTCATCAGCAGTGCATTGCGGGGGCACGAGTTATAGTTAGCTCAACTAACTATAACGGCCGAATTTCACGGGTTTTGTACTAGTACAGATTATGTCCCCTTCAATCCTGAGGGCTCCTGGGGGCCAACTAGCCTACCAGGTACCTCCAGTAAGCGCCACAGAGCTACGTTGCAGAGAGGTGTAAAAGGGCGTGGCCTGGACCACCTCTCTGCAACGCAGCGCAGTGGCACTTACTGGAAGCACCTGGTGGGCTAGTTGGCCCCCAGGGGCCCTCAGGATTGAAAGGGAATTAATTCCCCAACTTTAAACGCGCCACAAGGCGTATTTGCACACATGTCACCTCAGGCCCCGCCCCCTCCCTTCACCACTGTGCAAACGCGCCCCGTGGCGCGTTTTAAGTTGGGAGATTAAGTCCCCTTGAATCCTGAGGGTCCCTGGGGTCCAACTATCCCACGAGGTACCTCCAGTAAGCGCCACAGAGCTGCGTTGCAAAGAGGTGTAAAAAGGGGCGTGGCCTCTGAACACCTCTCTGCAACGCAGCTCCCTGGCGCATACTAGAGGTACCTGGTGGGCTAGTTGGCCCCCAGGGACTCTCAGTATTCAAGGGGAATTAATTCCCCAACTTACAACGTGCCAGGGGGCGCGTTTGCACAGTGGTGAAGGGAGGGGGCGGGGCCTGAGGTGACGTGTGCAAACACGCCCTGTGGCGCGTTTTAACTTGGGGAATTAATTCCTCTTCAATCCTGAGGGTCCCTGGGGTCCAACTAGCCCACCACGTACCTCCAGTAAGCGCCACAGGGCTGCGTTGCAGAGAGGTGGCCCAGGCCATGCCCCTTTTTACACCACTCTGCAACGCAGCTCTGTGGCGCTTACTGGAGGTACGTGGTGGGCTAGTTGGACCCCAGGGAACCTCAGGATTGAAGAGGAATTAATTCCCCAACTTAAAACGCGCCACAGGGCGTGTTTGCACACATGTCACCTCAGGCCCCGCCCCCTCCCCTCCTACCGAGTCACAAGATGGCTGCCAACACTTCCTGGTTTGGAGTGTTGACAGCCAATTAGAATAAAGCTCGTGGTCGGGAGGGTCCGCGGATCCTCGTGCCTCTAAATATCGAAACTTTTATTTTTGATTTTCTCAGCAACTACTGAACGGATTTACACCATTTTTAAAAAGGTCGCTTTCTGAACCAAGCACTACCTTTGTGCCAAATTTGGGGTAAATCCGTTCAGTAGTTTCGGCTGTAGCCTTGCATAAAGTTTCCTATGGGAAATTGATTTTTTGACTTATTTTTTTAATTTCTCTGGAATTACTGAACGGATATACACCATTAAAAAAAAAAAGGGCGCTTTCTAAACCAAGCACTACCCTTTTGCCAAATTTGGTGTAATTCCGTTCAGCAGTTCGGGCTGTAGCCGTGGCTAAAGTTTTTCCTATGGAAAATAACATTGAGAAAACACGTTTAGGGACCCCCCTTTTTTCTCGGCCCCCGCTTGCCGAATCACCCCGAAACTTTCAGGATAGGAGCTGACCGTAACGGACCATAAGTTTTGAAAATTTCGCGAAGATTCGTCAACCGGTGCCAATGGTATTGGGAAAAGAATGTTACGATTTTCCTATGGATAATAGGTCCTAACTATAACTACCTAGTGGCGACCGCCAGTAGGATATATAGATATATATATATATATATATATATATATATACCCACCCATACACGCTGACATTAGCGACGTGGTGCCGTCCCGTACCGGCGTCGGGCTACGCCGTCAAATATAGTTTAGTTCTCCAATACCCACAGAGAAGGAGAGATACACACGACTGCAAGCATCCAATCCGTTTTTTTTTCCACCAGGACATAAAACAGAGTGCCTCCCCAACGCATTTCGGTCACCTGACCTTATTCATGGGTGTAACCGGCAAATCAACTTGTCATGTGACTGTTGTCCTTTATACCAATGGCACTTCTGATATGCCAGCCAATCGGAGTTGCAATAATTCATTGTGGTTATTATAGTCTAAAATAGAAAATCAGAAACAATCATGTTTTAGCAATCCGACTGGAAGATATCATATATATATATATATATATATATATATATATATATATATATATATATATATATATATATTCCGTAACTCGGCAGCCCTTCAGCAAACCAAAAAATGGAGAGCACACGCGGATCGTTTGTAGCTGACGATTTTAATGTGCAGACCCCCCCCTTTGACAGACACGTTTCACCTTTCGGCTTCCTCAATGTCAATTTCCATAGTGTTTCACGCGAGTATTTAAAATACTCATACATCACGTGTTTTTTTCACTAAGCATAAAAATAGGACTTGCGCAACATTTGTTGTAAAAGTACATGGTGGCCATCTTAAAACGTGCTATTACCCAAAGTGCTCAGTGCTGTGCTTAAAAACATTTTTTGTAGCAACAATGACATATCTAATCCTATGTACACATAAAAACAGAAATTTAGCATTTTACTAAAATTGTAGAAAATTAATGCTAAAAACCTTCATTTAGGATTGAATTCATGTGTACAATAAATAAATTCATGTATATAAATTCATCAATTCTTTTCTAATTCATTAACAAATTACTATTTCTCATAACTTTTTTAGAATGTTATACTTAAAAACAAATTCATAAATGTTAATATATACAGAATAACAATGTCATATAGTTGCAACCATAATTGTGCCCTGAATGGGCATACACAAAATGTCAGATCATATTCATGGGGGAATGTGTATTTCGCGATATCCAGAGTAAAATGGTTCAAAACACTAATTTTGCATGGAAATAATTCATTATCTTCCTCTATTACTCTAGATGTGCCCACATCTCCTCGTCATTATTCAAGCCTATCGGAGCTTTGGTCTGAAGGTCTATGATGTATTTCGACTCTAAGGACCGAAGCTTACGCACCCTATCCCCTCCTCTTTCCTGTTTTTCCATCTGATCTATACAATGGAATTGGAGGAGATCCCTGTTGCTCTGATGGAATTTTTCAAAATGTCGAGCAACAGGGTAAATCGCATCCTTGTTTGCAATAGCACGCATGTGCTCAAGGATGCGTTTCTTTGTCGGATGTATAGTAATACCGATATAAAAAAATATATATATATATATATGTATATATATATATATATATCCATTCCCGTTGCCAGCCGAGGCCCCCCCACTATGGAGTTCTTTTGCTTAGTGTGGTCGACACTTTGGGGGCATGACCTGCTTGCCTCACGCCAGACCTCTGGACTTCCTTGGTATTTCTGGCTGTGAGAGGAGAAAGGGAGAAAAGAGAGGCACACACCTCTCTCGGACAGTTTCGAAATCCAGGTATTTGAAATATTGCTGCTACTCTGGATTACTTGCATGCAGTCACTTTATTCTAAGGTGAAATTTGCACTAATGAGGAAAACAGTACAAATGCTTTATGGACGCTATGCAGCAGAGATTTACACTTGCATGCATTTGTACAATGTGAACAACAATGGTGCACCTTGGAACATGTAGTGCTGCGACTCATTGTCACATGACTTTTATAAATTGAGCCCTTGCTTTCACGCTGCAATGTTACCCACCTGTGATCAAGGCTTTAACCGCCGAAACGCGTCAGGGCATGAGTATGCAGACTTGACAATAAATAACTGGAAAGCATTTCAAAACCGTGCTTTTGCAATTTCTTAGTGTGTATATATATATATATGTGTATATATGTGTATATATGTATCTGCATAGCTATATATACATTTCAAACCATGTCAATAGCTACCAGAGGACGACTGTTCGTCATATTTATCAAAACAGGCTGTGGAAGAACTAAGGGTGAGAATTCTAGCCCCGTACTTTTAAGCTCTTGAGGACAAACCTGTTGCACCTATTCTCTTGAAACTAGTGCCTGTCCTAGGCAACCCACAGAGAAATATGATTGAACACAATGTGAAAAACAGAAGGACATTGCCAGAGATGGAGTTGGTGGCTAGCCATGAAGATCGTCTTCCTCTGTGTGATGGTACTAATGAAATTAGCTGCACATTTTAAAGGATTCTATCTTTCTGTCATGACTTGCATCTCATTTTCTGCCTGACTAATGTATGCTCTTATTTTTCAAATTGCGATAATTTACTCACTATTAAGAGAGCTGCTTGTGCCAGAGGACCATGTGCTGCTGCTGAGTGCACTGTTATGAAAAACAAGAGCATACATTTTTCTTAGCTACTTTTGAAATGCAACTTGGTTTAACCACCAGTTCTGCAAAAAGCATTTCCTATGATAAATAAATTGAAGGTGGCATTTAATGTCTTGGGATTCAAAAATGAAATCAGAATAAGATTTGGGGTATGTGAGTATTCTTACATGAAAAGACCATTAGTGAAATGAAATTTGTTACTATGAATGAAACTTATATTGTGTGAATCATCTGTCTAAACAAAGGTGTGGTGTATTGTGCTGGACTTGGCCCTATCTGCAGGGTTATCCCCCAATGTTTTGCCTTCACCATCCAGTTTTTTTAAACCTTTTTGTTGGCTTTTAGGATTCTGCGCACTTTACCATTGCTAACCAGTGCTAAAGTGTTTGTACCCTCCCTTCAAAACATGCTAGAGTTGGCTTATGCTCAATTGGCATCCTTAATTTACCCACAAGTCCATAGTAGAATGCCCAGGGCCTCCAAATTAAAGGCTACAAGGGGGCCTGCAGTACTGATTGTGCCACCCACTCAAGTAGCCCTTTAAACATCTCAGGCCTGCTATTGCAGCCTGTGTGTAATTTTAAACTGCCATGAGGACTAGGCATAAGAAACCTTTTGCCAGGCCCAAACCTTCCTATTTAATACATGTAAGTCACACCTAGGGGAGGCCCTGGTCAGCCCAGGGGCAGCGTGCAGTGTATTTAAAAAGTGGAACATGTACTTTTTAGTTTTACGTGTCCTGGTAGTGAAAAACTCTTACATTCGTTTTTCACTTACTGCAAGGCCTACTTCTCCCTTTGACTAACAATGGAGTTACCCTATTACATCTAATAAGTGATAACTTACAAATGGGAGTAGATGACAAGTTCATGTTTGGTGTCTTTGGAATTGTAATGAAAAATCCTCTCTTAAAGTGAAGTCTGGTTTTAGATTACGATTTTGAAAATAAATGCCGCTTTTAGAAACTTGGTGTTTTTCCTTTCTTGCCTCTGGGTCACATGACTGAGTGTAGTTGGCAGTTAAGCTTTTTGTATTCCTTCTAGACGGCTACACAGAATTAACAGCTTAGGTGTCTCTGGATGGCCCCTCACTGGCAGGATAGGAGGGAGGAGCTGGTCCCAGCCTTACACGCATTTGAACAGGCTTTGTCCTGCCTCCGCCCAAAGGGCTTCATACCCCATGTAGTTAATCTGAAGCCAGGACAGGGAAGGCAGGATGCCTGGGGACTTCGAAGGGAAACCTCTAGAAGCTTCTTACACTTCAAAGGAAGGCCCCAGTATAAATTGTGGACCCTAGACACCAACTCTTCAGTACACTTCGGGACCAGGAAGAAGGACTGTTGTGCTGCTTAAAGGACTGCCACTCTTCTGGGCTGTTGCTCTGAAGGACTGCTGACCTGCTACTCTCTTGCCTGGGTGAGAAGGACTAGTCCTGCATCTGTCGAACCTAGGCCCAAAGTGACTCCAAAGGCTAGTTCGCTGGCTTGCTGACGAGAGCCTCAGGGACGGACGACTCCATCAACTTTGAACCCAGTACCTGGACTCTGCCAACTCTGAGTCCTACCCTGCCAAGTCCTTGACCATTGGTAGTGGGCCTGCATGTGCTCTGCCAGCCCATTTATGGATCCAGCAGAATCAACACATATCCTCTCTCCTCGACGGAACCCCAAGCAGACCCAACGCATCGCCTCTGCTGCGAGGGTTCTCCCGATGCAAGGACTCCGAGTCGATCCTGCAGCCTGCAACGGAACCACTGCTTATGTGAAGCTTTCCCGATGCAGGCCCTCACATCCCAAATCTCTCAGCGACTGCAGCCTCAACGACTCTGTAGGTTCTCGCATCGCAGTCCCACAGCTCCCAGGAATCGATGCATCGCTACTACTGTATGACACATCCTTGATGCTGGACTTAGCATTGCAAGCCCTCATCGACGGGAACCTCGACGACGCAAGATATCGCAGCTCTGCAGCACCTTGGAACCGACGCATAGTCTTGGCTGCATGACACATCTTTGATGCAGTACCTTGCAACGCTCAGCAGCCAAGAGTTTAGGTACTCTTGATCCATGGGCCTGTCTGGGTCCCTGTGGTCGGCCCACGCCCCATCGCAGTTAGCCTGAACTTGTCTAGTGCGACCAGATGTACACAGTTGCCGCTTTGTGGTTTTTGGCGGTTTTTTCACTGAAATCTTTAAACTTGCATATCTGCTGTTCTACTGATTGGATTTAGTTTTTTAAAAATTACTCTATTTTTCTTAACTGGGGTGGGATGTTTCTTGTGTTGTGTTTTCACTTTATTACTGTTTGAAGTGCTGCATAAATACTTTACACATTCCCTCTAAGTTGAGCCTAACTGCTCTGTGCCAGGCTACCAGAGGGTTAAGCACAGGTTAATTCGGGGTTTGCTTGAACTTCACCCTGCCAGGAATTGTGGTTGCTGCTAGAGTAAGGTTTCACCTCCCTCAACCAGTAACCCAATTTTCCCACAATATGGTATACATATTTCTGGTTGAAAATTCACCATTTAGGATTTACTGCTCAATGACAGTGGACAAATGGGCCAGGTTCAGAGGTTCCTGCAACAGGCAACATACTCCAGCCGAATATGCAATCTTTGACACTGCTTTAGTTTCTAACTATTTTTGGTGGAGCAATTTTATCAGCAGATCTTAGAGGTCTACCTGAGATAAAAGGAACAATTTTCTCAGCCAGATATTTGGGGACATTACCATAATCAGTTTTTTTGTGTGGGAAAGTTTTCTAAATTTGACACGAGAGCTCCTGGCAACCAAAATATTTTCCCTGTAGCCTGCAACCTGTGAGAACACGTCTGCAGATTGTTTGAACTGCAACATCCTGAAAATTATTAAATGAACTTTAAATGTCTAGACAACGCAGTATTCTCACAGTCTATCTTTGAAAGAATAATCTTTGTTTGTCTGTCTCTGAGGCAAGGTACGTAGTTTTCTTCAACATCTTCAGGTCATAATGCGATGAGGAGACAAAAAATTCATGTAACTGCCAGTAGAAATGATCAAATCCATTATAGATATGTAGTTATGTCTTTTTCGATAACAGCACCAATTTGCCAACAATGAAAGAAGTGTAACGGGCTCTGTTATTTTTCGGACGATGTTCCATGCCAAGGAACAAAAACTTTGGTTTTAGCTTTGCTAATGCTTGGCGAGTTTCAGTCAGTCAAACACCTGAGAAGCAATCCTTTGATCTCCAATTGGATCTTGGTACACGTTGAATTTGAGAATTGTCAACATAATTCTCTAAAACTCCACACCAAGGTTTCATTAGATGTGGTGGTGGGGCCCCATATACAATTTAAAAACTGAGAGACCGCAACCCCAATCCCTTTGGGACCACATACTACTAGACTATAATAATCTCTGAACCAGCCATCACCTTACTTTTCCTTGAACACAGGAAGTACTCCAACCACAAACTGGCACTCTGACATCTCGATCAGAATCCTACTCCTCTGTAGCACCACATTACATATATGCAATATATCCCTACCTCATACCTTTGGACCACCAAGACCGCCAACAAATAACAGGTTAACAGTTTTAGCACTGACAGGTGAACCTGCATTCAGCCGCTACCTGAAAAGGTACACACAACCTCACATGATGTCCTCTGTCTTTAAACCAAGTGCATTTCAGTTTCACCCTGCCTCAAGAAGCAGTGATCCGTTTTTTCACTCGATATTACACACTGCCTCGCCAGTGTGTGTTGAGTTTTTGAGCCTACCAGGAACAATCTCAGAGCTAACTTGCATCAAGCCATTGGCTTGACTCAAGCACTCCTGGGTGGTATTCCACTTCATCAGACTGCTGTTGTTCAAGTGATATGTGGTGTTGATGATACTATTGAGAACATATGTGAACTAATAATGGCAATCCACAATATGTAAAACACAGAGGTTAAGGAATGGACTCCTTTGCCTTTGGATAAGTTGGATAATGTCACTTAAACATTTTCCTCTGTATTTGTATAAATGATATTGTGAAGTGCATAAGCAACCTGTGGTACAGCAGTATCACCCTTGCCTCACTGCATTTGCAAAACAAATCGAGTATGAAGGTATGCCTATGAGAGTAGTACTGGGGTTTTGAGTTATTGATGATTACATTATACATTTTGATTAAAGGCATAGGAAGAAACTCATGAAATCCTTGTTAGTGCTCTGCAACTTGTAGATAACTGAGGGCATATGAAGAGCTAATGCAGCTTGTACAGGAATGCTCTACCATGTGAAGTGCAGTTCTTAATTTGTTCTGTTTGAGAAGGTTATAGACACTGGCTTTCATTTTTGGGGACTAAGGCATATTTTTATCACCAGATTGTGGCCCAGAGAAAGAGGAACAGAAAAGGGATAAAGAAAGAGGGAGATCAATATTGATAAACAGTGAAAATTGTAGAAGGCAGGAATTCAAAGAAAACATTCAAGTGTGAAATAAAGAGGCAGAAAGGTATAGAATGATGGAAGAAAGAGGCTTTAGAGAGAATGAAAACTAAGTAGCCTTGGTATTCGGCAGCACGAGCATTTAGCATTGTCAGCAGAACAACTCCTAAGAAAAACACTTTTTACAAATTGTTAGAACTGACCACCTTTGGTGTGGTATTTCCCCAGACTTTTTGCCTTCACTAGTCTATTTTTGCTGAAGCCATTTATGTTGGCATTGGGACTCTGTGCACTTTACCACTGCTAACCAATGGGAAAGGACTTGTGTTCTCTCTCTTAAACATGGTAAAATTGGCTACCCCTGATGGGCACATTTAATATCCTTACAAGTCCATATTATATGATATTGCATGCACTCAGGGTATTAAATACTACCAATGGGCTTCAGCATCCTTTTTGATACCCACTAAAATAGCACTGTAAAACATGTCTCAGGCCTGCCACTACAATTTGTAGTGCAGTTTTTAAGTGCCATTTCGACATGGCAAAGTAAACTTTTGTCAGACCTAAACCTTCCTTTTGTAATACTTATAAGTCACACATAAGGTAAGCCCTACTGGTTTATAGGTCTGGGTCCATGGTATTTAAAAAGTGAGACATGTGGACTTAGGAATTTTACACTGTCAGGACATGTAAAACCTAATGCATTTTTAATGGTAGCAAGGCTACTTCTCCCATAGACTAACACTAGGTTACCTTGTTAAACTTAATAAGTGATCACTTCAGTTTGGGAGAAGATAAAGTAATACTTATCACATTTATTTGAATTGTAATTTAAAATCCTCTTGATTAATAAAGTAGGGTTTTAAATTACTATTCTGAAAGTGTCACTTTTAAAAAGTTGCCATTTTCCTGCATCAATTAAATGTGCCTTTCTGCCAGTGTCCATGGTTACATAACTGTTAATGGCTCTCCTGTGGTATGATTCATATTCCTTCCAAGCAGGGGACAAAGTGGCCTTGAATGTGTGGAAGGGTGTTTCCCTCCTGAGCAGGATGGCCTGGAGGGTTGTACTCAGCCCTTCCTGAGGTTCAATGGATAGCCTGAGGGCTGTGCCCACCCTCTTCCTATGGGCTGTGCTGCCGTCTCAGCTCTCTCAAGGCATTGTTATAGTTTTCTATTTTCCTTTTTTTGCCTTGATTTGTGATATTTAACTTACTTTCAGTTTAAAGGGACTTGAAGCATGCAGGTGGTGAGGAAATAGAATATTCATGTCTGATGCCACAATGTCATCCTTTACTCCAAATGGGGCAAATCCCATGAGGAGAAATACCATCTCCCAGTGTCTACCATTAGTATCAAACACCATAAAACCGTGACACAGGTATAACAACACTATGCAGGAGCACAAAATTATTCAGAGCATGTGGATGTGTGTGTGTGTGTATAGACACTCAGGTAGTCTGGCCCGGTCGCACTGCAACCACTATCATTTACCAGGCCTACAGGCCTGGTAAACAATGGACCAAATACGTGCTAAACAGTCTTGAACCCTTTCACTGAGTAAAATCATAGGGCCATATTGATCACTTGCTTTGTCTTCCACCATAAAGTACCATACATCTTATTTGAATGCGGATCTCACACAACATTTCTAAAGTCAAATGCATTGTTGAATAGCAGCGTTATTTATTTTTAATTTCATGCCACTACATACGTTGCTAGTCAATGTGGTAGGTGGTTGAGGACTCTACACAGATTTTCGACCCTTCCTTCCTAGCAAAGGACAATCCTGCATTCTATAGTTGTCTGAAGGGAAAAGAAAATGCATAGGAATAATACAGAACAATTCTTGCTAGAACAAAGCAAGGGTGGGTGTGGATGGCGAAAAACAAATGCACCCCATCAAGTCCCATACACCACCCACAGCAGAATCGGAGAGGAAGAGCAGGTAGACCCACCACATTTCAGATGATCACCTAGTAAAAGGAAAATATTGGGCCAAATAGGGTCCCAAAACATAGTTACAGAACAGATTTACATGACAGGCTGAAGCCAATGCATTCTCCCGCATCCTTGAAGACAGGAACTTTGAAAAGCATCTACAGATAATGCCCACTATCCTGCAACTGCCCACCAAAGATATGCAAAATCTGACTCCAAGGGGTTGTTCGTAAAGAACAATAATGCAAGGACAATAATCCCATGGTTTTACGGAACCTCAATGGGGGCGGGGGTGGTGGGGGGATGGGAGGGGAGGTGTTGTACCTGCTGAATTGGTCATTTGATGGGAAAGAAACCATGAAATTGTCTGTGCCGACTGTAAATTAGGAGATGGCCAAAATCAATCCCATTACTCCACTTTATCACTTCTGAGGTCTCCATAATAGTTTAAACAGGGGCAATATCGTAAAGCTAATGAAAGCATTGCCAGATTTGGGCCATATAACTTTGCAAAATATTCATGAAGTAAAGTTATTGGAGAAGTGTGAAGATAAACTTATCACAGTGACAGAAACACTATGTGCAAGATGATCCCTGGTGGAAAAAATACTAACACAAGAGGCCAACCTTTCTTGAATTGGATATAAAATTAAACGACCAAAAAGATAACTATATCAAACTATCTAGTTGCTAAACGAGATTGTAGAAAAACAAAGATTATGGTGACTGCCTCAACCCTTAACATTTTCCAGGCCTATTCCCAGCTCAATCCCAATTGATAGGGGGAGGAGCCACTATTTAAGGTAAAATTCCCCACTGCAAACAGTATGAAAGAGATAATGCAGTATGGCAGCACAAAAAGACATCATTCTGTCAAGCAGGGGGAATGGAGAAGCAGCTTTTGTTGCATCCCACAGGATTTATCTCTGAATAGCTGGTTTGTACAACATGCGTTCTGCTTATTTAATCTCCTAAGTTTTTTTGTTTTCTGCCTACCCATTTGTGCACTTTTACTGTGAGTGAGTCTCACTAGCTCGGTCTCACACACAGTATGTCTGGCAAAATAGTCAGACTGAGTGCTAACTGCCAGTGTCTGCTTTTTTTTCCTTCTTAGGATAAGGCCTCTGGTATTCAGAAAAGGTAAGAGGCTGTGGGATAGTTAAACAGGAACATGTGAGAACACGCATGTGGCTGTGTGTAGATTGAGCGTGTGAGACTACAGAATAGCTCAGCCCAGTATCTGTGCACAGGTAGCCTGTTGCAGAAGGGTTTCTTCAAGGATTAGGGCTGACCTGGTGTAGGCCTTATAATGCGAGCCAGAATCCATAGTTTACATCTGTAGTGCTTACTGAAAGGCTGTGTGCTTACTGCATTATACCTTATAAGCGAAATATGTGCCACTGTACAGTTTCGCTGTACTTGGACATATAGATACCAGTCAGGAATCAATTTTAGGGTAAAGAGGTACAGTGAATGCAGATCCACAATCGTTTTTGTAGTAACTGCAACCATTATCGCACCTGGAGAATTGTTATATTGAGAGAGGAGAGGTCCTGCAGCAGGACCAGAAAGCATGCCCCTGAGACCAAAGTAAAGTTTAGAGACTAAGAGGCCTGAAGAAACTAGTCCTAGTGGCTAGAGGACCATGAGCAAAACAACAACTTTCTCTAGAAAATCAGCCATATTGGGCCAGAGAGTTTCACCTGAAGCTCGGTTCCCCCTGATGTGTAGTAAGCTATTGTCTTGGAGAACCCCTTCTCCCCAGGGCAACAGAAGCCATGGAGAAGCACCACTGCGCTCCATGGTTGGCTGTGTGCCACCCCGCTTCCTGTGCCAGTGTCTGTGGAAAAGGGGAGCACACCGCCAACATCTCCCCTACCCGCACTAACCGTGGCCAGGGAGTGCAAACGTTTTCGAGGTCTAAATGCACACATGTAACAGATGTGCACGACAGGAGCCGGCAGGGCTGTGCTGGGGTCAGTTCCACACATGGCCACAGCACCAAGTACAAGCCGGGTGCCCCATTGAGTGGTAACGCCGCTCATAAAATATTCACATCCAGGCTATTGAGCCTTTGCACAAAGGCTCTAGACTACATGTACCTCTGTGGGTAAGTCATTAAGCTGCAGTGTAAAAATAGAACTGTCCAAATGTTGAATTTGTTATGCTTTATTTAATGTTTACATGAACAGTGGTCCATAATACATATTAATGAATGTCATTGAGAGGTGGAATTATCAGAGGATGATATTCATATGGTGTGCAATAAGTCTAAATGCTATATTAAAATTTTCACAATTGTGGTGAAACCTTGAAAAAGCCAATAGTCCTAACATTATGTAACGGCACCCTATGATATTGTGTCTATGCATGTGTGCAGGATTATTGCTTGGTTGGGTGCCAACTGATTTTCGGGTGTTATCAATGGTCTTTCCAACTGCCTATTTGTGAATTAATGTGTAGTATTTAGTAGGGAGTATGTAATATAGTATTTTTCCTTTTATTAAAGTGGGGAGTATCATTATGTTGGGGGTTTCTAGCCCACACCACCTCCAGTGAGTAGGCCTTAGACTGCTCTATTTCACTACCCAGAGAGAGTCCAGTATTGCAGTGGTGCGCTTGGGTCCCAATAGATGAAATGATGCAAACTTCTTTCTTTTGAAAGGCTCGCATCTTTTGCTACAAATTAACCCATTTCTTGCCAGCTCCATTGAAAAACACTCTCACAAGTCAAACACCTTAACATAAAATGAATCGAAATGGCCCAGCATGTTGCTAATCTGGAACATAGAAGCAGAAAATAAAAACTAAAGGACAGGGACTTAGTTTCCTTTGCAAAAACAGATATTTTCTGCTTCGAAGAACCCTCAGCTCATGGATGTATTTACAGCCTATCAGGTTCCAGCAATTCAGAGCAAAAAAGAGTTGGTCGGGAGATTAATGACATGGGTCACAATTTCCCTGATGTCTAATTGTTCCTTAAAACTGGACCTACAAAGGAACCCATATCTAATAGCACTCAGAACTGATGAATGTATAGAAGTCATTTATAATGTCTACTTCCCTCCAGGGAAAATAAGTTAGATGGTCTATCCTTCTCTTAAACTGAGCCAGCTGTCGTGGCCTCCAGAGAAACTGAGAATAATAGGGATAAGCACGCAGTCCCAGTCTGTGGTGATTTCAGTACTGGGCCTGATCATAGTATGGCCAGTAAGGACCTACTGGGGGAGGAAAATGTATAGGGGCTTCCAGTACCACATATACAGTGGAGCAAGGGGGGGCCAATTTTTAAGGATACTCATCTCCGAAATGGGTGCACAGGTTTGATTCTGCTGCCAGTAAGACATTCAGAAGAAGCTATAGAAGCAGTCTCATCGGCTATGCTTTAGTTAACATTTAAATATGCAGATTGTGTACAACATCAAGGGTGAGCAAAGGGTTGATGGCGATCATGGCCTGCTTCCAATCCGATTGCTCCAACCCATGCCTAAGTGATCTGGACCACTATTTGAGCTCTTGGTGGCTTTCAACAAGATAACTGTAATATCAAACCAAAAAGCAATCAGATAGCATCCTGAAAACTACAACCAGAGTACCTTTTATTGATACCCTGAAGGAGAATCAGTTTAAAGATATCAAAGTACAGTGAGATCAAGGGCAGAGGAATACACTGCAGTATTTCGAAGAGCTCCTTATGCTGACCTCAAGATAATTCACAGTGGCTAAAAATCCAACACCAGTCAATACTAGCATAAGTACATTTAGCTGGTACGATGGGGAATGTCAAATGAAAAAGAAATTTTGAACAAGGTTTCTAAAAGTGTGGCACAAGCCCCCTTTGGTGAGCAAGCTCTGAAACACAGTAGGAAGGAGTACAAAGAGCTGATCAAGTGCAAAAAGAAACAGGCCCTACTCAAGTTCTGGGAGGACCTACAAATACGCTACACTGAATGATTCGGGGCATTGGCCTCCTGGGGTAATAAGGGTGCCATTCAATATTCCACACTGCAGTGGGATCTTTCAAATGAAGGCACTTTGAAGCACTGTACTGTAGCAATGAGGAGGCAGACCCGCTGCCAAATCAATCCTGGCATACTAAAGTAAAAAGGGCCAACATAGATATGCTCAAATATTACCCCACCAGGCAGGAAAAACATGGAAATGATTTGGAGCCTTGGGGCATGGAGTTAAGGCTTAAATTAAGGCTGAAGCCATTCATAGTATATAAACAAATAAGGCTTTAGGGAGAACTCTATTGAATCAGGGTGCAAATATGTGTATTTGTTTTATACACAGTTTATAACTAAGTTTGTAACAGCGGCCAAATGCCCCATCTTGGAGCTAGTCTTTTCCATATGCAAAAATGTAAATTGTCTTAACCCTTCAAACTGTCACCCAATCTCACTTTAGATGGTGCAGTCAAACTTTATAGGAAACTACCATTGGGTCAACTACAGACCTGAGTGGAAACTAACAGAAATGCCTAAGTGCCATTGATCAGGCCATAAACCTTTACCTAATATGCACAAAGTTCACCAAGGGCAGGAAAACCATCTTGTATATGACTTTCATCAACTACACAACCGCCTGTGTGTGTCTTAGTAGATTAGAACCTCTTATGGCGAGCATTAAAAGAGCTGGACATTCCAGACCAACACCTCCAAGCCTTGACACATCAGCAGAAAACAGCCTGAGTCAGATATGGCAGAGATGGGGAATACACTGACGATATCACAAACATTGGCATCTGATAATGATGCATCTTGGCCCTACTGTTATTTAACTTACACATAACAGACACTACCAGTTATCTTCTAGAATAGAAGCTAGGCATCCTGCAGCTAGGAGGGGAATAACTTGGAATATTTGATTTCACCTATACCGCCGTACTTCTGTAACAGAGCTGTCGAAGAATGGTGCACTAAAAGGCTTTTAAACCTACTGCCACAAAGAAACTTAACAATAAATTCAACAAAAACATGATTTCTAATTATGAACCAAAACACCCCGCTAAAGCCATCATACACTGCAACATAGAATCATTTGGTAAAGAATCTACTTTTGATTACCTAGGCATCAATTAAAGCAGTCCTCGAGGTTCAGAAGATGAGAACTACTGCAACACATGGAGCCTGTTCTAATGTGCATGATATAAAGAAAAACCTTTCTTAGGAAGCTTCACCTATTGGGACCGGGCAGTTCTCTAAAATAGCCAAGAGTGGAACTAGGTCCTAGCTCAATGGATGCTCAATGGATGTGATCCAGTTATGCCCAGTTATGATCAGTCCTGCTATAGCCAGACTGTGCGCGCAACCTAAACAAATCTATATGTTAAATTGTATTTAGCCTTACCACTATGCTCTATCCATGCTAGTTCTGTAAATAGCCTTTGATCAAGGCATATGGAAAAAAACTTGGAAAGCCAGTGTATGTGGAGCTCTCTGGGAAAATCCCCAGTATATTGACCGACTAGTGTATTGGACATCTGGGCGAACTACTGACCAACAAAAACAACTCACATTGTCACCAATGCTAAATTAGGACCATTGTTATGTAATTACTTAGCAGTAAAATCGGACGTCAGCGTAGAACTTTATTGTAACATTATTGTGCCTGAAAGGCCGCAATATTTATGCCTGGAATCCAGGCTTGGAACTTCACCTGCTGGAGCCTTCTCTGCGAGGTGGCTAACCAGCGAAGCCAACACTGGCTTAAGTACCTGTGCTAAGTGGGAGCAAGAGACAATCACCCACTAACTGTAGCCCCAAGAAGGTGAATACTATATCCGCATTTAAAACAATCTGGAGTACTTACTATCAGCCACGCAACTGCACTGTGCAAAACTGACTGATGTGCCACATTTTGTTTCTGTGACAAATCTGAGAAGATAATCCAACGATCCCCTAACAAGAATGGAAAAGATATGTCTACCTTTTTATACAATTCAAGTATTTCAAAAGAGGTTTGTTGTCATTCTGCAATCATAGCACATAGTTTATCAAGAAGTGTTAACTCTGATTAATTCTCCCATTTTTTATGATTCACATCTGATAGGGTCCAGAAGTGTATACGAGAAAAAAGCTTTAAAACTATGTTCCCTTCAATACAGTGGTGTGCTCCTCAGTTCAAAAAGTATCAATGGTAATGCTTTCTGCATAATTCTTTCCTTGGGTCTCGCAGCTTCTCTAAGCATTTGTTTAATTGTTCTGTTGTAGCTTTTGATATGGACATCCGTTTGTAAATGGTGTATGTTTGATTCTAAGAGCTGACGATCCTTGGTGCATCAAATGAAACTTGAAATTAGTTCTTAGTTCCCTATTAGTTGGACGTGTGCTGTTTGTTCATTCTAAGAATTGATGTAGCAGATAAACTGCTAAAACCCTACCTGAAACAGAAAACAAATTTTGACACCTTTTTGAAAGAAAACGACAAACGTGCACAATTGGTGCTCTTTATCCGTAGAAGAGTCTTGAGAAATAAATCATAAAGAAACTTAGTTACTGTATCGTAAAAGCATGCAGAAGAGTAGACTAGATGAAAATGCTTGTTTGAATAACATAAGGTTTGTTTACTAAGTTTCCATGGTGTATTCTTTTAACGTGGAATAGAATTGTGAAAGTGATGACTCGTGTATAGAAGTTCCATCAATTTATTCTCTTGAATAATTATGTATGTGAAGAATTAACTGAACTAAATGTAAATTATATAACCTTATGAACGTTTATTAAAGAGTTTGGTTCTAACACAATCTTTTCTCATATTAAAGTGTGCACCTGTTGTAGTGAGCCTCAGCAAGGCCTACCAGTGCTTAGGGGTTCTCCCTTCTCTGCACAGAGTCCTCAGACACTTAGGAAGAAGTTGGCACAGAAACTGAAATATAAAAGACAGAGTTTATTAAACCTTATAAGGTGGAGCTAACATTCACACATCACCCTTCAGTAATGCATGAAGTAGCACACTGAATGGAAGGATCCTGGTCCTTTTATACCCACACAGGGGCTCAAATGAAGGCGGTACAAACACAAATGCTGGTTGTAGGTACATATAAGGTCATACAGAGAATGCACAGTCGACAAGTGGGTGGAGATAACAGTTTCTACTTTTAGTAGACACATCCTGACATTTATAAACTTGAAACAGCTGCAAGCTCAACTGAGCATGTGCAAAGCAAGAGGAACTAAAGTTAACTTGTCTCTAGGCAGATTTCAAGAGCAGTTAACAGGAAGGTAGGACAGAGCACATGGCGAGCACATGGTAGCACATGGCAGCCAAAATGGCTGACAGAAATACAAAATGGATTCCACAAAGCGGACAATTTAGCCTCTGAATACAGGCTGTCTTTAGCCAATGCTTAACTTAAGTGCTGCCAAATTACAACAGACGGCCCTTTCAGCATTGGCTGAAGACATTCGTTTATCTGGGGTAATCTAAATATTCATCCCGTACATCTATTAACATTATTTCGGCCACCTCTTTATTCAACATTTGTTGGGCCTTTGTTTCAGCAACGTTCCCTCTTCCCAGGTATACAAGCAGAGATGCAAATGGAGCAAAGCATTGGACCACATTGGATACATACACAGCATGTAAAAAGTATTAATCATTACACACAGGATAGTCAGTAGCTTCCAGCTCCAAGCAGAAACAAGAGTCCAAAATCATCTAGTCTAATTCTAAGTTTCAGGGCTCTGATGTATTTCAGTGACTATCTATTTCAATTAATAGCCAACAGCACATACTTAGTAAAAACATTTTCAATAGACTTTTCCAGTATTTCTTATGAGGGCTAAATTATCAATTAATATACTTAAGGAAAGAGTAAAGTAACATGCTCAGATGAACTTTTCTCGTGCAGAATAAACATTACTCTTAAAAAATATTAAAGCAATCAGACATATTATTACAAAAACAATCCTGGCTCCGGGGGACCAGGAGGACCACACAGGGCCATAGGAATTAGGACAAGGAGCCGCAAAAGGCTGCTCCTCCAAAAAAAATGGGACGACCAAAGGGGTACATTACTAACAACAACAAAAAAGTCCTTGAACCAACCAGCCAGAGGGGAGTCTTCTCCCTGTGTCCGTTTTGAGCCTCACAGGCAGGCTCTTGTTGTTCCCACGGTGGAGCTGCACAACTCGCAACTCAAGAATCACGGAGAAGAAAAAGTCTTTCTTTCAGGATAGGGCAATCACCCCCCAGGGCAAATACCCTCAATGATCCTATCCAGTGTCTCAGGCAGTGCACCAGTTTTCTTCACTTTAATCTAACAGGCACCAAGGGCATAGCACCTGTACCCTAAACTCAAGTCCTTCCCTAACTCCTGTATTTGCACTTCTGGCGCACTGCTCTTTTGTTGGGGCCACAAATTGTACCCAATGTGCTCGGGCATCTCTTGATCAACAAACAAAGGCGTAGACTTGCATTCACTTTGGGACCAGGATTAAGAGGCCTGAAGCAACCCTTGTTTCAAAGGGGTCACCTCAAGCAAAAGCCTCCTTGCCGTCCTTATCGGTCTGTGACTCTCTCAGCTGGGCGGCATCAAAAACTGGATCCACAGAAAGATTTCTTCATCCTGATTTGTGACCCCGTCTTTCGCCCAAGACAGTGGCAGGGGTACACACTTCACGTCCCAGTGCTTCCGCCTTCACTGAGGTCCTAGTTGCCAGCAACGCCTGTGCTGGTTACCTTCACTTTGGCTTCAAGCTGCAGTGGCGCTGACTCCCCAGGCTGGATCTGATGTCCGGGCCCCTCTGGCAATGGTTGTAAGGCAGCAAATATCTATTGGTGGACAGAACAAGAGGTCTTTAGACAAGGCACAGAAATAATCTAACAACAGAGAGGATAGTCTCAGAATACTTCCTTAGTCTTGGGGCGCCCCATACATTAGCAAGGCACCCAAGAACCACTTCATCTATCTGAGAGTAGAAAACCCTGGACCTATTGGCAAGTATAAAAGGAACGTTTTGGTGAACTGACAAGAGTAATACATCACCCAATCCCAAACAGCCAAGGAAGTCTGTGTTCATTTACTAAATTCTGAGGAAAGAGAAAAACAATAGAGACATACTCCAAATACTTACATTGGTGTATTCCTATATTACCAATCTGAAGAACCCTCAAGAAAAAGGAAATGTTCTACACTTTTACTCATAGATTTTACATTACTTGTACAGGACTGCAGACACTTGTAAAATAATTTCTCTTACATGTTATGCTTAGGACCATGCTCTCATGTTATAGGTGCAGCAGGAAAATCTAAAACTGCTAATCTAACAGGGATTCTTATTGCAAAAAGAACTAAACTTCAACATAGTGGGTACTTTTTCTTCAGCAGAACGTGTTATGACAAACAAACTCCTATAAAACAATATTTTCCTTCAAAATGTTTGCTAAGGATCACATGAGCGTCTTTCCTGCATTGTACTTTTCACGATCTGGACTATGCAACATCATTTTCAAAAGGAAAAAAACCCTATCTCCAGCTCTAATAAGGGCTGTCAGCTTATTTACACAGGCTAGCTAATAAAAGACTAGCAATGCCCTTGCAAAACTGTATAGAACATGAGAATAACATAAACAATAATAGTGTTGCCACCTGAGATTTTTGAACAGAAACCCCCACTATACAATTTTCCTTAAAGATCAAATAAGGGAACATCAATCTGTTCTACTCATTCTTTCATACAGGATGGGCAGTAACATAGCTTATGTGTTTCATCTTTTTATTAATTCTAACAATTTTAAAACAGTATTACAGAATAGCCAATTGTAATTGTAATTGTAAGTAGCATTTATATAGCGCAGCTGTCACCCAACGGGCATCCTGGCGCTGGGATTACCTAAATCACTGTGCAGCTATAAAACTATGAATCATCATGCGCCAATCTCTCAAGGCTATTCTTTTGGAAAGAGCCTGGTTTTTAGCTTTTTCTAAACTGCAGTAAGTCATCAGTCTGTCTGAGTTCACTTGGTAGTTCATTCCATAACCTTGCGGCTGCATGAGCCAAATGATCTACCTCCTAGTCGGGTTTTCTTGACTCGTGGGGTACATACTAGGTGGGCTGCCAAGGAACGAAGACTTCTAGCTGGGGAGTACCAAGTAAACATTCTCTGTAATGGTTTAGGCCCCATTTTGTGTGCCGCCTTATGAACAATGCAAAGTGCCTTAACTGTCACATGGCCATTTCCTAGACAGCTTTAGACAGACTCAAAAAAAGTGAGAAAAAGAAGAGAGAAAACATAATTTTGCCTACTCTTAATTTGTAGAGGAGCTAGCCTCCTTCCCCCATTTTGACAGTAGGAAAACCTGAAACAGGTTTTACTTCTGTCAACACTTTCAACCCCTATTCATAGCAACTGGGCACAAACAAACTTATAGGAGATATCTTAGAAAGTGGCTATTCTCTGATTCAGTCTAACGCAATGCAAATTGAGTTAACTTTAAACCAATTTTTCTACAGCAATTGTACTAGAGTAACATGAGGGCGCATGAATGCAAACTAAAATCCATTTCCTCCTTATCGTAGCCCCTACACAGTATTCTTAAAACTAAAACCATTATTTTATATAAATGGCAGATCAATGTTCAACTGAGGGTTGACTTCCTTCGTGGCATAGGACTGCGCAAAACGTGTGTTTGCCAAAAATAGGAAGCAAAGCTTCTCTTTCTCTCTTTGCGCTATCATCTTGTCTTTCAAAAAATCTTTCGAAGGTCGAAGTATCCAAGCAAACATTACCCTTCAGCCTGCTAAGTAGCTAAATACAGAACTCCGACCTTTGACCCGTTCAGCAGCTGCTCATTTTTGTGTGCAAGGCTTGCCATGCGGTTTTGTAATGCAAAGCAACTCTGGAGAATCACAGCGAAAAGCAGTCCTATACTTATTTTCATTTATGTACAGTGGTGTGCAATCTAGTAATGCAGAGGCAGCTGTTTATTTTATACTTGCATATGTATACTTTTATTGAAGCCTAAGAGCACGTTAAAACTGCCTTGAGTGGTAGAACTGCTTGTAAAATTGTGAATTTTAGCTCAATTTCGACTTTGGTGGTAGGGGCACTTAAAAATGAATATCCTACAATATTTTTGCATAATAGGAACCCCCAGAGTGTTCTCTAGATAGCCCAGGAATGGGAAATCAGAAATGCATAAGATATACCCTTTTAAAAACAAGTTTTGTACGGCTGGGTAAAGTGACATTTCACATTTAAGTTCCCTTCTTATTGCGGTACAGCACTGCTTAAATTCAACTTTGATGCTAGGAATTCACAGTATGATGATTAGGCTTTATAAAGATGAAAAAACGAATTTAAAGCATTTATTTTTAGCAATATATTTTTTCCCATATAATTAAATTTTATTTTTTATCAATAAAACCAACCATTTTGATGATTCCACATTGGAAAAGCAAGCTTCATTCGTAGCCTATCATATTTAAACACATTCATTCATAACCCTAAGCACAGAAGCCTTACTTGAAACAGGAAAAGTCTGCGCCACTTTTAATGGACAGTTATCATTTAACATCGGAACCACAGATATACTTATGTAAAGAAGGCATTAAGAAAGGAAATCCCTACTTTCAATTTTGTTCTCTGTTATCCAAAATAATGAAACTGGTTTTTAGAAACTTTTAAAATAGGGCAGGCCCTCATACCAGGTTTACACTGACTTAAAATATCGCTGACGCAGCATTCCTGTCTGTGGCCGTGAGCAGGAATAGCCATATGCTATTTATGCAGCTGTTGTGTGTCAGCAGGCGTCGAATTTTCACGCCTTTCTCAGGAAAAAACCCTTTATTATTTGAAATACCCTGACAGAGTTAAATCCCCATTTGCTGTGTCAAACGGTGTCTTTCAGTTAGTCAGTTTAAACACAGCTGTCGGAAAGCTTTTTCTCGGGTGCTGAGAGAAAAGCATGTCACAGTCTATTTAAAAACTGAGGCATTTCAATGCAGTCAAATCTATCTTTCTATAATGTATATTTAGTTCAGCAACGACCAAATTCACTCATATGATGTGCATGCCTTTTAATGTCTAATACAATGTATTTAAGGAAAAGGCCGTAACATTGTGTATTTAAGTCTATTGATTACAAAACACACAATTTCGTTTTTTTTTCTTCTCTGTATGAGGCCTATTTTAATCCTATTGAATACGAATTCTAATTTTATGTTTAGCATTGTGGCAAGTTGCACACGTTTAGTGTCTTACTCTGTCAATTTAATAGTAACATGCAGCTGTTTAGCATATGTTACATAATTTATTTCTGGATTTTTATTTAATATGTAAGTAACTAAATGACATTTTGCATAACAGAATAATGATAGCAAAAAAAACATAAACAAACTCATTGAGCTCATTCAGACAGTTACAGAAGGACACAACACAGCGCGCTTAAAGCCAGCCATTCGTACACAGAGTACTCACACAAGTATTACCAATGTCAAACCAAAAACCCCACATAGACATTTAAACACATATTTAACCCACAAATCAATACTTAGGACAGCTTACAAAGTGTACGCAAGACCAACCTATTTGTAAATACTAATTGTAAGTCATATTTACAAGAAGAGCTCTCAAAAGTAGCCCAAAAAACTGTTCCATGGTCAAATTCGCCAGTTTTGGCTGGTAGAACACTCAAAAAGCGCTCTGCATATCACCACTTATGAATGTTACTAAGTGCGCAGATCCGGATCCGTTTTATGTACATATTTAGTTCCATGGGGTACTTAGTCACCAAGGAAGAAATATCTTTTACTATACCTAAACCTATTTAGGTATCCCCTCTGAGGAGTCAACTAAGTACTTACTAAATCCATATCGGTACCTCCAAAACAGCAACACTTTCTGCGAAGTGTACTGGAAACAGGCATGCCAAAAATAGTGCAGAATATGCAGTATTATAATCAAAGTAGCGCTTAAGGTACTCTTTGTACGTTGCGCTGTTCAAACAATTTCAAATAGAGAAAAACCTCCTCATTACCTGCCTATATGAATTGCAATGCATATATAACTTACAAAACAAATTCCAAAATTGGCCAATCATACAAACAAAGCCACAGTAAGTGTTACTAAAACTACCTTACCAATCAAAGGCATCAAACCAACAGCAAGTGCCGCAAAACGGCTCTTACCAATCAAATGGTGTCCAGGTTCCAACTGCCAAGTTCTCAAATTGACCAAATGGTCACTGCACGGCAAATCAACAGAAGAGATCTCAGTCAAGGACCGGCGCCGCCGGGCTGGTCAGATCAGAAAGAAAGGAAAAACGCCATGGGTGCCAAGACTCAGGTCTCCTCAGGCAGCGATCGCGTCCAAGAGCGAGATTCCAATCCTTCATCTCGACCAGTCCTTCGGGCATCCGAGTCACTGATGAGTCCCACGTTGGAAGCGCCAATTTGTTGTAGTGAGCCTCAGCAAGGCCTACCAGTGCTTAGGGGTTCTCCCTTCTCTGCACAGAGTCCTCAGACACTTAGGAAGAAGTTGGCACAGAAACTGAAATATAAAAGACAGAGTTTATTAAACCTTATAAGGTGGAGCTAACATTCACACATCACCCTTCAGTAATGCATGAAGTAGCACACTGAATGGAAGGATCCTGGTCCTTTTATACCCACACAGGGGCTCAAATGAAGGCGGTACAAACACAAATGCTGGTTGTAGGTACATATAAGGTCATACAGAGAATGCACAGTCGACAAGTGGGTGGAGATAACAGTTTCTACTTTTAGTAGACACATCCTGACATTTATAAACTTGAAACAGCTGCAAGCTCAACTGAGCATGTGCAAAGCAAGAGGAACTAAAGTTAACTTGTCTCTAGGCAGATTTCAAGAGCAGTTAACAGGAAGGTAGGACAGAGCACATGGCGAGCACATGGTAGCACATGGCAGCCAAAATGGCTGACAGAAATACAAAATGGATTCCACAAAGCGGACAATTTAGCCTCTGAATACAGGCTGTCTTTAGCCAATGCTTAACTTAAGTGCTGCCAAATTACAACACACCAACCAAGAAAAACAAATGGTGCTGTACGTTTATGCTAATTCCAATTTCACTCAGACTTTCAGAGAATGATCTTCATATGTGTACTAATGAGAATTACTGAAAAACAATTTAGTTACTTTACATTTTGATATAACTTTATATGTTGGTACTTTTGAAATGTTGTAATGTGCCATAGTTACCCGTGCTAATTGCAATGAAATTAAACTGCTTTGCAAATAACATAAATTGAAGAAAGAATGTGTTTAGAAACCTTAGAATGAAATATGTATTTCTATTGATTTATATTGTATATTTCATTAACAAAAATTCAATTTAGGCCTTCATTTTCTTTTGCTTGATTCTGTTCTCATGAAAAAGCCTCATCCATTTACAATGTGGGATGAAACTGTTTCATGAGAAGAGTTTCCAAACACATTGCAGGACTATTCACAACTAATTTGCTACTTTGAGAACATCTGCTGTGAGAAACTGTCCTTTTCAACTCACTCATGACTTTGCTAAAAGTTGATTGTTTATAATTATTCATTTTGAATACTTCGACAGCCTACATGATGATCTACACCTTTTTGCCATAAAATGTCTTCTTTATGCTGCATGACAATCACCCTATACGAGCTGACTAATGGACTGAGCGGTCTGACCAGAAGAGGTGACCCAGGAGGTGTCGCCCCTGAACTTGGGAAGTTATATCATATGTTGGATTGATGATAATGATGCCATCCCATTCTGCGCCATTCCTTTTCAACACTATGCCACCTTTCCATTGAGAATTGCATTTTTGGAGACTGCGAGACATCCTTCGTTTCTTGCGGACTCTACTGGCTTTCCTTGGTCTGAAGCATACGCTGTGTGCGATACTCCCAGACTCTACTCCCCCATGGGAGAGAAATCTTGAGCTAATAAGGTTCATGTCCCTTCCTGAACTCTTCCCTTTGAACTTTGGTAATTGTTGGCCCGAAAGAGATTAATTTGATTATTTTGCAATACTAAATTCAAATGCCTGATACTGATGGGTTTACTCTTCTTAATTACTGATAAAATAATCTAACCATCCTCAAATTATGTTTGTCTCTCTGACTTGTCTCCAATAATTGATTGTGCATGCCAAAATTGTACTAATGAAGGAAGGGAAGTCTAATAGAGAGGTTTCTAGTCAACAGATCCTGATGATACTATTTTGCGTGGCTCTAACCGAATTATTGATTTGTATGATCCTAGCCTGTCTGAATTTCTTCAGGAGATTTGGTCTAGCAGTAATAATCTTGTATTTGTATAGCATAGTTTTGAGAGTTATGCACATGAATCCAATTACGAGTTTGTAGGTCAGTTACCCAATTCCTGGTCCTCATTGGATAAATGGATTGGATCCCCTCGATTCGACCCCTCCCGGCATGGTTAAAAGGTTCATTTACATTTCGAAAGTCCACAGGTCATTTTGTCTTTTCTCTCCTTCTTTCCCTTTGTCTGGTTTCTTTTTGCTGGTGTATTATCTATGGATGAATCCACAAATCCTTTAGAGCTTTGTAGTCTTTTAGGACTTTATGAAATCATTTCTCATCACTATTGTTTTTTGGAGCATGGGTAAAACACCTACTGTAACGTGCAGTTCTTGTGATGTATGTCTTATTAAAAGTTATCTGGGTTGTGCATGGCTTATGTCTCCATATATGTTACTCTAACTCTTTCTTGTTCTTCTCTCCAACTGAATGGATATATATCTCTGCTCTACACTGTTTGGGGGTGGAGTGCTTTTCCAGAGCCCTTGTGTCTGTCAATTACTTGCAATTCACACTTTTTAGGGACTTTGGCCACCCCGATTTGTAGGTTCACATCTATTAAATATACTTGGCTCTGGATACTCCAACCCTAGGAAACCTGGACTATAGAGACAAAGCCTCTTTTCCCACTGACCCTGACCTTTACTAGATTCACTTCTTTCAGTTTCTAGGAAAATATGCTTTCACAAATCAACTGTGAAGCTGAGTCACCTTTCTTTGCTTTAAATATGTGCAAGATTTTGGGGTGTTGCTTGACTGGGGTGTGAGCCCTGGTCAAGCAGCAAACGCAATCCTTGTCAGGGTGAGGCACAAGCCAACCCTAAATTAACCAGTGCTCAACCCTCTGGTAGCTTCGCACAGAGCGGACAGGCAATGTGTAAAGTATTTGTGCAACACTTCAATCAGAAATAAAGTGAAACCCACAAAACAAAAAGGATCCCACCCCAAATTAGACAAGTAGTAATTTCTTTAATGAATAAAACAAGAACAAAACGACAAAAATCCAATCAGAACCGGAAATATACTAATTTAAAGATTTCAGTGAAAATGGCACCAAAAAGCACAAAGCGCCAGCTGTGGTTATCTAGTCACACCAGACTGGAACAGTGTCACAAGTTCAGGCCAATCCTGAAGGCTTGCAGGCTGGCAACAGGGATCCAGTTAGGCACGCTGAACTCAGTACCTTAAATGCTGGTTTGCAAAGAGTAGCGAAGGTCTGCGTCAAAGATGGGTCCCACAGCCAAAGCGATTCCAAGATGTGGCGAGGCTGTGATGGAAGGCCCTGTGTCGCCTTCGAGGATCCCGTTGGCGAGGGCTTGGATGCGAAGTCCACTGTCGAGGATTACATTGCACAGTCGGGCGATGCATCAGCTCCAAGGAGCTGCGATGCTGAGTCTGGTGTCGTCTTCTAGGCTGCTTTCGACGAGGGATGTGAAGGCCTGCGACGAGGATGCGTCGTGCATCGGTGGTTCTGAAGAGGCTGTGGGCGCAATGTAGATCTTTACAACTGGTCCAATCCACGCAGCAGCAGCAATGCGTCAGTTCTGCTTAGGGTTGCACCGCGCAACAGAGGAGATGAGTCCGCTCTGCTGGATCCACAGAAGCTGGCAGAGCACCATAGGCCCACTTCAAAGGGTCCAGGACTGGGGTGGCACCTCTAGGCAGGGTAGACACACATATGGCAGAGACCAGGTGCTGGGGTCGAGGTTGTTGGAGCCTTCTGTCTCTGAGGCTCGAGCCAGGAGGCCAGCCAACTAGCCCTAGGAGTTACTGTGGTGGTCCTGGGTTAAACAGATGCAGGTCCAGTCCTTCCCACCCAGGCAACACAGCAGCAGGTCAGCACAGTAGGGCAGCCAACCTTCAGAGCTGCAGTCCTTCAGAGCTGCAGTCCTTCAGAGCTGCAGTCCTTCAGAGCTGCAGTCCTTCAGAGCTGCAGTCCAGCAGAGCTGCAGTCCAGCAGAGCTGCAGTCCAGCAGAGCTGCAGTCCAGCAGAGCTGCAGTCCTTCAGAGCTGCAGTCCTTCAGAGCTGCAGAGCAGCAGCCAAGCAGAGCAGCAGCCAAGCAGAGCAGCAGCCAAGCAGAGCAGCAGCCCAGCAGAGCAGCAGCCCAGCAGAGCAGCAGCCCAGCAGAGCAGCAGCCCAGCAGAGCAGCAGCCCAGCAGAGCAGCAGTCATTCTGCCTTACAGAGTATCCACAAGTCCAGAAGTGTACTGAAGAGTTGACGTCTGAGGTCCAGTATTTATACCGAGTTGTGCCTGTGAAGTGGCGGGGAAAGCTTCTAGAGGTATGCCTTTTGAAGTACACGATTACCCAGCCTTCCTTGCCCTGGCTCCAGACTAACCACACAGGGTATGCAGCTCTCTGTGTGGAGGCAGGACGCAAACTATTCAACTGTAAGTGGGTCTGTGCACAGCTCTTCCCTCCCATCCTGCCAGTGATGGCCTATCCAGGCATACCTAAGCTCCCTATTGTGTGTAACTGTCTAGGAGGACTACAGAAAGCCCAACTGTCAACAGCACCCAGTCATGTGATACAGAGACATGCTGCAAGCATCAAATGGCTAAGACAGGGAAATGGGAACTTTCTAAAAGTGGCTTTTTCAAATTTGTATTTTAAAATCTGACTTGACCACATGTTAGGATTTTTCATTACAGTCGCAAACACACCAAACAAGAATGAGTTACCTGTTTCAGTTTGGAAGTTACAGCTTACTAAATGTAATAAGGGAACTTCAGTGTTATCCTATGGGAGAGGTAGGTCTTGCAATAGTGAAGAACAAATTTAAGAGTGTTTCACTATCAGGACATGTACAACTAAAAAGTGCATGTCCAACTTTTTACATACACTGTACCCTACACCCTAGGCTGTCCAGGGGCCTACTCTAGGGTTGAATTATATGAATTAAAAAAAGGATTGAGCCTAGCAAAAGCTCTTTTTTGCCAGTTTGAAATGGCACTTTAAAACTGCACATATAGGCTGCAATGGCAGGCCTGAGACATGTTTAAAGTGTTACTTAAGTGGGTGGCACAATCAGTGTTGCAGGCTCATTGGTAGCATTTAGTTTACAGGCTCTGGGCACAGGTAGTGCCACTTTACTAGGGACATACAAGTAAACTAAATATGCCGATTGGGTATAAGCCAATCTTACCATGTTCTAAAGAGAGGGCATAAGCACGTTAGTGCTTATGCCTTAGAAGTGGTAAAGTTTGCAGAGTCCTTAGGCCAGAAAAAACAAAGTCTTCAAAACAGGAGGTCTGAAGGGAAAAAGGGAAAACCACACCAAGGGTGCCAGCTCTAACAATAGGTATATCCTGAATAGTACTACAGCCATGCGTCTTCACCAGATACAACATCTGTGACAACAGTGAACTGGTTTATAAACCCGGACAGTGGAACAACTCTTCCACAACAACCACATGGAAATGTGACCTGCATATTGTGTTATAGAAGTACTTTTTACTTAGGGATTACATAATTGTAGGTATTGCACTAGTAGAGTCCTCTTAGTTTGGGAGAACCTTGAATCGGGGGTGTTGCATTTGGGGAAAGTTGGATAAATTCATGTATAACACCCTGTTGAACAAGGCTATAATTCTATGGTTAGCTGTGCATGTATATTTCTGACCTGTTGGTCTTTGGGTCAGGGCCTTTGTGCTTCTGTTCCTCAACCTCAATTTCCCATCTAGATTCACTTTTTCATATTCATATCATTCCACCTCTTAGGCCTTATTTGTTTACTTAAATACCTCCAATATCTGTGACAATTTATCTGTCTAAAAGAAAGGAAGATCTCCCTCTATGATCAACTCCAGATTTAGTGGGTAACTGTCTTTTAGACAGGTTCCTTCACCAAGTCTCCTCGCCTCCACTTAATGTCTTTTGAAGACTGGATTTGAAGCCTTACTAACAGTAATGGGCACTTCAAGGTTCCATGTCCAAAAACAAAACCTCTGTGGCAAATCCAGCCTTTTCATTTTATGTCATTGTCCTTTCCTTACACATCCTTCTAACTGATATCCTGGGACCTTGCCACTGGGCAAGTGGAATTGGGCTACAGGACTGAGCATCTCCATGATTTAGCCATTCAAATGCTTGGGTAACTCTGGTATCCATTTAAAGCTTGTACAGATATTGATAACAGCCAGTCAGCATGAAGCAGCGTTTGCGGTTTCTGCAGCTTTGTATATGGAGGTGTCTAATCCAACACTGATAGTAATAAGAAGAAACCATTGAAATACTGATTATGCCATCTGTGCATCAGAACCCCGAGCGGTGGAACTTCGGTAGAGAATGTTGACAGTGAAGCTTTTTGTGTTGGGATGGCTTAGTAGCCCTCTAACTTTCAACTACACCATCAAAATTTGCCCTGTGTCAATTCTGATTTCACTTGTATGGTCGTTCTCAACCCACACGAGCTAAAGGGCCTTTATTCAGCTGTCCTCTAGATTTAGCTACTTTATCAGGATTATTCATTTACGTGTGTGCAATGTGTGCCTTTAGTGTGGGTTGGGTGGGGGGGGCATAGACACTTTATATTTAGTAGACCGAGTGTGTTTAAATGTCACTGAGTGGTTGTATTGATATCTGTAGGTGTGCATATTCATGCATTGTCAGTCTCAGCATGCATTCTATAAAATCCTAACATATTAGCTTTTTTCATTGTGTAGCAAAATGATCGTATTTTTATAGTGATGTTGAGAATGAGTCGTCTACCTAGCATTGGCTTATTTTCCACCAACTGGTAAATTTATGAAATATATATGCAACTATGACATGACGTTTTACATGACGATATGAAAAAAGTTTTTATTTTTTTTATTTTTAAAATGTGAACTTCTGTAGCTTGTCAAAATGTTGTTACCCAAAGTTGCCTTGGCAAAATATATGCACCAGATTGTTTTCTTATAACGTGAGTAGCGTTCGCCCTTGTTTATATTTTACAGATGAAGGTTAATTAAAAAAATACCAGTGTGTTTAATCTTCGAAGTTATTCTGAGTAGGTCATAGGTAGCTAGAGAGAGCATTTCAAATGATGTGTTAACTAGAGCGTTTGTACCCCATTTTACTCTGGCTCGGAACACGTGGTCCATTAATATTTTTTGAGCCAGAAAGGGGTTGTTGAAAGAACTTGTGGTTTAATCTTACAAGAGACAATTTACCAGCATGACCATAGCGTATACATGAATGCTGTTGTTAGTATAAATATTCTTATTACTGCCTTTTCTTCTTTGTATGCCTTCAACGTTCTATTCCCACAAAAAATCTTAATTTGACTTTTTTATTTATTTATTGCAGTCCATTTTCAATCGAAAAACGCCTAACACTAATTGGTTCCCCTTTACACTACTCACGTCCGTGGTATTTCAAGTATGTCTTTTAGATGTGCAGTGTATAGAGTGGTCTAATCTATTATCAAATGGATTTTATTGCAGAATGAACTAGAGAACTTCCCTTTAAACACAATTCAGCATTGCCAAGCTGTGATGAATTCATGCAGCTTCAACTCCATTCTTTCAATAGTGTGTAAAGAGCAATCACAGAGCAAACCCGACCTTCATCTGTTTCAATGTGATGAGGTTAAGGTAAGGTGAATATAAAGTATTATTTTTTTGTATTGGAGCACTGCTTTTTTTTAATTGGTTTCATTTTTTTTTATTTTTATTAATATGCCCTTTTCTACCAACATTATCTGATACATGCCACTCAACAGAGTTTCTCCCTCAGCTGACCTGTGTGTCACTTCATTAATTGGTCATAAAGAACGTTCCTAATTCATCTACCCAATTGACCATATTTGAAGCCCCACTCAATAAAATATTACAACACCTTGCCTGTGATCACAATATCGATCTGTGGAACGGAACTGTTACATACTTTTACATGTTATGTAAAACCCATTGACAATATGCTTGATTTCGTTCCAATCTCTGTTGATCTACTGGTTATCACAGAATCATTTGTCAATCAAAAAGGAGGGGGGGGGGAACTAGGGGCTATTTGAGGTCCAGTACCCGTGCTCCACGTAGTAGTATAGAACCAAAAAATGGGTTACTGTTCCTATAGGGACACCATTAATGTCCACTCATCATATGGCATAATTAAAAGATGTCCACCAAAGTTACCTTTCGGGGGACACGTAGGGTATTGCAGCGCCGGCCCGACGAGGAGCAACGCCCAATGATGTAGCATGACATCCCTCGGGATGTGTGCAGGCAACAAGAGACAAAATCTGTGATTTTCTCTATCTGTGAGGTCCGTACCTAGACCCCTCTGTCCTCTCCTATTCTTTTCCTCTGTGGACAGTAATGGTGTCCCTATAGGAACAGTAACCCATTTTTTGGTTCTATATCACAGAATCATAACAGTGGTGTCCATGGCATCCGGGCCGGCTTTAGGGCAGTGCTACTGGTGCGGACGCACTGGGCGCTGAGTTGTGGAGGGGGGCGCACTGTGTTTAGCAATCGCTTATGATTGGAGAGATGAGGGGCGCTTTTGCCCGGTGGTAGTGAGAGAATCTGAGGAGGAGGTCCTGGGGGCGGGGGCGCCAAAAATGATTGTCACACTAGGCGCCACCAGCGCTAAAGCCGGCCCTACATGGCATTCTGGTTATAAGAGAGAGATCAGCTTTTACCGCTACAATAGTATTTCTGCATTATGGATCACCTAAACCATTGGAGAATGTAAAAATGCTCGAGTGTGCTGAATTTGAGGTTTGCCTAGCTGAGTTGTCAAACCATCTTGCTGCCTATTAGTACTGGTGGTAGAATATAAAAAAGGCAAAGGGAGAAATGAGAGAGAGAGAGAGCTTGTGCCAAGAAATGGCTTTTAAATATTGGATGCAGAATTTTTTGTTCTATCTGAACACATAGGCTGCAAAAGCATATATTGCAAAAACATGGACCTCAAAATATAGACTTCCAAAATCTCAACCTTAAATAAATACCGCTCTACAAAAATGTTGACCTATATTTATTTGCTAACTAGCAATAGCCAATCTCATAATTTAGAGCTGGGTTATTCACAATTCTAGAGCAGACATAGCGTATTTGAGAGCACGTACCCGAAGTGAGTGTTTGGTGCAAGATGAAATGTTGTAGGGGATTATTTGTCTAAGGTCGAGATTTTGGCAGCTACTTCTTAGTGTGTTTCAGAATATGTTTTTGCAAAATATATGTTTGCCATCTATATTTTCACATTCTACCGTGTTTCCAGTCAGTTCATAAGATTAATTTTTTGGTTATATTCAAATATAAATTTTTCCTTATATCTCAATTTATATTGTACCCCAGAAATGCCCTTGACCTTTTGACTATGATTTAAAGAATGAGTGTTGTATTGTACCACATTAATGTTTATTTTCCAAGTGTCAGAAGAAAAAATGAAGCATAAAATTCAACAGGTAACCAGTGAGCATGATGGTCAGACTGCCAATTTTTGGTGCACAACCATTTTGTAAACATCTCTCATATAAACAGATATGTACTGAGCTAGCACAGGTCAATCATCTTGTATTTCCACTCTTCTATTCATGCAGTCCTTGTCACTTCTACAAACATGTTTTAGTTAACCTCTGAGATATGTCGCCAAATCTCCTAAAGAGAAAGGAGTTATAAACCAGAAATACACAACAGTACCCAGCTGTTACTAAAAGAAAGAAAATAACAATCAGTCTGAACAGCATTATCACAATTACCACACTTAACCACCCTGTTCTTTCTCATATCCCAAAATCTGCCTTCATATCTCGTTCTATATTATATTCCTAAAGAAACTAACAGAAGTCCATAACATCCAGTGACTGTTAATCTCTGTTAAGTGGTTCTAAAGTCCCTGTTGCAGGGATTCTATTTACAAAAAGAACTATGCCTGGGATCACAGAATATCAGTATGTAGGGGATGTAGTCACCATATCACATCAGCACCTATGGGCTCAAATCTAGACTAACTCGTAGTGTCTTATCTGCCCTCCTAACCTTTCTAGAGTAACAGGTAAGTTAGCACCCCAGAACACAACACTCTGAACCCTCTCAGGGGTCGTGGTAACAGGTCATCACCTTTCGTTCTCTCACGAATACATGGATGCAATAAACAGAAAAGAAACACGAAGAAAGTTTACAATATTTATTGAAGCTATTGTGCTCTATCATGAAGCAACTGTGCTGCAATTAGAAAACATATACAAGCCAGCAATGTGATTAACATAATCAATAAACTACATACGATAAAACCTCCTGTCACAGCAATTGACAAATCTGCCTAAGCCTACCCTCACTATGGGAGTACAGTGATCTATTGAAGATCTCCGGGGTTAGTAAGTTATTGTGCAACTTGTGCAAAGCTAAAGCGGCCTACTACATGTGCAGTTAGGCTAACATAGGTGAGCAAGTACAGTGGGTCCTATAGGGAACTCACGATATACCCCCAAACCTCTTTGAGATATCATTCAGTTTAATAATGATTTTCTCATAAGACAATATAATGTAGATATCTTGTAGACAAGAGTCATGTGAAGGGACTCTGCGTTTTCTATAACAGTAACCTATCTAATTTGAGTACTGCCTTTGAGGTGGAAAATCACCTTTTACGCTGATGTGCATTTTCTAGAATCTCAGAAGTCATGTAGCAATATTGTTTGACTTGTTAGCAACCCCTCCACTACTAAAGTGTCTTTCATGGAGGTCCATATTTTTGACCAGTATTGTTGAAGTTTCTAACATTCCCATATAAATGTACAATGTTGCTATTAGTACTGCCTCATCTTCAGTAGGCCGCTAATGGACGGATTCCAGCAGTCTTCTGATTGACAGATTTCTGCAGAAGCCTGCTTCATGGGTGAATATTACCATCTATGTAATATCTTGATGTAACTTTAATCTAGTTCACATAGATAATTATGTCACTAGAAACACTTCTCAATCCGCAACAGTATATTCAAGTGTCATCTGTCTCACCACCAGCTTTTAAGGTCTTTGTTCGATGGCTGAGAGAAATTGTGATCGATCATGGTATCTGGACACTACTGCTTTAGATGTGCCCTACAGCTGCAACGGATTCAGAGTTAAATATTAGTTTAAATCAGTGGTTGGTGGGCCTAAGACTGTTTTCAAACAACAAGTGAGTTATACATATTTCAAAAAAAGGGAGGGGGTGGGTGTGATAAGTTAATTTCTTTTTGTCATTCAGCAAATGGTTTAAGGCACTCTCCCAGGATTAGGTGATCTAACTTAAGTATAGTTAGGTATACCCATGCTATTTCATTTCCATCAATACATATGTTGCCATTGTATCATGTTGGTGCCTTTTCATGTATTCTGCTATTAGGCTCCAGTTTCTTGTGTGTCACGTATGATGCATATACTAGGATATTCCTCATTATTGCTTCTATCCTTCCTCATATGGAGAGTTGTAGTTTCAATAGCAGTACAGCGTCATAGTCACTTGATCTATTAATTGGTTTGCATTGTCTCATACCATACTCCTATTTACTAATATTTCTAGTGATTTCAACCACTTCTTTCCATCTGCATGGTATGTTGTCCAGATAGGCTGCAGCAGTTCTGCTCAGGCTTAGGGCTTCATATTTGTCCCAGTTTATACAGTAGCCTGGGCAGTGTGAAACGGGTAACATTGGATGCATAAGAACCTGATTGACGTTGCCAGGTGTGACAGAGTTACTATCATCAGTATAAAACAGGTCTTTGTGCTCACCCTCAACAGTGTTAACCCCTATATTTTTTATTTTATCATATTGCAGCTACCAGCAGTTCAAATGCTACCATGAATAACACCATCAGCGCCTGACTTCGTTACATTTTTGTTTTTGTTTTTGAGTTTTATATAGCCGAACACGACCCAAAGGTATCTGAGTGCTTTACATGAGCACCAGTTGTGTAGCAGGAAGACACATTAATTTTGTTAGGCACAGGGAGATTAAGTGACTTACCCAGAATCACAGGATGTTGAGCGTCCCTGTTGAGACTCTAACCTGATTCCCCAGCTTCAAGGTCGACCGCTGTAGCCGTTAGGTCACATCCTCTCCCATTTTAGTTCACCATGTGGGTCAACCTGAGTAGAGTTAATGATCCTACTCCCCAACTCAGCAAGACTCTTACATGATGCCTCAGACTTGATAGTAATTAGATCCCATTGGCAATGGTGAATATTCACCTCCCAAGCAGTAGAAAAGGTCTGCATACTAAGACACTGGTGGTCTGCAACTGTACCACTACTGGACAAAGGTTTTTCAGAACATTTTCGCATGGCTTCTTACCAGAAAGACATTTATAGACTGCAAGACCAAATGAGCTTATTTGAGAGAACCTCAAATATGTGCATAGACAACCCTTCCTGCTACACGGTAGATGCCCACAGGCTGCAACTTCCCATGCCACATGGCTGTGATCGCTAAACCGTATTGTATTCACTCAGCTGTGACTGACATCTTTCTGACTATTGGTCCATATGGCATCCCGAGTAACGATTCTAACAGAGGCTGTGCCGATAATTATATTGCAGGTTTTTTGAATGGCTAAAATTGTGCACATAGGATTGTTTTTATGGATTTAATTCAAAACTGAAATAAAGGATCTGTAGCAAATGAGGGCTGAAAATAAACTATTATCTTTTTTCTTTGCTGATCTTTGTGCTTTCAAGGAGAAATCCAATCACAAAGGTGGTTAGGATCATTAAGCTTTTCGTTTGTAGTGTTTTCCCTAGTAGTGTCTTCCTGATTTCAGGCTCTGAAGAAATTTCACATCTTTGGCTGAGAAGTGATGCTGTTTACTGTAGGGATAAGGAAATAAGGCATGTATCAGGAATAAGGTTATTTTTGATCTTAAATAAAGATAAGATCAGTATGCTTCTATGGTTTATTTGACATGAACCGAATAAAGTTTGGAAGAAGAAAAAAGATCGATACTAATTTTTGGGTGTTAATTTTCCTTGCTGAAAACGTGATAATTTTTTACCTCAGAAAATTAATTGCGTCACTTATTAATTCCCAAATAGATTTCTTTTTTCTTGTGGAAAAGTTTACCCTCAAAACTGTAGGCCTGAGTTGGTTATGACAACAAGCTATTTGCCTGTTTGAGTGGAAACTTTATGTACGATGCCATAATTCTGGTCTGCTTATTATAAAACATTGTGACAAAGGCAGTTGGTCTAGCTTGTTATATATACTCACCTTTCACAGTGCTGCCCTCAGTGTTTGCATGCACCGCAAACCAGCCCATTGCTTAATTAATACGTTTATTTTTCCCACCACTATCTTTGAAGAACTTGCCTTAGGCCACAATATTAATTTAAGGCGATCCTTTTGGCGGTTGGGTCCTACATCATACAGTTCACAGGTCCCTGACTTCTTGTCAACTGGATTTTCCTTTGCTGTCCCAGCTTCCTTCTCAGTGGGCTCGTTAGTATGCTGGTTTTCTTGACCCATTGGGCTTGCTTTCACTGTCTCGGCTTCCTCCTCAATTGGGTTAACCTCCAGTGTCTCAGTGTACTGAATCGCTGGAATCTTTTAAATTGTGCCGCCTCTCTCCTGCTCTTTTACAGGTGAGAAACCATGCGTTTGGTATGCCCCTTTCTACTCTTTCCTTGGGCTGTCACACTGCAGCTTCTCGTCTATGCAGGAAACTACATCTGAGTATTGTCATCATCTGCTGCTTCTTCCCACTTGGAAGGTAGTGTTCCTAAAGGGGACCTTGTGAAGAGGATTCTTGCTGCTGGGTGTTAGCACTTCTGGCCTCAGAGGCCAGCATAGAACAAAGATCTGGTGGGTCCACCATCTTCCAAATCTACGTT
The DNA here is from genome assembly GCA_963921515.1 of Calotriton arnoldi. Taxonomy (NCBI): domain Eukaryota; kingdom Metazoa; phylum Chordata; class Amphibia; order Caudata; family Salamandridae; genus Calotriton; species Calotriton arnoldi. The sequence continues at coordinate 1,103,869 of CAWUFW010000877.1, read as the reverse complement.
AGCAAGAGGAGAATTCTTCAGGAAAGTTGACAATAAAAAAAGGTTAGAGTCCACATTCTCAGAAACTGAAGAGCTGTCCGAGAGACAGTAAGCTCTGAATCCACATTTTTTGTGCAAAATTAGTTTTAGAAGATATGTCCCTAGTTGAACAGTTACAACTTTTGCGTGCCTGGCCAGGTGAAGAAATAAGCCAAAGGATGAATTTGACAAACTCTTACTATGGAACTTTTAGAGCTTTAAAACTGCAGTTTTGGAGGACAAATTTAGCCAGAAGGTAAGGTGGCTGTACATAGCTCCGTATGCCCAACTTAATTGTAGGGGTTTATTGGTTACATTATTATTTTTGTTTTTTTTGTTTCCTTGGTTTTAATGGCAGAGTCACTGTCTTATTTCACATGGTACCACTTATGTGTTACGCACAAACTGGAGTGATTGTCTGTTATCACCAATTGAATTTCTCCTCCATCTCCCTCTGAACCCTATCCATTTTCCTGCTGAGCTGAATATCTTAACCATATGTTCTCTATCCTATACTAGACTCTGGAACCTTATTGTTTTGTTTTTTTATACTATGCTGACATACATAGATATCAGTACTGCTTAATCTGTTTGGATGTTTGTATTTTATTTTGATATTTTTCTATAGTGTATTAAAGCAATTGTCGTGTGGTTTGTGGCCTCCTGGTCTGCCTTGCTACGTTGGCTTTGGCCTAGCTGCCATGAGGCCTTTTTGCACACGTTACTTTGTGCTGTTGTTTTTCAAGCCTCTGCTTCTGCCCGGCTATTTTAGCACTGTCTGCATTTCTATCTTTCACCTTTTCTCCTGTTCCCTTTTGGGCTACGTCTGCACACCATGTACAAGGTCGAAAAACAACGTCCCTTGTTCCTGCTGATTTGGCCAGTCCCTCGCACTTAGACATCACTTTATGTACAGCTGCCCTGGAGAAATTTGTGTGCTTTTAATATTGTGTTTTTCACTGTTAGAGACACTTGGAGAAAAACCTTTCCAGAGAGAAGAGCTGTGCATATCTGATGATGTAAAACTTGCATCTAGATATTGAGGTATGGGGGTTCGCTAGTCAAAGCCCAGAGGTCTTCTATTTTTATAATAAACTAGCTACTAGCACGGGGAGGGTGGTAAGGTCATTTAGCCTTCTATCCACTGCTTTATGAAATGCTTTCCCCGTTTGTATTCTATGGAGTTGTAACTATGCTGCTTATGTTATCATTATGCTGATAGTACTGGCACGTGTACTGTATCTTAGAGCACGTTAGTTGAAATAAACATTTTAAACTATACAGTGTCTCTTCTTACGCAAGTTGTGGACAGGTATGAGTGAGATATGAATGGGTGTTCTTGCTACTGCGAGTCCTGAGAGAGAGATACCGTGTTCTGGGTTGTCTAATCATTGGTAGTATTGTTGCTAATGAGACGCTACAGCTAGTTGGGTTGGGGTTTTAGGTGCTAAGGTTTATGGTTGGCTCACCACTATATTCCGAGGTCCTATTATCCTGTGCATAGCTCTGTGTATGTGCAGAATCCCTACGACATGGCGCAATCAACTAGTGGGCTGCTTATCTGCGAGACGCTTGAGTAATATTTGTGCTTGTCCACAACTCCCTTCACAGACGCTTCCGGAAGCGTGTGTGACGGTGATACCTCCTATATTGACGTTTTTATAGGTTCTTTCAAGCTTGAAGTTGTTAAAAGGTTTCTTAAACAATACCCTCTATTGTGCTGCCACACATTAGGTTGTCGTGAACTTTTAGCCTAAAATGGCTGTTCAAATTGCAGCGCTCCGGCCTCACTTAACAGTGTATGGAGTGCCTGACGCGGGTGTCGATTTGATCTTTGTGGTACAAGCAGATCCAGCTTACCACTTTGAGGTGTTTTACTCTTGGGTCACCTTTCCAGCGGTGGATGGGACTGATAATATGTTCCATGAATATGAAGCCACCGTTGTTCCTAATCACTATAGACCGTATAGGAATCTTGAAGTACCGCTCACGGCTTGGCAACACCGTGTTTGGTTTGATGGTGCCCTGCCCCAACCGGTTACCGCGGTTCGTTTAGGCCCCTTATCAATTGATGGGGCCACTTGGCCGGGTATACCCCACATCCGCGTTATGACGGTTGCAGTCGCTGAACTGCGTAATATGCATTCGACTTTGATACGAGTACATCGAGCTTGAGTACAATATGTTACAGGCAACATCCAGGGAGCCCCGCCTGGAGTTGCGGCCCATCCAGCTGGTGCAGGCGGTGTAACCATAAGTCCTATCATGGTGAATTCGGTGATGGGCAAGCGCCCACAAAATAAGGATGATTTTCCTTATTGGCTTGCAGAAAAATTTGACCAGCTGGAGGCAGTTTTTCCAAAAACCTCTCCCGTGGAAAAACACAGAATTTTGACTATTAGTTTACCAAAAGACTTAATCCCCGAGTTGGCAGACTGCAACAACTGGGGTAGGGTATTCGCAGCAGTATATGCGAAGTGTTTCGGCACTCCTTCCATGACGGTTCTCCCCACTGTAATTAAACGTGTGCAGGATGAACATGGGCCCTGAAGCGGCTGTGGAATTAGGGATGAGACTGGTGGGAGTGTTCGACGTAGTGGCTGATTTGATCCTTGCGAATGTCAAGGGTGATGCAGTTAACTTTCAAGTAGCTAATGCTTCGGCTTTGGTCCCAGATCCGGACAAGCAGCGCGAATTACCGAAAATTATTGCTCAGGCTTACAAAACCATTGGTCGCAATAGCCTGGGAGTTAAGCCTTTGCTAAATCGCAAACACAATCGCAACAACAACCTAAAACTAAATCTGAGAAAGATGAGAAGCCAGTTTTTACTAAAAAGAGCTGGAGGTTGAAAAAACAGGGTAAGCAACAGAAGAAGCCGGGGTCGCGAGGTGCATCCCTGTTTCTGTCTCTTCTGAACGCACATATGATTTGCGCGATAGGGCGAGAATTAAATCTCCAGAGAGATTTCAAGTCCCTGATTCGCGTTCTCCTCGTTCTTCACGGGCACCAACATCTTCGCAGGCTGGTGGAGGAGATCGCCAGGATAGAGGAAGGGGTCGAGAGACTCCACAGGGACGAGACCAACCTCGACAACAGGTCAGAGGGACAGCAGAAGAATTTCACCGTTCTCGCCCACAGTTTCAGAAGAAGAAAGTTGCCGCTGTAGAAGCGAGATATGCCACAGACGGTGCGTACAAGACTCCTGAATTGGACGTGGGCAGTGACCCTCGTAGACAGCGCCGCGGAAGTTACCATAGTGCGGGAGGCGCTACGTCCTCATGTGGATGCGACAGCAACTGAAACATTCATTACTGTCGAGACAGCAGACACCAGAGTGGCTCCCCCTGACAGATTATATAATATTGTAATTCAAATCGAAGGTGATATACAGCGTGTTATAAAAGGGATTTTTTTGGGAAAATCTGACCTCTTCGTACGACATTTTGTTAGCAGAGGCGGATTGGCCGCCCCCATTCGTACTTTCTGCGCGTAAAGGGGAGGAGGTAATCCTTCTGAGCTTTTCTCGACATGTCCCAAAAGACAAAGCAGAGGCTCTTGCAGCTGAATGGGCTGTGTCCCTGGCTCCAGCGTTATACCTCAACCATGTGGGCTGGGATGAAGAATCACCACCCCATGAAATACCTCTGCGGTCCCTACCACAGCCACAACCCCAATATCCCATCAAACGGGAAGCTAAAGGTCCCGTTTCCGAAATTCTGACCCAGTTGGAATATCAGGGAGTGATTGAAACATGCGTGTCACCGATGAATAATCCCCTTTTCGCGGTTTCTAAACCCGATGGATCAAACCGCTTAGTTTTGGATTACCGGCATTTGAACTCTCATTGTCGGACCTTTGCGGTGCAAAACACACACACAGTTCTGCGCTAGTAGACAGTCTTGTTCGTAAAAAATATAAAACTACACTTGACCTATCCAATGGATTCTACATGCACAAGTTAGCCCCGGAGAGTAGCCAATGGAGCGCTTTTACCTCCGGTGGTAAATTATTAAAATTAAGGCATTTACCTATGGGCTACAAGAATAGTCCAGGTGTATTCGCTGCCCGTGTTGTCTCTTTGTTAGACAGCATAGACCCAGATGCGTGTTCGTACGTCGATGATATCTATCTGACAGACGACGAATTGTTCCCGCATCTTTCCAGAGTGGACCGCATTATTCTAGAATTTGCGGTTCTAGGTTACATGTTTAACTTTGCCAAATCTCACATTGCTGAATTTACCGTTTTGTTTTTGGGCTATGAGCTCAACAATGAAGGTAAGGGCTTAGCCCCCATTTCCTGGAGAAATGTGCACTTCTGTGCCCTCCTACTACTCTGAAGAAACTTCAGTCTTTACTGGGTTTTCTGAACTTCGGGCGTACTTACATTCCCGAATATGCCCAGCGTATCAAGCCACTGTATGCCTTGATACAACCTAACTTTCGAAGTCATGCTGGCTTCCGGAGCATTCCTCTATTCTGCAGTCTTTGCAGACAGACTTACTTGAGTCTAAATACTTGTTGACTCGTGACAACCACACCAACCTGGTGATTAGAATCATTCCAGGGGCAGTGGGTTTCACGTACTTGACCTTTAACGAAGGTGACACAGTACCGATTGCATACAAGTCACATCTATACACTTCTGCAGAAATGCGCTTTTCCTCTGTGGAGAAAGTTTTGACTGCAGTGCAGATGGCGATTCTGAAGGAACGCGCACTGGCACAGGGAAAACGCATTCTGGTGGTAACACCCTATCCTGCCCTAGAGGCAGTGACGAAAGCAAGTGTTCCGAACTCTAAAGCTTTGCACCCCCGTTGGATTCAATGGGCAACATCTTTGACGTCTCCAGATGTCACTTTTATTTTTGATTCTTCTCTTCAGACTCAGGAGTTTTTACAGTACGAATTCGTTCATCCTCCTCCTCTGTCCTTGCTACCGCTTGAGGAATACGAATGTATTATCTATACCGATGGTTCGGCACAACCGGCCACGGGTTCCAAGCATGCTTATTCAGCCGCATGTGCTATTGTTGCAGGTACCTTTGTGAACGGAAAGTTCAAATCAACTGTAGTGCATACACAGGCACTAGGAGACAGTACTGCACAATTGGCCGAGCTGCGCGCATTGGTGCTCGCACTTGAGTTCGCTAGTCCAGGTGTGACCACTCTTATTGTATGCGATTCTTACTACTGTGTCCAGTCTTACAATGACAATCTATTCTTTTGGTCACAAAATGACTATAGAGATGCAAAAGGCAGCACAATCAAGCATAAAATGCTTTGGGTTCGAGTGGCAGATTTGCAACAGCGTTTGCCCCTCACACAGGTGGTTAACACCCTTGGCCACCAGCGTGTGGGCGCACACGCTGTCGGTAACGGTTTGGCAGATGAAGCTGCCAAATCAGCAGTAGCCACGTGCTCAGTCGCAGCAGTTACCAGATCCATGTCTAAAATAGATTCTGCTATTCTAGCAGCTATTGCTGCGACAAAGGAAGGTGCTAATTACCCACGGGGTTTCCCTTCCAAATACTCTTCTCAATTAGGTCCCGAACAGGCTCCTTACGTAAGAATTCCAGACGTTGGTGATCGGCTGATTCCCAACGCGGACCGCAGACTTTCCTTGATTATTGCAGCACACGAAGGCATGGCTTCGGCTCATGCTGGGGTGTCTGCGACAGTTTCCATCTTGCAGCAGCGTTACTGGTGGCGTGGTTTATACAAACAAACCCGTACTTATGTGCTTTCTTGTGACGTTTGTCAGCAGATTGAGCCTTCCACTGTTACACGTCCACCACAGACCCCGCTCTGCATTTCAAACAGACCTTTTGGGTGTGTTTACCTGGATCACTGCGGTCAATTCTCTTCAGACACTGCATATAAATATATCTTAGTTGCAGTGGATTCGTGCACACGTTTCATCTGGGTCTGGCCACAACGGAGTGCTGACGCTCGAAATGTCATAAGGGATTTGCGTGTCTTTGTGGGAATTTTTGCCTGTGGCACCTTCCATTCTGACCAAGCGTTTGCCTCTAAGGCTTACAAGGACGCAATGGGTTCACTGGGGGTGCGGGTGAAATTTTCGTCACCATATCGGGCTGAGGGCACTTCGATTGTTGAACGAATGAACCGTGACTTAAAGCAATCCTTGACAGCTAGAGTCTTAGGTACTGGCAGGAACTGGCTGGCCCACTTGTATACTGTACAACGTGCACTTAATAATCTCCCGAGAAGACCTCTGGGTGGGCGGACCCCATACGAAATGCTCTTTGGCATAAGAATGTTTGTGCCTGACCTTGATGGTCTAGACATGGCGGCGCAATCCGCCATCTTTGATGTAGATAACCATTCTACTATGTTACAGGACTTACAAGAAGCCCGAGACAAACTTGCAATTGCACATTTGCCTTCAGCCACGGACGCTGCACTGCAGATTCCGGTTGCCGGCTGGCTTCCGAAGATTGGAGATCTGGTTCGAGAGAAGGTGTTGAACAAAAAGGAATTTGGCCCCTCTTATCGTGCACCGGTTCCAGTCCTTGGCTTGAAGGGAACTCGTACAGTCATTTTACCTCCGCTTCCTGGTCGCAAAGAGAACAGATACATCTCAGTGGAAAATGTCAAGCTACAACATCTGGCCGATCCTGAATAGTGTTACACCAGCGGTCTCTTGTCCTGTCATTTCCCGGACGAATGTTTGTGGCTCTCCTGCCCGAACGGTCACTGATGTTGCCATCGAGATGGTAGATTTGCCTGATCACTTACTCGACTACCCGGACTCCCCCTGCAACGACGAGTCTGAGTATACCTATCCTGCTAACGAGCCGGTGGCACACTTACCAACAACGCCACTGAGCCCCACAAGTTATTCTTTTGACTCTGATTCCACCTCGTCACTTGTCCCGTCCAAATTCAGCATTCTTGTATCCTGGTTCAGAGACAATTTTTTGATCCCCCCCATGGACATACATCTGGTTGGTACTTTTCCTGCTTTTTTTGTTCATGTCTATTGGCTTTGTCACCGTGTTTTTTCTGCTCATCAATGGACACTATTTGCCAGACTGCTCTGCGGTGAACTCTGTCGCTGGAACTTTGGCTCCACATTCTTCATCTCACATCATGAAGCGAGACCACACATTTGTGAACATTTCAGCTTTTCGTTTGGGATGCGGTAAATTTCCAAATTCATGGACCAACCTGAAATTATTAATGTACCAAATGTCCTTCGTGTTTCAATGGGTGATGTCGTAAAAGTAATATTCATTCTGACGATTGGGATGTGCATGCAGTTGAAGCATTATTTACTGATTTGAAATATTATGCTGCTTTTCATGCTGAAGAACATGAATTCTGCAAGTTATGCTGATTTGTATTGTTACCAGCATTGGGGCCACCATTTTCTCCATAAACCCAATACCCTTCGGGGTCTTTTTAATTACACCCAGTGGGAACATTGTCCGACTCCTTTGCCAGGCAGCTCCCACATGCTTAGAAATACGTTTACTTATTTTACCGATTTTAACACAGAAAATAATGTTGACCCATACAAAATTGCTATATTCAGGCTCCTTTTTAAGCGCCTTGGCTGTCGGTGGGTATGAACACTGGCGTGACACCATAGATTTAAAATCTATTTGGGGCTCAAAAGCATGGCAGGTGCAGGGCACAGAAGCCTTGCACCGTGCTTGCCTCATCCCAGCCCAAATTCTATTTTTAAATCAGACCGTCTATCAAACGACATGTTTGGGCTTGGCTACGTCCAAACAATTGAATGCCCCATCCTTTCCTGTCTTGTCTTCCACTCCCAACAAAAGCATGTACTTTAATATGCCCCTTACCGAATTGCAGGTTTTGTTTCTGAACAATTCGTTTAATGTCTCTACGTTGGTTCAGTCACCCTGGTTGGCTTGGCCCATTGCATCTAATGCCTGCCAATTGCGTTTTCATGACTCCGTTCCTGGGTACAAACAGGATAGGCCTGATCCACGGTTTTCTGACTCTCGTACTGTGACAACATATTCTGTTGGTAAATTATGTAAACAGTGGTTGCAGCGCTCTTCCCTAGATTCTGTTAAACAACATTTATCGCTCCTATCAGGCAACATTGATCTGTCCGATTTTGTTCTGGGGCTTCGTGGTCCTCGACCTAAGAGATTCATTTATGTAACTTATAATGAACTCTGGAAGCTTTCGCAAATTGCATCTGCTTCTCGTCTGTGGGAAATCGATCAAGCAAATTTGGAAAAGGTGCTTGCTGTTGTTGACAATAGTATTAATACCCTGTCTTCCCGCATTTACACATTAGAGAATATTATTTCCTCTGTTGATATTGTACAAGATGATGTTTCTGTGTTGTATCATGGTCAAAATCAATTGCGTTCAGTAATGCAGTTTGCATGGACTTTGCAAACACTTAAAATGGGGAAAGTTCCTTGGCAATTTTTGAACACCTCTGCCTTATTTTCACCTTTTAATTTGACTGAGAAACAGCGGTTCATGTCCATGAAAGATGCAGCGTACTCTCTGTTACATATTGAAAAGATAGAGCCCTTACCATTCTCTATTGCTGAATTGGATTCTGCTGTGTGGCTAGTACACTGGGTTATCGCTTTGCCTTTTTCATTGTTTGAATTTAGTTCGTGCATGAAGCATTATCCTGTAGGCGGTTTCCAGCCTTTGGGCAGTGCCTTCCTGCATGAACTTTGGTCCCTGCCATTCATGTTTAAATGCTTTAGAGACGGGGAGGAGGTTTTCTCACGGGGAGTCATGCGATTCAACTGTGGGTCATTCCCTTATTTGCAAACACATTAAGTTGCACGGAGCTTGTAACGTTTCGGCTCCGAATCTTGCTTGTGTGTTAAAGGGTATTCCAGCTCCTGCTATTTCTCCTACTTTCACTGTGCTTGCTAATGGTAGCTATTTGCTTTTAAATAACCAAGACTGCTGTGACCTGCTGGCCGGCATACCATATATTGTTACCGTTTCCCACAGGGTTGTCTGCTGCAAAAATGTGCTTTTTCCTCCCCCATACGACATCCTAGATAGTTCTGTGTGGCCTTCCATTCCTACTCTGAGGGCGGATTTCAATAAATTGAGCAGAATAAAGGCGCTATTATTGAACCAGGAGGTTATGCTCACCTCTGCCCGGGAGACGTTCATTCTCCAGGTGGCAAGTACCCACAGTGAAATACAGGCCCTTTTGAACACTAACCTCCCAGAACATTTCGGCGAACTGATTCACCGTGTTTTTAATGCGTCCCGCACTGAAGGTCTGGTGCACTTTTTTAAAGTTGTGGGCTCTGGCCTTGTGACCTCTTTTCAACCTATTTTTGGTGTATTACCGGCTTTTATTCATTCCATCTTTTCCAGCGTCTTTGGTGGCTTTCCACTGATCCTCGCCTTGGCGGCTGGTGTCCTGCTGTTGGTCTGTTTACTACGCAATGGCTGCACCTCCATGGGCCCTTCTCGAGCCAGGTCGGCTCCAGATGCTCCGTGAACGCATCCTCGCTGGCTTCGGCGTCCTGCCGTTGGCGACAATGTGTGTCCTATACACTTTCTTTTCGCTTTGCGTATTTCACTTGCGTGCAACCTGTGATGTCTTGCATCAGATGTCCATTCTCGTAGGCCATGGATTATTGCCTCTCCAATACGTCTGTCTGTTCCGGATTTTGTTCAGTTGGTGGGTCCCCTAGAGGCCCATGAACGGGACTGTTCCGCTGCAGGCTACATGGCGCGTGCGGCTGCACTGGGGATTTTGGCACAATGGGATATCTGGGCGGCTGCTCGGAATCTCCTACAACAGAGTTATATTGAGTGTCACGCAAGTTGCCCCGCAATGCTGTTCGCTGCTCCCTCTTGCGAGGAACATGACTGCAACTTTGATTTACTTGACTGGATGGCGTCGCTTTTTTCCGACGATTCCAATGATGTCCTCTTGGAAGGTGTGGCGTTTTTCTGCACTTACACTCTATTGGATTGAGAGGGCTTTCAGTATCTGCGACCTGCCTCGCTGGATATATATATATGGATATATATATATATATATATATATATCTATCTTTTTATTTTTTGATTTTTTTTCTATTCCCATCTCCCCTTCGTTGTCCTTCCTGTGATTCGCTTCCCAACATACGTTCTGTTCTGCTCAGTTTGTTTGAACTCTGTCATCTTCTTGAACGTTGGACTGACCAGGGGAGGGTGTCATGTGGTTTGTGGCCTCCTGGTCTGGCTTGCTACGTTGGCTTTGGCCTAGCTGCCATGAGGCCTTTTTGCACACGTTACTTTGTGCCGTTGTTTTTCAAGCCTCTGCTTCTGCCCGGCTATTTTAGCACTGTCTGCATTTCTATCTTTCACCTTTTCTCCTGTTCCCTTTTGGGCTACGTCTGCACACCATGTACAAGGTCGAAAAACAACGTCCCTTGTTCCTGCTGATTTGGCCAGTCCCTCGCACTTAGACATCACTTTATGTACAGCTGCCCTGGAGAAATTCGTGTGCTTTTAATATTGTGTTTTTCACTGTTAGAGACACTTGGAGAAAAACCTTTCCAGAGAGAAGAGCTGTGCTTATCTGATGATGTAAAACTTGTATCTAGCTATTGAGGTATGGGGGTTCGCTAGTCAAAGCCCAGAGGTCTTCTATTTTTATAATAAACTAGCTACTAGCACGGGGAGGGTGGTAAGGTCATTTAGCCTTATATCCACTGCTTTATGAAATGCTTTCCCCGTTTGTATTCTATGGAGTTGTAACTATGCTGCTTATGTTATCATTATGCATTATGCTGATAGTACTGGCACGTGTACTGTATCTTAGAGCACGTTAGTTGAAATAAACATTTTAAACTATACAGTGTCTCTTCTTACGCAAGTTGTGGACAGGTATGAGTGAGATATGAAAGGGTGTTCTTGCTACTGCGAGTCCTGAGAGAGAGATACTGTGTTCTGGGTTGTCTAATCATTGGTAGTATTGTTGCTAATGAGACTCTACAGCTAGTTGGGTTGGGGTTTTAGGTGCTAAGGTTTATGGTTGGCTCACCAATATATTCCGAGGTCAATAGGTCCAGCTTTAATGCTCTGCACTCTACAATCGCACCTCTCACCCTACACTCAATTCCTCCGCCCCCAAGCAGCACTCCTTCAACTCCCCTGCACTCAGTGTTGAGGATTCTGTTTTGTAGTAAGGCACAACACCTACAGGAAGGGGAGTGCCTGTGGTACTCAAGGTCTCACGCTGCATCAAGGACTCCCTTCTGCTGTCCCGGTGTTGCAGATTTTCATCTGTCGCTGCCTCTGACCTCCTGCTGCCCCAGATACCCTGGTGCAGTGCCTGCTCCACGCAATCACTTCTGCTGAAGCACACATTCCCGTTCTCCGGCTGCCTTTGTCATAGTGCAGCTTTTTCAACACCAGCAGTCCCTTATGATGCTCCATCTTCCTCTACGCTGTGCTGCTTTTCCCCAGTTAAGCTCTTAAAGCCAGCAAACAATTCTGATGCTCCAGATTGTCCCGTGCCCAGCTGCTAGCTCTGTTCCTGTGCTTATGCCCACTGCTTTTTCTGGTGAAGACAGTGTCGAGTGCATGGTTCATCCGTGCAATTAGCTCCTGCTGGCTCCTGCTTTGTTCTCTGTAAGGCTGTGAAAACGCATTTTGAGGCCCATCTAGAACTTTTTTCGTGTTTTGTAATGAAAGTAATGGTCAATTTTTGCTGGTGGACGGTGTGTGTTTTTGGGGGGTGACAGAAGCTGTTGACCAGCACCCAACAGAAGAACAGACAGTGGAGGTGATTTGAGGACAGTGGCTGCGGGGAAAGTGGCCTGTGAGAGAAAGTGATATGGCAGGTAGGAGGGCATAGACTGATGGGCCGTAAGAAGCAGTTGCAGTGTTGCAGATATTTACGGTGGAGTAGCATTTATCCAGAGAATTAACTGTAGTTGAAACTCCAAAGGTGACATGCTGCACGTTTAAATTTTGATGTTTCTCATAAATTGACCCAATGCCTGGGTGGGTCATCCCCAGCACTACTTTTTTAATCTTTATTTTCTCTGGTGTCCACTTGGCTTTCTGCTTGTGAAGATGTGTGGGTGCGAGGAGGGGAACAATAGACTGTGCCTAAATGTACCATCTGCTTTCATTTTGTTTACTGTGATGTCAGCATGCTGCATGTCAAGGTAAGCGAAAAATAATCCTCTGGATACGATGGAAGCTCTCTTCTCATGTGGCCATCTTAGGTGAGGGTAAAACCCCACCACCTAATAGGAGTGCAATAGAAACTTCTTTTTGAGGAAGCACAGGTCTTTTGGCTAATCAAAAGTTGTATTTAGGTCAACTCCCATCTGGGCGGAGCCACAGTCCCACACTCTGTTGTAGTCCTGAAAGCTTTTTTTAGGTTGATCAACCAGGGTATGGTGACAGCTGCGCAGGCAAGCGAGGCATAACATAGGCAATGGTGATGTACTTGTCTGTGGGCAGAATCCATCTTCCATGCTTGCAAACATACAGACAGATGTTCCTGTTCAGTCAACTGCAACCCTATTGATTGGTGCAAAGAATTTCCTGTGCAGGCGTTATGGCGTTTACAATACATACTGCAAAAATGATGCACATTTCTAACACCAGGAAGCAACACCAAGAAACAAATATCAAAAGTGCAGTCTAGATATAACACTGGGTTGAGAAACCCTGTGATCATTTCAGAGTTAAACTGAGAGTGGCTTAGGCTCCACCCACATGTTGGTTTCCCTGAGTGCCGGATTTGATTGGACAGAATGTGTGTGCTTTCACTAATAAGACTCCTTATACTGCACTTTTTGGCTTCCTGCAATGTTTGTACTCGACTCAGCAGGACTGAGATGGTTATGGTGGCAAGACAATGATCATGGTTATAGGCCTGAACTACTTATTATCAAATTTCATCATGAAGAGACTAGACCGGACGTATTTATTGTGAAAATGATATGTTCAAATAAATAGACATTTAAGTATAAATTGTAATTACTCTGTTAATGCCTACAGAAAGGTATTTTTTTTAACATGGAATCTCTCACATTACCGTAGTAAGCAATGGTTTTGGCGTTTATCACCCAGGGTGACTAATCGTGGATATAGAAAGTTTGCTCTTTGAGACTGCTTGTTAGGCAGTCCTAGTAGAGATAGTGTTTTGCTAAGCCAGCTGCGATTTGTACACCTTTCTAATTTTAGGACTGTCTGAGGTTGCCTTATGGAATAGCTTACACTAAAAACTGTAGGCCTGAATTAGTAATGGTGAAAAGCTATTTGCCCGTGTGATGCATTGGAAACTTTATGTACGATTCCATAGTTCTCTACGCTTATTCTAAAACATTGTGACCAAGCCAGTTGGTCTAGCTTAATTAACTGTGAAAAGCATATGTTAAAGCTGATAAGCCTTAAACAAAGTGGGTGATCGCATTGAGTTATAGTTAATAGACAGATTTTATTTTTACCATTTAATCTCACAGATTACCATAGTGTGCAAGGGCTTTGGCCAATTCCCACGCACTCTGATAAACCCTGGGGTATTGACTGTAATGATTCTTGTTAGGCACTGTTGAGAGGGTGTTATATTGCTTTGGAAGCTGTATTTTTCGACATATTTTTAGGTTGAGCCAGCACGCATGCGCTGCTCTGCGAGACTTATTGTAGAGGAGTAGGTGAATAGAAGCTCTGCCCATATTTGCCATTGGCTTGTGTCATTGTCGGTCTTAAATGCTGGCTTCTGATTCGTTGATAGGCTTATTAGTCCCTCCTTAGTACCGCCTCCTCTTCATTTGTCACCTCCCATGGCGACTGGCCCCTTTACTTTGGTTGTTACATGGTACGTGTTAGAGTGTGAGAGCTATTTTCATTAAGGTTCTCCTACTTGAGGCATGATGTGCTTTGGTGCCTTCTTTATTCTTCCCCCCGCCCCCATCCCCCCTGTTGTCCGTGCCTTCTCGCCCACCCTCCCGTTGTCCGTGCCTTCTCCCCTCCACCCGCCCTCCCTCCTGTTGTCCGTGCCTTCTCCCCGCCCCTCTCCCACCCTCCCGTTGTCGTGATGCCTACCATTTGCAACGCAATAGGTTTCGCGTAAATGCAAGACCTATTGCATTGCAAATGCTTGTTTAATTTTATAACTGCATGCATGAGGGTTGCCAGTTTATGTACACTTACATAGGCCAGTGTTATGTAAATTGTAAAACGAGTGATGAAGGGCAAAGGCTTCATTGGGATAAGTCGAGCTGAATTTCGTAGGCTTGTTCTGTTCTGAAAAGTTATGACAAAGCCAGTAGACTTAACCCACTGTGAAAAGCATGTGTTTACACTTGACTTTTATTGATGGATAGTTATTATACTATGCTAAAGCTTGTAGGCAGGTATTTGGGGTACCTGGAGTTTTACAGATTACCATCATAGGCAAGAGTTTCGGTGTTGGTGATCCGCCTGAACAAACTGTGGGTATAGACAATATGCACTACAACAGTCCTTGCTTGGCACTAGAGTGGGCTTAAGTGGGCATTGATGACAAGCCAATGATAAAGGCTAAATGCTTCATTGTTATGAACAGTTACGATAAAGGTAGTACGCCTGACATATTGGTTATGAAAAAGCGTATGTTAAAGTCAATTGGCATTTAACGGTGGATTATTACTTTGAATTAAAGCCTACAGATAGGTTTTTGTTACATTGAATCTCAGATTACTTTAGTGGGGAAGGGTTTAGGTGTTGGCTACACCTTCTGACAAACCATTAATATAGATGGTTTGCACTTGTCAAGCCCTGTTAGAAGTGATAGTTTGCGTTGCCAACTGTAATGTTGAATACATTTGTAATTTTATGACTGTATGGCTGAAGATTGGCTTTTCGAAAAGCTTATGCACAGTACAGTAGTACTGAGTTGGTTATGGTGACGAGCCAATGATAACAGCTATAGGTCTGACTGGTGTGCAGAGAAATGTTATGCCAGTTGACATAGGTATGGTCTGTTTATTATGAAAAATTATTACAAAGGCAGTAGCTTTGGCTTATTTATTGTGAAAAGCATATGGTAAAGTCAATAATCCTCTAACAGTAGATTGTTATCACATTATGTTACAGGACATAAAAAGGTATGTGGTTGCGTGCACTCTCACCTATTGCTACAGTAGTCAAGGCGTTTGGTGTAGGTTGCCCACTCTGCAAACCCTGGGAGCTGAAGTTTACTGTGATGATTCTTAATATGCCTTATTAAAAGGGGTTGTATATTGTTTTGCCAACTGTAATTTTGTACGTATTCGTGGTTTTATAAATGTATGCCTGATGGTTGGCAGTATATGTGCACTTCAGTAGACCTAGATTGTATTTAGTGTCAAACCATTGGTAAACGCTTGAGGCCTTATCGAATTACTTGGGAAAAGTATGCAAGATTCCTTAGGTGTGATCTGTTTATAATGGAAAGTTATGACAAAGCAAGTAGGCCTTATCTATTGTGAAAACCATTTGTTAAAAGCAATAGGATTGTAAGGGTGGGTTATTACACTGTGCTAAAGCGTGTAGACAGGTATTTTGTTACATGAAATCTCACATTACTTAGTGGGCAAGGGGATTTGGTGTTGGTGACCTACCCGAACAAACCATGGATATAGATGATTTGAACACATTGGTTCTAAAGGTGGTAGCCATGCTGGAACTTTAAAACAATGATAGACTATTTGTAATTCCTCTGTGAGACGGACACCTGCTGCTAATTTTTGTTTTGTTATTTTAAGCACATGCCCTCCATGTTAGATGGCAGCATGTTTTCTTTTTTGCATTTCAACTCTTTTAATTTATTGTGCATATGCTGTTGGGCTTTTGTGTGGTTTATTGTTGTTTTTGACAAAGGATGAAAGAAAGAGTCGGTGAATGGATGAATAACTGCAAAGATGAGTGCCTTAGCCCATCAGTGACACAAAAGGCTCTTAGATTCATAAGCCAGACCATTGGCAGTGCTAGTTTGTCATGTCTCTTTCATCAGACCTACATGAAATGCTAGATACAGTAAGGTTCGCACTGGCATCTCTCGCACTTGCACAAAAGCAGAGTTCAAAGAGGGAAGGAAACAGTATTAATAAAACGTAATGATATCATGCTCCAAAGGTACCAGGTCTTTCTTCTAAAGAAAGTCAAACTTTCTTCGAGAAAGTGACTTCAGAACTGCTGCTTGTAGTCTTATCTGAATGGTGGTAATGCAGTATTTCATGTACTTCCAGACTCCATACTGAGACCCCTTAGTGTAATCTTACACACCGCAGCACGTCCCATCTGGGGCCTGAATAAATTTCCGGCCTGCACTATCTTCAAAACCCTTGGCGTTTTTTTGCAAGACCATCATAGCCAGCACCCACCACTTATCTAGCAGACAAGCTTACCATGGTTCTCTACACAGCTGCAGGCACAACACCATCTCCATTTCCCTAAAGAAACCAACTCTAGATCCTGGAAATATGGAAGATCTCAAATTTGCATTATTAGTCTAGAATCAAGGAAATTGTTTTACAATAGCCTCATTGTTTGCTAGAATCAAAATATATTCTTTGTCATGTTTCTGCAAGTTTTGGATCTACCATAATCACCAAATCTGTTAGTACCATGTCTTAATGAACAAAGTTGTGAAATAAACCTTGCTGCAGAGTGCACTGGAGATATGGCAAACATTGGTGGCTTTTGAAGTTACGATGGTTCACACACTTCATTATTACACCTAGGACCCAGAGATAAGATTTTCTTTTCCATCTCAGAACTCTGTAGTTATCATTAATCCTTTTCAATCAACATTTCAACGGATACTTCTTTTTTAACATTTGTCTACTCCGTAAGGCTCTTTCAGTCAGGACATACCAATTTACATTCTGCAATTTCGTTGACTACACGCACATGTTTGGAAGATATCCATTTGGTTTTGCAAACTCCAAGATACCTAAAGCATGGTGGTAGCTAGCAACTTTTGACTGTGGATCAACAAATTGAAACTGATCCCCAATAAGACTGGGATCTTTAACTGCCTTAGACCTCTAGTACATTTGGTCTCGTAATGCGTCACTGTCCTGCATCTATCACAAATTTGGCTATAATTTTAGATATTCATCTCTATTTTAGCCTGCAGCTGTCCACTGTTTCCAAAGCCAAGATTTCCCAATTTGAATCACTTTAGCACTGGTTAGCAGTGGGTTAGGTACTCGAAGTCCTAAGGCCAACAAAAACAAGATCAGCAAAATGTCTGGGGGATCACCACCCTAAGGCTCACAGGTCTAAAGAAAATGATCCTCAAGCCTTCACTGACCTCCTTAGATGTTTGGCTAATGATCAGGTAAAGTACAGAAATAGAGCCAACTAAAGCTCCTTAAAATATAGCAGTAAAAGGGGAAATGACAAAAAAAAATGAGGCTATATGTGGAGGCAAGCTAAGAGCAGGAGGAAAAAAGGGGAGTGTGAACAAAAAAGTAGATGGGCTAGTACATCACAGTACACGTTGCAGTAAAATAGCTCAGTGGGGATACAGATCATGCTAAGTAGCTTCATCTTTCTGACAAGATCCCACATAGGAAGACCGGAGGAAAGGCAGATCCCTGGCTCTAGTCATCAAAGGGGGGGGAGGGGAGGGGGGTTCTTCTAAGTTTAGGTGGATGAAACCAGACCTGGGTAAGTCAGAGCTTGGCTTTAAGAGGGAGATCTGTCACCATTTTCCTTCAGGCCTCGGTCTTTGTTTTCCCAGAACACTTTCCGGAGTGGACCGTTTGGACAGTCAAAGTGCCAGTCCAGCGTGAAGGGGTGATGTGGTATCTGTGGATAGTGTAGGGACTCCTACCAACTAGAACTCTCCACCTCAATTTTTAATCCCCTGCACAGGAAAGAACATTTGAGAAGACCAGTAGCAACAGAAATAAGAATCCACATGGTGGATAAACCACTGTCTAAAATGGAAGGACTTTGGGTACTTGTACTTCTTTGACATTAGTTGTGCTCTTCCTCCAGAGCTAGTTGTACTAGTTCTCTGCCTCGGGTTCTGGGCCAGTAAAGGGTGGACTTGCCAGGGACTGTGAAAGGAGGTCCTACTGGATGTCTCTGATCAGTTACACAGTTTGCTTTAACAAATTCATCAATTTTTGTTGGTAATTCATGTAATCCAGTTTGGGTACAGTGATATATTTCTTTATGTATTTTTGCTTATGCATGCATTATAAATTAGAATATTAGAAAAGATTTTGAAATGTATTATAGTAACGTATGTATTCATTTTAATGTTGCCGCACTACGTGCTAGTAAATTCCCATTTGTCTCTTTTCTGTTTATGCAGGCAAACTTTTTACAGCAAGACATAGAAAGTGCAATTAGTGACTTAAAAAGTGGAAAACCGAAAAAAAGACCTGATGCACTCAGGCAA
This sequence comes from Calotriton arnoldi, assembly GCA_963921515.1. Classification (NCBI taxonomy): domain Eukaryota; kingdom Metazoa; phylum Chordata; class Amphibia; order Caudata; family Salamandridae; genus Calotriton; species Calotriton arnoldi. The sequence continues at coordinate 1,085,463 of CAWUFW010000877.1, read as the reverse complement.
GTACATCATATTCCAAATTAATGATTTCATAATTGGAAAATAGTTTTTCTGTTCTGTAGTGTGTCTGAATTATCACAGAAATATATGTTGGAGATGGCACCTCACAACCATCCCTCTGTTGTTGCTGAGAGAGATGCCCTTTGAAGCTTCTCTTTTAAGGCAATAGCATATAACAGTGTTGTATTTTAAGTTTTACACACTTCACCGAGCCGTGTGAGAAAATATTTGAGCTGCAATATCTAGTGTTCCAAAGAGATCCAGAAAAGTTAGTTGTTAATAGAACTTAAACCCACAGTCCCTTTTAATTTTAATTCCTTACCTTAATATGTGAAATATTTCTCATTTTTTGTGGCGTTGGGGTGATTGGTGGGGACGGAGGGGAAGGTTGAAGCTTTTATTGTATAAACACCCATACCTCTTCCAGGAAGCTTAAATCTTATTAGGTTACTCATGCAGATATTGTGGCACAGCGTTACACAAATTGCCTGCACAGTCACCCTCGCATGCAATAGTATTTTGTTCCAAAAATAGATTGTAGACAATATGTTTTTTTTATGAAGTGTGAATGCCTGATACAGTTGCAGATGTACCCATAATAATAGGATGACATGTAAAAGTGTTGTAACTATGAATTTTTAAATCTGATCTATTGCTTGTTGTAGGATGATTGTGAAAACTGATAATGCCATCCCTCCTCACCCGAAAGCACCTGCTCCTGTTCCTCCAGGTACTAATACTCAAGTAGATGTTAGAAGTCGTGTAGCAGCCTGGTCAGCTTGGGCGAGTGACCAAGGAGACTGTAAGTGTTTGTATATTCATTTCATTAGGTTAGGTTAAGAATGCTGAATATATTGTGCTTTGGAAATGTGACCTATGTTCCTAGAAACAGTTTTTCAAATTTGCTTCCCAATTTATTTTGTGTGCTATAACTAGTGTTTGTCAATATACGTTATATAAATGAAATGTAAAGATTCTAGTTAAAATGCTAATGCAATTCAGAAATAGATACCAGTATCTAGGTGCAATTTTATAGACCGCCACTGTGTTTCTGTAACTTTAGTTGCTGCTTTCAGAAATTTTAAGCAAATTACAAATGTTGATTCAAGGGCAAATGGCGAGAGAAGAAGAAGACCGGCCAGGCTCTAAAATATTTGTTTATTCTATTAGGATTTTGACCCTCAAATCTAATGGTATTATCATATACTAGATGGAGGTGGTTAATGACTAACTGGAAAAAGAAAAAAGAAACTGCTTGCATGTAACAAAATGTTTTCCCTGTGTTCCTATTGATCTATTCAGGCCCTAATCGTGAATTAAGTAGTTCTTGTCAAGAAATTAAATAGTGTCCAGAATGATATTTTGCATACATCCACCCTAGAATTAGAGTGGATTGATGTCACGTTTGCATTTAGACTTTTCACTATAGACAGTTGCATTGACAAGGATAGGATGCTTTGAGTAGCTACCGACTCGGTAACTACATACAGAGGATACCATCTGACTAGTATTGAACTCCCAAACTTTTGTTTTCCTTTACTTTAGTTACTTTAGTTCTTGACCTTCACTGATAGGCTGTGATCCAGTGCTGTCGCAGATGTACAGTACCACCCTTCAATTTCTATCTTGACTCATTTGTCGAGGATGTACCCATTCTTATGTTTGAAAACACCTGACTCTAGCTGTTGTGTTCTAGGTCGCTATATTTAGAACGCAATAAAATGGATAGTCATAATTAGAGTTAGTACATTCTACTGGGTGCATCTGCTTCTCAGCTGGCATTAGATGTGTTGGGAACAATGCCTATGAAAACGAGGTATGCTGTTCTATAGAGGAAGAGGAGGTAAGGCTCTGACCGTGGGGGCACCCGCGGGGAGTGCTCATATAAGGAGCAAGGGCCTTCACACACCCCGAGTGATGTCAAGCTTCATCATCGGGCAGCTCCTCATTGGACCGGCGCTGCAGTGCCCACAGGGGGGCTCTTTGCTAGAGATCTTTTACCTGTGATCTTGGCCGATGATGAAGTGGGTGTGTGTGGTATGTGAGTTGTATATACAAAGGTGAGTAGAGTGTGGCGCCCGCGCTCCCCAAGGCTCGGGACTACGTTCTTCTTAGCACACGGTCTAGCATTCTTCCGATGACGTCCCCCAACCCGGAGCCTTTCCGGACCAGGCAGACTTATCCATCGGTTCACAGCGATTCCTTCTCTGCTCTGGATTGCTTGAAGGGTAGGTCGGTCGCTACTCGCGCAACTGACGCAAGCAAAAACCCGCCCCATTTCTACTCACTATTCTGTTTTAGTTACCTGCCTCGCAGCAATTTCACGGCACCCTCTCCTTTGATCCTTTAGAAGTCAGACGTGACGCCATTGAGCGTCCTGGCATACTGGAGTGTTTGGCTTCATTTCTCTGCTTGTTTAGGGTAAGTTCTCCTACTACCCCTCTGGGGTTGTACCATTTAAACCGGTGGAATATTATCTCGATGTAGGGTTTTTAGTAAGACAGGAAGCTTGGCGCTCAGGCTGATATGCGTAATGTATGAGATGAGGAGAGTAAGCACGGTGCTGCCAGGTCGGGGGAAATACCCTGTAACCCCCGTGGATGTGTGGGTCGGGAAACCCACTCCAGTAAATGAGAACAAAGTCCTGGGCACACGTAATGAGGATAAAACACTGGTAGAAATGTCTCGTATTTGTATTTAAGTGGTCGACACCAGTGGATTAGTTAGAAAGTTTTAATGATGTAACAACAAAGAAATGACCAGCCGACACGTGTTTCGTCACAAAGCGGGAAATATCCCGTGACTCTTCAGGGCTGTGTGGCAGTGTGGGTGGATGGTGTAATCATAAAGCCGGTGGATAAACCAGAGCGGCCAAGGGGTCTGATGAACCCAGCGGTCAAAAACAGGTGAACAAGATTGGGATGAAGTGAAGCCCAAAGAAATTCAGAGTGCCTTCTGAGGGTTTGAGAACGTCTCACTGTGACGTGTAGTGAAGGAGGTAAAATCCCAGGTGGGGTAGTAGACACCAATGAGCAGTGTATGCTGCTACAATTCAAAAACGGGGTGGATGCAGTCGGCGGGTATGCCGTGTGCACAGGAAAGCAGGGTGCAGGAGGGACCGTGTGTATACAGTCCAGTAACTGGGAGGGTGCGGGAGGCGGGTATGCTGGACACCTCACGTCAGTCGAAGACTGAATTCAAAGACCGGGTCCGTGCAAGCTCCGGATGCAGAAGACTTCCTGCACCCTGCTTTCCTGTGCGATGAAGCATGACATCCCTCGGGTGTGTGAGGGCCTTTGCTCCTTATAGGACTCCCCCCTGCGGGTGCCCCCATGGTCAGGACCATACCTCCTCTTCCTCTATAGGAACAGCATACCTCTTGTTTTCACAGTTTATACCTTGGGGCACGTGTGCTGGACCTTTTTTACCCCCCAGTACCTCCTTTTTCCTTTTTTTGGAACAATAGCTATGGCCATGAGGATCTTCATTGAACCTCCCTGTTCTAACTATTGATGGTTTTACCGCAGTTGGAGCTTTCCAGTCCAGGAAGCTTGAAGTGAAATATTTTGGAATTCATAAGATTGGAGAAAGCCAGTAGGGCTGCAAAGTAAAACTCTCTGAATCCCAGAAGCTGCCCATCCAGAGCTTGTAACAGTCTGGTACAAAAATAATGAGATTGGCACTTATAGCCAAGTCCTGTACTCATGAGGAATTGACTAGGAGTGCTCTGAATAGTGTCTGGATACAAAGAGCGGTTGAGTTTTATCAACCAGGCACATATAACATCTGAAAACCCATTTGAAGGATGAGAAATATTCCAGACTCATCCCAGAGAAAAGGCAACATCCTGTACCTCTTGCAAGTGCATTGCCAGGCTCAGAGGTTTCTTCTTCCCAAATAATCTCCACTGTGAGTTTCATGATAGCAGGATGATCGGATGGTGTTTGCACCTTGCAAACTTGGTGCAAATTTGAAACTCTGCTATACCTACTAGAATGGATCTTGATTTGGAACTGAGGCTGAATATCAATTCATTAGCGTATCAATGACAGTGAATCAGATTTTGCCCCACAGTAACAACAGAGGAGTAAATTTGCAAATCATAAAGGTTTATTAACGTATTAGTAAAGTTATAGTTTCAAATTAACTCAGTTTAGTCTCAAACTGATAATCACCTGACTACAGATGTGAATATAATTCGGGCAGAACAAATAGCAAATGCAAATTCAAGTTAAGAGACAGGGTATGCAAATGTTGACCGATACTATTCCCCTGAAGGGAAACTCCCTAATGCTTAGCTAATGTTGCGGGCAAAGTTGGGAAATTCATAAAAAGCAGCAAGTGTCAGTGAATATAACATCTCAAATAGAACCCAATGGAGGTTCCAATCAAAGTAAGGAGAAATTTGCTTGCTCGAGAATTTCTCTCTCTGAGCAAGACTAAGAGAAGCATGAAGTCTCAAGAGCAGGAAAGAGGAAGGTCTGCCTCTAAAGGTGGGTAGAAGAAAGTTTAACTAGATAAAGTCAGTAACACACAAATAAAACATGAAACTTCATCCAAGTCACACATTATGGTCAGTCTAAATATTAAATCATTCATAAATAGTTAATAAATGATTCTACGTGTTATACATTAGTATGTCATTAATATACAAACAAAAAACAGTGACACTGCTTCACCACTTCTATGCCCAGTCTGAGGCACTAGAACTCTGTTTTGCCTCAGCCTGGCTACAAATTAAACCTCTGGGAATTCTGCAACTGAAAAACCAGCCGCATGAAAGTACTGTGTGCCTGGACGCCTTGTGCTGAGCCAGCCTCCTGATGAATTATATATGAACTCCTAGAGCATTTGTCAAATACAGCCTTAAGACCATTGCTTAATTTGAGCCGGGTGGGTGGGGTGTTTTCTTGCACTTATTTTGGGGGATTAGCACTTCAATTTCTGAGCGCAAGAGAGGGAAAACACACAAAACTGAAAGACAGAAAAAACCGTTGCGAAGGGACAAAGTGGTGTCTGGTAGTTGATTAAAGAGACATAAGATGGGTTTAACACTGCACAGACTTGGTATTCAGCAGCCAACATTTAATTGCATCGGCCTCGGACTTCTAATCAGAGCTTCGGGCACTGGAACTAATTCTTTTGCAAACTAAGCACTTCTTAAGGCTTTCCACATAAAACGTCTAAGTACAGAGCTAACATGCCCAAGGACAAAACCCCAAGTCCTTTCACACTTCGTCTGTAACCTGCCTTTTGCCACAGTCTTTCTAAAAACACATATCGAAAGTTAGATATTTTTCTGCCACCTTTTTTATTTGCTATAGAATAGCATCACTTTCCTTAGAAGTTAAGTAAAGTGGATGGAACTATTTTTCACTGGTTTTGTATATGTTCTACCTTAACATTTACTGGTATTCATTTTTTCTTAAATTGGGTTCAACTAAAATACGTTTAATCTCTAAATCATATTGATATGTGAATTATTGACCCACGTGACCCCTTTCTAAAATCTCTGTATCAGACCTATTTAATATTTGTCAGACCATTGGCCTTTAATTCTCTCCTTTGCGTTCGAATCTCCATCCATTTTGAGGGAAAGGGAGAAACAGCCGAGGAGAATTTCGAACTTGTCTATTTGATATTTTCAAATAGATGAAGGCTAGTACGTTACAGCTTAAAGCAGGAAAAACACGTTCTTGTTGCTGGAGTTAGTAATGTTGTTTGGTATAATCAGTCACGTACAGACTTAGAGAAAAAAAAAAATTACTCTGACGGCGGCCTGATAAAACTTCAAATTAATTCACCACTACATGCGTTGATATCTCGTAGATATTTTGGACAGTATTGACTATTCTTCCAATGACTAACTAGGTTAGTTTTGGGTCTTTGGCGAGTGGATTCTGTGCGCCATCACTGAGCTAATCTCACTGACTATCTGTTACAAAACTAACTTGATTTAAATGTTAGTCTTTTGCAAACAGAGCATCACATTGCCACGGTCCTCAATTCCTGCAATTTAGGCTCCTGAAGTATATATCAGTACGTATTCTCCGATCTACACCTGCTTAGAGTACCGAGATTCCACAAAGCCAGGTCAGGTGGCATCACATTGCCACGGTCCTCAATTCCTGCAATTTAGGCTCCTGAAGTATATATCAGTACGTATTCTCCGATCTACACCTGCTTAGAGTACCGAGATTCCACAAAGCCAGGTCAGGTGGATGGGAATTTTCAGTCTGTACTGCTAGAGCCTGGGATCCTCTTCTTTGCTTGATAATGAGTTACGGGAAACCGTTCTGGGAAAACTAGTATACTGCTAAAAACGAGTTTCTTCATGCATTCACCCTGCATGTAGTTAATCCTGCAGTTTGTGCTGGTTTGCCTTACATGTTTCTCCTTAGTGCTAATCCTCGCTGTTTGCTTTTTAGAGTTCTCTAGTTATCATAACACTCAAGTAAATGAAATCGTGAGCATATCCTACGATAACTGAGGGGCAGATCTTTAGTTTGCCTTTGTAGGGTTTTCCTGCAAGCATATTTTGGGAGCTTAGCCATAGCAGTCACTAAGGTGTATGGACATGTCCACCTCTCCAGGACACTAGGGGATTTTTTTTTTTATTGTAAATCGTTAGTTGGATTTGTTCAAAGTTTTAAGCTATGTATAAACCTTCGCATTAAAGTGATGAAGTTATAATCACGGAGCACCACATTTGTAATCTCAGAGATGGAGATTAATTTGCCCTCTTTGAAGTTAGTGCCATCTTTCAGAGCGTAAAGTTTCACTCTTTTCCAAAAATCAAGAGCCTGAATCACAGCCCTTCCTCTGGGAACAAAAGGTGAGGTTGAAGATTGAAAGACGATACATCTAGTATTGGAGGACAACAAAAATGAAGAAAAAGGTTGGGCAACATGAAATTAATTTTATAAGGCCCAGGTTCTGCCCTACTCCATACGGTCTTCAAACCCAATTTCATGGCGTCCTCAAATCGTGTCACCATAAAATAATATAGAGTGGAATGGAATAGAAGAGAGTAGTATGGGCTTCAGAAAAGGGGAGATGAATCACCCACCCCATAGAAAAGTTAAATAATAAAATATGGAAGGGAAGCAAGACTGTGTAGAGAAAAATAGCCTGTGCAGTGAGAAAATCCATGAGGCTAGAGATGAAGATGTGAACCTCTGCACTCATCTGGAAGTGCAAATGATGATGAGGCGAGTAGATTCCTTTGTGTCCACAGTGATGGTGGTGACAGGTGCAGTGTAGGCGGAATCTCCAGTGGAATGGAGGTGGACATGTTTTGAGGCTGGAATCCAAACTCGGTTGCAGGACTGTGAGGGTACTATGCAAATGTTCGATTTTTGACCCTAGGGATTTAAGGCGTGGTTCTTTTCGAGAGAACATGCTGTCTCGCTCCCTTTTGCAAAGGTGAAGTCAAATGATTAGATGGAAAAGATGAGCCTGCATTGTACGGAGTTTTAAGTCCCCTTATGTGATCTGCCTTATGTATTTTGCCTCATATGAACTTTACTTACATTAACATTTGCATTGCTTATGCAAGATATCATAGCTTTATTTTTTCTGCACGTTGCCACTTTCCTTCTACTGCTGCAGTGCTCATTATTCCAGCAGCTTGAAATGAAAACTCCTTGCTTCTCCACTACTTTCAATTAACTACAACTTGTTAGGTCTCCAGCGTTTGCACTGAAATTCGTTTGCAAAATATAGTACGTCTAATGCTTCTAATGAAAGCATTGTGTCCGGCAAACGTTGCTTCTCATTATTTACACTGTACGGGGTTCTGAATGGGAGGTTGTCCCCACCAGCTTGAAGGGACTACTGTGGTGATAGGATATTTACGTTCCTCTTACTTAGTGAGTAGTGACAGCTGAGATGCTGGGAGAAATGCTGTTCGATGCCACAACAAATTGGGTCTGCAGTAGCTATGCGTGTTATGTTATGTAAACTTTTAGAGCGCACTAATTGCCCATGAGGGTATCCAGGCTCTTGAGCCGGTGAGCGGGTGTTAGGTACCCACAGAGTTATTTTTAGGAGCCAAGTCTTCAGCTTCTTGCAGAACTCAAGAAGTGAAGAGGAAAACGTGATGTGCTGAGGGAGGTCATTCCATGTTTTCGGTGCGATGTAGGAGAACGAGCTGTTATGTTTTTGTGAATGCAGTGGAGGGTGCAAGTAAGAGTGAGCATAGGTGTCTGATTAACTGATGAAAGTTTGAGGCTGTGTCAGGTATGCTGGTCCAATGTTGTGTAGGGCTTTGTATGTGTGAGTGAGGAGTTTGAATTGGCTGCGTTTGTGAATAGGGAACTCCTTGAGGTGCGGCGTTATGTGGGTGTGGCACAGGAGTTTCAGTATAAGTCTTGCGTTATGGATGGTCTGGAACCTCTGCAGGAGTTGCTTGGGAATTCGAGTGTAGAGCATGTTGCCGTAATTGACCCTGCTTGTGATGAGTGCTTGGGCGATGAGTGTTAAATAGCTCTGGAACCAGACTGCATAACAATAGAATGCCCAAGGTCAAGTAGGGAAATTTGGCTGGTGGTTTAGAGATATTTCATATATAATGTTTGGCGTTTACATTCTATTCGTCCTCATCGTCCTTTTTCTTTATTATTAGGCACAGTCATTCTAATACATATGATTTAGATTTGGCACGTAATAAAGACTAATTAACGTGTGTGTACTGTCAAGGAAGAGGGCCCACGGGAGGGGTTTGGGGGCGTGGGTCCAGAGTAAAGCTTCTCAACAGTATGCAGCAAGAGACTCTCTGGCAGGACTTATTCCTAATATCTCTAATATCCTATTAGTATGACCAAAAGGAGAGTGTGCCCATTTATTTCTGGTTTATCTGCAGAGACCAAGGCTTATATACAGATTAGTAGGGTAGTTGGCATATCTAACCAAGTGTTGATCCTAAAAATAAATGTTTGACAACAAATGCCAGTTGAAAAGGAGAGTCATAATTTATTGACAAATAATTGAACACACTTAAGTCTTCTCTGATAATCTTCGAATGTGGGATAGATGCACACTTCTGGAAAATATATTAGCAGTGACGCATCCTAGAGATGGTGATGCAGGGGAGCAAGTCCACCAAAAAATAGCATCAGCCTTTTGTTTCAGTCGCCCAGTGGGCTTTACCAACGATTTGGAAATGTTAGGGATTTGGCCTCTTGCACCGCTCTTTTGGCTAGCGAAGCTTTAGAAAATTAGGCACATTTTTGTGAATGTATTTTAAATTTTGGATGGCTGAATAACGTTATGAGTTGATTTTGATGTGTTTGTAAGTACACCTTTGGATTTCATGCTGTTTTGTTTACATGCCTCGCAGTAACATTTGGTGATGTTTATTTTTCATTTTGTGCGAAATAAAAGTAGTATTTTTAATGATTGTATGGAATTGTGGGTAATGCACATTTTAAGGCGCCAGAGATAGGAATACATAAATGGGCGGATGGAGTAAAAGAATGATTCCCCTGGACTCAGGCATCTATTCGAAGGAGTGGTGCATTATGTCTAAGTGAGGTGACTGATCCAGTAGTTTCACGCCACAAATAAAGGCTACTGAGTTCTGGGCATTAAGTGTTAATCCTCAATCTCCCTTCCTCCCTCTAACTTTCTAGTGGAGTTTCTATTAAGTGTTTTAGTCAGTGGTGATTAAACATATTCCTAGCAAAGAATTACGGCTGTGGTAGTAGGTAGAGACGTGATAGCATCGTTTTTGTTCTGGAACATAGTTGTTCCAGGATTTTAGTGTTTAAAAATGATTGTTGGGCTGTATTGATGGACAGATTAGCTGCCCAGGATATTGAAGCGGTTTTAAATTTTAAAGGGAGATAGTAAGCAGAGAATAAGTACACAAAGGAAATATTTTCTGTGCTTACTCTGACCCCAGAGCAGCCACTTAAAAAGCTTTAGGGGCAGGATTAAGAAGACCAACCAAGTCTTTGGAGCTTTCTTTGATGGACGTTGTGTAGAAATCGGTGAGTCTGGATTAAATTTATCCAGACAGGATTTTATGAAGGGCTGTATAATTTGATTTCTAATGAGCGCCACATCAAAACCAGACTGTTAAAAACGCTCACAGACCACAGAGAGCCTTTAAAGGACGTTGATTGTTTTTCAGTGCATGGGTGCATAAAAAAGATGGCAGTAGAAGGAAGCCATTATTAAAGTTGCCAAAAATGAAGGAAGGGCGGAGATCCAAGCACATATATTGTTCTAAGGAGATGATGATGATGTCTTAAGGAGGGAGGCAGACATTCTCTGCAGACCCAGAGAGTTCTGCTGGAAGTGCGTGACCCAAAGCAATATTGGCAGCCCAGGGAGGCTCAAAGGCTGTGGACTAGCTAGCTTTGGTCTTGCTGTAATTTTTGCCCGAGTGCCTACTATAAATTCTGCCAGGTTTGCATGCTTTCACCCAGATCCTTGACAGGGTTTCATTCTATAGCATAGGGTATTCCCAGGAGGTTTCACTCAATGAAATGACGCTGAACATCCTGTGATTCTGGGCAAATCACTTAATCTCCCCGTGCCTAACAAAAATGAATGTGTCCTCATGTAATGCAACTGGTGCCATGTAAAGCGCTCTGATACCCGATTCGGGTCAAGTTTGCGCTATATAAAACTCTGTGAAATAAATGTACGTACAGATACATACCTTGCAAAACGCATATCACATAGCAACTAATGTGGAATACTCCCCAAGTTATGCAGCTACATCTGGTTTCACACTTTGATATTGTGTGCAACTTATCAAAGCACATATTTTCTCAAAGCTTGCATCATAAGGCAAACACAAGCACGCTACCTCATATCATATAATTAGGCAATACCTTTCCAAGGGTACCTTAAGCATGGCATGTAACGTCTGTACCATGATATCTTTGTACACATCCATTGGCCGCACACGACAACATAGAACATAGTTTGAGCACTGTTTAAAGATCTTTAAACATGCTGTTGAACTGGATTATTTAAAACAAACCATGTCTCAAAATTCTAATAACAGACTGCACTTCATAAGTGAGGGATTTCAATTGAGGGATCAAAGTTGGGACTTTGACCTCTAAGTACATTTTCTTTGCTTTATTGTTTTCTTTGGATTCTGTAGGGAATGCATAAAAGGATCTGATGCACTGACTCACTTCACATTTTGTATGGTTTGTGTGGATTATATGCTCTGGCCAAATGGTAGGAGTTTGTGGATACAGTCATTTTGCCTTTAGAAGCCATGTTAGAAGTTATCTTACTGATTCTGTAGCATATTGTGTATGGTACCAAAATATCTCACTGAGGTGTGTGTAAATGGATGGTCTGTTCAGTGACCAGTGATGAGTTAAGTACCTTACTTTCTGCATGTCTTATGTAGTGATTAGCAGTGTAGGAATAATGGGATTCTTGGTAATTCCTTTAGTCGCTATTCTTAACAGCATGTGGTGGAATACTGAAACTGGGGATAATTTTATTAACTAGATGTGGCACCAGATCCCAAAGAAAGATATCACAATTAATGTTTTCTGTAGTTGATTATGACTGTCTTATGACTCTGCTATGTCAGCCTTCAAAAACAATTTCTGCTCACGTGGTGTTTCTAGCAGGCTTGGAGTTTCTCATTGTTTGGTGGAAAAACTTAATTCTGTTATCTTGTGGTAAAGCTGCATGGAAACTGATTAAATGTACTGTGTGTGCCACTTTTGACACATCTTTCAATTTTTCATGTTAGTAGGTCTTTTTTGTATTTAAATTGTTGCATATCGGATCCATATTTCAATATACAGATTGTTGCACTGATAAGTGCAACTTCTGGGTTCAGAACTCTGAAATCTTCTCTTTTTGTACATATATGGCCCTACATATGTGCCTTTTTATAAATGGCTTTGCAATATATGCATATTATTTGACGTTCTGTTTGTCACAACAGCTTCAAGTTGTTTCATTCTAACTGGATTGTAAACCATTGGAAAGATTCAATCAACTTTTCTATGTTTGTGTTGACAATCCATATTTTTAAGGATGGTCAACTACAAACCTTGAACTTGTTCACTAGAGCATTTAAGAGTGGTGCATTTGAGGGGCATTCATTGGAAAATGATACCTGTTCTGCATTAATTCCCTTGAGATTTTGCTTTTGACTACTTACATTCTCCGGTTGGCTTTGAAGTCTTCTGTACGCTTATTGTATGGCTTTGTTACAGTTGTTTTTCTTCTGCCTTAGTACCCAGATAAAGGCTGTTTTAGTCATTATGATTCTCTCCAGTTTGTTTTATCCAAAGAGATTTTAATATTTAATGATTTGGGGAGTCAAATATGTTTTTTCAAAGTGTTTAGGTAATGTTTAGCATACTTAACCTTTATGTAGCTGGTTTTATGGTCACTTCTTAAATAGTCGTAGAAATTTGCTTCTATTTTTATGTGTTCAAAAATACTGCGCAGTCTGAAGCATTGGATAGTCAATTTAAGTACGGATATCAGAAAATGCAAATTGACATCGTCTTTATTGACCAATGCTAATATCCAAAATTTAATTTGCTCTTTTTGGTGTTTATGTACTGTGGGAGGACTATCCCTTTAGCATTGAAGGTGCCTGAGACGACATATATCCATGTAATACTAGAAACCTGAAGTTCTCCCTGAATTCTTCATAGGCCCAGTGGTCATTTTGAATTGTACACTTCATTATGCGGTTAACTATTTCATCATAAATATTTACTGGCATTGCTGAAGATGTAGGATTATCGAGCTCAGCTTGTCCAGTCTGGATGTACAAATTACATTTTGTTATTTGCAAGTGAGTGTTTGCATGTTGAAATCTAATTTAGTGCATCACATGAAGCATATGTTAAATTCTAAAACACTTTATTTCTGAGAATACCTTTTTATATTGTCATTTTGCATCATCTTCAGACCTTTTTGTGCATTACTAAAACACTAGAGTTGGCTAGACTGATTATCAAGTCCAAACTTGTTGATGTTATTATAGTTGGTAAATTTGACTGCAAGTTTAAACACTTGGAGGAAGGTTTGGTAATATGCTTTTTAAAGCTGCACACCTGCCGGTCTTTGATGCCTGTTCTTCAAGACCAGCAAATAATATGTGGGGGGTTATAGTTTTTTTGGTCTTCCAGAGGGGTTATGGTTTGGGTAAAATCGATCTTTACCATTTACTAAAAACATAATTCCTAGGTTCTTGTCTCTAATATTGCAAATACTCCTTGAATTTTATGGTTCGATTCTAGGCACACTTAAACGTAAATTGGAAACCAAGGTGTCTGGAGTATTGTAAGGACGTCGCAACTACCATGTAATGCGGGTGGGGCAGGTGTAAAAATAAAAATAAAGACTTGCCTTCCTCCACAACGCGGCGTCCTCCTTCAGTCTTCTGGCAGACTCCAACTTGGGACCCAACCAATTCCCCTAACCAATCCTGGCGCTGCTCTCCCTAGCATGAGAGCAGCACCAGGATTGGTTGGAGCTGTCTAAGACAGCTGGGTTAGAGAACTTTAAAATGTGCATGTCTGGCCGGCCGTTGGAAGACGGCCGGCCAAAGGGACAGGCACATTTTCAAGCACACTGCTCCCTGCTGCTGCCACCACTCAGCAGCACTGGCCCGTCCTGACACTTAGTTTGGGACGGATTGCTGAAACATAAAATGGTAATAAATGAACTTTATTACCATTTTATTTTCAGCACTGGCCTGGGGCTTTAGTGGGCCGACACCCCTCCGCTCACACAGAGGAGCCGCCCCTGTAGTAAGGTTTTCAAATTCAGGAAACATCTTAAGACCTGGCTATTTTCCTAGTAGGCCCATCCACTGATAAGGGCATTTTAGCATAATACATTATGCATCTGTAGACTCTGAGATGAGTAACACTACGATATATATGAAAACCTAAATACATTTGATTAGTGCTGTAGAAATTATATAATTAGGCAAAGAAAACTCCCAATAAGTGGAATCGTCATATGCCAAGTTAAACTATGATTTTGCAAAAGAAACGCCAATAGAAGATTTTAGCTCTTAAAGTAGAATAAATGTGAACTCAGTATGGACCACTGGAGATTTCCACATTCAGAATAATTGAAATTGTTAATGGATAGCTAAAAAAAAAAAACATCATTCTTAACTCATATATACAAGAATAGAAATGCGGACACATGGCCATATATCTACTGCCCTTTAGTATTAACAAAAATAATTAACTGTTTGTAGTATTTTTACATTTATGCATAGCTTGATGTATTGTTACTTAACTTGGAATTATATTCATAATAGTAGATAAAATCCAGTAGGTATAAATCGGTCTTTCTCAGTTTTGCATATAATAACACATTAAAGTGTGTTTTTTTGGGACAGGGGGCATGATGTTGTGTTTTTATGCCACATGCAGCATTTTGCCATATCTATAATATGGCTCCATGTTAATTATGTCAAAGACAAAAATTACAATTGAATTTTTTACTTCCATGTACCTTTCTAGTCGACCTGTATTCGATTTTAATAATTATTTAATGAATTTGATAACAGTACTCTTGTTGGATCTGCAGTCTGTTTTTCACATGTAAATTAGTGCTAAAGTTTGTAGGTGTATGTTTACGTACTTTATGCTTGTTTAGTCATTTCTTGTGTCTTAGTTTTGCTAGTGTTCTGCCATGTATGCTTCAAGTGTCCAATAAAAATGTCTTTTGATCTGAATTTTGTCTTTAAATATAATGGGATTATAGAGGGGTTAAATCATTCTGCTTATAGAAACAGTTCTTACATTCTTTCTTGATGCACAATACAGACTAGTATTTAATCCAGGAATCGCCCATTAGATTTATTGCCTGGTAAAACTAGTAAAATGATTTGGCTGGTGCTTTCATCCAGGATATAAACAATTGAGGACAAGAGAAATCACTGTTCTCATAAATTGATTGAGTGCTGAGGTCCTAGACAGTGATGAGGCTAAAGTTTTGGTAGAAAATGAAACTAAAAATTCTGCACACACACAAGTAGATTTATATGTGGCAAATGAAGGTCAGGGTGAAGCTTTCTTCAGGGTTTCTTAAATTAAGAGATCTTTGTACCCCGAATTTGGAAATCCGGGTTCTTCTTACCATACTGCAGGAAGCTTTCTTGGCGAAATCTAGCCCTGGAAACTCCCATGCCAAATAACGATACCTACGCAACTGGTTGGTTAGAGTATATTTTGTTTTGCCAATGCTTTAATTTTGAAACTGTAGCTGGAAGGTTTGGTTTACTCTCTGGTTAAAACCGTTTCTCTCACATTGCCTAATTTTTTGTCTCCTTTATTAACTGTATGAAACAGCCGAAATCTCTGTTGTTTTAGAATTACTGCCAAACAATACCCCATAGGGGCAGGTTCTCTGCAGTATGGAAGAGTTAAAATATATGTAGAATTAATTTTTCCTTTATTAAAGACAATGAATCCAGTGATCACCCTCAGAAAATTAAAATATTTTTTGAGATTGAGTATCTCTTAATTGTCCCTGTGTTCTGTGGGAGCCATTTAAAGCTTTTATTTAGGGTAGGACAATTCGTGTTTTATTGCCAACAACAAAACACTGGAAAAAATATCTTAGAAGGAAAATATTTTGTTACAAAACGCATCTTAAACCTAGGGAGCAAGATGATCAGCAGCGAGCTCACTGACATCAACACATCCATCACCTTCCCCGAAGAATGGAAACACGCAGAAGTTTCTACTCAAAAATGCACCCGCCGACCCCAACAGACTCCAGAACTACCGTCCCATCTCTCTGCTCCCCACCAAAGTTCTCGAGAAGACCATCAACGCCAACTTACAGAACACCTGGAGAACAACAATCTTCTGAACGGATTCTGCACCAACCACAGCACTGAAACTGCCCTGATTGCAGCCACAGATATCATATCCCTCCTCGACCAAGGAAAACGGTGACCCTGATCCTACTCGACCTCTCAGCAGTGTTCAACACAGTACCACACCACACCCTGATTAAAAAGGCTTCACAACATTGGAATCCAAGGAGACGCCCTCAAGTGGATCCCTCAAGGTTCGTCCCTCAGCCCTACCCTGTTCAACACCTACATGACTCCCTTGGCCAACATCATCATATAACATGGACTGAACATCCTACGCCAATGACACCCAGCTCATACTCTCAGAAGACCCCTGCGCCATGCTAGCCAACTTCCGCAGGTGCATGTCTTAAGTGTGGATTTTAACACTGTGCCCCCTGGTCTCTTACTAGAGCAGCTATGGAAGCAGTGTTTCGGAAGACTAGCTCTTGAATGGATTTCAGATTTCCTTCATGACCACACCTTTCAGGTGATTCAGAAGGCCTGCGTCTACAAAGTCATCTCCTTGCAGCAGAAAGTGCCACAGGGTTGGGCACACAGCCCGACCCTGTTCAACTTGTATATGCTCCCTCTGGCATATGTGATTGAGTGCCACGGTGTGTCTTATACTGATGATACTCAACTGATCATCACCGTGGTCAAGACGATGGCAGTGCTGCAGCCAATTTGAAGGCCAGCTTGGTGGACCTCGCTGAATGGATGGACTCCAGCTGCCTGAGATTGAATGCAGGCACAATGGAAGTCCTGGTGGTAGGGAAACAGCCCTCAATATGGTCTTACTCGTGGTGGCCTAGTGAACGGGGCCCCACACCTGTCCCCAAACCTAAGGTGAAGAACCATGGTTTTATGCTCGACTCCTCCCTATCCGTTGATAGCCGATCTCTGCTACTGTTTGCACCTGCTTTGGGGTACTAAAGATGCTCTAAAAAATCTTGGGGCTCCTTCAGGACTCAACTAAGAAGACTGTAGTCCAGGCCCTGCTGGTATCACTTTTGTACTACTGTAATGTACTCTACCTGGGGGTTTCCAACGGCAGGTTTAGAATGCTCCGAAGGGTGCAAAACGCTGCTGCTTGAATGTTGTTGAATGTTCCGAAACATTCTCCCTTCAGCACAGGACTTGCTCAACTTCACTGGCTCCCTATCAAGCATAGAGTATCCTTTAAAGCACTCTGTCTCTGCCATAAAATCCTCAATCAGAGAGGCCTGTGCTCCCTTCCCATGATTAAACCCTACCTTCCTAACGGGCATCTCAGGTCCTCAAGGACTGCGATGACTGTGATCCCCAGAATTAACAGAATGCATCCGGGAGGTAGCTCTTTCAGATTCTTGGCTTCCAAACCATGGAACTTTATGCCCTTGGATCTGAGAATGGAGCCATCTGAAGTTTAGTTCCGAAACAAATTTGTCTTGGCTATTTAGGCAAGACTGATCTGGCAATGGACCATGTAGGTTATAATGAATGAAACTCCGGGCAGGATTATTAGGCCTCTGTTGGTTGAATATTAGCTTGTGGACACTCCACTGGGAGTAATCAAGCGCTCTATATACCCCAGAACATAACCTGTCAAACATCGCTGACTGAATGAGAAACACATGCCTAGAAAAGACTGAAGTGCTGATCTTTGAGAACAATACCTCCCCTTGGTGGTGGCCCCCCAAACTAGGACCCTCACCGTCTCCGATCGTGCACGCCTGCATACTCAGCATCATCCTGGACAATGAGCGAACCATGGAAAGACATATCAACACAGTCTCATCCGCCTGTTTCCTCACCCTTCACATGCTCCGCAATCCACCACAGCAACAGTGAAGGACGCTCCTTCCCCTACCTCGCAGCAAAGTCCTAGAACGACCTCCCACTTCACCTGTGGTGTCATGATCTCTGCTGGAATTAAAAAAGGACTCACGATCTGGATGTTCACGGAGTCCTGTGCAGCAGTACTCTCAGCACCTGGATACCCTCATGGGGTGATTAGCCGCTCTATACGAATCCTGATTGATTTGATTTGATCAAACATACATTTAGATTTGCTTAACATTGAATATGGTTCTTAATTATAGTCTGAAAAGGTGGAAGATGCTATGCTAAGGACAAATCAGTCTTATTTGGTAGCAGGAGGAAAAATACATTGCTGTGAAAAGAACTTGACTTACGAAACTTGAATTTTGTAAAACTATAAATCATTGTAGGATAAATTATAAATTGGATTAAGAACTTATCTGGCATAAAAGGTCTCTTTGTGCTAGCCAAGGGACTATCAGAATAAAAAGATAACTTGACTTTCATTTAAATGTTCAGAGATGCTTCAGACATAAGGAAAAATGCGACCAATGCCTGGTAAAATATAGAAAAAGCATGATCATTTCATGACAATCTGAAACTATGCATAATATTTGAGAGAAATCACGACTTTCTAGCAAGGTGATATTAATGTATCCAAGATTGAATCTGTATTGAGGATATGAGTAAAGATGGCGCTAAGAAGTTGAAGTACTCATTGATTTCTAGAATTAAAACTTACCATCTCATTTTTTTCAACTATGCTAAAGTGTATCAAATAATTGCTTAATGTTGAAAAATAAAGTTAATACATTCAATTAAAAATCAATTTGCAGTCCTTTAGGTAGATTACTGGAAACTGCTGTCAAATAGCTGACATTCTTGGGCCTTTTTCTATGTGAAACTGTACATATTTTTTTAATATGCACTTATTTATTTATTTATTTATTTTATTTATTTATTTAAAAGGTTTTATATAGCGCTGGCTGGACCCGAGGGTATCAGAGCGCTTTACATGGGTATTAAATGCAATATAACAAAATTACAATGAGGTAGTATTCAAAACCAATACAAACCGTAAAGAACAACTCAAATTCTACACTATCTAATTACATAAATTGCAATGGGCTCCAGCAAGTCCTGAGAGATTAGGTTGGCGTGGGAGGGAAAGGAAGGAGAAGAGGGAGGTAGGGTATAGGAATGGAGAGAGGCTGAGGAGGGGGGGGGGAGGTTAAGACCATACCATACCGCTTACATGGGTATTAGTTGCAATGTAATAGAATTACAATGAGGTAGTACTCAAAACCAATACAGACAGTAAGAAACAGCTCACATTTTACACGATCTAATTGTATATATTGCAATGGGCTACAGCAAGTCCTGAGAGATTAGGTTAGCGTGGGAGGGAAATGATGGAGAGGGGGGGTAGGGTATAGGAATGGGGAGAGGCTGAGGAGGGGGGAGGTTAAGGCAAAACCAAGTGGGACGAAGCAGGTCCTATGGGAAAGGTTAGTGGGAGAAGTTGGTGGGCGAAGGAAGATGTGAGAGGGGGAGGAGAGAGGGAGTCAGGGATCAAAAAAAGGGGGGGGGATCTTAAACAGTAGGAGGTCAGGGTGGGATGAGTGCCCGGGGAGGGATTAAGGACCCCATTATTTGTTGAGAAGGAGGAGTTTGAGGTCTTTTTGAAGCTGACGTAAGAGGGGTTACAACGAAGTTCTTTGGGGAGGGAGTTCCAGATGTTAGGCGCATTTCCGGTAAAGGAGCGCGATTGTGTGGATTTCTTGTTTAACAGAGGAGGGACAAGCGCGAGTGTGTTGGAGCTCCTCAATGTTCTGGAGCAGCCAGCTTTGTGAAGTTTATCTGAGAGGTACTGCGGGGAGCGTTGGTGCAGGGCTTTGTGCGTAATGCAAGCTGTCTTGTAGGAAGTTCTTCCTTCGACGGGAAGCCAATTGAGGGCTTTAAGGGCAGGGGAGATGTGATCGAATCGTTTGAAGTCGGTTATGAGCCTAGCAGCCAGGTTCAGAACAGATTTGATTGGGGCTAGGTGGACTTTAGGGGTTCCAGAGAGGATGGCGTTACCATAGTCAATTTTCGACAAGACCAGCGATTGGACGACTAATTTAAAGTCATCTGCAGGAATGAAAGGGTTTTATTTTCTTGAGGTGATGGAGAGTGAAGAGAGCGCTTTTGGCCGAATTTTTTATGTGGGGGATAAGAGTAAGGTTCTGGTCAATGTTAAATCCGAGGGATTTAACTGAGTTTGATATAGTGAGAGAGCAGTTGAGTGCGGTTAGGTCAGAGATCCAGGATAGAATGGGGAAGCGAGTTGTTCTTAGGGGAGAAAAGAATGATTTCAGTCTTTTTTGGATTGAGTTTGAGGTGGTTGTAGTGGAACCAGGATTGAATCTTATTCAAGGCATCATTGAGGTGAAGAATGTCCAAGCGGGATTGAATCTTATAGTAAAGTTGGGTGTCATCTGCGTATAGGTGGTAATTGATTCCCGTTTACTTAAGGATAAGGGTGAGGGGTTCCATGAAGAGGTTGAATAGAGAGGGGGAGAGTATAGAGCCCTGGGGGACCCCTAGGGAGACGGGCATAGGTTTGGAAAGGCAGTCGCGAATTTTAATTTGCTGGGTTCTATGTTGGAAAAAGGAGGTGAACCATTTGAGGACTGAACCGTTGAGGCCAAAACGATCTTTAAGTGTGTTAAGTAGAGTAGAGTGGTTAACAGTGTCGAAAGCAGCGGAGAGATCAAGGAGAATGAGAAGGGAGGACTCTCCTTTGTCGAGGGAGTGATGGATGTCATCAATTATATTTAGCATGGCCGTTTCCGTACTACAGCCCTTTCTGAAGCCTGATTGGAAAGAGTCTAAAAGATTGAATGAATCAATGTGTCTATCTAGTTGGAGCAGGGCGCATTTTTCAAGGGCTTTTGAGAGAAGAGGAAGGTTAGAGGTAGGACAAAGGTTATTTAGGTCATTAGGGTCACCAGCAGGATTTTTGAGGATGGGAGTGATTTGTCCCAGTTGGAGGGAAGCAGGGACACAACCGGAGGTAAAGGATGAGTTGATGATAGAGGTCCAATAGGGGGCAATGATATGTTTTAGATCTTGGACAAGGTTGGAAGGGAGAGGGTCTTTGGTGTGAGATGACGGTTTAAGTCTGGTAATGACGTTAAGAACATCAAGTTCAGTGACTGGATGGAAGTTGTGCCAAGAAGCATTATTTTTTTGCTCTTTAATATGCGCTATCCTTAAAATAATTAAACATCGACTCTTGAATGTCCAGAAAGGAGATTTCTAAAGACTGTCAAGAGTAGAAGATATTCAGATTTTAGTACCAGAAATGTGTATTCCAGATGATCTTAATAACATTACTAATGGCTGCATTTCAAATGGAATGTACTATACAGACATAGGATTGTAACTGAGGTTATAATAGTTCAGTAGTCATTTACAGATGGGTGCCCTAGATATCCATAAAGTGCCCCCTCTTATATTAATCATCAGGGATTTTGCCATGAACAGTAATTTTGTTTTGCCAAGTAATTCCAGGGAACTCTGTGTCTCCAAACATCTACCAAAGTTTAGATTAAGTAATTTGTAGTTTTATCTGTTTTAAAACGCCTTAGTATGTTCTCCTTATTTATCACATGTACATCAATGGATCATATGATTAAGTTGCATTGTTGTTCATGAAATGTTTAAAATAACTTAACAATGAGTTCCCATACAGCACAGAATTGAACACAGTTGAATTTTCTAAACAATATATTTTTTCATGGAGCAAAACATCATATGTGTCTGATTTCTAAAATACTATGTTGACATTTATTTGCTTCAACCTAACAACTGTATGGTTATATTTCATGTATGTATTTTCCTTTTTCTTTGCTTTAGATGAAAAACCTCGATCATTTCAGGAACATGAGGAAACACCCGAGATGACAGCAGCCAGGATTGATAGGGATGTTGTGAGTATAAATCATATTTGGCACTCCATACATTTAGAGGAGATGAAGTTAGCAGAGAAACTATGAACCATAGCCTAATCGAACAGTTTCTTTTAACTTATGGAGTTTGATAGATTTAGTTTCAAGCCTGAAGTATTTCAGCACATCATGTTTAATTAAATAATTATATGTACTAGAATTGCAGCTTTAAACAGATATTATGCTTTTAGCCTTTATTCCATTCCCCTGAAATCATTTGGTGGGTACTAACACTAAAATATTATTTAACTATTAATTACAAAGTTATAGCTGACATTTTGAGTAGTTATATATAGTTCCTGTAACAGAGATGCTTTGAGGGAAAAGCTGATTAACACAAAATCACAACACACAATTTCTGAAGCGTGACAAGTACATGTAATTTAACCTCAACCTCTTAATAATCCCACTTATTTACAGGTCTTTTGAACCATGGCTGTCCCTGGCAAAATGTTAGTCCGCCATTAACCTGTTTTGGGCATTCTTTGTAGCATTCTAGATATTCCTGAAATAATGGTCCTTAGCCTTCACGTTTTGTGTGTGTTCTTGACATCACTGTGGCTAGCAGTGGCATAATGATACAGTGGCGTCTTTCTTTGACTTACTGTGGTCACTCCTGAAATATTTCTGGCTAAAAAGTGATAAAAACATGACGAAAAATCCTGCCACTTGATGGATATGCCATGGGTTTGATGATGACGGTTAATGGCCTTGAAAGACAGAATTTCTCAATATGTGACAGTCGTACACTTAAGTACTTGCTGAAAATGACAAGACCTACATGTATGTCAACTAGAAACGAAAATCTGATATTTTGGGACAAAAGAGCAGTTTGTTCATGAAAGTGGCCAGTTACTGTTATGGAATTGAATTTGTCCAAAATGAAACTGTTTGAAATGGTGAATTGTCTCTCATCAGAAGCTGTCAGGCCAATGTTTTGGAGAAAATTGTTCCATTCATTAATAATTTAAGGCTGATAGTTAATAATTTACGTTAATTTTCGAAGACCTATTACTGATTTAAGTTGTTTGTTATAAGGGAGCACATACTGATGGATGGCTGTTATTTATTGACCTATGTTTTACATTCCATCATCCATGTTAACAATAGCTTTATATGATATTATCTGTACTGTTGTCTGATGCTTCCAAGTGTAAGCTTGGTCTACTGTACATCCTTTAATTGTGTGATTTGTTTAAATTTTTTAAATTGCAAGTCTGGTTTTAGTCCAACATATGATGTATAATGTAATTTATCTTGGGAGCATCTTCCCTCTTGACGTTACTCTCTGCACAAAAAGCACTTCTAATATGTTTAAAGTACTAGTTCTTAGCCATCTACTGCCCTTGTATGACTTAAGCTACTGTGCCATATACTTGGGAGCTTTTGTAAACGAGGGTTTATTTGCCCACATCAGATTTTTAAGCTGAACTCTGGCCCTGATCAGAATTGAATGTGACCCTCAAGTTGCAAGATATATTGCATCTTGCTGAGGGACATTTACCAGCAGGGCCTGATGTGTTCAGTAGTTTCTGCAATTTACCAGTGTTCTTCAGTGTGGCCCCCTTGTAAAAGGGTACTTGCATAGTTCATTTTTGCTATTGCTCTAGCAATGGTTCTTCCAGGAGTTTCTTCCATGAGTTTTCTAACCATTGTTAGATATTGTATTTTCTATTCGGCGGAAACTGCCATTCAGTTAATATGACTATATTTAGAGACATCCGTGTATGGAAGGGCTGGTTTTACACAGATCCTATCCTGAACTTGAGGACGTTATTATTTAGCCATTTTTATGTAATGATCTGTCCACGCAGTGAGAAACTAAGAATTCTCTTTATTTAGGTTAAGCCAATTTGTATTTATCCACAGCTGTGTAAGATGAAATGTTTGATCATTGTGGTCCAGATCTGCTGTAATGTCCTCAGAATGTTGCAAACTCACCTGAGTATCATTTGCATAATTGTGGAATGACACCCTCAGCGACTTGAAAAGCTCACGTTGGTGCTTGGAATATATGATGGGCATTGTGGGAAATGGACAAGACGCTTGCATCCTATATTATGAATATCTTTTTACAAACATTTAGTTCAGAAGAGAAAATTTCAATGCAGGTTTAATGCAGCCAACAGATCGGAAAGCTTCAAGCCATTGAATCAGTTTTGTCCAGAATGTTGAGTACATTTTTTTGAACATCCAGTAGAGCAGTTTCAAAGCCTCCTTTCAGGTGAAACACCAGTTATCATTTGCCCATAAATGATTATGTTCCGGATCTTGGAGCTGATTGATTGCTGTTTTCACCAGTATTTTTACTTCAAATGTAACACTGTGATTATAGGTCCATAGAGTTGTGGGATCCAGACTCCTCCATGCTCTCTTAAGCTTCTTGATGTATAGTAACATTGAAAGATCCAGTTAGATTACCTTGGACTATTGTTGCCATCTTAATTAGAAATGATGATTTTGAACAATAAAGAGTAATCCTAACAGTACAGTCCACCATTTTTAGTAGATGTCATATACTATTGGGAATTTCATCCTTTTAAATTCTCAGTGTTTTATATACTCAATTGCTGTGACAGTCATGTACTGTAGATTATTACACTGCTTATCACATCTACAAAAGGTTCAGCTCTAAATTGTGAATACACAGGCCAAAACAAAGGACCAGTTAGAGTGATATTCATCTATTAGACTACATTTCCTAGTGTTCTACCTTCAGCCAAATGGAACATTGTCATTATGCTCTGTAAAATGTATGATTCATAAACATGGCGACCATAGTTCATGCTACCTCCAGGAATCAGTCAGATATGGATATGTGCGAACGCTGGAATACAGAGTCATAGCACCTGTTCCCAGTTTTTTTCAGTCTGGTGATCATTCAGCTTTGCATCCCATTGTTCGCGGAGGAGGGGTGTTTATCATTGCACCGTGGCATTCCACTTAAACCCTGTTAGTTGACTATTCATAACAAACCGTTATATGAAAAGTATACTGAGAGCACTGATGGATTTCCTTTCCTCTGAGTAAACTAGTATGCTGCTACTTGCACTTCTCAACAGAAGGGCACTTTCCCTATGGGATATGACAGTAACCCGCTTTGTTGTGTGAACATTCAAATTCTGCATATGCTTTCTCAACATTGAGTGTATTATTTCCAGGTAATTTGTGTCTCCATTTTCAAGATTTCACCTTTAAATGGTTTAACATTGATGTGACTCACATCCAGGATTGCTTTTACCTTGGTGCACAAAACTTAAAGATAATCACATATATACATGGATGGTGCTTCCCCCTCTATATTTGTAGAGCTTTGCTAGTTGTCTGTCTCGGCTTTGTATTACCTTTGTATCAGTCATCAATATCTCCACTGCAGTGGAATGACCAAGAAAACTATACAGTCATATGCTAGGTGAATGTCAAATATATTATTATTGACAGTCAGCCTCTTTCTTATCTAAGTGTAGAGAGGCACAATCACCCATATGAGGGTAAGGATCTTTAGGCTACTCGACAAAACAACTTGTAGGGTTTTACATGGATTTTCCCATGTGTGTGTATGCAGTGATACTCTAAAGGTCAGTTGCCAAACATTGATCTCTCTAATGGAACTGCAGTCATATTCTGAAATATTAAGTCTTAAGTACTGTTTTAATTTATGTTCTTTCCCTATAGATTTCTTCAAATGAGGGATGCTTCTCACCCCCTTAGATTAATTTGCTGCATAATATTCTAATTAATAGAGATCACAAGTCCTGATTTTGTTTATAAGGAGGTGGTCATGGTCCTGGCCCATTAACCCAACTAGGGGCAGTCGTTTTGGGGAGAATGTCAACTTTGTATTGGGATTGAATTATTCACCTGCATGTTTTAACTCTACTCAACGGAGACCGGAATTAAGATCATAGTCTACCAGTAAGCAGTTCTAATGATCATTTCCTCCTGTTTACTTACATGATAGACACCTCATTGTTTCTTGAATGTCTGGAAATTATGCTTAAGGTAGTAGCTCACATTCAATCAATCAATCAATCACAGAATTTGTAGAGCGCACTACTTACCCGCGAGGGTCTCAAGGCGCTGGGGAGAAAAAAGGGGGGGGGGGTGCTGCTACTGGTCGAACAGCCAGGTCTTGAGCAGCCTCCTGAAGGTCAGCAGGTCTTGGGTCTGTCGTAGGCTGAGTGGAAGGGTGTTCCAGGTCTTGGCGGCGAGGTGGGAGAAGGATCTGCCGCCGGTGGTTGTTCTTCGAATGCGAGGGACGGTGGCGAAGGAGGGCGGAGCTGGCGGTTGGGGACGTAGAAGAGTCGTCGTCTGTTGAGGTAGGCTGGGCCAGTCTTGTGGAGTGCCTTGTGTGCGTGGATGAGGAGTTTGAAGGAGATTCTCCTGTCGACGGGGAGCCAGTGCAGGTTCCTCATGTGGGGGGTGATGTGGCTGTGTCGTGGTATGTCAAGGATCAGGCGTGCGGAGGCGTTTTGTATGCGTTGCAGTCGCTTGATGAGCTTGGCCGGGGCTCCCGCGTAGAGGGCGTTCCCATAGTCAAGTCTGCTACTGACGAGGGCCTGGGTGACTGTTCTTCTTGTATCTGTCGGGATCCACCTGTAGATCTTGCGAAGCATGCGGAGGGTGTTGAAGCAGGAGGAGGAGACTGCGTTGACTTGCTTGTCCATGGAGAGCGTTGAGTCGAGGATGACTCCCAGGTTGCGTGCGTGGTCGGTGGGTGTCGGGGCTGCTCCCAGTGTCGTTGGCCACCAGGAGTCGTCCCAGGCTGAGGGGTTGGAGCCGAGGATGAGGACCTCTGTCTTGTCCGTGTTCAGCTTTAGTCGGCTGATCTTCATCCAATCGGCGACGGCCTTCATTCCTTCATGGAGGTTGGATTTGGCGGCGAGGTGGTCCTTGGTGAGGGAGAGGATCAGTTGAGTGTCGTCGGCGTAGGAGATTATGTTGAGGTCGTGCTGTCTGGCGATGCGTGCGAGCGGGGCCATGTAGATGTTGAACAGTGTCGGGCTGAGGGATGATCCCTGGGGTACGCCGCAGATGATCTCGGAGGCTTCGGATCGGAATGGTGGGAGGCGGACTCTCTGGGTTCTGCCGGCGAGGAAGGAGGTGGCCCATTCCAGGGCCTTGTCTCGGATCCCTGCGTTGTGGAGGCGTGCGCGTAGAGTGCGGTGGCAGACAGTGTCGAAGGCGGCGGAGAGGACCAGCAGGATGAGGGCTGCGGTCTCACCGTTGTCCAGCAGGGTCCTGATGTCGGTGGCGGCGATGAGGGCAGTCTCAGTGCTGTGGTTGCTGCGGAACCCTGACTGGGATGGGTCCAGGATGCTGTTTTCTTCGAGGTATCGGGTTAGCTGTTTGTTGACGATCTTCTCGATGACCTTGGCTGGGAACGGAAGCAGGGAGATGGGCCGGAAGTTCTTGAGGTCTCTCGGGTCCGCCTTGGGTTTTTTGAGTAGGGCGTTGATCTCTGCGTGTTTCCAGCTCTCTGGGAAGGTCGCGGTCTCGAAGGAGAGATTGATAACGTTGCACAGGTGGGGTGCGATGAAGCTGCTGGCTTTGTTGAAGATGTGGTGCGGGAAAGGGTCTGACGGGGAGCCGGAGTGTATCGTGCTCATGGTCTTGATGGTGTCATCGATGTTCACGCTGGCCCAGGCTGTCAAGGGGTCGTGGTCGATGGTGTGCGGCGGGTCTGGTGCATCGATCTTAGTTGGGGCTGTCTGGGTGTTGAAGCTGTCGTGGATGTCGGCGATCTTGCGGTGGAAGAAGGTGGCGAGGGAATCGCACAGGGCTTGCGACGGCGGGATGTCGTTGGTGTTGGAGCTGGGGTTGGAGAGTTCCTTCACGATGTTGAAGAGCTCCTTGCTGTTGTGTGCGTTGTCGAGGCGGTCTTTGAAGGAGATTCTCTTGGCGGACCTGATGAGGTGGTGGTGGTTACGGATGGCGTCTTTGTGGGCTGCATGGCTGTCTGGTGTCTTATCACTGTGCCATTTCTTCTCTAGTTTCCGGCAGGTACGCTTGGAAGCTAGGAGTTCCGGGGTGAACCAGCTGGCTCTTTTGGTGGTGTCACTGTAGGTGAGTTTTTTCAGCGGGGCGAGGGTGTTGGCACAGTCGTCTATCCATCGTCTGAGGTTGCAGGCAGCGTCGTCGGTGTTGGATGGGTCGGAGGGAGGGCTGAGAGCGAGGTTTGCCCTTAGTTGGTCTTCGGTGACTTTGCTCCAGCAGCGGCGTGGGATCTGTTGGGTGCGGTGGTGTGTGGTGGGTTTCTGGAAGGTGAAGTGGATGCAGCGGTGGTCGGTCCAGAGGAGTTTCGTGGTGTGGCTGAAGGAGACGTGGAAGCTTGAGGAGAAGACTGGGTCGAGCGTGTGGCCGGCGGAATGGGTCGGTGTTGTGACGAGCTGTCTCAGTCCGAGGTTGGCGAGGTTGTCGATCAGGGTGGTGGAGTTGCTGTCGTTGTTGTTCTCCAGGTGAAAGTTCAGGTCTCCGAGGAGGATGTAGTCGGTAGAGGTCAGGGCGTGCGTGCTGATGAAGTCGGCGATGGAGTCGCTGAACTGGGGTCGGGGCCCAGGGGGTCTGTAGACAAGGGTGCCTCTAAGGGTGGTGTTGGGGTCCGTGTGGATCTGGAAGTGCATGTGTTCGGCGGTGCAGAGAATGTCGTCGGTGCTGGTCGAGACCCTGATGGTGTTCTTGTGGACGATGGCGATTCCTACTCCGTTGATGCGGTCTCTGCGGGTGATCTTATAGCCGTCTGGGATGGCGATGGCGATGTCGGGTGCGGAGGAGTCGTTCATCCAGGTCTCTGTCAGGAAGGCGACGTCTGGTGATGATGTGTCGAGCAGGTCCCAGAGCTCGGCGGCGTGTTTGTGTGCGGAGCGGGTGTTCAGTAGGATGCATCGGAGGTGGTTGAGGTCCTTCTTGGCGGGCGCTTCGGTGGCTCTGAGGCTGGTGTAGCTGCAGTTTCGGCAGGTGAAGGGACCATGAGTGCGTTTCGGGGCGGCCTTGAAGCAGTTGTGTGTCCGTCCGGGGTTGAGAGCGTGGAGTGTGGTGGCATCGTATCGGCGTCGGTCCTCGAGGCTGGAGCGGGGGGCGCACGGCCCAGGGGTTCTGGCACTGGGCGCGGTCCAGGCGCAGACGGGCTTGCCTTAGGCGCGCCAGCGGCACGGCCGCTCAGCAGCCGCCATAGATGGGGAGGTGGGAGGGAGGAGCAGCTAGGAGGCGGAAGGCAGGGGCAGCGAATGGGCAGTCAGGGGGGCGGGGACGCAGCGGCGGGAGTGGAGAGAGGCAACGAGGGGTACAGAAGGTCAAAAAGGACACAGAGAAATGGGGGCAACGAGGGGTACAGAAGGTCAAAAGGACACCAAAAATGGGGGCAACGAGGGGTACAGAAGGTCAAAAAGGACACAGACAATGGGGGCAACAAGGGGTACAGAAGGTCAAAATGGGCACAGAGAAATGGGGGCAACGAGGGGAAACAGACGGCAAAATGGACACAGAAAATGGGGGCAACGGGGGGTACAGAAGGTCAAAAAGGACACAGAGAAATGGGGGCAAAACGGTCTCCGAGGCAACAAGCCGAGGGGCGAGCTACCAGCAGCAGCAGCGGGCAGGACAACACAGGCGGAGCTGTGTGGCGGGGGAGCGACCTACCTGGCAAGGTCAAGGATCGCTCTCCTCACCGCGCAGCGGCCGCCATATATGGGGAGGTGGGAGGGAGGAGCAGCTGGGAGGCGGGAGGCAGGGGCAGCGAATGGGCAGTCAGGGGCGGGGCCGCAGGGACGCAGCGGCGGGGAGTGGAGAGAGGCAACGAGGGTACAGAAGGTCAAAAGGACACAGAAATGGGGGCAACGAGGGGTACAGAAGGTCAAAAAGGACACAGAGAAATGGGGGCAACGAGGGGAAACAGACGGCAAAATGGACACAGAAAATGGGGGCAACGAGGGGTACAGAAGGTCAAAAAGGACACAGAGAAATGGGGGCAACGAGGGGTACAGAAGGTCAAAAGGACACCGAAAATGGGGGCAACAAGGGGTACAGAAGGTCAAAAAGGACACAGAAAATGGGGGCAACGAGGGGTACAGAAGGTCAAAATGGGCACAGAGAAATGGGGGCAACGAGGGTAAACAGACGGCAAAATGGACACAGAAAATGGGGGCAACGAGGGGAAACAGAAGGCAAAACGGGCACCGAGGCAACTAGCCGAGGGGCGAGCTTACCAGCAGCAGCAGCGGGCAGGACAACACAGGCGGAGCTGTGTGGCGGGGGAGCGACCTACCTGGCAAGGTCTAAGGTCCTTGGTACATAATTTGACTTGTGTGAAGAGGAGTCATAGCTATATGATGAGCCATGGCAGCATCTGGGTGGGTGAGGGATTTCCTCCTATTAAAAGAACATTCCTTTCAAGCTTGCTTTATTGGAGATAAGAGCACATGTTAAATACCTTATTATCTAATTCATACTTGGAGAACATTTTGATGTATAGTCATTGCACATAGTGTCAGTGTCTTATTTTTTCCAAGATGGCTGATAAGATAAGAAGCAATGTGATGATATTTTGGACTTCTAAAACTGATACATGTGCAATATATTCCAAGATGACCACCACATTTAGGCGGCTGCATATTTTGTTTTTCATGCACGTGCATGTGTTGTATTTAAACAAAATTAAACATCACACCAGAAATGCATAGCTAAAAAGGTCAGACTTATTGGATTTCAGCTCTTCTGCTACCTGTAAGTACCTCGCCTGTGTGTAGCCCAGCCTACTAACTTAGAAGATTTTGCTTGGTTAAATGAACATAGGTATACCAAAAATACAAATTATATATTGAAGGCTAATAAAATGTGTGTATTATTTTCAGAATTCAGAATTCATAAGCTGATATTTGAATAAAATAGCTAAGTTTTCAAAATATATTTAAATCTGATATTTCAGTGTTAAATCATGCAGCCTTATGAAGAATTATTACTAATAATTATAACCATGGAGCCTTTGGCAATGCAGCTTATGCTGTTTTGCATTAGCCATATAGAAGCATTCCAAATTGCTAACACCGTTTTGACAATACTGCCCCAACCCTGGATGATGCACTTAGGTGATCACTGCTGGATCTTCAGTATAGTGGTGACTAATGTTATTGTGTCTGATATGATCAAGGATAATAATTGTTAATAGCGGGGGGTGATTTTCATGGAACATAAGTAAGATCTTATTACAGAAGAGGTGGGAGACCCCAAATACATAGCATGCTTTACTTATAAAAAGGAAAAAAATGTGTCCTATTCCAATGGAGCTGTACACTCAAACATGCCAGGCCGCATTCCTGGATCGGTGAAGTGTGACCTCAGTCACAGGTGCAGTGAGCACTTGATCTTTTTTCAACTTGCTTTTATTTCCAACCTGTCCCAGATAGATTCTCTGTTATATAGTTGGCAATGGAAATCTACCTGGAAAGAGTTCAGTGGAAAAATCTTGATTTTTCTCAATCGCCAGATCTTATCATAGAGGATCAGAAAGCGGACCAGTTAAAGAAAACCTTTTTGCCCAGGCCTTCAGCAGCAGTAATGACAATTTTTCAGAAAGCTTTATTAATACAGATGATTACATTCGTATATGCAAGCCAAAAAATAGCTAAAGATGCAAGTTCAATAATAAGCCTTCTAAAACGAGCATGAATTATCATTCTGATATCAGCTTTAAATTATATCAGCACCACAGACATTTTATAACAGTTTGCTCTTTTATGAACGAACATACTCTTATTTTGTTATCAAATTCACATTTTGCTCTAAATAACAGCTTACCATTTTTATGGACTAAACACGATTTTTTGTACTCTTTTAGATACAGGTTTGGTCCTCAAACATCTTCTTTCATTAAATAAATGAATGCTCTTCATAAAGCATGCAATTCAACCACCTTTGTGCCCAAAATAGCCAGAATTATGTCAAGAATGCAACAGTTTGTCAAGAGTGGGTGCTCGCTTTTTCAATGAGATATATTTTTTTAAATAAATTTAAGTCTTAAAAGTCCTAAAGCAAATTGAATTACAAAAAAAAATATTTACCAAAGAATGTGTTACAAAGAAGAAAATTGATTCTGCGTTCGGAGCTTATAGGTTATGACACATAAACTCACTGAAATCAATTAAATAACTATTCTTACCCTTGATGAGAAATTCAAAACATGAGAAATTATTTCTGTGTTTTTGATATCTGACCCTGTTTAAAGCACCGAGCACAGTGACCCCCTTGGGCATGTGGTGGGACTGAATCCTAGAAGGTTTATCACAATCAAAGTTTTGTCATTCACAGTTGCAGACAAACTTTAGAGGACTCCTGACATCTTGTGTAAAATGCTTATGACCAACATAAACCGGATACCAGGACATCCTACATGGGGGGAAAAAGGCATCATAGTTGGTTACTTTAAGCAGAGTTTCTGGTTCTCGGTCTGAGCCAGATTCTTGGGTCTGTGTTACTTATCAAGCCTTAAATTGGGCTGTCTTCTTTTGTCAGCAGCTTATCAGTGCAGTCCAGCCTTGCAGAAATGGTGTGTCCAATAGTATGCTGTTTTCAGAGATGGAAAAGTTCTGCACTTTCTGTTCATTTATCAGAATAATCGGGCAATCTGAAATATCATGCATCAGAATAAACTATAAAGCTTCATCATACATTCTGTTGTTTCTTACTGCACCACTGCTAAAACAAATGGTTTCCATAGACTTGGGGTGCTGATTTTAGAAGGCCAGAACTACTGTTCTAGGACAAAGTATCTACAACTGAATCAGTCAATGCCTCTGTATCCTTCTCTTCTCATCTTGTTCTGAGGCTTAGTAATTGATGCCAGCTTGAAAGCTCTCTAATCTAGTCTGAACTGTCCAAATGCCACTCTCCCAGCATTGTTGTAGTTCCTGTTCTAAAATCATAGGTTATGGCTGAGAGCCGTGTGAATATCCAATATGGTTAAAGAAAAGGAGTTTTTCCGAACTTGAAGAAAATAGACGGTCTTTCAGTGATCACCCTACACACACAACGAGGGACAATGATAAATGTTTAATAAAATTCTCCTACTTCACATCCACACAACATACACATATGCAACCTGGTGGTACAGAACTAATACACTTGATTTTAATGTGGCAGCCGTTATTTGATGCCCATGGTGTCAACTTGGTAACATTAGACAATGTTGTAGAGGAAGAGTACATAGTGAATAATGGCTTGTAATACTCAGAGGTCCTCGAACTAGTGGAACCAACACGAGCAGATGTACTTTTTCAAAAATCGCCCGTAGAATGTAAGATGTGAGATAGCTATGTTTAGTATTTAAAAATGTATCAATTATTTTATTTGCTCTGTAAAATTCACAAAATTCAAAGACGCAGTTAGAAGTAACATGTAATAAACATATTGAACTATGCTGTTTTCACTGGTCAGAGATGCTCCTTTTCCTCTTTCAGCAAATTCTAAACCACATTTTGGATGACATTGAATTTTTTATAACCAAACTTCAGAAAGCTGCTGAGGCGTATTCTGATCTTTCAAAGAGAAAAAAATTGAAGAAAAATAAAAAGAAAGGGCCTGGAGGTAAGTGGAGCTTAAATTATACCTTTCGCTTCAATGTTAATGCTTCATGAATATATTTTAAATCGTGCTGTAATGTTCGTTTCAATTACTATAAGAAAGAGCTATAATGCATCACGTTGGACCACTTTACCTGTTGCTGGCCTAATTAAGCATTATCAGTCAAAGGTCAAAAGCTAATATGACACAGTATACTGGATAACCAAGTTTCATGTTTTCTCATCAGAGGGCGTTCTGACTCTTCGTGCAAAACCTCCACCCCAAGAAGAATTTATAGACTGCTTTCAAAAGTTCAAACATGGATTCAATCTTTTGGTAAGCTTAATGTGAAGACTATATTTTAAGTTTCTTTCTGACATGGAAATGTTATTGTAGAAATATGCAATTGTTTATCTGAAGCATTGATGCAAAAACACGAGTGACATTATAGTTTAACATTATTGGCTTGGGTGCATTTTGAACTCCCTGTACCCAAACTGTGTGTGAATTGGACAAGAATGTAATGGAGATGTGTTGCTCAATGTTTGATCTTTGCTTGATGGAGAATAATCTTGTTTGCTGGTTGATACAGGCAAACAAATGTGTGATTCACATTCACCACTCTGCTGAGGAGCATCCTTCCTATTACATCCATAAATCCATATCAAGTCCTGTCAAACCACACTTTAAAGTTGTTCTATCATTTATCCATCCTACACCATGAACAGCAAAGAATTTATGGTTCTCTTAGTTGTGAGACTTACATAACTGTGGATCACACACATTCTTGTAGCTTTGTAGAGAGGTATGGCACAGCAGCCAGGGCGGCTGACTCCGGAGCATGGGGCTCATGGTTCGATCTTCGGCGCCGGTGGCAGCTCAGCCCAGCACCATGCGACTCTGGGCAATAGCTCGCTTAATCTTCCCGACGGCCCCCAGCGCCTTGAGACCCTTAGGGGCGATTAGTTTGTGCTTTACAAATACCAGGTTGTTTGTGTGACAGGCCCCTTTTATACTGACCATTTTGCCATTTGTATCTTTTTCAGGGCATGGGAATGTCTTATTGTTAGGGTACCTTGCTTTTATTCTTTACCCAAATCAAGTCCCAGTGAAAATAAATGTAGTTTACGCTTTTCTTTTGATTGCTAGTTGCCATACTATCCATAAATCAGTCTTCAACATCGTTTTTAATCTTGAGAAATAAGTAAAGAGTTTTACCCCTTCTTTTTGTAGGTCGGGGTTTTGACAAAACAGATATCAAATGTACCTATTAATTATCATATACCTAATTGGGCTTTGACCGGCCTGTTTCTGCCATTGTCTTGAGACTTTATCAATCATGTCTTGACTCAGCCCAGAGGAATATTTATCTGTGAGCTAATGCTATTGGCTGCTTGGGTGACTCCATCTGCCTCCCTTCAAGGGCTGGCATTGAACTTCATGAGGTACTGTTTTACACATATTGTGCTCTCTGATTGTTCCTGCTGGTCCTGCGTGTCGGTCTGCTTCTAGTCTGTCCCCCCCCCTCCCTGTTCCCAACAGTTCTTCCTTCCTTCCTTATCCTGTGTGCTCACCGTTTCCTCCACACCCCACCTTCTCATATCTCCCTCCCTCCCGCCACCCGTCCCTTTACCTGTGCACTGTTATTTTGCCTTGCCTATCCTTTCTGGTGGCTTCTCATAAATCCGCAAAATTGGGAGAGATGCCCTGTTGGTCGAAAAGGGACAGGGACCCAAAGTGAACCCACAAACAGAAAAGACACCCTTTTCTTGGCACTCATTCACTGACTCATACCATCCATTCAATATATCTTATACTGGTCAAATTAGACTTTTCTTACCAAATATCATGTATACATATTCTCTAGACATCAACCACTGTATCATGTAAAAATGTCTAATTTATTACACATTTGTTATATTCAAAAGGCCAATATATTATGTACAATATTACATTCCAGTCCCTGGGACTTCAACGTCATTACCAAATTAATCCAATGCCAGATGATGAGATACTCATAATACTCACTGACTCGCGCTGGTCCAACCTCGGCCAAAGCTGCGTCTGACGACCGTTGACGTGCCACTTCCTCCACTTGGCCTGCTGCTTCTAGAGGGAGACAACACACCCTACCCTCACTTTGTGGCACTGATTAGGACAAAGATTATGAGGATGATTAGTTTGCTCAGCACTATCAAGATGATAATTGATATCACTTGCAGTAGCCTCAATACCTTCCCTGAAATAGGCCTTCTCGCACCCCCTGGTATAGCCACTGAAGAATCCACTTATAACTTAATGGTAATGTGTTGGGCAGCTGAGGTCCTTGATCTCCAGCTCTCCACCTTGGAGGTAAAAGCTAATCTTCGCTGAAGTTCTTCAGCCAGGGCAAACCTCTTCTAAGCCCCTTCTGCCTTTGAGCAAAATGACATCACACTACCGCGGGTAACCCTGCATTCCTCTCACAGCACCATTTCCCGGAGCATTTGATAGTGCAGGTGTCCCAGAGCTGATCTAATCCCAACACTTTTCCTCCTACTCCACCCTGAAAAGGAGTTTTCTCTTCCACCAGGTTGACTCTCCATTCAGTAATGCCAGCTGCCTCCTGGGGTGCTATTTCTGCACCCTTTTGGGACTCGCTGGCTCAAGATCGCACTCAAGATCTCTGACCTGTCCTTGTCCAGGCCAGCCAAGACAGTTGTGAAGTTCACAATTCGTTGTGGCTTGGATGCCACCGATTCCATCGGGTGAGCCATTGGCACCAGTGTTGCCATTCGCCGCCATGCGTGGCGGCAGTCAATCAGTTTCTCTGGTGATATTCAGTCCTCTCTTATGGACATGCCGTTCGATGGACTTGCCTATTTGGGCACAATGCTGATTCCGCTTTAAAGCAATTTAAAGAGAGCAGGCTACTGCACACTACGTGGACGTATCTGCCCCGCCTCGACAACCACACTAACCTTACCGCTCCTTTCATGGATTTGGTTGAGCTACCCCATTTCTCCAACCTCAGCATGGAACCTAACATTTTGCAGCCGAGGCTGTGGTGCCCACCGCCCCAAGGTCAGTGGGCTTCCCAGTCTATAGCCCCAGCTGCAACCCCCACCAGGTAAACAGCTTTAGTGTGCCCTAAGAGGTGCACAGCCCCTGGTGGGAGGTCGAAGCTAACAGTTCTTTCTGGTTGACAAGCTATAAGATTAGACAGGTGAAACCTATAGATCGTCCCCATGTGATATGCTGTACCCTTCCTCTCTTCTCTGCTGTACCTTCTACTGTCCCCCTGCGACTGAAAGGAGCAGCTCTCCATTTTGCGACAAGAAGTGCAAGCCCTTTTGGCCAAAGGGACTGTTGAGAGGGTGCCAGAAGTAGGACGCAGTTGTTACTCATGCTATTTTGTTGTGTCCAAGAAGGATGGAGTCCTTTGGCCTATTATAGACCTGCACCCACTCAACTCCTTCCTCCAGAAGGAGAAATTTAAGATGCTCACCATAGCCACAGTCTTGTCTGCCCTAGACCCTGGAGACTAGATGATGGTGTTGGATCTGCAGGACTCCTATTTCCATATACTCGTCCTGCTGGTCCATTGGCGCTTCCTGCAGTTCATGCTAGATCAGAAGTGTTTTCAAACATTTGACAGCGTGCTTTTCAAGGCAAGCTCGCCCCAGGCAGCCGTCAGCAAACTCCGGACTATGTCAAACTTTGTTATCTTTGGGATCACTATCAGCATGCCAAAGTCACACCTGATTCGTTCTCAGATGCTCCTTTTTATCTGAGCCATTTTGGACATAGTTAGGTTTTGTGCCTTTCCCCTGGGAAAGTGTGTCCAGAATATTCAGGCTATGATTCCGATCTTTTAGCCTTGATCCTGGACTTCAGTGAGGTCAACCTAGAAGCTGCTGTGATTGATGGACTCTTGCAACCTGCTGGTCGAGAAAGTCAGGTGGCATAGGCGGGCTCTGCAGTGGGATCTGATGTCTCAATGGGCCCAACATCAAGGAGACCTCTCCGATCATGTTAAGATTTCGGAGGAGACTGCCAAAGAACTGCAGTGGTGGTTACTAGACCACCATTCGATCAGAGGCAGACTCTTCTCACTTCCCCACTCAAAACTGAAAGTGATGACCTATGTATCGCTTCTGGGTTGGGGCGGCTATCTGTGAGAGGTGGAGATCAGAGGCCTCTGGTCTTCGGCAGAGTCCTAACTCCATATCATCATTCTCGAGGTCAGGGCCAGTGGCTTAGCATTGAAAACCTTCCTTCCACCCATCAAGGAGAGGTTGGTTCAGGTGCAAATAAGCAACATCACCGCCATGTGGTACTGCAAGAAGCAGGGTGGGTTGGGGTCACGGAACCTGTGCCATGAGGCCGTATGACTCTGAAAATGGCTTGACCTCCAAGAACTTTTTCTGGTGGTGAACCACATAGCAGGATCTATAAATGCCAGGACATCCTGTGATTCTGGGCAAATCACTTAATCTCCCCGTGCCTAACAAAAAAAAAAAAATGAATGTGTCCTCCTGTAACGCAACTGGTGCTATGTAAAGCGCTCTGATACCCGATACCTTCGGGTCAAGTTCGCGCTATATAAAACTCCGTAAAATAAAAAAATAAATAGATGAACTCAGCCGTTGATGCCAAGTGGATCACAAGTATTTTTAAAGGAACATAGGTCCCTTAGTGTGAGATGCCATAAACCATATAAATATGAAGAAATCTACGTCAAATGTCCAAATGGAATTTCAAATGCATGTATTAGAAGGTATAATGCATTAATGCAGTGGGAAACACACAAAAAGGAAAGTAGCAAACTTAAAGGCTCAGACATTCTTCATATGACTACAATGAAAGCATGATAATCATGTCACACGTCATACAGTACCAATGCTCATATATCTATATTCATACCAATAGTTGAAGTCATAGTACTATTGACAACATTTCGATCCCTCCATAAAATTGGGGACCATCATCAGGACATAAGGGATCATACCCGAGTCGAAAATGATAAAAGAAAGCAGCCTGGCGTGTGTGGTTGAATTCCAAGCTAAGACGGAAGCCCTAGCTAATCTGTAGCGGCATAATACAATCTGAATGAAACGGCACGACGATAACCAGTTGTATCAGGAGCCGGAGTGTGAAGGGTCACATGAGTCAAGACAGCGCAAGGTAATTTAATTACCAACCGAATAGCGTGGTGTTCAAGGGCTGTAGATGCCGGAATCGGGCAACAGTGCAATAGGCAAAGACGTCTCAAGTAGTGAAATTAATGCGCATGCATATGATGTGCAGAATAACGCAAGCAAGAGAGGAAGGGCAAAGGAACACTGACCAGGGTAGCCTTATTGGAATGAGATCATGTGGATTACGATTAGCAATTGCATCCGGAGATGGCACAAGGTCTCTTCCGCATATGGGGAGAACCTTGGCTTGATCTCTGTGCAAACGCACAATGTTAGCACTTATGCGCGTTGGAGTTCCACGGCATCTCTCGCTTGGAAATGCATTCTTCTCAGGACTCCTCTATGCATTTCTGCCGATATCATTCCTCCCCTGAATTCTCAAGAAAGTCCGTACCCACTGGTGCCCAAGTCCTCCTAGTGGCTCCACATTGAGCACAGAGGATATGGTATCCAGAAGTCCTGGGCTTGATCATCTGTCCTCCGATCAGGCTTTCTCTCTTGGAGGGTCTTCTGTTGCAGCAGCAGGGCCGGGTTCTGCACCCGGGCCTTCGCAATCTCCACTTTTTTGCTTGGAGGTTGAGCGGAGACCGGTAAACACCTTCGACCTTCCTCCAGAGGTGATCGGTGTCATCTTGGCAGTCAGGTCTCCTTCGATGAAAACTCTATACTCCTGTCATTGGGACAGATTTGTAGCATGGTGCGGCACTCACCAGCTAGAACCCTTCCAGGCAAGTTATCTGACATTTCATTTGTTTTGATCCTCGACCGGCACGGCTTTGCTCTGAGCACTGTTAAAGGTCATCTTTCAAAACTTCTTTTCTGCAGTTGCCACATCAGCCTTCGTTGTCTAAATGTCCAGTTGTTATGCTTTTTATTTTTTATTTTTTAAAGAGTTACAACATTAGTTTTTTCCCTCCCCCTTTGTCATGCCACAGTAGGGCCTTAATTTGGTCTTTACATTTTTGATGTGTACTCCCTTTGAGCTGCTTTACAGCTGCCCCTTGTGGCTTCTCATCCTAAAGACAGTGTTCTCGTCGCCATTACATTGGTGTAACAGGTGAGTGAGCTTCAAATTCGCTCTGTCAGCCTTTTTCCCCATACAAATATCTTTCTTACTAAAGGTTGTGATGCTGTTCCACAGTCCTCAAACCATCACCCTGCTGGCGTTCTATGCTCCACCTCACTCCTCCAAGGAGGAGAGACTCCAATTCTTGGACCCCAAGAGAGCACTGAGCTTTTACATAGAGAGTACCAAAGAACACTCGGTGGACGATCATCTCTTTCTGGGGTTCTCAGGAGCAAAAAGATGCAAGGCTGTGCAGAAGAGAACCATCTCTAGCTGGATCATGCTCTGCATAACTTTCTGCTACATATTAGCCCCCGGAAGGCCTGCATGCTCATTCTACTAGGACCAAAGCTGCTACCACTGCGTTATCGTGCATAGTCCCTGTCCTAGACATTTGCCAGGCCGCTGCGTGGGTGTCCCTCCGTACATTCACAAAGCTCTATTATCTGGGCAGTCCGTTTGCCCTCTAGATTATTTTGCCCTCTTGGTTCTACAGGACTATCTCATTTGAGTCTATTCTCAGACACTCCTCCAATTTAGGTACTGCTCTTGTATCTAGTCAAAACTTGAGGAATCTGTGACAAGAAGTCTCTTTCAGAGGAACAAGTTACTTACCTTCAATATCTCTTTCTGGCAGAGATTCTATCTAGCTGCAGATTCCTCACTGACCCTCCCATCCTCTCCATCCTGTGAGTGGACTATAACCTTTAATAAGATCCCAAGTCTAGGAATTGACATACTGGTCACATCAATTTGCTTTTGGCGCACTGCGTCTGCAGATGCAGACACTCTCGAAAGCTGCTGATGTCAGCAGGTGGGAGTGGTGCCCATATAGGCTCTCATGTCATTTCCAGAGTGCAACAGAATCCGTGCTTAGCTGCACGGTGCCATTTACCGGCACGCAGAGATATTACTGAAAAGTTTCCAATATTCAAAAGGTGAGGAATCTGCGGCTAGATAGTCTCCACCAGAAAGCTCATTACCAAAGATAAGTAACATGTTCAGTTGTTCTATAATCTATATCAGTTCCACACTCTCCTAATAGTAATCTGAGAGCATATTCCAATCTGTAGTTAATCACTTGATCGAGCCTTCTAAGTCTTTGTGTGTACAGATGAGCAGCAGAACAAATCTAGGTAGAATTGATTTTTGATACATTTTTCCTTATCCATGATGCTCTAATCTTTTCATGTGTTTCCGTTGCACCTACTTGAGAAATGCTTCCAAAGATTAGCTGGGCTTGTGCCACAATTGATAGAGAATGGGAGAGACTAAGATAGACTCTTAAAATGTGTTAATATTCGAATATGGTGTGGGCGGATTGGACTCCAGAATTTAGGGGCATGTATCACAATTTCATCATTAGGAGCTCTGGCCTGAAGAGTGGTCCAATTGCATGCATATTCATAGTATACAAATTAGATTTGTCCTAATAGATTTTAGAACACACTTGAACATTCCTGAGTTTAGGAATGCATGTACCTTGAAGTTAAGTTTAAGTTTTAATATTCACTGCACACAGCAGTGTCTCTTATGCACTAAAAGGGCAGCAGCAGGCAGGGGAGGGGGAAATGTTTAGCATGAATTTCAACACATCCAGCCGAAATACCATTCATGTCAGTAATTGCATACATGGATGATGGCAGGAGGAAAACTTCTGCTTTGTGTACAGTTGGACTGACCAACCAACGTCCAATAATTTGAATAAATTACTTCAGTGCCTCTTTCATCGATGTAGAGAAGAGAACATGTATGACCCCTGATATGCCCGGCATAATTTCAGCTTTCACTCTATATTAGGCTAATGAAGTTCATGTTTTGGCCGGTAGGATGGAGCTGTCTTGCGTGCTCCTTGTCAAAGAGACAATAGTATAATATGTGTTTGAACTTTCCTCACCATCTCCTGAGGTGGGCCAATTTGGTGTATCTTTTTTTTTCCTTAACATGTGAAAAGACCATATAAATAGGATAACGGGGGAGGAGGAACTGAAAAAAACTAATTGATGCACCTTCAGAGAAATTGTTTTATTTGAAATGGGATGAATATTTTCAATGAATGAATTATACGTGTTTGCATTTCTTTGCTTAGGTAAAATGTTTTAATTATGTAGCTATTATTTTCAGTACATTTTTTTGCTGGACTGCACTTTTAACGTTAAGAAAGCAGCACTTTAATAGAAATATCAAGTCCATATTCAGATTTGCCCATAAATTAAAGAACAAGCCATTCGCAGACATGTTGATTTTATATAAAAGTAAATGTACCTCAGTTGGGGTATATGGCGCCGGGCTATGGGGTTCCTGTAGAGTGGGCATCCTCCAACGGGCTGAAAACCGCTTTATGCATAAATAATGGTTAGTCCCTAGGGACCTCCACCTTCATATGCCATAAGGAACTTGGTATGCCATATCTGGAGGACTTGATTGGGCTCGCACCTCTGTTATTGTGGATTCAAATTTGCGGAACCCCTGAGGCCGACCTCGTCAGAACCTGTATCACTGACTGCCTGTCACTTGCTACTGTAGACCAGATACCCTGGCTCTCTAATTTGTGAAAATTATTTAAGACCATAGGCCTTAAAAAAAAAAAAAAAAACCCTCTTACAAACAGACCAGAACTTAAAGCACGGGTTGTGCAATGTTATTTGGATTATTGTATGAACTTACACTTGGAGAAGGCATAGGCTAAGGAATCGATAGTCAAATACTCACTAGTGTCAACAACTAGCAGAATAGAGCCTTATTTAGGAGGGATTGGGAACCCTACATAGCAGCATTAGCTCTCACTTTGTAGGCTCTGCACGTTGCACTTTAAATTTGTCTTTCCCAGGCCAGGGGTTTGGCCACAGGACTTGCCCTTTATGCTGTTGTGACAATGTCTCCGTACAAAGCACCAGTCACTTTAACCTGTTTTGCACTTTGTATTCAGCCCTGAGGTTTTCTTTTCTGGCCCCCATCTTGCAAAAGACAAATTTGAGACATCACATGGATGGGCTCGTATTCCTGCAGTGTTTAGGATCACCAGAAATCTATTATGCGATTCTAAATTTTATAAAAATGGCTTTTAACATTAGGAAATGAATGAATCCCAATAATTAGCTAAATATATGGATTTTACATTACTCTAGGGCGTTTTATTTTCCAATGAATGTGTTCATGTCTTTGCCGAAATGTTTCCTATGTTGGTTTTTGATTTTTAATGATAAG
Organism: Calotriton arnoldi; assembly: GCA_963921515.1. NCBI lineage: Eukaryota > Metazoa > Chordata > Amphibia > Caudata > Salamandridae > Calotriton > Calotriton arnoldi. The sequence continues at coordinate 1,042,833 of CAWUFW010000877.1, read as the reverse complement.
GAATTAATTTATGATTTTTAATATTCTGTGACATACATGTCCTATAAATTGAACCTGAGCACTTTGCTTCCCATTGTACTGAGTGCACGCCATTGCTGAAATGTTTTTTTTTATTTTTATTTTTTTATTGTTAATGCTGTGCTTTTATGGTTCCAGATGAATAAATATTTGATCATGGTAATTCATTGCTGGAAAGCAAATACTCCAGCTGTGTCCATTTACATTGGTGGTGGTAGAAACATCATGGCTGGTCTGCAATATGGACCTGCATGTGGGTTGCCAAGGGTGTAGCAGGATGGGTTTGCTTTTTATTCTTCTTTGTGTTCATTCATGTTTTAAGATCAATAATGCGTGGGAAAAACATTACCAGTACCGGGTTTAGTAGGATTCAATGATCCACAAAAATGCCATTAGAGGGAAATATGGGAGATGGAGCTAGAAACTGTGACTGGAGGGTGCATAGAAAGTAAGGGGCTTGCTCCAAGCCTCTCAATCAAAGGATGCAATTATACTGCACCCACTATTCAAAGTGCAGCAGGTAGCGGTAATAATCAGGCGCAGTATTACTGCATCTGTAGAAGTTTTCCCCTTGAAATGTTTTTTGATTATTGAATTTTCATACGGTTCAACTCGTTCAGATACGTTTAACCTGACACATTTTACAAGGTTTTTCCTGGTGAAACGTGAATGGGGAAAATCGTCAGATGTATGAATTTTACCATTCAAGTTGTAATCCTGTTCGGACAGAAACTTCCATTTGCACCAATATCTGCTCTACAACAGAACTCACACTTGGTCTGTAATGATCCAAGCAGTCAATGTAATCTGTGAGTATATCATTTTAAAGTTCTGGTTTTGTTTTACCAATAACAGTACTTTTTTGTAGGAAGTGAAAAGTTGTCTACCCTAAAGGAATACATCATCCTCATAAAATGCTTGCCAAGCAATAATTTGTGTAATGGATGATTTGTCACATATAAGCCCATTTGAACGATGTGCATTTGATTCAAAATGTTTTGGCTCTGAACAAGACCTTTTCTAAATCAGAATTGTATGACATTTTTCATACTTGTTTTTCTGTTTCAGGCCAAATTAAAGACTCACATACAAAACCCAAGTGCATCAGAATTGATTCATTTTCTGTTTACACCGTTGGAAATGGTAAGACAATGGCATTTTTGTTTTTTCCTTTAGTAGGAACAAACAATTATTTTTTAACGTGTGTTATGGTGTTGCATTAACTCAGTTTTGGGCATTTTGTATGCATGTCACATGCGCCTCACAAAATTTGCACTTCAATGAGAAGTCCCCAACACTATCTGCCCAGTGGGAGCACATCTCCTATGGTTCATCCTGGCTTCAAGAAAAATTGTGGTGACCAAACAACCCATTTGTGATTGTGAAACTGTGTTTTCTTATGTTGGTTGTAATGTATGACCTAAATGCCTCCGTTAATCAAGCTTATTTCCAGAATAATACTCATTGAATAAAAAAGAAAGAAAAATATTTATGGATTGGTTTTGTGCCATACCAATATTTTCTTGAGGGCACACCATGGTATACAATCATCTTCCAATGTAATCGGTGGTAATTCTAACACCCTCCTGGGTTTCTCGAATGAGATATTGATCCATGGTTTCTAAACATCTGCTGGCGTGAATTGCATCATTTGCACATGCTTTCCATTTATCTGACCTTTTAAAGCTGGCAGTAGCCTACTGTGATCAGAAAGAATGAATGTTACACACAACGAAGGTAAAGATTCTGAATGTTGGGAAACTTGCAGCCAATCTCGCTGTAGAACTCAGACTATTAAATCTTAAGTAAAATATGGAAAATGTCACAGTTCAGTTAACAAATTGGCTGAAGATCAATCTGGTTTTATCAAAAATTGGTACTGCCTTAAAAACATATGCTATCTAATTGACTTTGTAACCCCATCCTTTACCAGAGTTATTGCTCATCTTGAATGTGTTGCCATCTGTTAATAGTATCAATGGAGATAACTATTGAAAAATTAGCATTCATACAACCTCTGATGCTCTTCAAGCCCTTAACCAAGGCTCATCATCAGTCACTGACACTAATAGGATCCCAGCTGATAAAATCCACATTGCAATTATTACTCATCAAGGCTGTTCTAGCTCACCTCTTTTGCCTGTCCTGGCAATTGGAGTCAGACAAAGTGATCTCATTACAGAAATTCCAATTAGTGAGAAAATCTTGAAAGGTATGTTAGTGACTATCTGTTCCTCAGAAATATCTGTCCTGGCCCACTTAATTTTGGTTACCACTTTGTTTCATTTGCGAGGTACAATCTTAGTTGGTCAAAGTAAAAAATGATGAGATATCAATACATTTGAATAGCACACAGACTAAATAACATATCTATGCATCATTCTTAACATAAACATTTGTTCCATAATCCCAAAAAATGTTGCAAAGGTTTTTGCTCATGTAAAAGATGACGACAGATGAAACAGCCTGGATTTGTCCTCTTGGGTAAACATTAGCACTAGCAGAATATATATTCTGCGCAGTGTAACTATTTAAGGCAACAATACTAATATAAAACAATAAACAATTGAGTGATCAATAAAGGACAGAAGAATTAATTAGAAGAAAGAACCAACAAAACATTCTTCAAAAAGTACAAAATATATTTTATTAGTAATCAATTCAATAATGAGAAAATCCAATCATACTATTCCAATCGTGTCTACAGTCACACATCTCATACAATCTACACTCAATTTAAAAACAACATATAAATGACAAACAATTGTTCATAGGCATTGATATTTAGTGTTCATTTTCATAAACAAACATAGTGTGGCACAATAATATTTGACTGTTGTATTCTACGCGCTTTTCGGCACTGGAAGGGTGCCTTCGTCAGGAAAGGCCACAATCAGACAGCGATGATATCTGAAAAGACAATATTTCATATAACTGGTTCTTTCAGTTGATTGTTACAAAGCCGCTAAATTAGCGTGCAAAATTAATTTTTATGTTTGCAGTTAACTGATTTAAGGCGGTGAATGAAAAGTATATCGAAGGTGGAGAGAAGAAATTTATACTGTTATCTCTGAATGAGATGGGTGTTGATAGTCTGGAGATAATATAAAAGGAATTTGAAATTGTGGATGAATAATGTGCATAGTGAAGAATAGAAAAGCCGCAACCTAAAGGGTATGAATCAAAACTTCACCCAACTTAAACCTACGTGTGTCTAATTGTGGACACCGAATGGATGAATAAGGGGAAGGGAAAAGAAAATTTGAGTTTACCCTATTATCATGGTAGTGGTCACCAAGATCTATCTGTCAATTGTGCAGCGCAGTCTCTGCTACAAACTGTAATCTTTGTAAACTAAATGTTAAAAACATGACCTACATGAGAATCCATCATGCGGTGATGTAATAATGTTATATTTGTGGTTTGCCATTATATGTACCTTGATAAAGAGTGCGCCAGTTGCAGAGATATCAATTGCAGGTACGTCAAACGTAATACAGTGTTGACAAAGATGTTTTGAAACAAGGTTAAACCGGTGATGGAAGGTTACTGAAAAAGAAGGGGAATGCCACTAAATACTTCCTTCATAGTATGCTAATCATTGAGGGAACTTAATGATTTACTATATAATGATTCTATATTTGAATTTAAAATGAAGTCACAACTATTTGGAAAAAAGGAGAAAGGAGAAAAAACCTCTAATACTTATATCGCGATACATTGAGCGTTTCTTAGATTAGATAATTCTAAAGGGTAAAGAAACGAAAGAGAAAACGTGAAGAGCTGGTATATACAGCTATTACGCATAAAGTCAAGTTCTATGTTAAGGCGTGTCAAGCAGGTTTAATAGTATGATGGCAGCTGCGGAGTGCACCATATGGGTTTTATACAGTGGGTGCTGGCCCAAACAGCTGATGATTTGCGAATGGGCAAACTGTACGATATATTACAGCTGAATTTAAGGGGTTTAACTAGTTCAGAAAAGTAATTCTTTTAATAGCGCACGACCTCCTGTTCAGTGATCAAGTATGAAGTCAAATGCCGAAATCTCCATGGGACTGCTTTAAAAGCATTACCGTGCAGCTAAAAATAATGAATTGTTTCTGAGAATGCCTCAAATATCGGGTTGTGTGTATTGAGGCGAGATGGCACAATTTAAATAAGCACGATAGTTGGGCAGAGGGACGTCAAAACTAAAACACCCGATCCAATACACACATCTCAGTATTCTTGAATTTAATGAACCAAACTGCAATGATATTGCTGCAGAATAAACTGGGTCACGATGAGACCAATAAGAATCTGATCCTAAAAAAAACCCTCCCAAAACTAAAAGCACCCGATAACACTTTCACATTTCTCATGTTTTAGGATAGCGTGCCCAATAAATGGTCTTACTTCTACAATATGCAATGGCCCATGCATGCTAACTCTATCAAAACGTGTCTGAAACGAGAACTTACTTTAATAATGCAGCATATTCTCCGGATAAGGGGATCCTCCTCACGTTATGATTGTACGTGAGGACTAACCAGAACTATAACAGCTTCCGCATTATACCGTTTTTGAGTCTGTCACGTGCTATCATACAACCAATCAGGGGAAATATCAACAGTAACTTTATTGTTTCCGTAATGGCTGACACAGTGTGCCTGAGGGAAGAGAGGAGAATGCAGGATACGCTGTGTAAGAGCCCCCGATCTCTCATGCATGGGAACACTCCCCAAACACCCTCCATTCACAAGAGTGTTCAGCATGCAAAGATACAAACAAGGATTACGTACAACATCGAAAATGCGGGAGCACCAACCATGCTGCATCCACACAATGCAGAAGGGGTGAAATACATCACACATGCGTGAATCCTCTCAAACGGGACCGCCGACAATCAACATAGGTACCGTGTAAAGAGAACAAATACAGAATCAACAAAAAAGAGCTGAATAGTAAATCTAATCGATTTGAAGATGGAAAACCTGTATATAAAAATGTGAAACTAAGTGTGCACAGATACTGTAAAAGCAATATATCTGGACAGCAATAATACTACAAAAGAGGAAAATAGAATAGTCAATAAAACAAGTTTGTGAGAATGAGCCAACAGAATTACATATTTTCAAGGAGTACATAATTGAAAGTTGGTAAAGATGAGAGTAGAAATAATGAGCCAGGAATAAAGAAATGCTGAAAGGACAATGTATATGGGACAAGCAAGGGGTTAACCGGTAATGTAACGTATCGCTTGTTCTCACGGTATTTCTTGATTTAAACCTGCAAGAACGTGTCTATTGTAAAAATCCAAAATACTTCTCTCCTTTTTCTTATCTCTTCAGAGTTTGTGCCTGGTTTATCACAGATTTTTTCCAGGATGAGCCAATCTATCTGTTCATGGCTATGTCCAGCTTCCAGATAGTGCTCAACTAATGGGGCACTGTTTTTTTTGGTACGAATGGCTGAACGGTGTTCGGTCAGTCTGGTAGTTAAAGTTCTTGACGTTTCGCCTACATATCCCAATTTGCAGGGACATAGATGGAGATAAATGATGTTTTTTGACTTGCAGTTGGTAAATGATTCCATGATTATAGTATGGGAATTATAATCAAAATTCTTTGTTATTATAGCATTGTCACATGCTTTACATTGTGAACATTTGTTGTTACCTAAGAGCAGGGTAGAATTGTCTAAGGTCAATTGAACAGAGCGTTTCGCATTATTCATGCGGGAATGTACAATTTGGTCTCTTAAATTCCTGTTACGTCTGTGAGCAAACATGGGGCGTGATAATGTCATGCTCTTCCGAGTTGACATTCAGAATGTGCCAGTTTGCGCATATTTCTTGTCGCACTTTCTCATTTGCAGTAGTGTCGTGTGACACATACAAGTTTTGGTGCGGTTTTTGGAGGATGATTACCAAGAAGATGGTCTCTATCATAATATCTAGCACGTTTGTATGCTTCTCGTACTAGCCTTTTTGGGTACCCGCATGATATGAATTTAGATTTCATCATTTCAGATTTAGTGTCATAATCAGCTATGTTGGTGCAATTTCTCCGGAGGCTGAGAAATTGGCCGAAGGCGATGCTTTCTTTTTGTTTATTGGGGTGGAAACTGTTGAAATGTAATAGTGTTCCTCGCTGTTGGTTTAACGTATAGGTCCACCTCTAAAACATGGTCTTGTTCTTTGATTTCAATATCCAGGAATTCAATGCGGTTATGGCTGGTATGAGCAGTAAATTTTAAATTCTGATCACATAGATTGATCCATAGTAAAAATTCAGATAGTGTATTGGAATTATTTGTCCAGATGAAAAATATATCATCTATATAACGAGCCCAATTTTTTATTGACTTGTAGAAGGGGGCTATTTCGTTGTGTATATATAGATACTTTCGAAATGAGCCATATAGATGTTGGCTACAGTGGGAGCGCATGACGCTCCCATGCTTACTTCCTTCACTTGTCGGTACAGATTACCGTTGAATTCAAGTGTTTTCTTCTAACACTATCTTTAGTTAGATGTTGTTGATGAAATCAGGGCAACAATCTATTTGGTAGTGTTCAATGAACCAACGTACTGACTTGAGTGCCCCTTCCTGCGGTATGTTGCTATAAAGGGACTCAACGTCCAACGTGACTAATGTCTCTTGGGATCCGTCAAATGACAGTCCTTCCACTGTTTGTATCATGCTCTTAGTGTCTTTAGTGTAAGATGTTCTAGCTGATACATAAGGACATAAGATGCGATCTATGTATTTCGAGATAGGCTTAGTGACTGAGCCTATTGTAGTCCCGATTGGGCGGTATGAAGGATCTAATTTCAGTAGAGCTGCTTTTGTGTTTTTAAAAATGGATTTTGAACAAGTGACATTTGCGAAGTTGGAAGTGAGAAGGGCTACCGGGGCAAGATTGTTAAGTAAAGAACTTTCAATTTCTAACCATACTGGGGTATATTCTACGGGAGGCATGATCCAATACGAGCCCTGTTTCGCCAAGAATGCTGTTTGATAAAGTTTAAAATCGGCTAGGTTGACCCCACCGAGCGATTTATCCAATCTGAGCTTTTTCAATCCAATTCTGGCCTTTTTACCTTGCCATAAAAATTTAGTTTGAGGATTTTCACCGGAAGCTAGATATCCTCATGACAGTAACCGAGGGAGCATGGTGGCGGTATGTAGGATCAACACTGTTTTTATGAATCTTGGGAACACCATAAATTGCTGCCATCCTAGGGTGTTCAATGTTCATAAAATCAAATTCTTTTTAGCAAATAATGTCAGATTCTAAAGCTCTGTTAGTGAGACTAAAGATTTTCCTTTGGACTCTAGATGTAGGATCTATTTTGACAGGTGACTAGAAATTGGTATCATTTAGAAGTGCCTGCATGGTCTCAATGTATTTGGCTGTATCTAAAACAACAATGCCTCCCTCTTTATCACAATTTTTGATCGTGACTCTGTGTTGTTTTTAAGGGCCACCAATGCTTTAAGTTCATCTTGGTTCAGATTCATAGGGGGACGGAATGTGTGTTTAAGAGATGTTTTAAGGCTTTTTAGGACGGTATTTTCGAATATTTCCACCTCAGACCCCAGTTGGTCTAGACTGGGGCTGAAGGTGCACAATTGACAGATAGATCTTGGTGACCACTACCGTGATAATAGGGTAAACTCAAATTTTCTTTTCCCTTCCCCTTATTCATCCATTCGGTGTCCATATTATTGTGCCACACTGTTTGTTTATGAAAATGAACACTAAATATCAATGCCTATGAACAATTGTTTGTCATTTATATGTTGTTTTTAAATAGAGTGTAGATTGTATGAGATGTGTGACTGTAGACACGATTGGAATAGTATGATTGGATTTTCTCATTATTGAATTGATTACTAATAAAATATATTTTGTACTTTTTGAAGATAAATAGTTTTGTTGGTTCTTCTAATTAATTCTTCTGTCCTTTATTGATCACTCAATTGTTTATTGTTTTATATTAGTATTGTTGCCTTAAATATTTACACTGACTTATGTAGCCCTGCCTTAAGGAACTTTCATTTCATTAGCAGGGGGTCTCTCTCTTTACATTATATATTCTGCGCAACCATATTTATGTACCTTATACCCTAGCAATTTTCTGTCCAAATAATATACTTAGGCTTAAAACTGTATGGAACACTTGGTTTGGGGACTATATCTCAAACCCAGAATTTTATTTCCAAAACTGTAATTTAAAATGGAATTTGGCCTTTAACTTCCTTGATGTTCAGAGATTTCACATCAGTGTTCTTACTCAACAAACCAAAGTTTGTTTCATATCACCCAAGTCACCATTCCCCAAATAGATGTACATTGAAGAATTCTCTCTCAAAGTTGTCTCATAACAGAGTATGTTCAACCACATCCTTTACTAGAACTGCCAGTAAATCCTTTAAAATTGTAGTTAACTGATTAATGGTAATACAGGTAAGAAATTCTTTATGTGGCCAACATGTTCAAGTTCACTTGGAAGAAAGAAATTCATTCACAAAACTGAGTTCACCACATATTTAAAACTATTCTAAGATCGCTTTAAACAGCTGATCAAATCCTACAACTTTCTATGTAATGAACTCTGATACTGCTTGCCTCAAAAAGCTGTTCTCCAATAGTTTGCCAGATTTGCAGGATCATGGTAAACAAAAACAAAAAAGCAGCCCACCATTTTTATTTTTAAATATTTGGGGACAGGGACATGAGTAGGGCCCCCCTCCTGGATACTGATTTGGGGCTGAGGAGCCAATCCCTCCGGGGCCAGCTTTTTTTTTATTTATTTATTTTTTTAAAAGGGAGAGGGGCCTTTAAAGTCTCAGGGAACCCCATTCTGTGGGACCGGGTTCTTAATTCCATCCCTAGTTCTTAATCCATGCAACTGCATATTGCATCATTCATGACATGTTCTATGAACTCTTTTATGACTTCATTCATGACATCTCAAATAACCTTACTCATGAGATCATGGAACAAGTGTTTATTTTATACTTTGCGTGGTGGCAGTAAGTATCATCTTAGTTCTCTACCTAATTTTGTAAAACCTCTGCTGCAAATGGGTGTAAGTGTTTACAGTATGTGTGTGCTCCTAATGGGTTGTAGGTGTGTAGTGTGTGTAGAATGCACGTTATGAATGTTTGTGTACAGGACTAACTGCATGTGTAATCTGTGTTTTTCAATGTGTGTGTGTGTGTGTGTGTGTGTGTGTATATATATATATATCTATATATATATTCACTGAAAAAACCATAGGTTTTAGGGACAGTTATAGTTAGTTGGACATTGCACTCGTACAAAACCCGTGAAATTCCCCCGTTATAGTTAGTTCAGCTAACTATAACTCGCGCCCGCAATGCACTGCTGATGACGTCACATATTACATCACTCATGACATGGTCAGTGACATCACTGATGACATCACTGATGACATCTCAAATGACATCACTGATGACATCATCCAGTGACTGTGTGTTTCTGTAAAGTTTAAATATGTTTAATATATATAGGGAAAGGCGTATTGAAGAATGAGTGGGTGTATAAGTGTCTGGATGATTTAGTACGTGCGTGACTGACTCTACAAGTGAGTGATTAAACGTATCTTACTGAATGCATGGGTTAGTGACTAAACTGTGTGAATGTCTGTATCCGTCTGTTGGTGTGTAAGTGGATGCATGGATTTGCGAATAGCTACATGAGTGTCTATATGGGTTATTGATTTGTTCTATGAGTATCTGTATGGGTGCCTGAGTGTTTGTGTGGATGGGGTGTGTGCGACTGTGCATAGATGTGTGAGTGGGTGATTCACTGGTTGGATGGTTTCAAGAGTGCATCTGTGATAGACTGTATGGGTGGGTAAGTGTGTGTATGAGTGTGTTAGTGAGTGAATGTATGTCCCAGTGGTACATGTGTGAGTAACTACATATGTGAAAGGCAGTATATATGTGTATTGGAGTATATAAATAGCTATAAGCGAGAGTGAGTGATTGTGATAGTGGCTGTATGGATGAGTGTGTGCTTGTATCAGTGATTGTATAAGAGCGTAACAATGTGCTAGTATTTGTATGATTAAGTGAGCTGGTGTGTGTATAACTGTATAGGTGAGTAAATGGCAGTGTGTTTAATTATTTGCATGACTGACTAGGTGTGTGAGTACCTCTATGGATGAGTGGCGGTGTTTGAGTGTCTATATAGGAGTAAGAGTGCATATGATAGTCCTGTACTGAGTGACCATAAGTATGAGTGACTGTACGGGTGAGTGAGTGGATGTGTGTGTGTAGACCTAAGAATCAGTGAGTGGGTATGTAGTTATTGGTGTTGGAGTGTCTATGGTTTTGCGAATGGCACTCTGTAATTTAGATTGGGTGTATCAAAGGTTATATTAGGGTGTGAGGAGCTGCATCAGATTATCACGTGGATGATGTCATCAGTGATGTCATTTGAGATGTCATCAGTGATGTCATCAGTGATGTCACTGACCATGTCATGAGTGATGTAATATGTGACGTCATCAGCAGTGCATTGCGGGGCGCGAGTTATAGTTAGCTGAACTAACTATAACGGGGGAATTTCACGGGTTTTGTACGAGTGCAATGTCCAACTAACTATAACTGTCCCTAAAACCTATGGTTTTTTCAGTGAATTTCAAAGGTTTTTTAAATGCTAATTTCTAACTATAACGTGTCTGAAACCTATGGTTTTTTCAGTGAATTTCAAAGGTTTTTAAAATGCTAATTTGTAACTATAACGTGCCTGAAACCTACGGTTTTTTCAGTGAATTTCAAAGGTTTTTAAATGACAATTTTTAAATGTATTAATTGTTATATTAATTTTTTTCATACTGATTTACTACATTTTTAGAAACAATTTCTTTTACATAATTTATTTTTTAAATTACATTGTAATTACATTATACATTACATTACAAAAAATACTTTCTCAGAATGAATTACTTTAGTTTAAATACTTTGCACATAGGCAATAGACTTTTAAGTACAGTAGTTACAGTTGTTGCAATGGGCAACACATTTTCAAACACAATGCAACATTCAGCTCAATGTGAATTTCTAGTTAAATGCAATTAGTTACTTTATGGATTACTTTTCTAACCACAGGACTGGATCCTAGATTCAGTCCTGGTACATCTCCTGTAAACAGTTGAGTAAAAGCGTTTTGGTTACAGTCGTGATTTTTAAGGAATATTATTGTATTTTAAAAGTTGACACTTAGAAACTTTTTCTCATAGAATCACCAATGTTATCCTATGGAAGGAAATTCACTTAGCAGGTAAAAACTGTTATCGTTACTTTTTCTTACTCAGTGTTGGATCCTGGATCCAGCACTGGTGCATCTCCTGTAAACAGTTGAAAGAATGCGTTTAAGTCATACAGGCGATTTTTAAGGAATATTTGTAGTTTGTGAAAATCAACACTTTGAAACTTTTCTGCTGAAAACCAGACAATGGATTCCTATGGAAGAAAATATAAGTTACTGGTAAGTACGGTTAAAATTACTTTTCAGGACCAGTACTGGGCTGAAAGATACAGCACTGAGGTCTCTCCTTATAACAGGTGAGTAAATCGGAATTCGTATTTCGGCTGATTTTAGAGGAATATTTGTATGTTTCAAAAATCAACACTTAGAAACTTTTTCAGCAAAAGCAGGCAATGATATCCTATGGAAGGAAATTCAAGTTACTGGTAAGTACGGTTAAAATTACTTTTGAGGATCAGTACTGGGCTGAAAGATGCAGCACTGAGGTCTCTCCTGATAACAGGTGAGTAAATCGGAATTCGTATTTCGGCTGATTTTAGAGGAATATTTTAAAGTTCCAAAACTCCACACTTAGAAGAATTTCCAAGTGAAACCAGTCAATGTTAGCCTATGAAGGAAATTCAAGTTACCGGTAAGTACGGTTAAAATTACTTTTGAGGATCAGTACTGGGCTGAAAGATGCAGCACTGAGGTCTCTCCTGATAACAGGTGAGTAAATCGGAATTCGTATTTCGGCTGATTTTAGAGGAATATTTTAAAGTTCCAAAACTCCACACTTAGAAGAATTTCCAAGTGAAACCAGTCAATGTTAGCCTATGAAGGAAATTCAAGTTACCGGTAAGTACGGTTAAAATTACTTTTGAGGATCAGTACTGGGCTGAAAGATGCAGCACTGAGGTCTCTCCTGATAACAGGTGAGTAAATCGGAATTCGTATTTCGGCTGATTTTAGAGGAATATTTGCACAATGGTGAAGGGAGGGGGCGGGGCCTGAGGTGACATCTGTGCAAACACGCCCCGTGGCGCGTTTTAAGTTGGGGGATTAAGTCCCCTTGAATCATGAGGGTCCCTACGGGCCAACTAGCCCACCAGGAACCTCCAGTATGCGCCAGGGGGCTGCGTTGCAGAGACATGTACAGAGGCCACACCCCTTTTACACCTCTCTGCAACGCAGCTCTGTGGCGCTTTCTGGACATACCTGTTGGGCTAGTTGGCCCCCAGGGACCCTCAGGATTGAAGAGGATTTAATTCCCCATCTTAAAACGCGCCACGGGGCCTGTTTGCACACATGTCACCTGAAGCCCCGCCCCCTCCCTTCACCACTGTGCAAACGCGCCCCGTGGCGCGTTTTAAGTCGGGGATTGACTCCCCTTGAATCCTGAGGGTCCCTGGAGTCCAACTAGCCCACCATGTTCCTCCAAAAGCGCCACAGAGCTGCGTTGCAGAGAGGTGTAAAAGGGCGTGGCCTCTGTACACCTCTCTGCAAGGCAGCTCCCTGGCGCATACTGGAGGTTCCTGGTGGGCTAGTTGTCCCCCAGGGATCCCCAGTATTCAAGGGGAATTCGTTCCCCCTCTGCAAACGCGCCAGGGGCGCGTTTGCAGAGTGGTGAAGGAAGGGGCGGGGCCTGCGGGCCCGATCGTTTTTTTTTTTTCCCTGAAGGGGGGCTGTGTGGCCCCCCTTCCTTTTCCTATTTTTAGGCCCTGGGGACCCCATCCCCCAGGGCCTTACCCCTTCTTAAAATTAAAATTAAAAAAAAAACGGGAAGGGTGCCGCGTGGCCCCCTTCCCTGGGCCTGTATTGGCCCCGGGGACCCCATCCCCCGGGGCATGGCCTCTTTTTGGTTTTATTTGGAGGGGGGCTGCGTGGCCCCCCTCCTCAGGCCATTTAAGGCCCCAGGGACCCCATCCCCCGGGGCCGGCCTTGCACTTTTTTTTTTTTTTTTAACTTTTTGTTACTTTGGGGAGGGGGGCTGCGTGGCCCCCCTCCGTGGCCACTTATGGCCCCGGGGACCCCATCCCCCGGGGCCTGGCCTCTCGTTGGGGACTGTGGGGGGGTCCCCAATCCCCCACAGTCCCGCTGGCTCCCCGTGTCCTACGGGAGCCGGCATGCTTTACACATGGGGAGCTGCTAAGATGCAGCTCCCCATGTGGAAAGCAATCGGCTTTGGATATTGGAAGAGAGAGCAGGTTTCCTGCTCTCTCTTCCAATATCCAAAGCAAGTTTGCAATGACAGGACGGGAGCCGCGAGGCTCCCGTCCTGTCATTGCAAACAGCAGTGTCCCGGGGTAGGCACCCGGGACACTGCAGGAGCCGGCCCTGGGGGGTGGCGGTCCCCAGGGCCACCACAGGCTCCAAGAGGGGGCCGCGCGGCCCCCTCCCTACATCGAGAAAGCCCCGGGGAGGTGGTGGTCCCCGGGGCTTGGGGTCCAAAACGGACCCCCATTTTCATTTTCTTAGTGCCCCGGGGAGGTGGTGGTCCCGGGGCGTGTGGGGGCTGGAGCCCCCCACACAGGTTTTTCAAATATAAAAAGAAGCCCCGGGAGGTGGTGGTCCCCGGGGCTGCGGAGGGCTCAGAGCCCTCCCGCACCATTATCCATAAAGCCCCGGGGGTGGTGGTCCCCGGGGCTTGGGGGCCCTTAGAGGCCCCCACACATAAAATTAACCCCCCCCCCAGCATGCCCCCGGGACTTGGCCCACCCGGGGGCCAGTGCTATCGAAGCGCGGGAGACCGCGCTTCGATTTCGCTCGCCAGGGTTCGCGCTCCCTGAGCGCATCCTGCCGATTTTTTCAAAATTTTTTATTTTTTTTGCCCAGGGGGTCCTTGTGGGACCCCTGAGCAGACCTAGGGGTCAGGGTGTTTCTACCCTGCCCCCTTTGTGCGCTTTGCGCACTTGTTTCTGTCCCTCGGTTCTACCGAGGGACAAAATGGCTGCCAACACTTCCTGATTTGGAGTGTTGACAGCCAATTAACATAAAGCTCGTGCTCGGGAGGATCCGCGGCCCTAGATATACCTATCTTTTTTCTTTTGATTTTCTCAGCAACTACTGAACGGATTTACACCATTTAACAAAAGGGTTCTTTCTGAACCAAGAACTACTTCTTTGCCAAATTTGGTGTAATTCCGTTCAGCAGTCCGAGCTGTAGCCGTGTCTAAAGTTTCCTATGGAAAATTGCATGGGGAAAACGCGTTTTGGGACCCCCTTTTTTCTCGGCCCCGCTTGACGAATCCCCCGAGACTTTCAGGGTAGGAGCGGACCGGAGCGGGCCACAAAGTTTGAAAATTTTGCGAAGATACGTCAACCGGCAAGAGAGTTATTTCAAATAGAATGTCGCGGATTTCCTATGGATAATAGGTTGTAACTATAACTATCTACTGGCGACCGCCAGTAGATAATATCTATATATATATCTATATATATATATATATATCACTGGAAAAAAACAAAGGTTAAAGGGATGTTTTAGCCTATAGGTAGGTGAAAATGTCAGTTAAAACATACCATTTTAAACTAACAATACCACTGGAATTCGCCGGTTATGTTTTCTCAAGTAACTATAACTCATGCCCAAAGGTAACTATAACTTGCACCCCCGAACATGCACAGTCCTGTCATCAATGATGTCATTTCAGATGTTGCAGTCATGTTATTAATGATGTCATAGATCATGTCACGAGGGATTTTAAAATGTGGGTTAGTTAGCAGTGCATGGCGAGGGTGTGGTTTACAGTTACCTTAGGGCACAAGTTCTAGTTACTTGAGAACTCAAACTGGTGAATTTCAGTGATTTTGGTAGTTCAAAACGGTGTTTCTTAACTGACATTTTCACCTAACTATAACGCCCATTTAACCTCTGGCTTTCTTGGGGGACAATTACAAATTATATGCAAAGGGCCCCCGTCCCTGAGCTAATTAGGGCCCCGGGGATCCCATCCCCTGAGACCCAACATCATTATGAAAGGGGAGGGGGCATGCGTAGATGTATAGATACATGACCGTAATAATGCGTACTCCTACTATGCAAACCCTAACTAGATGTACCCAAGTGTACCTAGCATGTATGTATATGCATAGCCAAGAATTCCCTTAGGATAGAGCCAACCCCATTACCTGATGTGAGAGAACGAAGGACCCCGTCTTGGTCTTGAGATGAACACCCCTGTAAGGGATGTCAGACCACTGTGTGCTGGAGTGTCTGCATGCAGGGACCTCAGAGTCTTGTGTCAGCGTTTCAGCATGGAAGTCTTTCTCCTCTGGTTTGCCCAGCGAAGATGTAGTGCTTACATACCCAAAAGGTATCCTCGGGGGTTCTACCTAGAAGTGCACTATGGGCATGTCGGGCAAGTATGACGATAATGGCGACCCTTATACAGTTATTATGCAGAAGATGGTAATCCTGCTGTGATACTGAAAATCCTCATGCATAATAAATTAGGCTAGTTTCCAGAGAAAACCACACGACATTTATGTAGCACCTAACTAGGTAAAAGGTCAGTACCAGACCCGTTATGTAGAACAATGGTAGGACAGATGTAGGTAAAGGGTCGTGCAACTACCTAGGCCTATATTGGAGTACATTCGGGTTCATAATGCCTTTCCAGCAGGTGCATAGTTGCTTTCTACGTCTCTTGACTTTAAATCCCATTTTCCTCATTGTGATTACGTCCACTCGTCACATGAGTGAACTTAGGGCAGTTTGAGTGCAGCTGCCCTTTGCTACCTTTGCCCAGACAAATTGGTGCTGAGATCTTGGGAAGACTTGACATCCTTACATGTTGGGCAATCCATCACTCTGCCGGTGCTCTTTGCTTCCAGTCACCCCTTGAAGAATATAGAGGCTTCATTGACTGGACTACAAAAGGGCTTATGCTTTTATGTTGATCATACCACAGTTCGAGTGAGCAAGAAACATTTTATGGGCTTCTCTGGAGCAAAGCAAGGGAAGGCTGTGCAGAAGACAAACCTGTTGAGGTGGGTAGTCTTCTGCATTAAGATCTTTTACCCACTGGCCTAGAAGCAGGAGAATGGACACCCCATTGCTCCAGGGCTAAAGATTGCTACTGCGGCTCAAATAGTGCCTGTCTTTGACATCTGCCAGGCTGCGATGTGGGTATTCATGTATATGTTCATAAAGCACTACTTCCTTGATAGTAAAGTTCAACAGGAAGGACATTCATCCACTGTGCCTGCAAGGTTTTTAGGTCTGGGTCCACTACACAGATCACCCACCTGTTTTTTTTTTTTTCCTGAGGTGAGGAATCTGCAGTTAGAATGAACTATCAGAATGACAAGTTACTTACCTTCAGTGATGCTCTTTCAGGTGGGGCCTCTATATTCTCTATATAACCACGTATTCCTCACTGCTCTCCAACTTCCCTTTTCTGTGGAGTGGCCTCTTTAACATATAAAAAGGTCCCAAGTTATTTATTCAGCACACTCGCACCGATTGTTCACTCTTCGAGTCAGGCGCAGAAACGGAAAAGGCCAAAAACTGATGCCTGTAAGCTTGGGTGGCTTTAATATTCTGCTCCACTCTCACTTGGGTATGGAAGCAGTGCAGAGATACCTAGCAGCACGCAGGAGCACACTGCAGTAAATTAGTTAAAGTAAGTAACTTGTTCAACAGACGGGGTTCACTTGATAAACACATCAGGTGATGCTGAAATACTCACTAAGCCTGCTTCTTTACAAATGCAGTGAGAGGGATACTTGATCCACTAGTTGCACCTTGCGTGGACATACTGGTTTCTTTAAGATTAACTGATGGTTTACCCTCCTGAAGCATCCTTGTTAATCTGTGTCGGCAATAATGCTTTCTCTTGACAGGCACTTTTTAATTGTGTTGGATTGTTGAAAGTGGCTTATGCCATGACTTGTAGGTAACAGTCAGCAAAATCTATGATGGGATACAGGGGCCTGGCACACTGGCAGGTTTTATTTTAAGGATTAGGACCCAAGGGATGTACTAAACAGTAAATTCAAATGAGTGTGCAGATCCCAATTCAACACTGTAGTAAACATTTTAGTCATTGGGGCATCCCTTCTAGGATAAAAAAGCCCTCAACCACAAAGGTGGCATTCTTCCTCATCAGGCTGTGCTCCTCACTGGGTGGGCGCTGCAGTGCTTAGCGGGCCTCAACATAAGACTCTTTACTGGAGATCTTTTTATGATCTGTATGGCTGGTGTTGTCCATGTCATAAGACGGGGCCCTTTCATGAAATCATGAAGCAAATCTAGTAGAATGGGAGGGAATGCAATCTAAAGTTAGCTACGGACAACCCTTTCTCTGTAGATTTATTTTCAGAGATTGTTCATGCCAAGATTAAAACATGTGTGAGCCTGTCAAGCGTGGTGATGAGCTCATGGTTCTAAAATGAGGTCAACATGTTTCGTGCCGAACTATCTCTGAACAAGTCTGTGGCAATTCATCAGGATCTTACGTTGAATACCCTAATCTGCTTCATGGGTTCTGGTGTTGGGTGTACCCAATAATGTGCAAATTTCACATCTAGAGAAGACGATTTTACCCTTTTTAAACGTTCTTGGTGCCAGTGTGAACTATTTAGCTTGGAGCATGAGGACCCTTTTTGAATAGCCAGGAGACGCTTCTCATCAGGCTAACCTTTTGCTTTTTGCAGAGACTTGCGGTGAAAGCCTACCCTCTTCCAGTGGGTGAGTGGAACTGCACTCTCTTAAATTTGCTGTTATGACTGCGGATTTCCTCAAACGAGCCACACTGACGAACTTTGTAGAAGGGGATAGGATGTTTTTTCCCCCAGAAAAGGGACAACAAGGACAGGATTGGAGATGATACGATACGCTTCGTGAAGTCAGACGCCACAACCAGCAGAGCTGCTTTTACCAGAGCTTCCCCACCGCTGTGCCTCTGACACTGCTGTGAGGTAGTGTGGGGAGGTATACAGGCGGTGGGCTGCAACCTGAGGCCGGAGGCTCAAGACTGGTCCAGTCCATACAGAACAAATAGACGAGAAGTTTCCAGGTTGGCAATTGGGACGCGAGTGCAGCGCTGAGCGGGAGGCGAGGTAAGGCCGGAGCGTGTTGGTAGTAGCTACCACCTGCTGAGTGTGAGGCCGGGCCCCTCGCAGAAGTGGGCCAGCTAGGTCTGGGCGTGGCTTGCGTTCGGCCCGGTGATCTCCCACTCTGGGCCCTCCCGTCCCCTTCCTCCCTCTTTTTGACCTCTTTTGCCTCCCCCCTCAACACACTATGGTTAATTTTAAAACAAAATTGGATCTAGAACCCTGTGCAGGTTCCGATTTTTTCAACTAAAAAGAAAACAGGGCTCCAACCTCTCGCACATGTGAGCTGGTAATGCTCTTACGTCAGCCTACAACTGGCAAAAGACAACATATACTGTAACATACTGTCACTCATCTAAGCGGGAATGTGTGTGGCTGTATAGCTCAGTGAGATGGATTATGAATACGTTGAAAACATGGCGAGGCTTGCGGTCGGCTTGGTAAGTTCAGATCCGACCCAGTAAAGGCACTGCACTGTGTTGTCAACCACCGTCAACGGCATTGGGGGTACAAGTGGTACTAAGGGCAAAAGACAATAATACCGCCTTTCATTCCCACAGCTGGATTCTCTGCACAATATTTGCATCAACAACAAGTTCACAGGTATAGGTCCTGAAAAGTGGAATTTTAAAGACACTCTGTGGATGTGTCCAGCTTACATCTGAGGAGTTCTTGGTAACATAACACAAGTTGAGCCCGGGTAAAAGTGTCCTCTCCACAAGTTTAGACCTATATTCAGAGGGCAAAACATGGCTTAGAGCCCGCGCTCATCCCTGCTGGCGCAGAAGGGGCCGGCTTTAGGTCGGTGCGGCTTGCTCCAGCAGTGGGTCCGTTTCTATACTCTCCCTTTTGGTCTTTGGGCGATCTTTCTCAAATACAGATCACCCTAATAAGAATTTGACTTCGTGTTTAAGTGATTTATTTCAGATAATATATTGTTCTCCCCTCAGCTCCAGCTTCAGGTAGCACTTATAGCTGGTTGAATTGGGCCTTTTAAAATTCTAACCAGAAAGAAACGGCACCTGGCTGGGATTAAACCTGGTGCAGCTGAGGGTTGAGACATGACTGCCAAGAAGCTACGTTCTGGGAAACGGATTTTTATAAGAACTCGCAAAAAAAACAAAGCAAATCCATTAAGGAATAAGTCAACCCAGATAAATACCTTAAAAGGTTTTAATGCTATGTCCACCTTCTTCTCTAAAAGAGAGGCAGGATCAAATGAAACGGCTGCTATGAAGAACAAGTCTGAAGTGCCGCCTGATAAGGTTGAGGAGGAAATAGAAATGCTCGGTGTGTCAAACCAAGTTCCAAATGTACCTGGAAATAGTGAGATTTGGCCATAAACTGAAACAAGTATTGAAACCAGGGAGGAAGGCCCTCCATTGGAAGATGTTACTCTCCCAGATATCAACATGGACTTGGGCAAGAAAGGCCAACTAAAGTACTTACCAATATTCCATCTTTATCAAACCTAGGGTAAAACATGAGGGCTACACCTACCAAGTAGCCAACCAGGAAATAGGGCTCTGCTCTCTGAATCTCTGCATTGCCTGGAAAGAGTCCTTCCCTCTATATTGGCCTTGATGAAAAAATCGGTGTCCAACTCTGATCACATTTTGGATTCCCTTTTATCCTTGACTAAATCTGTCATTTGGCACTAAAGACTTCAGAATGGAAAAACCTCCCCACCTTCTTCTGCTAACTCTAGTATGTCCTTTCTTCCCAAAGGGAAATGCTTGACTCAACATCATTGTGTAGTTCAATTCCAATCAAATCTCAAGTAAATGTTGCTTTAAATGTCAGATGCAAGGACTCTAGTACTCCAGCTGGCGCACCTTTTAGTAGGGAAAAAAGGGGAAGGAAAATGTGGATCTATTTGGAAAAGGCCAGCTTTTTTCGTTACAGAATTTTTTTTAAGCTTGAGGTTTCAGCGCTATTGCCATCATCCCCTTGCCCTAATCTTTTAAAAGCGAGTAAGGTAAAGAGTGTCTTCCCTATTTTCCATAAAAGTAATGATATAACAGTCCAGCAATCTGTAGCGGTGGACGATGAGATCAATAGTAAAAACAAATTTGTCCACATGCAGGATATGGCAACGAAGAAAAAGCTCAGCAGAAATAATTTTAAAAAAAGAACAAAGATTGTGCTTTGACTTGAATTCAACCCTATACTCCACCTCGATTGCAGCAAAGGGGGAAGAAGGACAAGCTGAAGCTATACCAAGAGACACTTTGTCGTCACCAAAGAACACCCATATTCTAACACCAGACTTGCAAGGAGATAACGCACCAGCTTCCAGCCCAGTAATGGCGACATATCATAATTTGAATGAATGAATGATGCAACTTATAAAGCGCACGAATGTCCGGAGGCGTCTTGGCGCTATAAGGGGCAAAAGGAGCAGACGCAAGCTGTGAAATGTCAGCAGTGATCATTGATTAAATAACCAGGTTTTAAGGCTTTTCCTAAAGACAGTGAGAGAAGGCGCTGTTTTCATGTCGAGTGGCAAACGGTTCCAATAAAGAGCAGTAATTCTGAAAAAACTTCTTCCTCCCCAGGTGGCATGTCTGAAGGAAGCAACCCTCAGCAGACTGGCTGAGCATAAACGCAGTGTTCTTCCAGGAGTGTACCGCATTAAAATAGTTCTTGAGGTTGGCTGGAGCTTTACCGTGGAGTGTTTTATATGCTAAGCAAAGAGTCTTGAAGGTGATGCAATGGCAGACCGGGAGTCTGTGCAATTGTCTGATTGAGGCCCTAACTGACTGAAATTTGGGAATTCCTAGAAGGAAACGTGTGGCCGCATTTTGCGTGGTCTGCAATTTTTTGAGTGACCCTTTAGGAAGGCTGATGTAAAGACTGTTACAATAGTCCAGTCACAATAAAACTAAAGCGATAACCATTTTCAAGAGATCAGCCGGAAGAAATGTTTTTTTGTTTTTTTTTTGTTGGTTTTTTATGATTCTAAGCCAATAAAAGGAAGAAGTGATCATGTTGACTTGTTCTTTAAATTTTTGTTCCCTATCCAGCATGAATACCAGGTTGTTTACTTTGGGTGTTGGTGTAGGAGCCGAACCCAAATCAGAGGGCCACCAGCTAGAAGACCAGATGGCCGGATTGTTACCGAACTGAATAACCTCAGTTTTTGAGGAGTTGAGCTTCAGACAATTGTTGGCCATCCATCTGCTCACTGCACTCATACTGCTAACTGTTTTACCAGAGTAACTTTCCTTTTTTGCCAAAGGGAATATTATCTGCGTGTCATCGGCGTAAGACGCCAAGGACAAGACCGAAGGATTTTATTAGAGCAGCAAGGGGTGTGACATAAGTGTTAAAGTAGGGGACAGTGATGACCCCTGGTGAACCCCGCAGGGTAGGCAGTATGGCTCAGAGTTGAAAGTACCTAGGGATACCACTTGTTGCCGCCCTGAGAGGAAAGCTTTAATTAGCCCCAATGCAGACCCGTCAATCCTTAAATCTTGCAACGGTCAACCAGTAACTCATGATTGACCATATCGAAGGCTGCTGAGAGATCCAACAAAATCATATCTGCATTGCCCCCATTGTCAAGAGAAGATCTAATTTCCTCCATAGCAGTAAGTAGAGCAGTTTCAGTACTGTGATTTTCTTTGAAGCCAAACTGCGAGTCGTCTAAGAGACGATTAGCCTCGATAAAGGAGGAGAGCTGGAAATTCTTTAATATTTTCTACTAATTTAGCCGGAAAGGGAAGTCTTGCTATAGGACGATAGTTTTTGGGGGTCTAGGTTGTTAAGAGTGGGCTTCTTTAAAATAGGCAGCACTGATGCTGCTTTCCAGGTGGTGGGGAAGATGCCAGTGTTGAACATGGTGGAAAAAATGATGGACAGATGGCATGCTATGACTTCTGGGACCAGGTGAACCCTAATGCTGCATTATTTTTTTTCACATTAGGGGATAACGTTATCTATAATCCTAATTGGAGAGGGCCCGGTGGGAGCTATCTTGGTCAGTCCTCTGCCCCTGTCCGTAAAATTATTTTTTATTTTTGACCAAGAATTATATTTGAATAGGTCCTTTGTATTGGGTTGTTTTTTTAGATGTCCCCGACCTTCAAATGGTACAGAGCAGTGACCTCGATCTGGTTCAAGTTTTAGATCATGGTAGCCACGGAGGGGCTAGAGTGACCTTCCATTCCATAACAAAATGTACTAAATATGAATCAATGTCAGGAGCGTACCTCTAAGCAGCTCTGGAAGATTGTACCTAGCCTACCATGATGCAGGCCTACAGCCCAACGGACATGGAGGTAGGGTGACCAACCGTCCGTAAGTTTCACGGACAGTCGGTAATTTGGACCTCACGTCCGTTGTCCGTGAGGATCCCTTTTATGGATGCCTTTTGTCCGTAATTTTGGGCCTTTCAGGGAGCAGAGCTGTTCCCCTGTGAGAAGCCTCAGCTCCCTAATGGGGCCGCTTCGCACTCGTTCTTAGAGCACAAGAGCAGCCCGACCCCGCCCATTGTCATTCTGTATGTGGCTGATTGCCACATACAGAATGACAATGGGCCAGTTTGAGCTGTTACAGCATGTGGTGGCCTCCTTCCACGGTCTAGGGCAGGGCATTCTGTTGGGGTTAGATGGATGAAATGTACAAAACAAAGTTAAAAAGAAGAGGTTATAGTTATTACACAGTCTCCTCATTTCAGAGCTGAAGCATTTTTATTATTATATAAAACGAAGCCATAGTTGCTGCTTTTTTATTTATTTTATGCAACTAACGTCCATTGACAAAGCCAATAGTCATGGCTTGTTCTAGGTCTAATGTTACTGGATGCAATGATTGAAACAGCAAAATGCCAGTCAGGCAGCACATTATGCTCAGCACATATTTTTAGCTGAGGTGTTTTAAGCCATGCCCTTAATTACAAAAGACACGCCCCTTGGAGAGACCCCCAGTTTTTTCATCCCACTTAAAGCCCTGGAAACAACACCATGTCACAGTCACCTCGCGTCCTGGCACTGTGCATCATGCATGACTCAAGACTTCCAAGTTTTCAGATTGCCTATGTGCAGGGGCATAGTGAACCCCACCCCTTGCTTTAGGAACTGCAGCGAGGGTGAAGTTCTTGATGGGCCTCTTCTGTCTGCAACTGGATGGGTGGGTGGGTGGGTGGGTGGGTGGAGGGGTGAAGGGTGGATGGAAGGATGGGTGGCTAAGTGAAAGGGGAATGGAGAGAGAAAGGGAGGATGGATGGATGGATGAAAGCATGGATGGATGACAGAATGGATGGGCGAATGGATGAGTGAAAAGAATGTAAAGAAGGATGATTGAAAGAATGCATACATGAGTGAAATGGAGGGTGGAGAGCTGGAAGAAAGGATGGAAGGATAAGTGAATGGGTGGACGGATGAGTGACTGGGTGGATGGATGAGTAAGTTAAAGGATGGCTGATGGGTGAAAGGATAAATGGTTGGATGGATGAGTGAATGGATGGATGGGTGGTTGAGTGGATGGATGAGTGAAAGGATGGCTTGGGTGAAAGGGTAAATGGTTGGATGGATGAGTGGATTGATGGGTGGAAGAGTGGATGGATGAGTGAAAGGATGGCTTGGGTGAAAGTGTAGATGGATGGATGGATGAGTGAAAGGGTGGATGAAGGTATGGATGAGTGAAATGATGGATGGAAGGATAGATGATGGATAGGTTTGCAAATGGTTAAAAAGGTTTGGATATTGATAGGCACACAGTTGGAAGGACAGAATGAATGGTGAAAGACTGAATGATGGATGAAAGAATTAATAGATGACATTTTGAGTGACACCCAACTGCTCCTTTAATGTTACACTAGTAATTGTAAATGTTTGCATATTTTGTTTTAGGTCTAAGGTTTTAGGGAGATCCTCATAGTGCCATGAGCTGTGCTTGAGATGTATATTGTGTTTGTAGCAATAGGAACGGCGTCAAAAATAAACTATGCAATAGTGTATCGACAGTGCATTCGTTAAGAAAGCTGCAGGGAAAAGCACCTTTGTGACTTCCGTCAGCTTGTGCAACTCTCTGCGATGCCCCCATAAGCAAAGTCAGATCCCATATTTTTAGTTCCACTTGCTGAAACACCAATAATGCGTTCCCTATAGTGGGTTTATCACAGCAATCCTCCCTTTAGTTCACTTATGTGTGCCGCTTTACATCTCACAATGGCACTCATGTATGAGATGCTAGTAACAAAGTCTATCCGAGCAGATCTTCCTGACCACTTCTCTCACCAAACATACCTGCTCAGGACCATGAGTGGTAAACAAAATATCAGACTGGACAACCCAGTGCAGTAACCATATAAATAGATTATTATCATATGAAATACCACAAAAAGACCTGCACAGTTGCTCAAAGCTGCACGCATACCGAAAAATCGTGAAGGGCACGATTGTCGCAACCGAATAGAAGACTTATTTTGACTTGTACTTAAGTGGTTGTCTATTTACTTACTTTTATACTATTGAGCAATTTCCTCTGATGTGTCTGTAAAACTTACCTTTTGTCCCGAAGTTTTTTCCTGAATTTTGACCTTCTGTCCTGAATTTTTGTCCTGAATTTTGACCCTCTGTCCTGAATTTTTACACTTACCGTCCTGAATTTGCACCCATGCCAGTTGGTCACCCTACATGGAGGAGAGAGTTGATCAGAGCTGTGAGGTTCTATACTCTGGGTACAGGTCGGTGTGCATGAAATCCCTCATATCCTCCTGCTTCTCATTGTTCTTTGTGGTTCCTGACATCATTTCCGTATATCAAACTAAATTATAAGCCAGTAACCAATCTACTCAAGATTCCACCTGTGACAAGCTACTTGTGAGCAAACATCAGGCTATGTTACACAGTAGTCCCACTTGCTCAGCCTTCACGTGTCTGCATGTGTGTGCACATGTCCTCACATGTAATAAGAGTGCACACCCTCTTACCCCACCTGTACTGCAGCAAACTTTATTTTAAAAGGCAGGCACTGGTGGTGAGCACTTGTATCCATTTTAGCAGAGTTTAAAGTGAACCAGACTTAGTTAGTGAAGCTCTCTGGCAGCAGAGGTCTAAAACGTAGGTGGTTCAAATAAAAAAAAATCTAGGTAAGTTACGTGTGTCAGGACCTGCTCTTCCATGGAAACATTTACACAAGTTTAAAAAAAAAAAAAAAACATTTCCCGGTTTGGCTTGATAAATATGTAGGAACGAGATATGATAGTAGGTACAAAATTGTAGTGTTGGTTATAGAATAAAACTTATTCTGTGACAATTCATTGCTAATAGAGCAGAGTATGTGAACTGACTAGAGAAGAAAGTTCATTTAGCCAGGATTGGATAGATGGCAGGAAGCTCCTGGAGTAGAGCCATATGAATATATTTTTGAGGGCTTCATTTTGAGAAAAAAAGCTTATCCAGTTAACTAGGTAGTGAAGGAAAAGCTTTAACTGATGCCTTCCGAAAATGACTGTAAGGTGGAGCTTGGTGTTGATGAGTACCAAAGCTACATATTGATAAGTTCCATTGTCATGTCCCCCAACAAACCTCCCTCTTGGTTTCATATAGAGAATGAAGAGCCTAGGAACCAATGTGGAATCCCACAATATAGTGAAGACAAGGGTCTAAATGTCTCTGTATAAATTGTGATCTTACAGTGAAATTAGGATGGTTAAATCAGCCCTGTAGTGAAACAGCCCTCAGCTTGTCACCTTCAATAGAAGTATTTTTAGATTTTAAAGTGTTTGTGTCTATATTGGTTTGTATAAAATGGTATGTTTTAAAACCGTGCATGTAAAATTACAGATAAAAAGCATTTAGCACTGCGACTTCTTACCAAAAGGGAGTGGCATTCGTTTTTCCTATAGTGGACTCTCACCCCGAGATGGTAAAGCCCTGTTACTATAGTGTAACATTTTTAATATTGATCTAGACAAGTATTTAAGGTATTCTGAAAGTCAGATTGCAGTTGCACTTTTAAGTGATTCAAAAGGGAGACTGCTTGAGAAGAAAGGATGTGCCATTAAGATGGGCTTTCCTATTTGTTAGTGTCCGTTAAACCTGCGATCCTTGGCTTGGTATCTCCCCAAACCTTTTGCCTTCACCTCTCCTGCTTTGCTGAATTTATTTTGGTTGGCTTTAGGACTCTGTGCACTTTACCCCTGCTAACCAGTGCTAAAATGCTGGTGGGCACTCCCTAAAACATGGTTATATTGGCCTACCCCTGATTGACACGTTTAATTTATGTATAAGTCC
This sequence comes from Calotriton arnoldi, assembly GCA_963921515.1. NCBI lineage: Eukaryota > Metazoa > Chordata > Amphibia > Caudata > Salamandridae > Calotriton > Calotriton arnoldi. Next base: position 1,016,241 of record CAWUFW010000877.1, on the reverse strand, counting down.
CTAATATATGGTACCTCATGTACCCAGGGCCTGTAAATTGAATACTATTACTGGACGTGCGTCACCCATTGTACCACCCACTAAAGTAGCACTTTAAAACGTGTCTCAGGCATGCCTTTACACCCTGTAGTGCAGTTATAAAATGCTGAATCCTACCCCACTTACACTTCAAAGGGATGTGCTTCCAGCACACACAAAAGAACCTGAAACCAGCTGTTTGTCACTCCAGGCAGTTTGGAGTTTAACAGGGGAAGGGAAAAACTTTCCAGTATAAGATCTGTGGATAGCACAGAGTGTCTACCCTCCTCCATCCCCCTTCCCCCCACTTACACACCCATGAAGGTTGGCACCAGGTTTACATATTGAATCACTCTTCATTATACTCTTGGACCTGTGCAAGATTCAGAAGATGCACTGCCCTGTTGCCAAAAGTACTGCCTTGCTGCTGAATGGACTGGCTTGCTGCCCTACTGTCACCAGAGTGACTCCAAGATCTAGTTGGCTGGCTTGAGCTACAGGGACCCAACAAGCTCCAGAGACCCTGATACACCTGACCTCTGCCTGGAGTGAGTCCTGATTTCCCCAAGTAGTGGTAAAGATTCTTCTCCTGCCAAAGCCTGAAGCTTGGTACTTAGAAATATTTTCACCAAAACGTGGCCTGAGATCCGACAGGAGACCGGAACCTACATGCTCACCGATCCGCCCAAAGTACATCATTGCATGGCCTGACTTTGCTGTAGCTCCCGCTACATGCTTCTCCACAGCAGCAAATCCTGTTCAGTGGGACCCCTCGGAAGTGGGATCCAGTCCCGTGAAGTACTCGTTGGTTACAGCCTGCAGCTTTGTCCCGCTGGAGATTTTCTACTTCAAAAAAAGTGACTAAGTCACTACCACTTCGTCCTTCAGCTCCCCGACGATGCCTCCTACCCACACACAGCTGGCTGCCTTACCCCACTGAACTTTACCTTCTCAAGAACTTTTCAGCAAAAATTCTTCCACATCCCAATGTAAGCCAAGGCCGAACCCAATTCACCTCATGCAGCTGAACTGCGCTCCATTGTGGTCATCTTTAACTTTTGACTTTGCCCTATTATCGTGCTTTGCTCTTTTTGTCGCTATTCACTTAAAACATTTAAAATTTTGATTTTACTGATTGGATTTAATTCAATTTTGTGTCATTTTATTTGCTGAAATGTGCTCCTGTTTTTCTAAATTGTTTTGAGATTTTTCTTGTGTTGTGTTTTCACTTTATTACTGTTTGAGTGCTGCATAAATACTTTATACATAGCCTCTAAAGTTAAGCTTTTGTGCCGAGCTGCCAGAGGTTTAATCACATATTAATTTACTGACTTTTGTGGTTCACCCTGACATTTTTTTATTTTTTGCTTGAGAAGGGTTTACTCCCCCCTCAAACAATAACCCAACTTCTTACAAGGACCAATAACTAAGCTCTGTGGTATACTGGCAGCGACGTGTGATGCCAGATGCGTGGGCGAGAGACAAATGGAAGACTGATTTACATAGTACAATGCCAGATGCAATTTGGCAGTGCCGTGGCTCCCAAATGGGAGAAGTATCGCTTAACAGTAGGCACAGATTAATACATTACAGTACATTCATAGGCTATATTACACATCCGCAGGGCTAAATGTAGTTGACCTAAAGGTGGTCCTAATTTTGGACAACCCAGGGAAGACTTTAATTTGTCATGGAAATGTGTGCTGATAGCAGATCAATGGACTCAAATATTTAAAACTTTATGAAAAAATCTCCTAGCCCTTTTCCACTAACATCGCTATTCAATTCTGTCAAACAAATCCCAAAGCAGGTCAGGAAATGTACAGCCCTTGCTTGCCTAGTGGCTAGGTGGCTAGTAGTGATCCACTGTGGTAGAGGTCCTCTCCCTAAGATCAAGGACTGGATAGAAGATTTAGTGTTTTGCAGTAATAATACCAAGATTTATACAGCAGCTCTTCCACCTTCTTAACGGATTAGAGACATAAGGGGCACTGTTACCCAGTATTTGATAGAAGATAATCCATAACATTAGACTAAGAATAGTAGTATCTGAAAGAGACACGTTAGTGACAGATTCCTTACCTTAGTCCTTAGAATATCCCCAGGCGTCAGGCTGGATCCGGAAAGTTTTTGCGTAGCAGTACCCTTGCGCGTCGGTAGGCGGCGTCGTGCGGCTCCGCGTCCGTCATCGGCGTCGGGATCGCCGGGATGACGTCGCGGGCAGTACTTAGGCGCCGCCCCTGCGCGCTGACGTCAGTTCTTCTTTTTCCGCGCCAGTAAGCGCAGATCCGGGAAGAGCAGTGCCCTAGTCATTTTTTGACTAAATCTTTGGTTATTTTTTCACTGTTTTTCTCCACAAGTCTCTCGACTCCGAAGGTGTCGGTAGGGATGCCCGGCTTCAAGCCCTGCGACGCCTGTGGTCGCATGATGTCGATCACAGACCCGCATCAGGATTGTCTCTACTGCCTCGACCACGACACAAAGTCGTGCCCCGACTGCCGGGCCTTGCACCCGAAGGCTTTGCGAGAGCGGTCTCGAAAGCTCCTCGAGGTCCGGCAGTCGGCTCCGCGCAACACCAAGCCCCGGTCACGTGAGAGGTTGAGGGGCCGGTCGCGGAGTCCTCATCGGTCGTCGGGGTCCAAGTCTTCGCACACCTCCGGTAAGTCGAAGCATAAAAAGTCTAAGAAGCGTCATCGCTCGACGACTTCGCCTCGCCGGTCTCGCGACTCGGCTGAGGCTCCTGTCGGCACCGTCCCCGCGGCTCCGGGAGTGCCTGTGGAGCCGCCCCCGCATTACCCATCCTTCCCGGGTTTGGGGACGACTCCGGCCGAGATACAGGAATTCCTGTCGGCCATGGCCCGCCTCTTCGGGCCTCAAGGTCCCCCCGGTGCGCCTTCGGGCCCCGCGGGCCCTGATGGGGTTTCCCCGGCGCCGCCGACGACTCCGGTCCTGGCGCCGCCTGTCAAACCAGCCTCGGTCCCGGCCTCGATCCCGGCTCCGGTGCTGCCGCAACCCCCATCGACGCCGGTTGACCTAACTACACCTCCGCCGGCGCCGATGTCTCCGGTGCCATTTCCGACGACGCCCGGGGCTCTGGGCGGCGTCGTTCCCCGGTTCTCTCCGGATCCGGACACGGCGCCGGACCGACGTCGCTCGACGCCGGCTCCGACGCCGCTGAGACCTTGGGTCCCGCGTGTCCCTCCTTCTCCTTATTTTGAACCTGAGGAGGACGAAGAGAACTGGGAGGGGTCGGATGACCCTCTCACACAGCAGTGTGAGTACGAACAGGACTGGGCTGAGGAACTTGGGGATGCCAGTGGTCTGGACACCTCCCCTGACTCTGGCATGCTGTCTCCTCCTTCCGTGGCAACGGAGGAGGGAGCAAGTTTTGCAACGGTGTTGCGTAGAGCAGCTGGGGCCTTACACCTCCAATTGCCTACAGTGGCTGTCAGGACTAACCTCCTGACGGAAGTGCTTCAGCCGGCGGCTACCTCCTCGGAGCCACTGCTGCCGTTTAATGACGCGCTTTCCGACGTTCTTTTGGGCACCTGGTCCAAGCCCGCCGCAGGGGCTCCTGTGGATAGGAACGTGGCCCGACGCCATCGCCCCGCTCCGGGCGACCCCCTGTTCCTCTTCCAACACCCCACTCCTGAGAGCTTGGTTGTCCAAGCCTCTGCTTCCCAAACCGCCTTCCCTACCGCTCCTCCGGATAGGGAATCCAAACGCCTGGATCAATTTGGGAAGAAGGTCTTTTCTTCCTCCAGTGCTGGCTTGCGGTCTGTCAACACCGCTTGCCTTTTGGGCAGATATTCCCACTCTCTGTGGGACTCGGTGGCGCAAGCTTTGCCCTAGTGTCCTGAGGAGGTCCAGACACTGCTTTCCAGCGCCATTGCGGAAGGAAGAGATGCGGCTAAATACACAATCAGATGTGGCCTTGATACCGCCGACTCGCTGGGTAGATCGATTGCAACGACAGTGGCGCTGCGCCGTCACGCCTGGCTGAGAACCACTGGTTTCTCGGGTGATGTCCAAAACACTCTTATGGACATGCCCTTTGATGGGGTCGGTCTTTTTGGGAACAAGGCAGACCATGCGCTGGAGCGTTTTAAGGACTCGTGGGCTACGGCCAACTCCCTGGGCCTTTCTGCTGTACGCCCTCCGCAGCCATCTGCTTTTCGCCCCTTTCGTGGCCACGGAAGGGGCGCCCAGTCACGTCCGCTGCCCAGCCACCGGCCCGCGCAGCAAGCATCTTCGCGTGGCCGAGGACGTGGCTCCTGCCGTGGCGGGTCAGGCAACCAGCGTGCGGGTCAGGCCACCAACCCCGCCCCGTCCACGGCCTCCAAGCCCTCCTAGTCCATCCTTTCAGGTGCACAGCACGCCAGTAGGGGGCAGGGTCCGCCTTCACCACTGGCGTGCCATCACCTCGGACAGGTGGGTCTTGGACATTGTCCGAAGGGGCTACTCCCTCCCCTTCGAGACCACCCCCCCAGCCATGCCACCTCAATTCCACCGCATGTCAGGGGATCACTTGGTGCTTCTTCAGAAGGAAGTTGCGGCCCTCTTGGCCAAGAGGGCCATCGAGCGCGTTCTGACCCCAGAAGTAGGTAGTGGTTGCTACTACCACTACTTTCTGGTGCCCAAAAAGGACAAGGAGGACATGCGTCCTATCTTGGACCTCCGGAACGTAAATCGCTTCCTCCGGAAGGAGAAGTTCAAGATGCTCACCCTAGCTCAGGTCTTGACTGCCCTCGACCCTGGAGACTGGATGGTAGCGTTGGACTTGCAGGGCGCTTATTTCCACATCCCTGTCCTACCGGCATTACCTGCGGTTCACGGTGGGCCTCGAGCATTTTCAGTTCACCGTGCTCCCTTTTGGCCTTACCAGCACCCCTCGGGTGTTCACGAAAGTGATGGCGGTGGTCGCAGCTCATCTGCGCCGGGCAGGGGTTCCAGTCTTCCCCTACCTCGACGACTGGCTGCTGAAGGCGGGCTCGTCCCAGGCAGTCGTCTCCCACCTCCAGACTACGGCCGAACTCCTGCACTCGCTGGGGTTCTCCATCAACGTGCCGAAGTCGCATCTGATTCCTTCTCCACAGCTCCTTTTCATCGGAGCAGTTCTGGACACGACGCAGTTTCGGGCCTATCCTCCCGAACGGCGAGTCCGGGATATTCAGGCTATGATTCTGATCTTTCAGCCTTTATCCTGGGTTTCGGGACGGATGACCCTGAGGCTGCTGGGCCTCATGGCCTCCTGCATCCTGCTTGTCGATCATGCCAGATGGCATATGCGGGCTCTGCAGTGGGACCTGAAGTTCCAGTGGGCGCAGCACCAGGGCAACCTGTCCGATCACGTCCAGATCTCGGAGGGGACTGCAAAACAGTTGCAGTGGTGGCTCTCGAACCGGCAATGGGTCATGGGCAGATCCCTCTCCCTTCCCCAGCCAGAGCACACAGTTGTGACGGACGCGTCCCTTCTGGGATGGGGCGGTCACATGGGAGAGGCGGAGATCAGAGGCCTCTGGTCTCTGGCGGAGTCCCGGCTCCATATCAACCTTCTGGAGCTCCGGGCGATCCGACTTGCACTCAAGGCATTCCTTCCCTCTGTCAAAGGGAAGGTAGTGCAGGTGTTCACAGACAACACCACCGCCATGTGGTACTGCAACAAACAAGGCAGGGTGGGGTCGTGGACCCTATGTCAGGAGGCTCTGCGCCTCTGGACATGGCTGGAACATCAGGGCATATTCCTGATGGTTCAACACCTGGCAGGTTCCCTGAACGCCAGGGCGGACGAACTCAGCCGCAGGTGCATGATGGATCACGAATGGCGTCTTCACTCGGAAGTGGCGCAAGGACTCTTTCCACAGTGGGGAGAGCCTTGGTTAGATCTATTCGCCACCGAAGAGAACTCGCAATGTCAGCAGTTCTGCGCGTTGGAATTTCCAAGGCGGCACTCGCTCGGCGACGCTTTTCGTCGCGAGTGGAGTTGCGGTCTGTTGTACGCCTTTCCGCCTATACCACTTCTACCCAGAGTGTTGAAGAAGATTCGGCGCGACCGGCCCAAGTCATCCTTGTGGCTCCGGACTGGGTTCGAAGAGTTTGGTATCCCGAGCTACTCCGTATGAGCGTCGATCCCCCGATCCGTCTGCCTCTTCGGGAGGATCTTCTGTCGCAGCAGCAGGGGACGGTCCTCCACCCGAACCTGTCCAGTCTCCACCTGCTTGCGTGGAGATTAGCGGCGGCAGTTGATTCCTTTCGACTTGCCTCCCGAAGTTTGTGATGTGATTCTGGCAGCCAGGCGTCCCTCCACTAAGGTAGTATACGCCTGCAGGTGGAACAAGTTTGTGGCATGGTGCACAGCAAAGGCTGTGAATCCCCTCTCTGCCCCTCTTTCTGAGGTTCTTCTGTTCCTTCTTTCTCTGGCCCAACAGGGTTCTGCCCTGGGTACCATCAAGGGCTATCTTTGTGCCATTTCGGCCTTCCTCAGGCTTCCTGATCAGCCCTCCCTTTTCAAGTCCCCGGTTAACAGGTTCCTAAAAGGCATTACACACCTCTTCCCTCCTGTTCCGTTTGTGATGCCTCAGTGGGACTTGAACTTGGTTCTTACCTTTCTCATGTGCGCTCCCTTTGAGCCTCTACATAACTGTCCTCTTCGTCTTCTGACTCTGAAGACAGCCTTTCTGGTGGCCATCACCTCCGCTCGGCGGGTGAGTGAGCTCCAGGCTCTATCATGCAAACCTCCCTTTCTGTCTGTCCTTCCAGACAAGGTTGTTCTTAGGACGCGTCCGTCCTTCTTGCCAAAGGTGGTTACTGCCTTCCACATTGGGCAGACCATCACTTTGCCCACCTTCTTTTCGCCTCCGCATCCTTCCAGAGAGGAAGAGAGGCTCCACCGTCTGGACCCAAAACGTGCGCTTTCCTTTTATATCAACCGCACACAACACTTCCGGGTGGATGACCAGCTCTTTGTTGGCTACGTGGGCGCCAAAAAGGTTGGGCGGTGCACAGAGAACCATCTCCCGCTGGGTAACCTTGTGTATCAAAGCCTGCTATTCTTTGGCTAAGAAGGAGCCTCCTGTTGGGCTGCGTGCCCATTCCACCAGGGCAACGGCTGCTACCACGGCTTTAGGCCACGGTGTTCCGCTGCAGGATATCTGTCAGGCAGCTACGTGGGCCTCGCTGCACACGTTTACCAAGCATTACTGCCTTGACAGTCAGGTCCGGAGGGACGGCTTCTTTGGCCGTTCTGTCCTCCGGGACTTCCTTGTCTGATCTTTGTTCGCAGACCCACCACCGGGGTTGGTATTGCTGGGGTATCTATTCTAAGGTAAGGAATCTGTCACTAACGTGTCTCTTTCAGATGCACAAGTTACTAACTTGTGTAACGATATATCTGTAAGAGACAGTAGTTAGTGACAGATTCCTTACCGCCCACCCATCCTCCCCGTTCTGCGAACTGATTTCTAGGGTTAAGGACATCCCTTTCAGGGCCCTAGTATTTTTCAGACACCTATGTCAGCTTCTTGCATGGCTCTGCGTTCCTGGCGCGGAAAGTCGTGTATAGAACTGACGTCAGCGCGCAGGGGCGGCGTCTAAGTACTGCCCGTGACGTCATCCCGGCGACGACGGACGCGGAGCCGCACGACACCGCCTACCGACGTGCAAGGGTACTGCTACGCAAAAACTTTCCGGATCCAGCCTGACGCCTGGGGATATTCTAAGGACTAAGGTAAGGAATCTGTCACTAACTACTGTCTCTTACAGATATATTGTTACACAAGTTTGTAACTTGTGCGTTAAGTACCGTGGAAAACCTTGCTAAGTACAACAGTATAAATATACATTATTAGGACAGTCTATTTCGAAAATAGCTGCAGCTTGAAGTAAGGTAAATCGCAGGGATGATATTGCTGTCAATGATGAACCATAGCAACAGAAGCTATCATAGGAGAGACCTCAGGCATTGCTGGGGATACGGATATTATAAGTATGCCAGCCATATCATATTAGCATTGATAAACGTAGAGTACACATGTATTGCCTCTGAGATTGCATTAATGGGTGGAATGGATGGTTGCCCACTGTTATAAAGGGGGTTCCTGGTTGGCTGAGGTATGCACCCAGGCCAGATATGGACTATCACTCTAGTTAGGGTGAGCTAAGTGCACACTAAAAGATAACCTCAGAGAAGGCAGGTTTATCAAAAGAGGCAATGTGTAACATTTTTGTGCAACATTCACCCACTTACACAATTAATACACCACAAAAAGACTCCACATGGGTTAATAAAAATAAACAATATTTATTTGATTAAAACGAGACCAAAATGACAAACATCCAATTGAGACTTTTCAAGTTATAATGTTTTCAAAATACGCTTGGAAAATCACAGTGCTAGAAATGCATTTGCTTCTTTTAGGTTAATTACGGTAGTGTTTACTGAGAGTGCTGAAAAGAAACTTGGAGTTCATGCCTTCATTGTGGTCTTGTTAGTCCGAGGTAACTGACAGGGATCCCGGCAGGGGATCAGCAGGTTCAGGTTCTGTTCTGTGTGGTGCAGACAGTCCAAACGAGGAATCGACCACTGGTCCCTTGGGACTGGTAAATCACAAACAGTTATGAGCCGCCGCATCAAGCCGGTTGACCACAGAGGACCTTGCGAGTCCCAACCCAGGACACAGTAACTTTTTGAATGCAAGAGCTGTCTTGTCCTTTGGGACCATCCTATTTGAAAAGTAGTGCACTGCCAGGCCGTGCTGGGTTGCCCTTGGTGATCGGAGAAGGCCCGGCGAAGTCATGCTGATCTCCTCCTGCAGCCTACAGTGTGCAGCACGGCTTCTGTAGATAAATCATCACGGGCGAAGCTTGGTAGCTGTGGCAATGCAGGTGCTGCGTCAGAAGGGCTTACCTCAGCTCTACGGCGTCGGCTCGGGCTCAGAGGTGGTGCTTGTGGTCAGCACGTGGCGCTGAGCTTTGTAGATTACATGACACAAGAGAATGCTGGGTGCTGGCAAAGTGTAGCACTCGCTCTTGAAAGGTAAAGTCCTTCTGAAGAGCGGAGTCCTGGGGGCGCCATGGTAATCACAGAACTGCTCTTGCTGCGGGGAAATGAGAAAAGTTCAGAAATGAAGTCTTTGATGGCCTTGAGACTTCAGAAAACAGGAGGCAAGCCAGCAAGCCCGTGGAGTCACTCTGGGTTCAAGTTAGATGGGTCCAGTCCTTGTCCTAAGCAGGGCAGAGATCAGCAGGCAGCAGTGCAGCTTAGCAAAACAGATAAGCAGTTCCTTGGAACAGTCAGTAACAGCACAGTGGCAATGCTTACAGCACAACAGACTTTACTCCAGCAGAGTTCTTCCCACGTCCAGTACTGCACTGATTTGATAGGGCCAGAGCCCTATTACTTATACCCAAAAGTCCCTTTGATGTAGAGGGTGACTTCATAGGAACTCTCTGAAGTGCACAAGGATCCCTTTCAGCCCAGCCTTGGCTCCAGGCTTAGTAGGTGGTAAATCACCCCTTTGAGTGAGGGCAGAACACCACCTATTCTTATATAAGCTTGAGCCACTTCTCCCCCTTCCTGCCCAGGAAGGCTATCTGTATGCACACCCAGCTCTCCTGTGCTCTGGCAGTCTAGAGATAATGCGCAAAGTGTAGCTGACACCAAGCCCAGACATGTATTAGAGACAGGCTGTCAGGCACAAACAGTTATAAGCACAGAGAAATGTCCATTTTCTAAAAGTGGCATTTCTAAAATAGTAATGTGAAATCCAACTTCACCAGTAAAGAGTATTTATTATTACCATTCTAAACATACTAATCATGAAAAAGCTACTCGTTTCTGATCGGGAATTACCATATAAAAATATATAAGGGAATTCCCAATGTTCGCCTTTGAGAGGAGCAGGCCTTACAGTAGTGAAAAACGAAATAGGATGTTTGTCACTACCAAACATGTCAAACATAAGGGTACATGTCCTAATTTTTACTGACACAGCACCCTGCCCATAGGACCTACCTTAGGGGTGACCTATGTGTAATATAATGGGGGTTTAAGGCTTGGCAAGTGGTTTTAAATGCCAAGTAGAAGTGGCAGTAAGCTGCACACACAGGCCCTGCAGTGGCAGGCCTGAGACATGGTTAAGGACTACTTATGTGAATGGCACAAGCAGTGTTGCAGACCCAATAGAAACATTTAATTTACAGGCCCTGGGCACATGTAGTGCACTTTACTAGGGACTTAATAAATATGCCAATTGGGTATGAGCAATGCTAACATGTTTTAGGGAGAGAGCACATCCACTTTAGCACTAGATAACAGTGGTAAAGTGACCAAAGCCCTGAAACCAGCAAAAACGAGGTCAGAAAAAATAGGAGGAAGAAGGTAAAATGTTTGGGGAAACCCTGCAAAAAAGGGACATTTCCAACACCCACCTTCTCTTTTCTTTATTATTCCTTTTTGCTAACTGTAAATAACGACTTTAATTACATTCTGAATGTATTTAATGTTACTATTGTTTTTTTTCGGTTTAATGGTTGAATAAAATCCCCAATTAAAAAATGATTTTCTCCTATTGTATTAGGACTAAAATGCTTGATAAGAGCTGGGCAGATAGTTGGTGAAATGGATTCTAGTGTGAAGTTGTATTGCTTGAAATATATGTTTGTAATTAGATTGGTTGGTGTTTTTTGACGGTTATAAATCTAAGAGATTTTGAGTGCATAGATTGTGCATACAAACACTTGGGGCCCAATTTTGGATCTTTGCCGGACGTACTTTTACATTTTTTAGAAATCACTAACATTCCTAGTAGTACTCTTGAAAAGCTGCACCATGTGTACAGCTGGGAATGCCATGTGCCTATTTCTACAGACTCCTTTTTCTGCTGTGTAGATTTCTACATAACATAGCTATGTGCACAGAAGGAATAATGCCTCCTGCGCAAAGGCACAGTTTTTTTTCTTCTCAGCGGGGAGTGTTGGTAATCCATTCCCCTTCCCATTCCGAAAGGGGAGTTAAACCAGTCCTTGGTTAGAATATGTATCTGGCCATTTCCAGAGTGGAAAGGGGGTAGAGAAGTTTTGGATGCTCATGATTGTACATGTTTTTGGGTGTTCCCAAACTTCCAAGGTGAACCACTCCTTGGAAGTCCCACTTCCCACTCCTTGCGTGTAATTTACTACTGTGTATTTTTTCATACTTGTAGTGGAGAAATCTGTAGTATTAACTACATTTCCGCCCACAAGGTATCATTTTGTGAATTACTGGTAGGTGTAAATAAATGTATCTATTGGTGTACAGTTGAGTTTACGGCCACAACTACCTTTGTGGAAAGGTCCCTTGAAGTTTATTAACTGAAGTTGTATACTTGTGTGCAGCTACTCTTCAGCTACATTGTAACTTGTAATGTGATAACTTTAAAATATATATGTGTGTGTATATATATATATATATATACATTCAATGAAAAAACCATAGGTTTCAGGCACGTTATAGTTAGAAATTAGCATTTAAAAAACCTTAGAAATTCACTGAAAAAACCATAGGTTTTAGGGAAAGTTATAGTTAGTTGGACATTGCACTTGTACAAAACCCGTGAAATTCCCCCGTTATAGTTAGTTCAGCTAACTATAACTCGCGCCCCCGCAATGCACTGCTGATGACGTCACATATTACATCACTCATGACATTGCAGAGAGGTGTTCAGAGGCCACACCCCTTTTTACACCACTCTGCAACGCAGCTCTGTGGCGCTTACTGGAGGTACCTGGTGGGCTAGTTGGCCCCCAGGGACCCTCAGGATTGAAGAGGAATTAATTCCCCAACTTAAAACGCGCCAAAGGGCGTGTTTGCACACATGTCACCTCAGGCCCCGCCCCTCCCTTCACCACTGTGCAAACACGCCCCGTGGCGCGTTTTAAGTTGGGGATCAGTCCCTTGAATCCTGAGGGTCCCTGGGGTCCAAGTAGCCCACCAGGTACCTCCAGTAAGCGCCACAGAGCTGCGTTGCAGAGAGGTGTAATAAGGGGCGTGGTCTCTGACCACCTCTCTGCAACGCAGCTCCCTGGCGCATACTGGAGGTTCCTGGTGGGCTAGTTGGCCCCCAGGGACCCCCAGTATTCAATGGGAATTAGTTCCCCATCTTACAACGCGCCAGGGGGCGCATTTGCTGAGTGCTGCAGGGAGGGGGCGGGGCCTCCGGCGCGATGCCGGTCTTTTTTTTTTTTTTGTCAGCAGCTCCCCTTGCTCAAAAGCAATGCTGGCTCCCCCAGGAGGCGGGGAGCCGTCGGGACCGTGGGGGCATTGGGGCTCCCCCCACGGTCCCCAACGCAAAGGGCCGGCCCCGGGGGATGGGGTCCCCAGGGCCAGAAGTGGCCCGGGAGGGGGGCCAAGCGGCCCCCCTCCCTTTTCTTAAAAAAAAAAAATGGCCGGGCCCCGAAGGATGGGGTCCCCGGGTCCGAAATCTGCCTGGGGAGGGGGGCCACGCCGCCCCCCTTCCCTTTAATAATGCGTTGTAAGATGGAAAATTAAGTCCCCATGAATACTGAGGGTCCCTGGGGGACAACTAGCCCACCAGGTACCTCCAGTAAGCGCCACACACCTGGATTGCTGAGAGTGGTCCGAGGCCACGCCCCTTTTTACACCACTCTGCAAACGCGCCTCTTGGCGCAATGCTGGTGGGGCGATGAGGTCCTCTTGTGTCCTGAGGACCTCAGGACACAAGTGGACTCCATCCCCCAAGCAGCAGTGCGCCAGGAGCCGCGTTTGCAGAGTGGTGTAAAAAGGGGGCGTGGCCTCGGACCACTCTCCGCAATCCAGGTGTGTGGCGCTTACTGGAGGTACCTGGTGGGCTAGTTGGCCCCCAGGGACCCTCAGGAATGAAGGGGACTTAATACCCCAACTTAGAACGCGCCAGGAGGCGTGTTTGCAGAGTGGTGGGGAAAGGGGGTGTGGCCTATGTCCACCTCTCAGCAATCCCACTGTGTGGGGCGTACTGGAGGTAAAACGTAGGCTAGTTGGCCCCTAAAGGACCCCCAGCAGCGAAGGCGACTTCAATCCCCATCCAAGAGCGCGCCAGGGAGCGCGTTTGCAGAGTGGTGGGCAAAGGGGGCGTGGCCTGCTAAGAGAACTTAGCAATCCTGATGTGTGGGACTTACTGGAGGTATTAGGAGGGGTAGTTGGCCCCCAAGGTTGTCGTTGGGGGCCAACTACCCTCTGTTACCTGCAGTAAGTCCCACACAGTGGGATTGCTAAGACGTCTAAGGAGGACATGCCCCCTTTCTCCACCACTCTGCAAACGCGCCTCCTGGCAGACTACGGGATGGGGGATGAAGTCCAATTTACTCCTGAGGGACTTTGGGGGCCAAGAAGCCCTCTTGGTACCTCCTCTAAGTCCTATGCAGCGGAATTCCTGAGCGCTGGTCGGAGGCCCAGCACCCTTTCTCCACCACTCTGCAAACATGACTACTACTTAAAGAAACATCTTTCTGCACCTCTGACTTTGAGGTAGTTTTAATCCCCCTGCCCTATTATGTACTAGGGCCTTACAGAGGAGGTCATGCCAATCACAGGGGTACCCCAACGCATAGTGTTCCCTAGTGTATGAAGGTGTTTTCACTGTATTCTAAGTGTCTTTTAGCATAGCACTGGCTCTAGGCCTGGTTAGTCGGAGTCAGGTACCACCAGTACCCGTCAGCAAAAAGTTGGGGGCACAGGATGACTTTGCAACAAGGCCTCTTTCTGCTCCTCTGTTGGTTCTTTGTGCACATCTCTTGCTTCTTTCTGCACCTTTCTTCGTCTTTCTGGACTTCTGTTGCCTCTTTCTGCATTTTTCTTGCTTCTTTCTGCGCCTTTCTTCCTCTTTCTGCACATGTCCTACCTCTGTAGGCATAGTTAGAAATTAGCATTTAAAAAACCTTTGAAATTCACTGAAAAAACCACAGGTTTCAGGGACGTTATAGTTAGAAATTAGCATTTAAAAAACCTTTGAAATTCACTGAAAAAACCACAGGTTTCAGGGACGTTATAGTTAGTTGGACATTTCACTCGTACAAAACCAGAGAAATTCGTCTGGTATAGTTAGTTGAGCTAACTATAACTCGCGCCCCCGCAATACACTGCTGATGACGTCACATATTACATCATTCATGACATCTGACGACAGCCTGACGCATTTCGATTTACATCTTTATCAAAGGCTTACGTAGTCAGAAGGGTGCATACGTAAGCCTTTGATAAAGATGTAAATCGAAACGCGTTAGGCTGTTGTCAGATGCTTGAACTTACCGGAAATCACGCTGCCTGTACCTAATAAAGCTGATGGGGAAAGCAACTTGTCTCTCGAGTGCGGCTCAATTTGTGGACACACCCCAACGAGCTTGAGATATATATATATATATATATATATATATATATATATATATATATATATATATATATATATATATATATTTTTTTTTTTTAAATTACATGGTTGTCAATGGGGAGGGGGCGGCACCAGGGGTAGCAGCTGCTACCCCTGGCTTGCCATTTTCTGCCACTGCGCTTGCTGCTCTTGTCATAAGGGCTCAGGAAGGCAGCGGCAGGAAGAGAAAGTAAACCTTTGTCTACCATGCCTTTACCTATTAGAGGCTCCTGGGGCACAAGGTGTCAATACTTTAATAACATCATGGGCTAAAGGGTGCATAATGTATCTTATGCTGTCCCTGATGTTTTGTCAGACCATTGTCTGATATCAGCACTTTTGCATGTTGATTTCATCTGGAATGTAGGCTAAGGCTGAAGAACCTAAGGAGAACGGAGAGGTCAGTTTAAATATGTATTCATTTATTTAAACTTGTTTTTCCCTTTTTAATTAGATGGTGCAGTCTACTGGAGGACCAGAACTTGCGTGTACTGTGCTAAGCCCACTCTTAACTAAAGATGCAATAGATTTCTTAAACCACACAGTTGTAAATCAAGAAAGGCTGCTGTGGATGTCCCTGGGTGACACTTGGAGCAAGGCAAGGTAAGAGGACCTTGTTGTTAATACTGCATTAGAGTTCGTGAAAAAAGTGTATAAAATTGCAAGCCCATTGTTTATCACTAACAGATATTTTAATGTAGATTATGCTTGCTTCCAGGCTATTATCAATTGCTTCCATTAAACCAGCTTAAAGGGAAAAACAAACTGCATACTTTAATAATTTACTATTTGAATGATTAAATACAGGTTTTACATTTTATTATTCCATGATAGTTTTCCAAACTAAAAAGCACACAGTAGAATGTGTATATTTTAATATTGTTGCACACACTTCTGAATATGAAGTTCTACTGAAACTGACGGCATTATGCTATAAAAATATGAACTTAGATTTATGTGAAAGGAAATATATCACTAGAACTCGTATACTAAATGAAATCACACTTTTTCAGTCAAAATGGTAATTCCTTTGAAGTAGAATTTCAGATAAGGAAATGTCACCACTCCGGGTAAAACTAATGAAATCCCATGTTTCCAATGATTATACTTTCTTCAAAGTCCTACAAATAGAATGATTTTTCTTAAGTTTTCAAATTTTCTTGTCCTTTAATCTATCCCTTCAGTACTCAGATTCTGCCTATCTGGTATTAATGTAAAATGGCACCCGAGTGTTTCCTAATCTGCTGTATACAACATTGATTCTTGTATCCCATTCATGATGTTGAAGAATTAAGTACCCAATTTTAAGGGCAATTAATTAAGAATTGCTAAGGATGTTGTGTGGGCTTTTGTGACAGGGTCCACTAATTTGCTAATTAGATTTTCATTTAACCCTTCAACGAGTAAAAAATGCTTATTTTTTAGAGAACTTGCTGGATTAGGGTAAACTGCAGCTGGTTTATGAGTTGTCTTTTTCAGAGTGATCTCTGAATGAACAAGTATCTAGTGTGGCTTATAGTATGTCCTATAAAGGAAGATTACAGACAATGAGAGAAAAACGATATTATCATGTCAGACATTGGGTCCTACAGCCTCATGTTAAAGTAGGTGACAGTAGGGATCTGATGTGCTTCGAAATGTTCCTGTGTAGCTATGATGATGATGGGTCATATAACAACTATGTTGCATCAACTTCTCAATAAATTAGAGGTAAGTGATAAGCTCCCATTTCAGAGAACCTGGGAGAGAGAACACAGCAGATCACTGGAAGGACATCTTGATCAGAGCCAACAGTCATGATTTAAACGTGTAGGAAGAAAAGGCTATTCAAAATACTAATTCTGATTTATAGCCTGGTATTTCTTACCAAACTAGAGTTGGAAGATTTTTCAGTATAGCCAGTCAGTGGCTACGAGCACCTCCCCAATCACTCCACTCCTCCCTTGAAGTAACGACTGAAGCAGCTTATAGGCACCTCCGAAGTGCTCTGAAATCAGTTCCTAACTTTTTGTCATCAGTTGACAAACCTTTTCCCCCCACAGTATTTCTTTCCAGTGTACAAGGAAATAAGTCCCCTCCTAAAATTACAGGGTATAAACCTTGTAGGGACTGTTGTAAATCAGTGTCTGTGGCACATCCCTATGAGGTGTCTCTATGCTGTTTTAAAATTGGCCCGACTCCATGTCATGCAAGAAATCTGCCTTAAAGCACCCAAAGGCAAACAAGCAACACAAAGACAAGCTGTAAGTAAGTCACCAAGCAGGTCCCCACCCGGCCCGACCATGACAGAGGCTCCTTCATTCGCCATAGACATTAGACAGACGTCTGAAGTCTTACATCTAAAGCTGCCTTCTGTTGAGGGAAAAATCCAATGTTATCATGGAGTTGTTACAACTTGGACAATTCCCATCTGAACACCTACCGCCATCCGAAGCTGTAACCGACACCTTCATGGGCAGATGGACCAAATCCTGCTTTTGCCTACCTTAAACAGACAAGTGGCACGTCATCACAGACCCTCTTTGGCTGACCCTGCCTTCAAAGTGCACCATTCTCTTCCTGAGTACAGTCCTCGACTAGCAGGGTTAACCCCAATTCTTTTCCTGCTACCCCCGACATAAAGATGAAAAGAATTAAGACATTTGGTGAAATATTTACTTCTACTAGCCTTGCCCTTAGATCAGTCAATGCTAGCTACTTACTAGGCAGGTACTTCCATGCATTTTGGGACTCCGTCTCAGAAGTCTTACAAGTAGTCCTAGAAGAAGTTGGCTCTAATTTGGTGCAGACTATTCAAGATGGCCAAGATGCGGCCAAGTATGTCATCTGGTCAGGTTTGGACATAACAGACTACTTAGAGCAGTCAATACTAGTGTGCTCCAGTGCCTCGCGTGGATGAGATCCACAGGGTTTTCTGGTAATTTTCAGGCATCACTATTGTATGTATATGCCTTTTGACTGCTGTCCGCCCTTTGGCGAGAAGGTAGACTTCCTTCTTGTGCAATGTAACAAGAATAGAGCTACTATGCACTCTCTCGATTTTTCCAAACTCGCAAGACAGTATACCCAACAATTTGGCCTCATTAGAGGAATCACTAGGGGTTTTGCCTATAGACCGCATTAAAACCCACCACTCCAACTGACACCCCAGTGCTTTTGGGTTTAGGGATCCAGCAGACAATGTTCAGGCTCGCAGAGACCATGAACCTCCTAGTCTCCAGCCTCTCCAGCAGAAGCATGCAAACCCATTTAGCTTGTCCTTAGGAGCACACGACCACTCTGTGGGAGGCAGGATCAGTTGTGACAAGCGACTACATCTGATAGGTGGGTACTGCATTTGGCCGAACAAGGCTATGCCCTGCCATTCCGTTCTATCCCATGGCATTTTCCTCATCGGGGCAGCTTTCGGAGGACCATTTGTTTATTTTGCTGCAAGAAGTTGACTCTTTTGGACAAAGGAGCAATACAGACAGTCTCGGAGATCGGGACTTGGTACTTCTTTCACTATTTCCTTTTGCTGGAAAACAACAGAGGCCTCTGTTCTATTTTAGATCCTCAACCCCTCAGTTTCTTTCTGTGGAAGGTCAAATTCAAGATGCTCACGCTGGCCTAGGTTGTATCTGCCCTGAATCCAGAAGACTGGATGGTAGATTTGGAGGAGTTAGATCTGCAGGACGCCTATTTCCATTTCCCCATCCTGCAGGCCCACAAGCAGCACCTGCGGTTCAAAGTGGGCCAAGAGCATTTTCAGTTTGCAATGCTCCCTTCTAGCCTCCCCAAAACCTCTCAACTGGTCTCAAAGATTATGATGGTGGTCGCGGTGTACTTTTGGAGGTTGGGTAACCCAGTCTTCACCTACCTTGACAATGGGCTGCTGAAGGCGGGCTTGCTGCAATCCATCGTAAACCACCTCCAGATGACTGTGAACCTCACTACTGGGGTTCACCATCAACTTGCCAAAGTCACACTTGACTCCTTTGCTGAGGCTTTTTTTTTTGGGAGCCAAACTAGATACCGTGTACTTTAGGTCTTACCTCTGGATCAACGATTCCAAGACATTCAGACTATGATCCCAGTGTTCCAGCCTCGGTCCTGGGTTTCATTGAGGATGGCTCAGGGGGTACTTGGCCTGCTGTCATCCTGCCAATCAACCATGCCTGATAGCACAGGCGGGCTCTGCAGTGGGATCTGACATCTCAATGGGCCCTGCACCAAGAGAACTGATTCCATTCTAGTTTTAGAGGAGACTGCTCAACCGACCAGTGGTATGCCCCTCTCTTCCCCATCCAGAGAGGGTGGTCATAATGGAAGCATTTCTTCTGGGTTGGGTAGGTCATCTGGGAGAGGTAGAGATCAAGGGACTTTGGACTTTGGCCCAGATCAACTTGGTGGAGTTTTGGGCCATTCGCTTGGCGTCGAAAGCCTTCATGTTGTCCATAAAGGGGAGGCTGCTTCAAACCCTTTCAGACAACACCACCACTATGTTATTGCACCAATGGATGCTTGGTGGGGTCCTGGGCTCTGTGTAAGGAGGCCATGCTCTTCTGGACCTGAATTGTCAAAGCATTTCCCAGATCGTTCATCACCTGGCGAGATCTTTAAACGCCAGGGCGGATTAACTCGGCCAATGACACCCAGCGCATCATGAATGACAACTACACCCAGAGGTTGCACAGGGAGTCTTCCATGAATGGGAAGAACATTTGCTCAATCTGTTCGCAACTGCCAAGAACACAGTGTCAGCGCCATCTGATAATACTCTCTCTGAGATTCATTCCACTAAGAGTGAAGCATGCCATCACACCACTGTCTCGCCAGTCCAGAGTTGCGAAGATCAGGAACGACTGGGGCCAAGTAATCCTAGTGGCTCTAAATGGGGGCAGGAGGGGGTGGTTCCCTGAACCTTTGGGCATGTGCATCTGTCCTCCTATCCTGCTGCCACTTCGAGAGGATCTCCTGTTGCAGCAGCAGGGCAATGTCCTGCACCCTGGCCTGTGCAATCTAATCCTCCATGCATGGAGCTTGAGCTTTGGCAGTTGAATGCATTTGATCTCCCAAAGTATTAGGTGCCATCCTGGTAGCCAGACGCCCATCTTCAAAATTTGCACTGGATAGTGGGACAAGGGTTGTGCCTTTAACAAAGATCTATTGTAGATCAAACTGTCACTGTTTGTTCTATCTTTGGTCCAGCAAGGGCTTGTAGTGGGCACGGCTAAAGGTTGCCTGTTGGACCTTTTGGCTTTTTTACATTTAATGAACCAGCCAGCCATCCATGTTGAAATCTCCTGTTGTCATGCATTTTCTTAGAGTATTCGTCCACTTGTTTTCTCCAAAGTCTTTTGTGAGGCCCAGTGGAACCTAAATTTGGTTCTCACTTTTCTTATGTCCTCTTTTATGTCCCTGTTTGAGCCTTCACACAGCTGTCCTTTGTCTCCTGACCCTGAAAACGATCTTTATCATTGTGATCACCTCAGGCCATCCCATGAGTGAGTTTCAAGCTCTGTCAATCTAGCTGCCCTACACCACCTGATTACAGGACAAGCTGGTGTTGAGTACTAAACTGGCCTTTCTACATAAGGTTGTGAGTCACTTTCACGTCTGACAGTTCATCACATTCCTTATGTTCTTTACACCACCTCAGCCCTCGAAAGTTGAGAGACTCCATTGTTTGACCCCAAAGGAGTGTTGAGCATCTACACACCAAAGACCATCAGCTCTTTGTGGGGTTCTCTGGGGCAAAGAAATGCAAAGCAGTACAGAAGAGGACCTTATCCAGTTGGATAGTCCTCTGCTTCAAGATCTGCTACAGGTTAGCCAAGAAGCATCCTCCTGAGGCATTGTGGTCTCGCTGCTGCTGCTACTACTGTGCTGGCATGTGACGTGCCTGACGTATATATTTGTCATGCTGCTATTTGGGCATCAGGGCACACATTCACAAAGCTTAATTGCCTTGACAGCCAGGTCCAAATGAAGACCATTTTGGTAATTCATTCCTGCAGGACTCTTTGGATCTAAGTCATCCCACAGACCGGGGAGGGGAGGTACTGCTTTGGCATCAGTTCTAAAGCTGAAGCAACTGTGGGTAGAAGTATCAATTAGAAGAACAAGTTACTTAGCTTCAGTAACTCTCTTTCTGGTGGATACTCTAACCACTGACTCCTCACTGCTCTTTCACCTCCCTGTTGTGTGGAGTGAACTCCTTTCCATCTACAAAGGTCCCATATAGAGATCTGCACACTGGCATGAATAATTACTTTTTGGGCTCTAGGGCAGAAGGCACAGACAAAGTCCAGAAACAAACTAACAGCAGCATGCATGGGTGTTCCCTATATGCGACTCCAGTCATAATTACTGGCCAGAATGGAGTTAACGCGACCCGAACAATGCCATCTGCCATGCTGGGACTATGCTAAAAAATCTTCTGCCTCCAGTCTGGTGCCTGAGGATACTCTGTGGTAAGATAAGTTTTTCCACCGGGAAGAACTTTACCAAAGGTAAGTAACGTGTTCATCAGTGGCATTTCACACCTGCTAAATTGGGCTCCATGGACTTATCGGAATGAACCCTATGCTTTAGGGGATGTGGAGAGGCTAGTTCCCTGACCCATCTCCTATGGTCTTGCCCATAAATATGGGAATTTCGGCCTATGGTCCTCCAGACCATTGAAGCTGTGCCAATTCTCGCAAATAATATACCATTTGCTACTGGCAATGGAACAAATTATTCTAGCACGCTGAAGAATTACAATATTGCCTTTAGATTTCAGTTGCCCTTTGGTTAGGTGTCGCAGATTGACCTCTAATTGTCTAATAAAACATCCTACGCCTGAAAGCTTTGTGGTGCAGGCCTCAACATGTAAGGTGAATCCAAATGGCTTCAATTCAGACTCCCCAGACAGTAAATCGAAACGTATTAATGCACTTGGGAAGAATGTTTTCATCAGCTAACTTAGCCCTATAGTTCTTGAATGTGATTTGCCTTCTGGGCAGGTGCACTCATGCTTTGTGGGACATGACCAGTGATATCTTGCTGTTCTGGAAGACCTTATGGCATTTTTTACCTAAACAATTCAAGATTGGCAGTATACAGGAAAACATGTGCTGAGCACTGACCTGGGCACCACCCATTGGATAGGCCATGCTATCAGCACCAGCACCGGGCTTAGATGACACACTTTGATATGGGCCACTGGATATTCTGGGGACAACATGGACATGCCCTTTGATGGACCTCAACTTTTTGGAGAAAAGACTGACTTGGCACTTAAGCAATTTAGAGATAGTTGTGCCGCAGCACTATCCTTGGGATTATTCTCACCAGCCTGCCAGTTTCACTAGCAGTGCAGAAAATGTAGGGGTTACTCCAGAGATCTAGATTACCAGCATTGTCAACCATCTTTTCTGGGGCAGCAACCAGTCCAACCTTTTCGATGGCCGAGGATGTGGTGGATGTCATACCTGTTTATTCAAGCAGGAGAAGTATTAATTTACTTCCTTCTCCCCAGCTTCAGTGGCACCCAAGCTGCTTTGATTTGTTCATCCAGACCTGCAGTAAGTCGGTAAGGGGCAAGTCTGCCTCTCACCCCCTCTCCCCCCTGGCTGGTAAATTATCCCTTCAGACCAATGGATTTCACAGATCGTTCAAAAGTGCTATGCCCTGCTTTTCATTTCTACCCTGCTTCCCCTTCCCCTCATGCAAGGGCAAATTTTGGCAGACCACACATCAATATTAATGCAGGAAGCCAAAATCCTGCTGACAAAGGATGCCATCAAACAGTTGCTGGACTCAGAAGGGTATGAGGGGCGCTACTCTCTCTACTTCCTCATGCTGAAGAAGGATGGAGGCTTCAGTCTTGTACTGGGCTTATAGCTGTTGTATGCCTTTCTGAGAAAGGACAAGTTCAAAATGTTTACTCTGTTGCAGATCCTCTCTGCTCTGGATCCTAAAGGCTGGATGGTGTCCTTGGACTTGCATGATGCATATTTTGATGTACCATTCCTGCATTCCCACAGATGCTACCTTGGGTTCATGGTGGGGTCAGATCACTTCCAATTTGCCTTGTTACTCTTTGGCCTTACCTAAACCTCTCGAGTGTTCATGAAAGTGATGGCGTTTGTCGCAGCTCATCTTTGAAAGTTAAGGAAACATGTATTCCTGTACCTTGATGACACGCTGTTCATGTGGGCTTGCCTCACTCACAGATCAATGCTAGACTACCGCCATTCTCTTGACTTCCTTTGTTTTGCCATCCATGAGCTGAAGCCCTACCTGTGCCCTATGCAGAGAATTCCTTCATGGGGGCTATTCTGTATACTCTGGTGTTCAAGGCTTTTCTATCACCACAGCAAGTCTGGGACATTCAGGATGTGATCCTAGTGTTTCAGGCTTAGCCTGGTTCTCAGGGAGGATGGCTTTGAAGCATCGTGGGCTACTTGCTTTGTGCATCCTCTTGGTTTCTTATGCCAGATGGCAAATGCTGACTTTGCTGTGGAACCTCAGATTTCAGTGGTTCTAGCAATGGGGCAGTCTTTAGAGTTCTATCCAGGCTTTTTAGGGGATGCCTTGGGATCTTCTGTGGTAGCAAACAAACACCAACCTGACCTGCAGCACGCCACTCTCCCTTCCTCACCCAGACTTGACAGATGCATCACTGCTGGGGTGAAGGGGGTCACCCAAGAGAGAGGTGGAGAACAGAGACCTTTGATCTCGAGTGTAGTGCTGGCTCCATATCAGTCTTTTGGAGCTTCATGCAATAGGTCTGGCACTGAAATCTTCCCTGCTGTCCATTAGGAACAGACTGCTGCACGTTCTCATGGGCATAACAGCCACCTTCTGGGACTGCAACAAACGGGGGAAGTGGGATTCTGGATCAAGTGCCAGAAGGCCTTTTGTCTTTTGAAATGGCTGGAGCAGCACCATATTTTTCTGGTGGCCATCCACCTTGCAGGGTTCCTGAATACCACCGCGCGGACGATCTAAGCAGGAGTCAGCTGGTGGAGCACAAATGTCAGTAGCATCATTGAATTGTGGGCATCCCCTGGCTAGATCTCTTTGCCCCCTCTGTGAACGTGCAGCGTTGCTACTTCTGCATGCTAGAGTTCCCTCCATGAGTCACTGGGATGCTCATTCCATTTGCATTAGGTCACGTGTTACCTGTATGCATTCCCACCATTGCCTCTTCTGTCTGCAAGAAAATAAGGACAGGGTCCAAGTCATCTTGTTAGCCTTGGATTGAGCAAAGACAGGGAGGTACACAGATCTTTTGAGCCTGATTATTTGTCTTCTGATCCGGCTACCTCCTTGGGAGGAATTTCTGTTTTAGCAGAAGAGGCAGAGACCTACACCTGAGTCTTCACAAGCTACACTTCTAAGCATGGCGATTGAACTGTGAAATCTGAGTTTCTTTTTTTTGTTGCCTGAGTTAGTGGATGTCATCTGGCAGCCAGATGTCTTTGAACGAAATCCACTTAAGCTTGATGCTGGGAGAGGTTGTTATCTGATGTGGGACCTATCATCTTGATCCTCTGCAAGCCAAATCTTTCTATGTATTGTTTGTTTTGTCATTGGCCAAGCACAGTCTTCCAGTGGGCACAGTTAAGGGTCCCATGTCCACCATTATGGCTTTTTTTAAAATCTTTGCTGAATCAGCGTTCCCTTTTCAAGGCACCTGTGGTGATTTGCTTTCTGAAATGTCTTATTCGCATGTTTCCTCCAAAACCTTAAATCATGTTACAGTGGGACCTTAATTTGGTTCTCACATCCATCATGTGTGCACCATTTGAGCCTATCCATAATTAGTCCCTCTGGCTTCTGACAATCAAAACAGTATTTCTCATTGTGATCACTTCTGCGTGCCACATGAGTGAATGTAGGCTCTTTTGATGCAACCTCCCTACACCCATTTCTTTACAGACCATTTGATGCTGAGGACTCGGGCCACCTTCCTGCTGCAAGTGGAGTCGCCCTTTTATGTAGGCCTGGCCGGAGCACGCAGAATTTCACTCCGCAGCAAATGTGCATTTTTAACAGCAGTATAAGCAGCAAGCCACCTCCCTCCCACCCTCCGCACTACAGTCCCACATTTCAACAGCAATTCAACACACATGACACAGCGTTACGGTACAGAGCAGGTGGGACGAGACCCCATTAGTTTGCACGTATTTCTTAGCTGGGTCCACCTGTACATGCCATGCAGTCTAGGATCTACTGGAGGCTACAGGCCAGCCGGATAATGATAGTGTGCACAACGGGAGATTCGATTGCACATCACAAATGGCGCATTTGGGTGGGTCAGTGTCTGCGCGCCGGTGCCATCTTTGAATTGGTTAAATGGCTTTGATTATCCAGTTTTCCCAAACCTCTGATGAGCCATTATGGATGCACTGTCATTTTGAGTATGGTTTCAACTTCACATTGCATGAATATTGCACTGCTCTTTCCTTTTTTGGGTTCTCTACATGAGACATAGTCCTGCTCGAACAAGAAATAGACAGCACTCTAGTTGTTCTGAAGTTCGATCATTGTGCAGGGATCTGTTTAGTTTGTCCGTCCTTTGTTTCCAGCTGGTGGGTGGTAAACTTCGCTCTGCCAGGTTTGGAGTCGTTTTTGCCAATCTCCATGCTCCAAGCAGAATATGGAGTGGCAAAATGCCACAAACTCTGCCAGCAAAGTGGAGTTTACCACCCACACCTACTTTTATGTCAGAAAGTTAATTATCCTACTGGCCGTCTTCACTGCACCTCACCCCTGAAAAGAGGAGGAGAGGCTTCATTGGCCTGACCCTGAGAGGGCACTGAGCTTTTATATTGACCTTAGAAGGGACCACTGTGTGGCCAACCAGCTCTTTGTTGGTTTTGCAGGGACCAATTAAGGCAGAACGATGCAGAAGAGGTGGATAGTTATTTGTATAAAGGTATGTTATAGGTTGGCCAGAAAGAGCCCCCCTAAAGGCCTGGAGGGCAATTATACCAGGAACAAAGTTGCAACAACTATGCTAGCAAGGGGAGTGGCTGTCCAGGACATCTGCCATGCTGCGACATAGATGCCTGTGCATACAGTCTTGAAGCACTACTCTGTTGACAGCTACGTTCACTGGTAGGATCATTTCTGTGGTGGTACAAGATCACTGAAAATCCACCTGTTGACGTGCAGGAGTCGTTGCTAGGGAAACCAATTCCGATCCAGTCTGGCTCATGGGAAATTGTAAAGGTGAAGGATCTGTTGCGTTTAGAGAATCCACCAGAATGAGCATTAACAAAGGTAAGTAACTTTTTCGTAACAGTACTTGGTGGATTTGGATTTTGAACTTCAATAATATAGTCTAGTAATATGAAAGAAGAGTTGAAGATTTAGTCAATACACATCCATGAATACCCTTCAATTGCCTACAAGAGCTGTGTACATTGAGTACCTAAATTAAATCTTACCTTCAGAGAACAGAAAGATCAGCAGATTTTGCATATTCTTAAACTACAGATCTCTTTTGAACTTTAATTCTGCCAGCATTCCTTAATACTTGTGATTATTACAGCACATACTTGTTATATACTATGGTATGTAATATTGAATGACTGTTTTTTTCCTGGTAAACTTAAATTAAGTTAAAAAAAGAAGGCAACAATATTATAAGCAAAACCAAAAAATGCATTTTCAAATGAAAGTGCAGCTGAATCTCAACTACAGAGTGGGTGATAGTGGCTCTTATTGTTGGTGTTTTGTCACTTTTTGTTTCCTCTAGGAAACCCACGTTTAATTGCCCTTTATCGTTGAGGCTATTACTTACTTTCCAAGTGTACCCGTGAATATACATAGTGTTGGAAATTACCATAGTTTGCGAGGTGCACCTCCAGATTTTGCTTGTGACTGTTTTTGCTGCCAGTAGAACTCTGTGCATTTTACCCCAGCTAACCAGGCGTAACGTGCCTGTGCTCCTCCTTTCAACTTGATGAAATTGGCATTCTCCCTTTAGCCTATTCAACACACCTATCGGTCCTTAGTATATGGTACCTAAAGTGTACCTAGGGCCTGTAAGATAAATATTACCAGTGGGCTGCAGCATACATTGTGCCACCCAATGTGGCGTCAGAAGAAACATGTCTGCAGGCTTGCTTATGTGTAGCCCAGTGGAGCAGGGTTTAACTGAAAAATTCCATCTTTCAAAATACTCCTCTAGACTGGCCGAACCCCTTCTTTTGTAAGTCACCCCTAAGTAGGTTTTACTGCCCGTTATGGTAAGGTGCATGATATTTCAGAATAGGGCATGTCGAAGTTTAATATTAAACATGTCCTTATAGTGAAAAGGCCCAAAAGGCCATTTTCACTGTAGCAGGGTTAGCTGTTCAATAGGAAAGCAGTGAGACACAATCTCACATTTAGTCTTGCTATCTCTGCTTACTAAGCAGCTTCATTGTTCTTTCTTGAACTTTTTAAAATATTTATAACAAACCTAATTTAGTGGTAAACTCAAGAATGACATATTTTAGAACAGGTACTTTTGAAAAGTCTCCTGTTAACTGCCTAAGACTTCTAGATTCCATTTGCATGAGCTTCCAACTCTCACCCAGGAGCTGAATAACCCACTTGATTAGGTGTGAACTTGTACCTAGAGCTGAGACAAAAGCCTTGGTTGAGTGGTGGTGTTCTGATTCACTGGCAGTCTGACCATCTGGGCTGTGCTGGAACTTAATTGTCCTGTGACCTAGCTTGTCACAGGTAGATGTAGCTAACACCTGAGCCTGCCCTCTTCCTTTTTTCTCCTAGCCAACCACGTACCAGGCCTAACTGGAAGAGGAGCTGCCCCCAGAACTGGTTTTGAGTGACCACAGAGGGAGAGGTTGCTCATTTCCTTGGCCATACCTCTAGGGTGGTCAAAGGAGCTCTGCACAAGGAAAGAACGTTTCCTCCATGTTGGTTTTGGGCAGAGATGAGCATTGTTGGATTGTTTGCAGTAAGCTCCACAGGAAGTGCTGCAAAAGTGGATAGGATCTTCCCTGGTAATGTTTATCCCATTGGTTAGGGAGTGGCCAGGAGTATCCCCCACCCACAGACTGGCACTGGACATAAATGTGGCATCCTCGCGCCCTCCTCTGCTCTCTTCAGAAGAGATTAGACTGGCTGGCTGTGAACCGATCAGAGCCCTGTAAACTGGATTTGCTCTTCCTCTTGTACTTGAAACACAGGAGTGTACTTCACGGGTCATAAGGCTGAACTTCTGCTTGGGTTACAGGGACACAAAAGGTTCCAAAGGCCTTTTTTGCATTCCCAAGTGACCAGTTCCAACTAGACCTGACCTGGATCCTGCTTCTGGCCTATGCTGGAGCGACTCTTGACCCCCAAAGTCATGTCTACAAGGTCCTGGACCATTGACTTGTGTCAAAGTGTACACCTAACAAATCCTGAAACCTAGAACTTAGAAACATTTTGCCAACATTTTGTTCTGAGAACCAGCAGGGAACAAGGAAGACTTGCCAAGCCGATCCGACGAAAGTGCTTTGCCGCTGGACCAAATATTCACGTTGCTCCAGCTATATTCTTTTCCGCAGCACGGAATCTGATTCAGCAGGAGCGCATGGAGAAGGTGAGCCCTGTTCGGTTTGAATGAATCTGAGCTTCAAAAAAGTGGCATGTCTGAAGAAAGAAATCTTCACCGGGCAAAGGCACAAAAAGTTTCCGGCCTGCGAGAGACCTTCCGTGGGTGTAAAATTCTAATTTCTCCCACTCTGAACTTTTCTGACAAAATTCAGCTGCCTCATTGAGACCTCATACAGCGCCTGTCCGACAATGTGAAGACCTCTTCAGCCACAGCCCGCTGAGGTTTTTTGACTTCCATTCCAGAAGGTAAAACTTTTCACCTGGACCAGCCTGTCCTCAATCGCCGTCAGCCTTAATCCTTACCCATGTACTTGTCAAGCACAACCAGGTGACCGCTTTTAGCGCATAACACTATTGGGCTCTATCTTAAACCTTAAATTTGAGAAATTAACCATTCCTGTAGGAAATTGGGTTACTGGTTTGGAGGTGTGAAACCCCACTCAAGCAGCAATCCCAATTCTTGTCAGGGTGAAACACAAGCAAACCCTATATTAACCTGTGCTCGAACCTCAGGTAGCTTGGCACTATAGCAGTCCGGCTTAATTAGAGGCAATGTGTAAATTATATATGCAGCACTTCAAATAGTATTGAAGTGAAGACCCAACAGAAGAAAAATCCCATACCAATTTATACAAACAGAGTAAAATTCGATAAATTATTTGTCACCAAAACGACAAAAATCTCATTGGTAAAACTGGAGATATGCAGGTTTAAATATTTAAATAGAACAGTGCTTAAACGCACAAAGTGCCAACCGTGGTTATCTGGTTGCACCAGAATGGGAAAAAGTCACAAGTGCAGTCAGACCACCATGGAGTACAGACCATCTATAGGGATCAAGTTAGGCCTTTTGAACAAAGTACCTTAAATCCTGTTTGCGGAGCGCTGCAAGGTCCTGCTTCAAAGATGTGTCACAGTGGTAATTCAGCCCTTAGATGCCAGGTCCTACGTCGAGGATCTGTTGTGCAGTGGAGTTTGCGATGACCATCTACAGGGACCATGCAAGGCCTGTTGAACAAAGTACCTTAAATCCTGTTTGCGGAGCGCTGCAATGTCCCACGTTGAAGATGCATTGCACAGTGGTTATTTGGGGGTGCGATGCAAGGTCCTGCGTCGAGCATCAGCGGTGGTTCTGATGACCTGCAGGGTTGCGAGGAGTTGTGCTGCTCTGCATTGGTTCTGCTGAAGACCATATCTGGACTGGCAGAGCACCTTTAGCCCCACTTGGGGGGGTTAGGACTCACATAAGGTAGAGTTCTGGTGCAGGGTTCAAGATGATTGAAGTCTTTTCTGTCTCTGAGGCGCTGATCAGGAGGCCAGCCAACTAACCTTTGGAGACTTAAAATTTCAACTTCACCATTAAAGAGGGATTTAAAGTACAATTTTTAAACCCTAAACATGGCTCTCCTACCTGCTCCAAATCAAACGTTATCACTTATTAAGTTAATAAGCTAACCCTATGTTATCTCATGGGAGAGGTAGGCCTTGCAATAGTAAAAAGCAAATTTTGATTTTTCTCAATACCAGGACATGTAAAATTTAAAACTACATGTCCAACTTTATAAATACAATGCACCCTGCCCTATGGGCTGTTTAGGGCCTACACTAGGGGTTACTTATATGTATTAAAAAGGAAGGTTTAGGCCAGGCAAAGGGTTTAATTTATCAGGTCGAAATGGCAGTTTGGGCAATGGCAGGCCTGGCACACATTTGAAAGGCTACTGAAGTGCATGGCACAAGGAAAACTTTCCTAGCTCTCGTAATGGAAAGTTTCAATTCTATTTAGGACACAAAGGCAAGGATTATGCTTTTCTATTTTCTCTTTATTTTCACCAGCAGCACCTTTTTAACATTATCAAACTACCATTCCCATGAACCATTGAGAAAAGTAATGCGAATCACATAACCAATCATAGTCTTCCATCATAAATAAAAGTTCTTCCTCTGTCTTCATGCCCCCTCTTTCGCGTGACAGAATCCACCTCTTCCTTGCATGTTATTCTGGCTTTGATGATTCCATTCCTAATAATGATAAATAGGTGGTTATATCCATATCTTTCTATAATCTCTTGTCAGAAACAATACTCTTAATTTAAACCAATACATTGTGTAACAATATCAAAGTTAAATATTAAACCAGACATTATTTGAAAAGTATTGCTCGGCAAACACACGCCACAGCGATCTAGGACAAGATCTCATCCCTCACCCCGGACGTCAACTTCTTCACAGAGACCTGGCTGAACCCCACTTCCATGCCAGACATCACCATCGCCATACCCGAAGGCTACAAGATAACACACTGGGACCAAATAAACGAGCACAGAGGTGTAATTGCCATCATCTACAAGGACACCATCTGCTGCACAAATTCCTTAGATGACCCCTGTGCCCAATTGGAGCATCTTAATTTCCAACTTCAAACATATGTAAAATGTACCATCAGAGGCACCCTCGCATACAGACCACCAGGACCACGCCCCAGATTGTGCAACACTATCCCTGACCTCATTGCCCCGATCGCCATCGAGTCCGAGCACTGCATCTTCCTAAGAAACCTTAACTTCCACCTCGACAACTCCGACGATACCAACACAACTGGTCTCCTGGGAAGCATGAGCAACATCGGCCTCGAACAACTTGTCACCAACCCCACTCACGTTGCAGGACACTCACTTGACCCCACTTTTACATCCAGCAACAGAGTCAAGTACAATTACAAATCTCAGCTCACCTTGACTGACCACTACAGTGTCCACTTCACCATCTGAGGATCTACCAACACTGGCACCACACCCCTCAGCTCCACACACACAAACTGGAAAAATGTATCAGAGGAACAATGCTCTCAGCTCCCACCTGACCCAGAACAGGCTGCTAAGAATTGGGTTGCGGAATGCACCAACATAATCACCCCTGCCAAGCCAGCCAAACCCAAAGTATCGGCCAGAAGAGCCAGCTGGTTCTCCACAGAGCTGAAACCTCTGCACGCAACTGTCTGCAACTAGAAAGGAAGTGGCGTATTAGCGAAAAGACAGAAGAACATACCACCTTCCAAACACCACTCAGCCAGTACCACCATGTCCTGAGACAAACAAAGAAAAACGCTCTGGCAGACTGCATAGAAGTCAGCACAAACCACATCAAGGAGCTCTTCACCATCATGAAGGAGTTCTCCAGCCCTGCAGCCACCAGGTATGACATCACCCCCTCCCAAGGACTGTGTGACAGCCTGGTGGACTGCTTCCACAATAAGATCTCAGCCATCTACGAGAACTTCAAACCCCAACCCCCTGCAGCCAACGGCATCAGCCTACTCACACCCACAAACCCCGAACACCTGCTCACCCATTGGGACTCTCTCACAACACAAGCCACAATCTCCATCATGAACTCACGTACACTCTGGAGCACCCATTGACCTTGTCCCCATCACATCTTCAACCTCAATATCAAGACGATTGGTTACGAGCTCAAGAAAGACCTGAACACCTCCTCCACCACGGCCTCCTTCCCTGAGGACTGGAAACACCCTGAAGTGAGACCCCTCCTGAAGAAACCGTCTGCGGACCCACCAGATTTGAAGAACTTCCGGCCCATCTTCCCTCCTCCCATTTCCAGTGAAGGTTCTCGAGAAACCACCAAACACTTGGAACACCACAACCTCCTTGACCCCTCTCAATCCCGATTCCGAGCCAACCACAGCCCTGAGACAGCCCTGATAACAGCCACCAACAACATTAGGGCCCTCCTAGATCAAGGAGAAACAGCAGCCCTCATCCTCCTGGACCTGTCATCCTCCTTCGACACGGTCTTCCACCAAATCGGAATCCAGGGAGACTCCCTGAAATGGATTGCCTCATTCCTCACCCGAAGAACCCAGAGAATCTGTCTCCCCCCTCCCCATTCACCTCGGAACCTCAGGAGACCATCTGCATCATCCCACAAGGATCGTCCCTTAGCTCCACCCTCTTCAACTCGTACATGACCCCCCTGGCCAACACAGTCCGATCGCACAAACTCAACATCATCTCCTATGCCGACGACACCCAGCTCATCCTCTCGCTGTCACAAGACCCCTCCACCACCAGAGCGAACTTCCACAGATGTGTGATGAACGTCACTGACTGGATGAAGGACAACTGTCTAAAGCACAACTCTGATGAGACGGAAGTCCTCATCTTTATAAACAACTCTTTGCCAATGAACAACACTTGCTGGCCTGCTGAACTTCCCCCCCCCCCCCCTTCCCCTGCCCCAACGGACCACGTCTGCAACCTCGGCATCATCTTGGACAGCAAGTTATCTATGCAGAAACAGGTAAACGCAGTTTGGTCCCCCTACTTCCACTCCCTACACATGCTCGGTAAGATCTTCAGGTAGCTCCCAATCGACATCAGAAGGACCGTCACTCAAGCCCTCATCACCAGCAGACTGAGCTACGGTAACACTCTTTACGTAGCAACCACTGCACGCCTCCTGAAGAGACTACAGACCATACAAAATGCAGGGGGAAAACTCATCCTTGACCTTCCCAACCCGTCTCATCACCCCGCACCTCAAGAAGCTACACTGAATCACGATCTAAAAGAGATGCTTGTTCAAGATGCTGATCCAGGCATACAAAGCCCTGCACAACAAAGTACCAGCATACTTCAACAAATGAATGACCTTCCACCAACCAACCAGACACCTGTGATCCTCCTCCCTTTTCCTTGCAGACACCCCCCAGATCTGCCGATCCAACAGCGGTCAGATTCTCTCACCTGACACTATAGCCTGGATTGACCTTCCCCTGCGCCCCAGGAACACCGCATCGCTCCCGGAATTCCGAAAAAGACTCAAGACATTGTTGTTCGAATAAACGGAGCACCGCAAAATAGCTAGCAAATCCAGCGCCTTGAGACCTTCACTGGTGAGTTGCCACGCGTTATAAATCCTGATTGATTGACTGATGGATATAGTACTTACTCCTCATACGAGAGGGATCAGCTTCCTAGGGCCATTTCTTACCTTCGGGAGGGCAACAATCTTTCTTATCACTGGGTAGGATAATCCTCACCACTGTGTCCTCAATAGAATTGAAACTTTATTACAAGAGCTAGGAAATCTTTCATTCCCTGTCAGGACCCGGAGGCGAGGATTGTTCTTTCAAAGCATGTTGACCACCAGAGATATCCCATATCGGTTTAAGTAAATCCTTTTAAATATAACCTGCATCATTCGTAATGTTTTCCAGTCTGGCTCCTACATTTAAAAACTTTGAGGCCATTGCTCCTTGAGCCGAATGGGCTCCGAATACCAAGGTGTGAATCCCAGCCTTCTGTATGGTCCATCAGACCCACCTGGCTATGGTAGCAGAGGAAACAGCCTTGAAAGGTTTCCGAAGGGAGATCAAGAGCTGTCTCTCACCTTGGGGTCTAAATTCTGTAGTCGTACCCTCATAAGCTTTGATGCATCTCACAACGCATAACTTGAGAATTCGTCCATTGGAGTATGTGTCGCTGAAGGCCGTACCTTTCGAGAACAAGGTAGACCAAAACTTTAGTATGACGACAATGTCGGACCCCATGGGATCCACGTCCCTCTGCATACACCAACCCATGTGTCTTGTCCAGACTTGTTTATATCTTTTGATGGTACCAACAGACCAGGCCTTCGACAAGAGAGGGCACAAAGAGATTTCTTCTCCTTGATGATGAAGCACAGACTTTTGAGGAGAGACACCGCCGCCTGTAACTGTTCCGATAGGAGTCTCAGGCATTGGTCCATTACGAGGATGTGGTCAAAATAAACTATAAGGTGTGTCCCTAGTGATGGAAGCCGTTTCAAGATCAGATGCAGTACCTTGGTGAAGCACCTAGGGGTGGAAGAGAGGCCAAATGGAAGGGTCATGAACTAGTTAGGACGGCCGTCCCACAGGAGCTGCAGAAACCTTCAGTGTTTGGGATTGTCAGATAGGCATCCTTCAAGACGCATTATCCAGTCGTGAGATCTCAGAATTTCCCGTAGAAGGTGTCTACCTTTCATTTTGAAGTGACAGAAGGCCAGCCACTCATTGAATTCCTTGACGTTGATGACTGGGCATTGACCCTCATCCCTTTTCTCCACTAAAAACAGGTTGCTCAGAAATCCATTTGAGTGGATGGTAGTTGGTCATCTGTTTCCTGAGAAGTCCTGTTCTCTCCTGTGAGATGAAGAGAGAAGCCTGCTCTGAAAAAACAAGAGGTTGGGGGGGTCTGAATCTTTAAAACGGTGTATCATAAAACTCTATTTGGAACCCCGTAACATCTGCAGTACCCATGCATCCGTTGTTACCTTTGTCCAGTTGTGAATGAATT
Source organism: Calotriton arnoldi (assembly GCA_963921515.1). Taxonomy (NCBI): domain Eukaryota; kingdom Metazoa; phylum Chordata; class Amphibia; order Caudata; family Salamandridae; genus Calotriton; species Calotriton arnoldi. The sequence goes on along the minus strand of CAWUFW010000877.1, from coordinate 981,893 downwards.
GTGCCCGTTGCCTCCCTATTTCTAGTTGGGAAGAAGATGGAACACTTACCAGAGTTAGATCCATGGGTGTTGCCCCTGGAGCTTCCCCTGGCTCCCCGGCAGTTGAAGCCACTGGAGGGCAAGAAGCTACCACATTTTTATTGGTCTTGGCAGTGTCCTCGACGAGAGCCTTGACCTTCTTGTTGGCACTTGGGAAGAGAAGCGGCCGACCTAACGTCCTCTCCCACGAGCAGCCCCGGGAAAAACCTTTGGGGCAAAATGTGCAACATAGAGGATTACGCCTTTTCCAGGGAGGTAAAGTTTACCACAAACGTCCCAAATTCTTTAACGAGGGGGTTGCCCTTAGGCAATCGGTCCCGCCTCTGAAGTGGCCAAATCCCCCAATTTTGGATCAACCTTTATGAGAAATGACTTGTGCCTTTTGATAGAAAGGGCACAGTTAGCGTTAACCAGAAGAATAATCACTTGCTGCTCCTAGCCTGACTATATATCAGGACATATAAGGAATCCAGACTGTCTGGCTTCCTCAGCCATAGGCAATATCTTAGTAAGGATCCAGCAATTTGTCTTGGCAAGACCTCCAGGAGCAGTCGATGCCCTTTTTTAGGTCGCTCATGTATTTGCTTAGGAAGGTAGCCATTCTTGCATCAACCTCTGGGGTTAGGGCTACCTTCCCCGAAAGAGAGAAGGAGGGGGCGGTGGCATTCCGCCCGTTGGTGTGCTCAGTCTTTCTTTTCCAGTGGTTTCCTTAGTCTACTAGTGGCATAAGTCGCCACCTTTTACGCTGGAGTCCACTCAAAGGAGTGGAGATGTATAAGGTCATCAGGATCCAGCATCCCTGACGTGTCCTTCGCAGCACCAATACACTGAAAGGATGACAGTAACAACAGTGGACACAAGGAGGAAGGTGCCAACTGAGAGGTGATAGTGGTAAAATTAGTCCCACATGCTGTTAAATGCAAGCGCTGGATTTGAATCTGAATCATACACCCGGACAGTCAATAGCTGTAGGTATGAGAGAAATGATCCACTCAACTGAGCCATGACATGATTGACAGAGTCTCAAGGCAGTGCCTGAAAGAGGCTTCTGGAAATAAGTTAATAGTTGAAGGTGCGCAGAGATCTTATACAATAGGCCCGTTTTCAAAAGATACTTTTGGTCCAAAATGATGAATTCTAACCCTTGTATATAGTGTCTTTATATGCATTGTCATTCTTCAGTTTGAATGACACCCACCACATTTAAAGTTAACATCTAGCATTGGCAAAGTAAATACATCTGGGCTCTAAAAGGGTTGCACTATCTGCTTTGCAAATGTTTTTACCATATGCATGGCCAGCAATCTTGGAATAAGTTTTCTATTAATGAAAACCCATTCCAAGTTGGTCACTGATGTCTATATGTGCATTGTGATGCATGTGCAGATGTGCATCTTGATGCAGCTGCCGAACCATCTTAAAAACCATACAAATAAAAGAAGTGGTGGAGAGAGCAAGGAAACATATGCACTCCCATTGAGTAGGAAAAAGAGTTCTCTTTGGGCAAGAGTGGAAGGAAACAGCTCATCTGGTCAAATCACTGAGGCCCAAAAAATCCTGGGTGGGGAGCGAGGCACAAGAATAGGGACTAAAGATATAGAATCAAGAGCAGACAGCGGAGAAAGACAACAAAGCCATCCAGCCTTGAGCAGGGGATTTACCCTAAAGTCCCCTCTAAGTATGTGACATGTATTGTGATACATAATCATCTCTAAATGTATGTCAAGCACGTTGATTTTATTTACTTTGATTATTTATGTCTGTCAACAGAGTGGATTGGCCAAAAGATCAGTTCATTCCTCCTTATATACCGCGCTTCAGAAATGGTTGGGAACCACCTTTATTGAGCTTCATGGGTGTTCCTATGGAGCAAGATCTGAATCACTTGGCTGAGTCGGTGGCAAATGCAGCAGAATTGCACAGAAAAGAAGAAATGAGAAGATTATCAACAGAGGTATGGTGCTATCATGTTGCAAACAACTGTCATATTATTGATATATTTTTAAAACCATTAACACAGTTGGGTTGATCTTGTTAATTAAAAAAGCAGTTCATGCATGTGTATATATAATATTGATGTATAAAAAGCTATATACAATTATTTATTGAAATTGTTATCTTGCACTTTGCGTGCACAGTTAATTTTTTCACACTGGAAATACCTTCAGAAATGAGAAAAGTTAACAGTACTCCATTTTTTTTTTTTTTTTTTTTTACCTCTGAGGGATCTGGAGGTTACACACATTTACACATTCACACACTGAGCTATCAGTTAAACTGCTCACTTCCTTACTACTACTTTTTGCCAGTTTTAAAACCTAGTTTCACTATACAAGATAGTCTATGCTAACATTTGAACTACAATTTCCAAGAAACACATTTTAATTAAAAAGGTACCATGAATAGGGGGGCGGAACTTGCCTGACTCCAAGATGGCCGTGAGTTAGAGCAGCTCCCCAGAACACCATCACTAATCCGCCAAAATCCTCGCATCAAACTAGACCATTCCGTGACTACGAGGGGTAATTCACTCTCCGGCAGTGAGCGCTACCCAAAATGCCTCTAGACAACAGTAACGGTGCAGCCTAACCGAAGTTATCAGCAGTGGCGCACTCTGGGCACGGAGACGTATGGGGCCCGCTGACGGCACAGACAGCCTACGCGCTCTCCTCTCTGGCAGTGAGCGCGCACAACACATGTAGTGGCAGCAGCCTCGGCGGAGCTGGAGTGAAGTCCCCTACAGCGGCGCACTAAGAACACAGTCGTACGGAGCCCTGCTCACTGCGTAGACTGCCCTCACGCCTTCTGCAGCACCAGAAACACTGGGCGAGTGAACCCGCGGCGAGGGGCAGCCGGTCTCCTGCCAGGCACCTGCGGGGGAGCTGGCACACCAGCGACAATCGGGGGCGGCACTCCTGGCGCCGCACGGAGGCCGTCGGTATTGCTAACTGGGACCGGGAGCTTCCGTGGTAACGCCCGCTGCGGTGGCCGGCTCCGTTGCGGTGTGCACAGCAGGGTGCACGCCGGTGTGCGGGCGCGGTTCTGAAGGGCCCGAAAACACCGCAGAACAGGCATCCCAACATCATTGGATAAGTGTGGGCTACAGAGGCCTTAAAGAGAACACCCCCTGCATCTAGAACTGGGCTGGGGAAGGCACGCAACAGATAGTGTGATGACTGGGCCCCCCATTGGTGTCCCCAGAGAGAGAAGGAGCTGACGCCCAAGCGCACAAGAGGGCTCAGAGATCACGCCCAGAAGGTACAGTCGTGTGGGGACAGAGCAGTCTGGCGCTAGTCTGGGGGCAGAGACTCCTTCGGGGGTGAGGGGGGGAAATAGTGTGGTGGAAGACCCGGAGAGACGTTGAAGTCCTCACCACCCCCCACTGAAAGATTTAAGCTGAGGACTGGGGGTGCCACTGCAGACGTACAGCAGGGTGATCCTGAGGCCTTGCGTCCCTCTGCTTGATTGGCAGCACTGGTTCCCCAGATAACGCTGAACTGTGTTGGTGGAGCGCCCTGATAGGTGCACCTGCATTCCATGAATATTCGCACTATGGGAAAAACAGACAAGCTACAGCCCAAATTACAGTTTGACTTGCGCAAAACCCCCAGATCGAAGGATCCCACGCCCATGGACCATGATTCCGCCCCGGATGATCAGGCAGCGGGAGAAGACATAGATATGAAGCTGGCGTTCCGCACTATCCAACAAAGCCTCTCAAAAATAGACCGTAAAATCAACGCCCTATCTTTCCGGATGTACAGGATGTCAGAAAAGCTAGACAAACATGGCGATAGACTTGACTCGGCGGAACAACGCATATCTGACCTGGAAGACGTGGTCCGGGCGGACACCGAAACCGACAAAGAAAGAGACCAGATCCTGCGGGCACTGCAGGCAAAGGCTGAAGATCTCGAAGCAAGGTCCTGACGGAACAACGTCCATATTCTGGGTGTTGCTGAATCGTCCAATATCGGCAACATGGAGCAGTATATAGAGGCGCTACTAGTCACACTTCTGGGCCGGAACACCTTCTCTGATATGCTTGTTGTGGAACGAGCGCATCGCTCCCTGGCGCCTAGACCGGTACCTGGAGCTGCCCCCCCCGACCTATAATAGCAAGACTATTGAATTATACGGATCGTGATGCGGCTTTATGAAAAGCTCGAGAGTTGGCCGGAATCTCCCTATTCCCTGACTTCACTATGCAAGTCCAAGAAGCGCGACGGCTCTTCATCCCGGTGCAAAATAAACTTCGGGACATGAATCTGGAGTACAGCATGTTGTATCCTGCCAAGTTGCGGGTCAAAATGGACGGCAAAATGCATTTTTTCACAGATCCTAAAGCAGTACTACGCTTCGTTAAAGACAGAGAGCAACGTCTACAACGGCGGGGTTCTCCGGGTGCCTCCCAGTCACGCATGGAGGGTTCCCCAGGCGGTCAAGAAGAACAAGAATCGACAGAGTGACTGTGCGGAACGGAAGTGGACATTATGCAGACCAAGAACGACAAAGATGGCAACATGGATGTTGTGTAGCATTGGGAGGGGTGGCAGCCGCCAAGAATCTTGAGTCTTGAGTACGCAGGTGGGGGAAGGCCTGAACAACATGTTAGTGCAACATGGAAGGCTGATTGGCATAGATGCGGGCTCCCCTAGCACATAGAACATTACACGAAGCCCCGCGAAATGTTATTTGCTTAATATTGTATGCGATTACAAGTGTAAGTAGGATGGTGCTGGGAGACAGAAAGGATGGCAAGATCTGCCCCCAAGTGTATCACAATTTGTATTGCTTTCTATAAGGGGTTTGTTTAGACCTAGGAGTCAGTGAGGGGGGGGGAGTTCAGATAGCCACGACTGTTGTGGGTTCCCGTGGCGTGGGAGGGAATGTTTTGTTTATAAGAAAGGGCTTATGCAGTGACGTAAACTTGCAACAACAGCTTCCTACAGTACATATCGCAGGCATCGGGATCTGTTCGCTGAAGTGGTTATTTGTATCTCATGGCCCATGAGGGAGGGAATACACAGAATCTCCAGCTCATGACTTGGAATGTGCGAGGTTTAAATGATAATAGAAAGATTAGAAGAGTTTGTGCCTACTTAAAGAGACACTCTGTGTCTATAGCTATCTTGCAAGAGACACATCGTACCGCGGATCGCAGTGGGGATGTCCATCGCAAACTGCAGGGGATATGCTACTCAGCAGACTACACCTCCCACGCCAAAGGGGTCCTGATTTGGATAGACAAAAGGGCAGGTGTAGAGATGACTGGCTTGCTCAAAGATCCGCAGGGGAGGTTTGCTGTGGCCCTCTGAAGACAGTGATTTGAAATTCCTCTTAGTGGGCGTGTACGGCCCGAACTATGATGATCCCCAATTCTATACTTCACTGGCGGCCAAACTAGTACAATGGCGGGGTGTCCCACAGGTGTGGGGAGGCGATTTCAACTGTATCTTAGACCCAACTATAGATAGGTCCTGGAGCCCACCTAGGCGGCCAGTGGCGGCGGCAATAACCTTGCAGGGCTTAATGCGTGCAGAGGGCCTCATAGACATTTGGAGACATAGAGCCCCCGTAGAGAGAGGTTACACACATTACTCATCTGTCTATGACACTCACACCCGCATAGATTTCTGGTTAATATCTGGAGGGTTGGACTCTAGGGTTATGGCATGCACACACCTTCCACGAACATATTCTGACCACTCACCCGTCCAGCTTGTGTTGCAATACAGGGCGCCACGAATTCCGGCGTTTACATGGCGTTTTCCACCTTACTCGCTCTTGGACACAGTATTCAAAGAAGGGTTGGCAACAGCGATAGAAGACTTCTTTGCTGACAACGTAGGGTCGGTACAATCGTTTGCCACGGTCTGGGAAACTTTCAAGGTCTATGTCAGGGGGGTGGTGATCTCCACACATGCGGGTGTGCTACGCTCTATACGAAGCAGATTAGGGACACTGGAACGGGAAATAGGTCGTTTGGAACACGACTTGAACGGGGTAGGAGCAACTCAAACTATGGCAGACCTCAAGCAAAAACTGGTAGAGCTCCAAGATACTGCTAATGATGAAATCAAACATATGGGGAAATATGCCAGGGCACGCTGCTATGGAGAGCGGGAACGGCCAGGTGCCACCCTAGCAGGGATATTGCAACCGAAAAGGGAATTAGATAACATGGTTGGCATGGTTGACGAGAGTGGGAGCCCCTTACGTACCCCTGAGGAAATGACAGCTCATTTTCGCTCATATTATCAAAAACTGTACCCCTCCCAAATCCCAACGGACAGTGAGGCACTAGAGGAATACCTGTCCTATATTAAAATGCCGTTGCTTGTGACTGAGCATAGGGAACATTTGATGGCGCCACTGATGAGATACGAGAGGCGTTACGTGGAATGCCAGCTGGAAAGGCCCCGGGAGCGGATGGTCTCACGGTCGCCTTCTATAAAGAATTTCAAGATCTATTAATCCCCTATCTTAAGCTGCTCTACGAAGAAATGGCAGAGTCTTGAGTCATGCCACCTTCTATGCGCGAAGCTGTTATAGTAACTCTTTTAAAACCGGGAAAATCACCTAGCAATTGCTCCTCATATAGGCCATTATCCTTGCTTAATGTTGATGCCAAGATCTACGCTAAGATCTTGGCCAACAGACTGGCTCTATTATTACCAGGTATTATTCAACCAGAGCAGGCAGGGTTTGTCCCTAGTCGTAACCTGTCTCAAAATTTGAGAATTTTGTTTGGTGTTGTACAGCGAATAGATCCAGTAGTCAAAGCGGCGGCAGTCTTTCTCGATGCCGAGAAAGCTTTCGACTCTGTTGGGGGGGCTTTATGTTCGAGGTATTACGCAAGATAGGGGTTGGGAACATATTTCTCCGCTTAGTGTCAGTCTTATACGCGTCACCCACTGCGAGAGTGAGGATTGGAGATGGGGTATCCAAGTCCTTCAACATCACACGTGGTACACGACAAGGCTGCCCTTTGTCTCCGCTACTGTACGCGATAGTCGCTGAACCACTGGCCTGTGCTATCCGTGAGTATCACACGCATAGAGGGCTGAGTTTTCCCGTATACACATTGAACATTTCTGCTTACGCGGATGACATCTTGCTCTACATCAACAACCCAGAAGTAAACTTATCCCCGATACTGCGAGAGGTAGTGAAGTTTGGGGGTCACTTGGGGTTGCGGATAAACTGGGATAAGTCCATCATATTCCCCCTCACTCCTACCACTGCAGAGCCGACCATGGAGTTTCCTTTGCGTTGGACTACAGACGCGGTCCGTTACCTGGGCATTCAATTCCATACAGACCCTGCAATAGTAATACAGGAAAACTATGGTAGGGCCACACAACGTTTAACGGAACACGTAGATAAATGGATTAAGCTTCCACTCTCCCTAATGGGGAGATTATCTATTATGAAAATGGTGATTCTACCACGATTCCTCTTTTTATCCCAAAACATACCGATTCTTCTGCCGCAGCATACTTTCAAAGTCTGGCGCACACAGCTGATAAGACTCGCCTGGGCCGGAAAACAGCCTCGCATACGGTGGGATTCCCTTACTCTGCCATACGAGCTGGGTGGGTTGGGAGCTCCTGACCTAGAAAAGTATTACACAGCTGCGAATAGCGTATTTGCACACTACTAGATACATGACCCCCAGTATACACCCTTTCTCTACCTGGAGGGGAATGCGGCGGAACCTCTCTCACTGCCCCAGATGCTAACCCATCCGGCCTCCAGGCGACTGCGGGTCTTTGATTCTCTAGCTGTTACTGTACAAGCCTGGCAAACACTTTTACATAAGTAAGCAGGAGCCTTCCAGTATGCCCTAGAAATGCCTCTCCAGTGGTGTTTGTGGTTCCCGCTGGGTCAAGAGGTGGGGGCACGGCGGGCACTGCAGACCATAGGTATTACCACAATGGGAGACTTCTTCAAAGACGGTACAATGGTAACTGGGGAGGCTTTACAGCAGCCGGACAGGCAGCCGGGGGGTACTGCATTATTTCATTTCTTTAGCGCTAGACACACTCGGCGAGCCCTTCTAGGTGAGGATCTACTGGAACCGCAGGCTATGGGGACACTCACCACCCTTATTAAGGTTAAAGAACCTCTTAAGTTGATCACTAAATTCTACACTAGCCTACAGGAGAGTCGTCGATCTGAAGTTCTACGACTCAGACAGGATTGGCAGCGCGATCTGGGCACTCCCCTAAGTGACAAAGAATGGCAGTATTGCTTCTCCCGCACCCGGTCGGTTTCTCTTAATGGAAGACATAGACTTATCCATTTTAAATTCTTGCACAGGGCTTACTGCACTCCTGAACGCCAGTTTCGGTGTGGGCTGTCGGAGAACTCCTGCTGCCGCAGATGTGGTGCAGAAGATGCGGGGTTCTGGCATTTCGCTTGGCAATGCCCAGTAATTCATGCTTATTGGGGCACAGTGTTTCAGGAATTGGGCGTCATTATCGGCATAGATTTGGAGCAAGACCCTAGGATGGCGCTTTTGAGGTGGGATCTCTCAGTGGATAAGGCTGTGGGCCCGTTACTGGCCATCGGCCTTTTACTAGCTAAGCGCAGGGTGGCGTGGCGTTGCGCTGGATGGGGGGGCCCATCACCACGAATCACAGAATGGCATGCAGACATGTTGTATTGCAATACGCAAGCTGATATATACAGCGAGTTGCTCCCTCCCAGGAGTCGCCCCAGGAATTACTGGGGACCATACCAAGCATACCTCTTAAGTAAAACCGATGATGCTATTTCGGACCAGCAAATAGCTCCCGCGGAGGCATTGTCTCAGGAGGCAGGCACACAGATAATTGAAGGGCGCTAGGGTTGAGGCTAGGCTATATCAGCTGGAATATTAAGTAAGAATTGTAACTCGCATGAAGCACTGGTCATTACAGTGATAAGTTAAAACCATGCGAGATGTTATTCCACCTCTGGATGTAATTCTAAAAACGGAATTCCCTGTATGCCGGATCTATGTTTTTGAAAATTGATGACTTTCTGTACTGATCTGTCGGTCTAAGATGTAACTGTGTCCTAAGTTGAATGCATATTGTTTTACAATGAAACCAATAAAAAAAATAAAAAAAAGGTACCATGAAAAATGTCACTCTTACATTCCTAAATTATTGATAACTACTCCCAGACACCAACAACAGAAGACCGGTTTAATTTTTTTTTCTTTGTGTGCATGAGGGGAAAGGAGGGAAATTAAAAAAATGTTTTGGGAGTTTACATAACTATCTAGGGATGTACAAGATATGTTCTTAAGGTATTTAAGTTTTAAAGAAATCATTTGAGGCCACAATGGGTCATTTTGTAAATTCCTCTATCAGTTTTTGACTCCTTTAAGAGGAATATGTCCATTGATATTTGGAAGAGGAGTATTCCATATTTGCTGAAAAATTAGCCCCATAAGAAGATTTAACATCGTGAAGATTGTCTGATTGTCAAATAATGGCTTCCTATTTGCTTCACTTTCTCAGTTATGGGACCCATTTAAATAAAGATGGATGTAAGTGGGTCTTTCAGTGTCACTCTCTTCTCTGATTAATTACCTGCACAGCTCAACTAGGGAGTAGAGTATATTTGGACAAGACCTTGACTTTTGTAACTCAAAATAAAATCTGTGGGTTAAATCCGTTCTTTTTGCTCTAGTCTAAATCTTCAGATTCAGGATTTTGTGAAGGATTGTTGGTTGATGTTCTGTTAATTGAGTTTGTGTGGTAGTGTATGTCTCTCTGTGTTCAGGTATACATTTCCCCACACATACCACTGCACAGTTTTCGGCCATTATCCACTCTGTCTGAAACTGCTCTTTGCCAGATCCCCATTCTTAAATAAAGTGTGACTCTGAATGTTAGATCATTTCCTTTAAACTTCAGAAAAGTGTGTTTGTGTGTTTGCATGTGTGTAGGTAATGTAGCAAATTAATCATATTCTTGATTTATGATCATATCTGCATTGTTTTACGCAGATTTCTGGTAGTAACACATTACTTCTTTGAGAGTCCTAGACGGAAATACAGAAATTACATGTACCTCTATTTTGTAGTTTTGGTACAACTTTCTATGTCTGTCGCAGGCTGCATTGCAACCAATGAATTAACATATACCTAGGATGGAGTTTGGGTCTGCCCGTTGCCTAAGATTGGATAGCTTCTTTTTATATTTCAATTCCCTGCTCCTGATTCCATGGTGGTCCTCTCTTTTCTTGTTTGTTCGACCCCTGGAGCCTTTAGGGTTCCCCCTCTGTCACCCCATCTTTCCATCTCTCTCCCCATCAGCGCATCCCCTAATCATCCTTGTTACCTACTCCCATTTACTGCCTCCTCTTCACCTTCTCCTTCCCTACACCTCCTCTTGGTTTTTCACTTTCACTTTCACTCTCCCTCCCCCCACTTGCCTCTTTTTGCCTCCTTCGCACCTGCTGTCCCCCTCCAGCTGTCCGCCACTAGCTTTGCCAGTGTTTGTAGAACTGGTCAGCGACACAAATCATATAAATATTGTTCCCCTTACAAACAATGCTCATTTAAATATAGCTTCTGGACATTGACATATTTAATTACAGCATGGAGGCGCTGATAGAATATGCACCTCTAAAGGGCAAGCACAGCAGACCTAAACTTTCTCTGCCATGTTGCTCAAAAGACCCTTATGGAGAACGGAAGTACGTCTGTAAACTTGAGAAAGAATGAAGGAAAGCACCTTCTCCACCAAGTCTTGTACTCTGAACACCGTAAGAAAAAGCTACATAGACCACATATTCAGAGCCAAGTCAATTCTTATCAGGCCCCTTATTGACGCTGCAAAGGACATACATAGACCTATCTTTGATGTGATTAAGCAGTCAAACAACTCTTCATCTAAGGCTAGACCCATAACTCCAGAGGACATGCACAATGATTTTGTGTAGTTAATTGACAAAAAAGTAAAGAGCATAGAGGCCTGTCACTGCCGGCCATTTAAACAATATATCCAAGCATAATTTAATTCACAAAGCACAGCACTTCTGGTCACTTTTTTGACGTTGTTTCAGAACTGAAGCTCATGACTAAGGGGAACCTATCCAGCCCCCTTTCTGATGCTATCCCTGGTTCTATCAGTAAGGGTGTCGCGGAACAGCTTCTCCTCAATTGGTTCACCCTGGTAAAGTCTTCTTTTGGCAAAGTGTTTTCCTGGACTGCCTAAAAGTTGCCCAAATCTTTCCTCTCTTTAAGAAAACAAAAAATAAATATCCCAATGACCTAAAAAAAAATCTGTCCATTTTCTACCCTTCCCTTCTTGGGTAAGGTGATAGAAGGCTGCGTAGCCTCCCAGCTGTTATCCCACATCCATGCTATTAACTTCCTAGAAACTCCACAGTCAGGTAGGCTTCTGACAGAATTCGTCACTGAGACGGCATGCCTGCAGATTATTGATGATTTACTCCACATACTGGACTCCAGAAACCCATGTCTACGTGTTGAAATTATCCGGCTCTACCCAGCCTTTAATTCAGCTTGCTCACTAATTCTATGTCCTGAAGATGATCTCGAGTAACTGAGATCGAAACGCCGTCGACCCCCTACATCAAGAACTCCTTATACTCTGTAAAAAATTGAGGAGTTCTCATAGAGGTTGTCAAGGCGATGCTTATGTTTTAAAGTCACCCTCACTTTTTCACTTCACGCTCTTTGTCACTTATCTATGTGAGCACCTGCTTTTTGAATAATCTTTATAAAATAAATAACATACGTTATTTTGATTCTTGTGTCCCTGTGCATATTACTTATCGCTCCCTGAGATATTGATTATCAATCACTACTGTGACCTTGTCCCCTTAACGGAGACTACTTACCTTGGACCCTCTTGGGCCATTTCTGAACCTCTGTTCACTAAAATATTTATCCACCCCAGGTTCACATATCGGGGTCCCCTTGTTTCTTTATTACATACGTGTTCTCCTCGACCTCTCAACTGTTTTTGATGCAGGCAGTCACGTGCTTTGATCAGCAACCTGAGAAATCGGGTTGGCACTGAAGGAGTAGTTCTTGACTAGTTCACCTCCTATCTTTTTTTTTATTTTATTTTTTTAATTAATATTTTGCATAGAAAAACAAACACAGACCCAGTACATACATTTCACCTCAAGTATTGTACCCATTGTACAGACATCACTAGACCAAAATAAACAGCACAATTAGCTCTGTGTGGGGACATCTCAGCAGCCCCAGAGGTATGCAGTAATGGTGGTGGTGACCTTGCGCTACAAATAGATACGGAATGAAGCCTATATGTCCCTAGGAAGAGAAGCGGGACAGACCGTGTCAGCATATTGTTTTGACATGTCTTGACTGTAAGCAGCTTCTGGCAGCCACCCCTTCACAGTTTGTACTCTTTTCTGCATCCAAATCATGGCCACACACCTGTAGGGCTGTTTGGGGTAGTTCACCTCCTATCTGATGAACCGTTTACAAGTAGTGACATTTGGGAGTTCTAGCTCCAACCAAGTCTACCTGCAACAAGTTGTTCCTCAAGGCTCAATCCTCACACCAGCCCTGTTTAACCTCTATTATGAACCACTATGTGAGTTCCTTAGAAGCTTTCACCTGTCTGCTGATGAGAACCAGGTCTTCCTGAAAGTCTGTTCCTTCGACAGCATCCTCCTTCTGTCAACACCCTGGGAAAAATTCAGATGCTGATGTCAACTCATCTAAATCTTAATCCTGCAAAAACAGAATTCTTACTGCCTCAGCGCTCTGAGCAATTAGAACCTACCTTTACGAGAGTGGAGAGAACCCTTGGTCCTCCAGAGTCCAATTGTGGCAAAGTGAGAGTGTTTCATCCCAACTAAAGCTCCTCTGGGGGATCAGACCGCTCATTCTGAAACAGTACTTAAAAGCAGTTGTTCAGGAGTTGGGTCTCTCCAGACTACACTACTGGCCCTTGCTCCTCTCTGGCATCTCTAGAGTACATGTAGCTCTGCTTAGAGCAGTTCTGCAAGCTGTGGCCTTTTTAGTTCATGGCCACAAGAAATCTTACCATATCCATCCAGCTAGTCTTACAGTGGCTTCCAATTGAGATGAGAGTTCAATTTAAAATTGCTTGCACGACACACAAAGCCTTGCATTTCTCTTCACCCACTCACCTATCTAAGTGGAAAGTCGAAAATCTTTGCTGCACGAATGGGTGTGAGATATGCACAATCTCTTACATACTCTTCAAAGAAACTTGGAGATCATTGTCTATTTTTCTCTTTTAGTTTATTTTATTGCAAATGAATGATCTTGATGACTGTTGGATATGATCCTCTTATAAAGCACTCTGATGATCTTGGGCAATGTTCATGCTCTATAAAATCATAAATTAATAAATAAATAAAACTGCAGTCCAGGTAATGGCAAAGCCAGTACTGGTGGTCAGCTTTCTTGAAATGTTACTTTTTATACCTCCAGGATGGCCACAAGTTGCATCTAGTAGTCTAGTATTTACTAAACTTTGACCTTTGTTTAATTGTGTTGAATTACACTTTCTTAGGTTGCTCCTTACTCCTCAACATCCAATGTGAGAAATGAAAGAGCTCAGCAAACGCCATCACCTATATCTTCTACATGGGTGTCCTCACCCGATACATCACAAAAGGTATGTTTACTAGGAATAATATATTTCTAATATTCATTTCTGTTTCCTTTGTATATTTGTCAATTTTTTCTATTGTTCGTTCACTTTACATCCCATTATTATTCCTTTTCTTCATGCCCTGATTGTAAAAAATTAATCCTGAGCATGATGAAAAGCAGTGGTTTTAGAAACCAGAGATCTGACTTTATATGACAAGTTCATTTTGTCAATGTCATTACGTTCTCTGGGCTACTTTAAAGTAGTAAATGGCATTCTAAACCAATCTTTGTTAAACTAGAAAATTGGTGACACAAGCTATGGTTAACCAAATATATTTAAGTTTCTGTCTACCATTACAGAAGAGCAATTCAGTTGAGAGACAGGAATATATGAAAAGCATAATATTTCTTGTGTTGATCAAATTCTACTTTTTCACTTTTGTTGTTTTGGTATTTGGTCTCTAATAACAATAGCTGGTCCTGCGATGAAATATCAGTATATTTTCAAATATGCTTAGTAAATAAGAAGTAAGTTCTCTCCTGATTTTGGCTAAGGCTGTTAACTTCATGTTCATGTCCTCCATTTCATTTTTATGACAAGAAGGTAAGACTTAGCTGCTAAATTCCTAAACTGGAGGTCTGGCTCTAATCCTGATTTAGGCACTTGAGAACAAATCATGGGTTCTTCAAGAATCACTTAATCTGCGTATGTCTCAAGCTGCAAATATATATACTGCATTTGTGTCATGTAAAAATGAATAATGCAAACCAAGTGTGTCACCATCAGTCTTACATTACTGATTATATGGTGCTAGATATATAAACGTAAGCTATTATTTACACACAAGTTTGCTGCAGTGGCTGTAAAAGGCTTAGTTATTAACTAACACTTGTGCTTACTCCTGAGAAGATCTTTGAATACTGGCACCTGTATAAACTAACATGTTTGACTTTCTGTCATCTCAGTTAGCTGTAAATACTTGTTCTTCTTGACAGAGGAAGCAGTTACTACATTGTTGAGAAAACATAAACATAGGCTGACATATGAGTACCAGACATAATTGTATCTAGAACTGCAAGAAGCCCACTAGGTGGTATAGAAATATGACTTATGAAATAGTGAACAACTTTTGGAACATTTTAGTATGTGGGAAAAAATGATTTGTCCTTTTTTGGATAAAAAGTGTAACAAACTAGATAATGTGGTGGAATCCTGATTAGGTTTCTGTGATTAAACTTAAAGAATATCTGTTTACAAAAAGGAAATGTCTGCCCATTGTATTTTAGTTGTCGAGGATAGATTTATCCACCAGTCTTGCAGATATGTTGTAATTATACGTGTATATTATGTTACATTCTTGTATTCCTTGGATTGCTTGGCTGCCACAGTCATCTAAGGACTTGCATTATGTCTCCTCTTGGGGTAGAGGGTTTATCATGTTATGAAGATTTGTAGAGCACATTTTCACCCGGGAGGGCATCCTGGCTCTGAGCAGTTTAGTGAATTTAGGTACACCTAGATCCTAGTGGGACTACTCGAAAAGCCTGTTCCTCAACTTCTCATGAAATTCAACAAATGTGGAAGAGACTCTTATGTATACTGGCAGGTGGTGGTTCCACTCTTTAGGAACGATGCAGGAGAAGACTCGACCACCGGATCTGCCAGTTGATTCCCCAGTGTTGTAATGCAAATTCCCAAAGTATTCTAATGAACAATGTGAGTGCTAACATTCTATATCCATTACAAACATGTAGCAAAATAAATCTTTTAAATTCAAGCCGTTTCCTTTAGCTATTAACAGAATTAGTTGGTTTGTTTTGCCGTACAAATTATGGTTATTCCAGAAAGCTAAAATGAGATGACATTTCCTTACATTTTCGAGTATGTTCCTTATCAAACATTTCAGATGTCATCAACGATGTCATTTGACAAGTCATGAGTATGATGAAATGTCTGAGGTCATAAGCAGTGTGTGACTGGATGGGTTTTGTAGTTCAGTTCACTAAACTATAACTTATAGTTTAGTAAAACACATCCCTGCCACATAATTTGGCCCACTCCTGCTGCATAATTCTAGTGGCCCTGACTATAAGTGGGGAATTTCATTGGTTTTTCATTTTTTAAACAGTGGTTCTTATTTCAACTTCCATCTATGTCACTTTAAAAAAATAATCACTGTGAGCCATGAAATATGGCAAACATTTCACAGTCTCCTGTGAAATAACATTTCATCATCATGATCTGTCAGCCCCTGAAAAAATTTGTAGAGCTTTACCATTGTCAGGACTACTAGGATTATGCAACATGGTTAACTAAATTATGGAGCAAAAACGCAAATTACGTGGCAATTCTCTGGCAGTATCTTTTTCGTCTATTTTATTTAGAAGCACCATTTTTAGTAGTCTTAAATTATTTAACAAATTATGCACCACTTGTGGTAAATCCATAATTTTGTGGTAAACGGTGCTGCCACAGAAATGTATAAATCTACTGACATTCACCATTTCCAAATTTGCCAAAAATGTATTCAACAACGGTAAAGAAAACAAACATTTTAATTCCAATGATTGCTCACTCTTAGCTGCAATTTGGGGAAAGTAGCCCTTTTTTAGCAAATTACCCCGAAATATATAAATAAACATTACTGGTAACGTTTAATTTGGTCCTATTTTGCCATCTTGGTGTTCAGTTGACATTTCCAAACCATTCAGCCTTCGACCTGACTTTGTCATCACCAGAAACGTTTGAAAGCAATATTGAGCCATACTACAGGTTATCCATTATGTATTATCTACTTGGCTATATGTTTATCTGTCTTCTATCTCTCTATTTTGTCCAGAAAGGAAAAAGGCTGGGAAAATAGCTTTGGAAGGCATGCCATAAACTGGGCTGCCCTACAAAGCCATTCTCAGCACCGGTAGGGAGGCAGACAGGATTTTTCTGATGGTGACTGCTGCTGAAAACACAGAATTCACCCAAACTTTAAATGAGGCAGTGACTCAATGGCTGGGAAAGGAGACTTTTTAAATAAGGCTCAAAAGCAATGAAGAGCCACACCTCACAACCCTTGCAAACCCCACTGATGAAATGGTTGAATGAGAGGTGGGTAAATGGAAATAGACTAGTGACAATTATATAAATACAAAATTAAGCATTGCACAGGACTACTCCCTAAATCGGTAAACACTGGGCACTGCTGGAGATTGTGAGGACAAGGAAGCAGCAGCCATAGCTAGTCATTGACTAAAGAGGTATACAGTAATCCCCTAACCTAAAAGCAGATCCAATACTATTTGTTACTTTGAAAAGGATTGCTGCAGCCTAAGCAAGCTAACCTCAACACACAAGGCCAAAGTTAGCCTGGACCTGTAAAAAAAAAAAAAAATTTGAAAAAATGCAATGATGTTTACTAAAGAAATTGTAGCATAATTGCCACGGGAAAATGTATGGTTCTGCTAATTCGGATCCATCAGGTTTTGGGTATTATGTTCAGTTTCTTTATCTTGTTTTTATTGTCTCAAAATTCCTATCCTTATCCATGTATTTGCTCTGACTTTATGTATCCATTATCCTGCGGCTTCTCCTGCATCGGTTGTGTTTCATAGCTGGTTTGCATCTCTTCAAAATATTTCATAACTGTTAACAATGAAAATATTTTTTTCCTTCAATTTTGTTAAGATTTGTCTACCATACTTGCCTTTTCCTCTTTTATTGATGTTATAGTTATCATGTTTTCCTCCTCTAGGTATCCCCCATTTTAAGTTACAACTGTTAATCATTTATGGGTGAATGACAAATATAGAATGAATGTTTGTTTAATGTCAGATTTTCTTACAACATGATAAACAAGTCACTCGACTATTTTCACTGTATTTCATCTGAGCTGCTTTCTCTGTTCTAAAATAATTGAGTTGTGAACAAAGTTTAATGCAAGCTGTTAATTTAATTTCTCTTAGTATTATAATTCAAAGAGCTCTTTTTCACAGAATGAAAATAAGCAAGAGGCATTTAACCACTTTCTGCTAATTGTTTATTCTGAAAGATTCAACAATGACCAGTTAATGGAATACATGTTAGGAATAGAGTGTGAAGAGCTAGACAAGAACTTTGTTCCAGGAGATTGAGGTAGACCATGCAGAATTGCATCGCCTACTTTTGCTGGAGGCTAACAGGAAACGCATTCAGCATTCACCTACTGAGACTTATCAGCCTTCCTTCCAGCAGAGACAAGATAGCAGGCTTGTGCTGTTATGGTACACTATGTGACCCCATCACCCTGCTAAAACTCAAAGTCAAGAAGTGCCCCCTCCAGATCATGGTTCAACACAGACCTTAACAATGAGGTGACAACGCAGAATGAGGGAAAGAAAATAGAGAAACCAACCCTCTCCAGCTCATCTCTCACTCCTCCGAATAAAATGCCTGAAATATAAAAAGCACATCTACAGAGAAAAATCTGCCGCCTTCAGAGCCCAGCTAGACCAGTCCAAAAGCCTTCCCAAAGACCGCTTTAAGATAATCAAAAACCAAACCTCCTCCACTAAATGATGTGAAGAGTTTGCTAAATTCTTCACAGACAAGATAACAAATATTGAACTCTCATTAGGCACCTTCCCCCCCTCCTACCACCAAAGATCCTGCCTCCAACACTTGCCCCCACAAAGCCTCCTCTCCAATTGATGTCAATCTCTACAATCCCAACGCCTCAGAATACCAGAGCTACAGTGTCAACAATCCCTACCTTCACTTCTAGAAAAACGTAATGTCTCATCTCAATAAATTTCTAAACTAAACTACGCTGCTTGACCCACTTAGTACCCCATCCATCAATCTCACTATGCCATCTGACCCCGATCCCAACTCCCTCTGGATAACCCACCCCATCCATATCCTGTATCTACATTTGCTCCCCACTTTGACCCACCTCCTGTGAATGTTTACCTGCTTCTTGCCCTGTATTGTATGACTTCTTTTCTCTCCTGCTTCTGCTATGCCTACTGTAAATGTTGTAAATGATGCACATGTAACTCCTGTTAAGCCTTATCCTATGGTTATAGTTGCTGTAATTGGTCTATACGCAACTCTTGTAAAGGGCTCTGATGCCCTTGGGTCTAGTTCACGCTATATAAAACTTAAAAATAAATAAACTGTAATTCATTGGTCAACCAGTTACGAGTGTGAACTGTCTTTGAAAGTTAAATTAGGTTTTTCTTTTGGCGCAGAGTTTGAGAGTGGGGTTGATATAAAGCTGATCAACCAATATCTTGGAATAGTTTCTGCTGTTCACAGCGTAACTCATAAACTATACAGCTACTGTTCTTTTTGTTTTTATTATAGTTACTATTTGTCTTCTGTGCATTAGGATATGATTTTAATTGCGTGTGTCTTTATATCATGATAGAGGGTTAGGGTCCCACTGATCCTCATTGTGATATTTCACAAGATAGATCGTTACCTGAAACGTATCTCACGGAAATACTGCTCAGTGGGTTGCAGGGTGTTTAAGTCCAGCTGGCTCTCTGTCTCAAATTGACACATCAACAAAGTCCTTGGGATCAGGGATCTAGAAAGCCTAATTCTAGGCTGTGTGCTAGAGAATCTAGAATATGTATAATTGAAACAGTCCTAATCACCTGCCCTGCTCCAAAATCCATTCTATTATTACATCTTCCATTTAGTTAGACTATCATGTGATTACTTCAATACTTTGACCACTATCTTCTGTGTTTCAAGGGGGCATTGTGGTCTGTACAACTGTGTACACTTATGGATCCCCGCAACCATCATCAATAAACTGTGCAATTAGTTGTTAGAAAAAAATGGAAAGGAAGCTTTAACTTGACTTTCTCATATATTGGGTGACAATGGCATTTATTCTTTGAGTAGTAAGCTTTTTTGTGTGCTCATCAGCTATGAATGTACTCCTGAAGTAATGTATCAAGTAGTGATTGTGGAAATAACTGTCATTACAACTGATGGCAAATATATTTTCCATCTTGTAGGTGTCTCCTTACAACTCAATTCCAACTGCAAAGCCTGAAAAAGTGCAACATTCTCCATTACCTGCATCTGCTATGTGGTTACCCTTAGCCGATGCTCCCCAGAAGGTTTGTGACATACTAACATTTGGTTTACCCAGCTTTATGCTTGCTTTTTACCCCAGTGTTTTTTGCTTTTTGCAGGCTAATCTGTGTTTCCTAAATCTCCTCCGAATCGTTGTTTTATTATCTACATTTGTATCCTCCTACCGTCATCTACCAATGGGGCCGCATGACACCAACTCACACTGCATTATACACAAACACACACTCTGATGAGCAACTGATCACATTAACAGTAATATACAGTCTTCCTAAGAACGCATCAATAAATGGATAAAAAAGTTAACTGACAAAAAGAGAGGGATAAGTCTCAACAGGAATAGGAAATTGTCTGTTGGTGAGTGTAAGGATACATACACACAACTTTGGTGAAAAACTGCAAGACTTGAACCTTGATATTAGCACCACAAAGCAGAACATTTATCATGCACCCAGACACCCTCAATAATATAAAAAGATGAGTAAAATATATGTGGTACACCATATAGAACTGTGCAGCGGTGCATAACATAATGACACGGAGAACTGAATTATGGGCATAATTGTGCTTAAATAATGTTATCACTGTCAAGGTTTTCCTGATGGACGTGCATTTCTTTGTAGTAATGTATGTTGTTAACATGCAGTAATTTAGAAATGAAAAGTGGCTTAGTAAGCGTGCTTCCTCCTGTAATCCACTTTACATTTTGTGTTTTTCAGCCACCCACAGTACCAGACTATCCGCCTGCTGATGGGTATGCATTCAGTAACACAGTTTACAAAAGAGGGCCCCTGCTGGACCATGGGGCAACTGTCGCTGCCTTTAAGCGAACTGTTAGCCGTCATGTAGATAGGTAACATTCAACGACCTCACTGTCCAGAGCTGTGGATAACTGTCTCTACTTTATTGCTGCCAAAGGTGGAGGCTGTGGTGTCTTTCCTAAATACATTTTCAGAACAGCATTGCATGTCAGCCAAGGTGCACTTCGGTATATATGGCAAGCCTTTCTTGAATGGCGTTCTTTAATACTTTTTGATTCTACAGTAAATAGTAAAATAGTTTGAACAAAACTGTAATTTAGCATGGAAGTTATGGAAAAACATCACCTTTTATAGTTGTGTTTTTCATGCTTTAATTTGTAATAATGAACATCGATACTAAAATGCGGAAAACTAAAAAAGCGTTTTGAAAATGTATTTATGACTATTTGATTCTGTGTTATTTCCGGTTTGCATACAGCATGTTTGGGGGGGTTTTAATAGCATCAATGTGTACATTTAGTACATGTTGTATACAGGCACAAGTGTTGCTCGATCCGTGATGGTTGTCCACTGCCGAGCTCTGTAGGAGTCCACACAGAGGTTTCAGGTTTCCCAGGTCCATGCGATAGGAACTCATTCAGTCCAGGATTTGCATTCCGGGACTTTTAGTCGTTTTATCCCCATTACTAAATCAGACCCAGAATTCAAAGACCAATCTGGATGAGCTACTTAAGCATTGACCTTTGAAACTTGAGAAGTCTTCCCACACCACCTGTAACCATTGTATCATCCCTACCTTAATAAATATTTAATGCAAATTAAGTTACGGATTGGCAAATGTTACATATTAAACCTTTGTTCTCTGGTTAATAACAGATTCTCTGAAAGGTGCACGCTTTGGGTCTCAACTCTAGACACTACTTTCCAGATAATACCTACGTCAGGTCCATGTCTCATGATGCAACTATTGTGTCTCTGGGAGGAGAGGAGGTCGGAAAGGACATAAAGTAGCATGAACCTAGCCTTCCATGTACTGAGGAATTGCCACTTGTGGTCACTTCAACCAACCAAACTACACCACCAGTTGCACTGTCAATTCTAGTATAGCTTCTGTGCATGGCGATCTCTGCACTAGCTGCTGTCTGAAGTGCTGCAGTATGTACTCTGTACTGCATGCCGTTATTCTCTGGATGTAGACAAATCGTTTAAAAGCTTAAAAGTAAAAATGTGTGAATTTCCCTTATTCATAAAGATGGTATATTAGCAGGAAATCAATGTGATCTGGGTTTGTACCGTATATGTAGAAGAAGGGAACACACTTAGCACTTGTTTTTTAGTATACCAAAGTCTTTTGTTCTCGCACAGGGGCATTTCCTCAAGACTTTAAAAATACTTCTAAAAATAAGATTTCCCAATTATGAGTTCTAAAAATAAGTACTTTGAAACACAAACATTTCCCAAAGTGTTTGTTCCCAATTATATTGAAATAAGGACAGTGTAAAAGCAGTTAGTGGGTTAAGGACATGGGGTTAGGAAAATTGAGTTACAAGTATAGGGTTAAAGTTTACAGGTTATGCGTGAATGGGTTTGTGGTATCAAGTTTAAGTATAGAGTCGCCTGTTCGAGGTATAGAGTATGGATTAGAGGTTATAGGTATAGATTTAAGAGTTGGGGTATAAGGTAAAGGCTTTGAGATAGAGATCAGCATTTGGGGCTAAGGGTATGAGATCAGGGGTTTGAGGTATAGGTGGTGGGGATAAGAGGTTAAGGTTAGTGGTAAAAAGCTAAAGGTATGGGCATATGGTACCTGGTTAAGAAGATTAGGTACAAGGTTATGGATGAAGGCTACTGGGTTAAGACTATGGGTTACAGGTAAATGGCTAAATGTATGGGATTATATTAGAAGGTTGAATAATAGGGTTAAGAGTTTGATTTCAGGGCTAAGGACTTTGAGTAATGGGTTAACCAGTATGATTACATTTGTCTAATGCCCCCATTGATACGATTTTGAATTTAAGGTGTGTTGATGATAGTTATTTTTAGACAACATTTAAAAAAGTAACACGGTACAAATTCTCACATGGGCACTTCAATCCAATACATTCTTCCTGACGAGTGGATGAATGCAAAATACAGCCATCATTTGTTTAATACATTGATAGAAAACATACTCAGTCCTTGAACAAATATTTTTTGCCAGGACGAAGAGGTTTACATTTTGTGCACCTGTCCACTGATCAACTAGCTGTCACTATCTCTAATCATACTTTCACTTTGATCTATATGCATACAATACGTGTTTTCTTTAAAAGTTTGTTTAGTGTTTTTTCTCTTTTCTGTCGGCCAATGATTGCTCACTTTCACTATACATAAAACGTTTGTTTCGTCTTACCCCTTTCTCCTTCTTCAATAAAGTGAGACAGTTCTCCACAGCCATTGAATAGCTAGGTAACTACTGCAGTTCATTCACTGAGCTTCTGACCAGTAGTTACGATGAGTTAATACAATTTGTGTAAATTTGTATTACTGTTATGTGATCAGTCTTCTGTTATCATTGTTTGCCATTTTCATGATCTGCATCCTTACTAAATGTTTTTGATTTCCATATGCTTTCTTCTATTTAAACATTATCTATTTGAAAGCCAGCATTAAACACTTGACCTTGAAGATATGTGAGTAATAGGGTGGTGAGGGCAATGGTATTAGTATTTCCGCAGACTGAATACCTTCTAATACTTGATTGTTTACCATGTTTGAGTTAATTCAGTGGATTGGCAAAAAGAATGTATTCACAATTAACGTTGAGTTCAAGTTCATTGAAGAAGAGATTTGTAAGAGGCATTAAAGACAACTTGTACAAGTGAGAACAAAAGGCCAACTGAAATTGTACTTTTGTACTGCGCTGACCGAACCTTTTACTCCTCTGCAAACCATAAGGCATGCTTTAAACCGTGTAATCTTAGATAAAGACATAAGTACTATACATGAAACATTTGTTGAATGTGCAATGGTGGTGCCTTTGTGTTACTGTTTCTCAGTTTTAGTTCAGTAAACAGATTAAAAGTTGTTGCCAATAAGACTTTGAAACAACTGCTTTGCTGTAGGGTATAAACACATATTGTAACTGTAACAGAATCAGGGGAGTAGTTAAGGAAGCTGCTGTTCAAAGTGACTTTTCTCCAACCCCCACACTCGCATAGCAGCTCCCAATTATTCCAAAAGCGTAGAGCAGACAAGGAAGAGGAAGGCAGCTGAGCCACATTTTCAGTTAGTTGCTGCTTTAGATATCCTGGTAAATTGGATATGTTTTACCAAAATGCCAGAAGAAGTGAAAGTGACATCACACAATTACCTCACTGGAAGGGCATCGTTATATCTTTGAGCTTCAATCTTCCCAAGAAGTAATGTTGCATGACCTGGACCCCAACATTACAGTAATTGACATAGCTGAAGTTAAAAACCTCATAAATGCATGATTGAAATACCAACACAACATAGAGCCGTCGGTTGTAGATGACCAACTATATTTTAACTAGATTGTTGGCATGATATGCCAGAGGAGGGAGCATTACTCATTTCTCTTTTTATTACATTGAAAATTGTATATTCCTTTCAGTTTGAGGATATAGTGCACCAGAACAACACTGGGAACTGAAATTATTTATACCCCAAACTGTCATGATCTGATGGTCCCCCAGTCTATTCCTCAAAGAAAAAATGTATTAATAAATACAAAAGTAGATACAAAAATTATTTTTAAAAAACATTGGTTATGTCTATCTGCATTCATTCATATGGACAACTACTTCAATGTAAAGTATATTGTTGGATTACGTTATACATTTTAATTTGTGATCATTTGCAAGACACTATCACCCATGCAAAGCAAAAATGGTAAGATATTTCTCAAACACATAATTTTTCATGCATTAACGATACTGAAACATAGCACCAATGTGTTTAAAATATATTGTTGTAATTTCATTTTTTTAAACTTTTAGTCTATTTATTGGCATATAAAGTGCAGAAAGAACCCAAGGCTCCAGCCTTGTAGAAATAACAAGAAACAGGTGGATAAGGGGAGAGGAGGAGGGGGAAAAACAGGGGGAGAGGAGTGAATCCAGCACATAATGACATCACATTAGACATCATTACAGGTTACATAGTGATAATGTCTTGTCTACAGCTAGTCTTCGATAGAGAATCGTAGTAAGGGCAGGAAGAAATTTCAGGAATTTATGGTGAAGTAAGACACTTCAAATATAACATGCCAACATACACAGTGGGCCTATTGACTTCTCTCCAGACAGTGATGTTTATTCGGTGCCTTTTCCCAGGAACATCCAAAGTGTGGATAGGCATGTACTTGTGTCTTTAGGATGGGGATGAATCTTGTGAGCACATGTAGGTCAAAAGTGGCTCCCACATAACTTTAGGGTGGGAGGCTGGTGGCATGAGTTCCCTATTGGTGTGCAATTGTTAATGACCGTACACTGCATCTTGCAACCAGGATGTGACCCCGGGCACAGGCTTTCTCCCCCAGTGTCTGGCAACCAGGCGTTTGGCCAGGAGCAGAACTGCATGGCAGTCAAACCGCTTTGTGCAAGTAGCACATCTTGAACGTAGCCAAGGAGACTGACTGTCTGCGTTTGTGGTGTAGAATGACCCGTGATCTGTTGGAGAGTGTAATGGACTGAGGACCAATACTCCGCTATTCTAGGGCAGTCCCAAGCCATTTGCATAAACGTCGCCTGGGGCGACGAGCATCTCTCACAGCGTGCCTCTTCCTTCAGGCCCATGCGCTGCAATTGTGCCGGTGTGGATATAGCCGATGGAGAAATTTGAAATTAATGAGTTGCAATCTGTGATTGGGGGAGAGGGCTGCAATCTGCTCACAGTAATATTTCAATAGGTCAGTAGTAAGGGGAAGATCTCTGTCCAGCGCCCACTTATCGTGGGCCGTAGGGATACGAATTGGGGCCTTGTCCTGCATGACCGCATAAGGACGTGTGACCAGTCTGCGGCATGAGGCGTTCATCAGGATGCGTTCAAGAGGGTGTAGTTTGGGCAGGGGTTC
Source organism: Calotriton arnoldi (assembly GCA_963921515.1). Taxonomy (NCBI): domain Eukaryota; kingdom Metazoa; phylum Chordata; class Amphibia; order Caudata; family Salamandridae; genus Calotriton; species Calotriton arnoldi. The sequence goes on along the minus strand of CAWUFW010000877.1, from coordinate 956,304 downwards.
GGGAAAGGTGATGTGTTGCTCCTGGCAAGCGGCATGTATCTGATGGTACAGTTATTTCAGTTTTTAGAAGCGTGCACATTTCCTGGGTTCCAGCAGAAGCTGCAGAAAGCAACAGTGCTCATTAAGACAGTGTTTACATTCTTTCCGTGGCATAGCCCTGCACCTTTGAGGACAAAGTCCATCCAAGGATCAAACTGGTGGGCAGGGGGCTAAATGCTGCTATGTGTACCCAGAGTTCCTCCCGAGCCATGCCAATTAAATGGATTCACTTTTTTTGTTGGTGGGAGAATGCTCTGCGAGGGGGCTTCCTCCCCCCAACCAACAGAAGAAATGAACCAGGTGGTTCATATTGAAGGGTGGACTAGGTTTGTTCCTAGCCTCTCTCATTCTAAGCCTCACTTCCTGATTCCGTTCAACTTATCTTTGTCATCTCCCAATACTTCTCTGTCTGTGCCCCAGCAAGGAAATAGACATGGTTTGGATTATCTTTAGCCTAACGCCTGTGCACCACCAGAGAGTCAGACGTATGTTAGGACGTTTGCCATTTTCTAGAGTAGTCTGTCAGAGAAATGTGAAGAAATTGCAGGTTTCTTATTTGTTTTTTAAACTTGTTTTTATTTCGGGGCACATATAGCATCAGTATACAGTACGATCACAGTTATACAGCATAGATCAGCATAGATCAAGTTGCAGACGTGGGGCAAAAACTTGCCGCAACATGGAATGCAACCAAAATCCTAAAGGCGCTGCATATCCCTAGTAAGGTGAACAAGTAACTGTAATATAATGATCAAAGAAAAACGTAAATATTAAAAACTTGGCAGTGCAGAACTTCTCATACATCCTCTAACAGGGACCATTGTAGTCCTACATTTATCTCCATCCCATCTCCCCCTCTGAATGGAACCATAATGTACTCAGTAACAATTTACAGAGGCCTTGCCCCAGTGCACCTCCCTTAGTATGTAGCTGGGTGGTGTCCCAGGCCACAGTAGAGACCGCCACACTGTCAAAGTAAAACTATAAACCTCGTCCCCCCTCAGAGACGCGTCAGGCACTCCCGCTGCCCAAACCCAACCTCCCAGGTCCACCGTGGACGGCCGGGGCATCCGCCAGCACCTATAGCCCGTGTTTCAGGGGTCTCAGTCTGTGAGAGTGTCCGCCCGCCCAAGAGTCTGCAGTTTCTCTACCATCAATCCCCAGGTCTCGGTCGGCATTCTCGTCCGTGCGAGCTATGTGTATGCGCCGCTCCTCCGCCACTCCCTATTCATGCACATCTGATGTCCATTTGGGCAGTCCAGGGGGCACGGGCTGCGTCCAATGAATCCCAATACGGCACCTAGCTATCACCAGCCCCAAGTTTGTAAATTTATATTGCATTCTGGTCCTTGCCTTGGGGACCTGTAGAAATCCAAGGAGACCGTGCTTGATTGTTGCCTCGACCTGAAGGGCCGCAGTCTCTCGAAGTGTCTCCAACGCTCCCGACCAGTAGGGCTGGAGCCAAGGACAGTATCATGTCATATGGCTAAACGTCGCTGATTCGACTCCACAATGGGTACTCCCCGGGCAGCGCATCGCGTTTGACCATGCTAATCTGAAGGGGGTCAAGTATGTGTTGTGTAGGTAATGAAATTGTATGAGTTTGAAGCAAGCATTGCTGGCACCTTCCCAGACCTGTGCGAATGCTCGCTTCCATTCACCGTCAGTGAGGGGTATCAGCAGGTTCGTCGACCACCTATTCCGAATGCAGGAAACGTCGACACAACAATTGGCTTTAAGTGCTCCATATAAGCAAGAAATCAAGCCCCTGAAGGAGCCTTGGCTGAGAACCACCAACAAGGATTGGGACTCCATAGGCTCCTCAGGGAAGGAAGTCCAGAGCGCACGTGCTGTGCGTGAGATTTTTGCAGATTGCAAAAAGTGTCCCATTGGGGACCTGAAAACATTACAGCGCATAGACAAACGAGAGAAAGGTTCCAGCAAGGTATAGGTCGCCCGCTGTGAGGCACCCCTCCTCTAACCACCCCGTCAAGTCCATCACAGATCGTATATGGCAAAAACTGCACAACCATTGCAATGGGAGCATTCGTGCATATGGCGCTTTCTGCAACACCAATGTGGCTGCACGTTCCAAGGCCCCCGCGAGCTGGCCAACTACAAAGGGATAATCCAGAGGGGTCCGACATCCCATTATGAGACACCCAGGTAAAGCGTTCTCCACCCCCACCCCCATAATCCAGGAGGTCCTTCTCTACATTGGAGCCATCTGCACACCATAGCTCCGCATATTGAAGAAGAGCAGCAAGATAATAAAGATGTTGGTCTGGGAGGCCCAACCCCCCGATCCATATCGAACTTCAGAATCTCTAATTTTACCCTGCTTTCCAGCCCACACCAACGATAGCAGGAGACTGTTAAGGGTCTCGAAGACGGATCTGGAAATAATGCAGAAGGAATTCTGCAGAGCATACAAGCAGCGCGGTAGGAGCACCATCCAGATTAAGGCCACACGACCCTTGATAGATAGCGGAAGGCGATTCCAGAAACTAATAGATGACTGCAAACCCGTAAAGACAGCCCGCTTATTCAATGCGTATTGCATATCGGGTGAATGCACCAATGAATTCCTAGGTAGGGAAAATGATCGCACTCTGATCGAAACTCCGTTGTGGGGAGGTCCGTCACCTCTGCACCGACTAGTGTAGCAAGTGGGAATAAAACTGACTACTGATTGACCTTCAGTCCCAATACTGCAACAAATCCCCATAAGATTTCCAGAAGAATAGGCAATGCCTCCTCTGGGTGAGCTATATAAAGCAAGGCATCATCCGCGTATAAAGATACTACATGAACCCGGCCGTCCACTGCGACGCCCCAACGAGTCATGTCCTGCCGCAATTGGATTGCTAAGGGTTCCATCACAAGGGCGAATAAGAGCGAGGACAGCGGGCAGCCCTGCCTCATGCCCCGTTCGATAGAGAGAATTTCAGAAATCACACCGCTATTACGTACCCTAGCAGTCAGACTGTACAAGAGGTGCATCCAGGAGATGAATTCCTGGCCGAGGCCCATTCGTGTCAGCACCTCCCATAGGTATTACCACCACAGAGTATCGAAGGCCTTTTCGATGTCTAGAGCTGTAGAGATGGATGTCCATAATTTCCATGGCGTGCAAGACATGAGATAACCTTCGTAAGTTTGTATGTGTACCGTGTCCTGGCATGAAAGCGCATTGATCCGGGTGTACCAAATGGGTTATAACCCTACCCAGACGCATTGTCAGTGCTTTAGCCAGTATTTTAGTATCTACTCCCAGCATTTCCTCCGATAGAGGGCCAAATACGGGACATTAGTTCTCATTGCACTGAAGCTTATCTGGAGACAATTTCCCTGATGGATAGTGTGACATTTGATAGCATATTATCTCAGGTGAAAAGTGGATCGCCCAAAGATCCAGCACCCCTCAAAATATTGAAACAAGTTGCTAGAACCGTCTCCCCCATTATTTTACAGCTGATTAACGCATCTTTTTCTTCCGGAGTGGTTCCCCCCCCATGGAAGGAAGCGATGGTGAAGGTACTTCTCAAAAAACCCAGCCTTGACCCTGATTCCCTGGGGAATTATCGTCCTATCTCACTTCTCCCAGGGATCAGCAAAATAGCAGAAAAATATGCCAACTCAGTATTATCTGAAAGAGACACGTTAGTGACAGATTCCTTACCTTAGAATATCCCCAGGCGTCAGGCTGGATCCGGAAAGTTTTTTGCGTAGCAGTACCCTTGCGCGTCGGTAGGCGTCGTCGTGCGGCTCCGCGTCCGTCGTCGGCGTCGTGATCGCCGGGATGACGTCGCGGGCAGTACTTAGGCGCCGCCCCTGCGCGCTGACGTCAGTTCTTCTTTTCCGCGCCAGTAAGCGCAGATCCGGGAAGAGCAGTGCCCTAGTCACTTTTTGACTATCTTTTTGTGAAATTTTTCACTGTTCTCTTCAACGAGTCTTCACGACTCCTAAGGTGTCGTAGGGATGCCCGGCTTTAAGCCCTGCGAGGAATGTGGTCGTATGATGTCCATCACGGACCCCCACCTCGAGTGTCTCTTCTGCCTCGGCCGAGGCCACGACACGAAGTCGTGCCCTGACTGCCGGAAACTTCATCCGAAGGCTTTGCGAGAGCGGTCTCGAAAGCTCCTTGAAGTCCGGCAGTCGGCTCCGCGCCGCAGCAAGCCCCGGTCCCGGGAGAGGTCGAGGGCCGGACGCGGAGTCCCCACCGTTCGTCGGAATCCAAGTCTTCGCGCTCCTCCGGTAAGTCGAAGCACAAGAAGTCTAAGCGGCGTCATCGCTCTAAGACTTCGCCTCGCCGGTCGCGCGACTCGGCTGAGGTCCCTGTCGGCACCGTCCCCGCCCCCGCAGCCCCGGACGTGCCTGTCGAGTTGCCCCCGCATTACCCGTCCTTCCCGGGTTCGGGGCGACTCCGGCTGAAGTACAGAAATTCCTGTCGGCCATGGCCCGCCTCTTCGGGCCTCAAGGTCCCTCCGGTGCGCCTTCGGGCCCCGCGGGCCCAGATGGGGTTGCTCCGGCGTCGCCGTCGACTCCGGTCCCGGCGTCGCCTGTCCCACCAGCCTCGTCCCGGCCTCGGCTCCGGCCCCGGCCTCGACCCCGGTTCCGGTGGTGCCGCAACCCCCATCGACGCCGGTTGACCTAACCACGCCGACGCCGATGTCCCCGGTGCCGTTTCCGACGCCGTCCGGGGCTCCGGGCGGCGTCGTTCCCCGGTTCTCCCGGGTCCGGACATGGAGCCGGACCGGCGTCGCCCGACGCCGGATCCGGCGCCGATGAGGCCTTGGGTCCCTTATGTCCCTCCTCCTCCATCTTTTCAACCTGAGGAGGACCAGGAGAGCTGGGAGGGGTCTGACGACCCTCTCACACAACAGTGCGAGTTTGACCCGGACTGGGTTGAGGAACTTGGGGATGCCAGTGGGCTGGATACCTCCCCGACTCTGGCATGCTGTCTCCTCCCGTGGCAACGGAGGAGGGGGCTAATTTTGCAACGGTGTTGCGTAGAGCTGCTGGAGCCTTAAATCTCCAGTTGCCTACAGTGGCCGTCAGGACTAACCTCCTGACTGAAGTGCTTCAGCCGGCGGCCTCCTCTTCGGAGCCTGTGCTGCCGTTCAACGATGCACTCACTGACGTTCTTTGGGTGCCTGGTCCAAACCCACCACAGGGGCTCCTGTGGATAGGAACGTGGCCCGACGCCATCGCCCGGCTCCGGGCGACCCCTGTTTCTCTCCCAACACCCCACCCCTGAGAGCTTGGTTGTCCAAGCCTCTGCCTCCCAAACAGCCTTCCCTACCGCCCCTCCGGATAGGGAATCCAAGCGCCTGGATCACTTTGGGAAGAAGGCTTTCTCTTCCTCCAGTGCTGGCTTGCGGTCTGTTAATACCGCTTGCCTCTTGGGCCGATACACCCACTCCCTGTGGGATTCGGTGGCTGATGTTTTGCCGCAGTGTTCTGAGGAGGTCCAGACACTGCTTACCCGCGCTATTGCGGAAGGGCGTGATGCGGCTAAGTATACCATCCGCTGTGGCCTTGATACCGCCGACTCGCTGGGCAGATCGCTTGCAACGACGGTGGCGCTGCGTCGCCACGCCTGGCTGAGAACCACTGGTTTTTCAGGGGATGTCCAGAATACTCTCATGGACATGCCCTTTGATGGAGTCGGTCTTTTTGGTTCAAAGGCAGACCATGCGCTGGAGCGTTTCAAGGACTCACGGGCTACTGCGAAGTCCCTGGGCCTTGCTGTTGTGCGCCCTCCGCAAACGTCTGCTTTTCGCCCCTTTCGTGGCCACGGAAGGGGCGCCCAGTCACGTCCACAGCCCGGCCAACGGCCCGCGCAGCAAGCGCCTTCGCGTGGCCGAGGACGTGGATACCGCCGTGGCGGTTCGGGCAACCAGCGTGCGGGTCAGGCCACCACCTCCAACCCGTCCGCGGCCTCCAAGCCCTCCTAGTCCCTCCTTTCAGGTGCACAGCACGCCAGTCGAGGGCAGGGTCCGCCATCACCTTCACCACTGGCGTCCCATCACCTCGGACAAGTGGGTCTTGGACATTGTCCGAAGGGGCTACTCCCTCCCCTTCGAGACCACCCCCAGCCATGCCACCTCAATTCCACCGCATGTCAGGGGATCACTTGGTGCTTCTACAGAAGGAAGTCACGGCCCTCTTGGCCAAGAGGGCCATCGAGCATGTTCCGACCCCAGAAGTAGGGCGTGGTTGCTACTCCCACTACTTTCTGGTGCCCAAAAAGGACAAGGAGGACATGCGTCCTATCTTGGACCTCCGGAACGTCAATCGCTTCCTCCGGAAGGAGAAGTTCAAGATGCTCACCCTAGCTCAGGTCTTGACTGCCCTCGACCCCGGAGACTGGTTGGTAGCGTTGGACTTGCAGGACGCCTATTTCCACATCCCCGTCCTGCCGGCCCACCGGCGTTACCTTCGGTTCACGGTAGGCCTCGAGCATTTTCAGTTCACCGTGCTCCCTTTGGCCTTACCAGTGCCCCTCGGGTGTTCACGAAAGTGATGGCGGTGGTCGCAGCTCATCTGCGCCGGGCAGGGGTTTCAGTCTTCCCCTACCTCGACGACTGGCTGCTGAAGGTGGGCTCGTCCCAGGCAGTCGTCTCCCACCTCCAGACTACGGCCGAACTCCTGCACTCGCTGGGGTTCTCCATCAATGTGCCAAAGTCGCATCTGATTCCTTCTCCACAGCTCCTTTTCATCGGAGCAGTTCTGGACACGACGCAGTTTCGGGCCTATCCTCCCGAACGGCGAGTCCGGGATATTCAGGCTATGATTCCGATCTTTCAGCCCTTATCCTGGGTTTCGGTACGGATGACCCTGAGGCTGCTGGGCCTCATGGCCTCCTGCATCCTGCTGGTCACTCATGCCAGATGGCATATGCGGGCTCTGCAGTGGGACCTGAAGTTCCAGTGGGCGCAGCACCAGGGCGACCTGTCCGATCACGTCCAGATCTCGGAGGGGACTGCAAAACAGTTGCAGTGGTGGCTCTCGAACCGGCAATGGGTCATGGGCAGATCCCTCTCCCTTCCCCAGCCAGAGCACACAGTTGTGACGGACGCGTCCCTTCTGGGATGGGGCGGTCACATGGGAGAGGCGGAGATCAGAGGCCTCTGGTCTCCGGCGGAGTCCCGGCTCCATATCAACCTTCTGGAGCTCCGGGCGATCCGACTTGCACTCAAGGCATTCCTTCCCTCTGTCAAAGGGAAGGTAGTGCAGGTGTTCACAGACAACACCACCGCCATGTGGTACTGCAACAAACAAGGCGGGGTGGGGTCGTGGACCCTTTGTCAGGAGGCTCTGCGCCTCTGGACATGGCTGGAACATCAGGGCATGTTCCTGGTGGTTCAACACCTGGCAGGTTCCCTGAACGCCAGGGCGGACGAACTCAGCCGCAGGTGCATGATGGATCACGAATGGCGTCTTCACTCGGAAGTGGCGCAAGGACTCTTTCTACAGTGGGGAGAGCCTTGGTTAGATCTATTCGCCACCGAAGAGAACGCGCAATGTCATCAGTTCTGCGCGTTGGAATTTCCAAGGCGGCACTCGCTCGGCGACGCTTTCGTCACGAGTGGAGTTGCGGTCTATTGTACGCCTTTCCGCCTATACCACTTCTACCCAGAGTGTTGAAGAAGATTCGGCACGACCGGGCCCAAGTCATTCTTGTGGCTCCGGACTGGGCTCGAAGAGTTTGGTATCCCGAGCTACTCAATATGAGCGTAGATCCCCCGATCCGTCTGCCTCTTCGGGAGGATCTTCTGTCGCAGCAGCAGGGGACGGTCCTCCACCCGAACCTGTCCAGTCTACACCTGCTTGCGTGGAGATTGAGCGGCGGCAGTTGATTCCTTTCGACTTGCCTCCCGAAGTTTGTGATGTGATTCTGGCAGCCAGGCGTCCCTCCACTAAGGTGGTATACGCCTGCAGGTGGAACAAATTTGTGGCATGGTGCACAGCAAAGGCTGTGAATCCCCTTTCTGCCCCTCTTTCTGAGGTCCTTCTGTTCCTTCTCTCTTTGGCCCAACAGGGTTCTGCCCTGGGTACCATCAAGGGTTATCTTTGTGCTATCTCGGCCTTCCTCAGGCTCCCTGATCAGCCCTCCCTTTTTCAAGTCCCCTGTTGTTAACAGGTTCTTAAAAGGCATTACTCACCTCTTCCCTCCTGTTCCGTTTGTGATGCCTCAGTGGGACTTGAACTTGGTTCTTACCTTTTAATGTGCGCTCCCTTTGAGCCTCTACATAACTGTCCTCTTCGTCTTCTGACTCTGAAGACAGCCTTTCTGGTGGCCATCACCTCCGCTCGGCGGGTGAGTGAGCTCCAGGCTCTATCTTGCAAACCTCCCTTTCTGTCTGTTCATCCAGACAAGGTTGTTCTTCGGACGCGTCCGTCCTTCTTGCCAAAGGTGGTTACTGCTTTCCACATTGGGCAGACCATCACTTTGCCCACCTTCTTTCCGCCTCCGCATCCTTCCAGAGAGGAAGAGAGGCTCCACCGTCTGGACCCAAAACGTGCGCTCTCTTTCTATATTGACCGCACAAAACACTTCCGGGTGGATGACCAGCTCTTTGTTGGCTACGTGGGCGCCAAAAGGTCGGGCGGTGCACAAGAGGACCATCTCCCGCTGGGTTACCTTGTGCATCAAGACCTGCTATTCTTTGGCTAAAAAGGAACCTCCTGTTGGGCTGCGTGCCCATTCCACCAGGGCAACGGCTGCTACCACGGCCTTGGGCCGCGGTGTTCCGCTGCCGGTTATCTGTCAGGCAGCTACGTGGGCCTCGCTGCACACGTTTACAAAGCATTACTGCCTTGACAGTCAGGTCCGGAGGGACGGCTTCTTTGGCCGTTCTGTCCTCCAGGACTTCCTTGTCTGATCTTTGTTCGCAGACCCACCACCGGGGTTGGTATTGCTGGGGTATCTATTCTAAGGTAAGGAATCTGTCACTAACGTGTCTCTTTCAGATGCACAAGTTACTAACTTGTGTAACGATATATCTGTAAGAGACAGTAGTTAGTGACAGATTCCTTACCGCCCCACCCATCCTCCCCGTTCTGCGAACTGATTTCTAGGGTTAAGGACATCCCTTTCAGGGCCCTAGTATTTTTCAGACACCTATGTCAGCTTCTTGCATGGCTCTGCGTTCCTGGCGCGGAAAGTCGTGTACAGAACTGACGTCAGCGCGCAGGGGCGGCGCCTAAGTACTGCCCGCGACGTCATCCCGGCGATCACGACGCCGACGACGGACGCGGAGCCGCACGACGCCGCCTACCGACGCGCAAGGGTACTGCTACGCAAAAAACTTTCCGGATCCAGCCTGACGCCTGGGGATATTCTAAGGTAAGGAATCTGTCACTAACTACTGTCTCTTACAGATATATCGTTACACAAGTTAGTAACTTGTGCGTCTGCCTTTTTAGAGACTCACAAACTCCTTCACCCGTCTCAGACGGGCTTCCGACCACTCCAAGGAACAGAAACGGCCCTGCTCTCAGTTGTTGAAGAGTCCAAAAAAATCCTGGATGCCGGAGGTACCACTGTGGTCATTCTTTTGGACCTCAGTGCAGCCTTCGATACGGTCAACCACCAAATCTTGGTCCATAGACTTACAAGAATGGGGGTGACTGGGGTCGCACTGGCTTGGTTGCAATCCTTCCTGAGCGATAGATCCTTCCAGGTCTTTGACACTGATGTGGCCTCAAGACAGGTCCCTCTCCGTTGTGGAGTACCTCAGGGGTCTTCCTTGAGTCCCACATTATTCAACATTTATATGAGCCCATTAGCGGAGTGTGTGGTGCCCTTTGGGGTACACATAGTGACCTATGCAGACGATACGCAACTTGTGGTGGGACTTAACCATGCTGATAATTTCCCCCCCCCCCCTCCCCCAGCCTCCGTCCTTGCTTGGAAGAGGTTGCTAAATGGATGAATCACTCCTTTTTGAAACTGAATGGGGGAAAAACTGAGATGATGATTCTGGGGATTTGGTCCCCCTCTGATCGTAACACAATGTGGCCGACCACCCTGGGCCCCATTCCGACTCCCAAAACCCAGATAAAAAGTCTGGGTATCTGGCTAGACAAAGATCTGACCTTCAAGGTCCAGGCACGCAATGTGGCGGCCTGGTGTCGGCGGCAGGGTAGGTCAATCGCGAACAACGTGAAAACGTCGGACCCTATCTGTGTCCTTTCATTACCGCCGGCTACTGTAGCAAGTATTTACTTGCGGACAGTTTAGGTCAACAAACCTGAGATCGGGGCATGTAGAATCCACTTACCTATTTTTAGTGTAGATAGCGTCCCTTTGATCCTGAGGAAGTGCTCAGATCTTTACGACACGATAGGCACGAAACATGTCGATCACCTGAGAGCAGGGCATACACCACTAGAAACATTACGTCTAGTCTTTTGCCCCTCTCGCTCTTTTATTTTAGGCAGTTTACCTTCTGAATAAAATATTGGCTAGGACTAACTGACCTTTTTTAGTTCTTCCCACATCTACACATACTAGGGCCCTCACCCCCACTGCACCCACCGGCAGGAACAAAAGATCCCCGACAAAGAGCCCCGGTTTCGGGTGCCCGTCAGGAATTGCAGCGCCGACCTGATGAGGGGCAGGCTCAAATGACGAAGCATGACACCTAGCTTGCTGGGTGTGTGAGAGCCCTAGTTCCAACAAGGAGAACTCCCTCTCCTTTATACACCCAACAGTGGTCTGTTTTGACCCACTTGTCTCTATCAGCTCCACTCTCCTCCACTACCCGTCTTAGAGGAACTCCGTACTCGTCTTGTACACGGCCTCGTGTTATGGCATCTGAAAGATGCTCCATAAAGTCCTTCCCCTTCTCCCTTTTCAGGCAAGGAAACTTATGGTCCAGGCACTCATCCTATCTTGTCTGGACTATGGGAATGCCCTGTATCTGGGGGCCCCATGCACGACCCTCTCAAGACTCCAGGTGGTACAGAATTGGGCAGCCAGAATCCTTCTGGATATCTCGAAATACCAATCAGCAAAACCTGCTTTAAATTCACTCCATTGGCTCCCTATTAGGGAGAGAGTTGATTTCAAGGCTATGTGTATTGTTCATAAATCGTTAGCCGGAAAGGGTTCTGTCATTAATCACTCTATTATTCGGCCCTACCGTGCTAATAGATGCCTTCGCTCAGATAACCTGCACCTTGTCACTGTTCCTAGGATTAGGAAAGCTAGAAGCGAGGGCCGTCTGTTCTCCTACAATGCAGCTAAGCTTTGGAACTCTCTCCCTCTTTATCTTCGGAAGGAATCTAACCATCTTGCCTTCCGTAAACTGTTAAAAACCTGGCTATTCCCCTAGTCTTGCCTGGCTCCTCACTATTTGCCGTTATCAGTGCTGGGATGCCTTCGGGTAGCTGTGCGCTTAACAAATGCTTTTTTTCATTTCATTGATAAAGGCCGATAAGAGCCCAGCATACACGGGTCTTTACCCGGTTTAGGGATCATTACGTATTGGGCCTCATCGATTGTGGTAGAAGTCTCACCTTCCTGGCTGCCCGCATGGTCTCCAGAAGGCAAAGAAGCAGGTCTGCGTGGGTCTGTAAGTACTCTACCGGCAGACCATCAGGGTCTGGGGACCTGCAGCGGGCCATGCTGGCCATTGCCTCTTTCAGGTCTTCCAGCTGAATCTCTGCATTAAGACCTTCATGTTGGCCATCAGTGAGGCTGGGGAGTGCAAGGTCATCTAAATAATGCTCCAGGGCTTCCGGGGCCACCCCCACCTCCTCTTTGTATACCAACGATAGGTGAGCATGCAGGAGGGAGTTAATACCATGCTGTGTAGACACATGGCTGCCATCTGCCTGACGAAGCATGAGAATGATGGGGGGGCGCTCGCGCTTAAGAAGCCAAGCCAATAGGCGACCTGATTTGTCCCCCTCTCGGTGAAGCAGTTGGCGGTATTCACGTCGTACCAGCCAGTATAGTCTGTCCCATATTTCTCCTACCCTGCGTTGGGCATGCAGCAGTGTCTCTCCTTGCGCCTTCCCATCGAGGCTTCGCTTCCTGCGAACAAGCCAGGGTGTCTTCCGCCTTGGTCACGTCTCTGTCCAAATGTCTTCTCAACCCACCCTCCCTAGAGCAGCATTCCCCATGTGTCACAACCTGTAAGTCTTCCCATTCAGTCCCCCTTCTACTAGTGGATCCCCAGTTGCCATCAAATTAAATCCTCATCACCTCCCTTATCTCTTCTCTAAATAAGTCGTCCTTCAGAGTATCTGGCTGCAATCACCACAGAGGGACCTGGGGGCAGCAACACTGCGACCCCTACTCCAGGAGTATAGGCGCATGGTCCGAGAGGTATCGTCCCAGCACCTGCATATGTAGTGCCATCACAGTGGCCTCAACTGAGAGTAGGAAGCGGTCCAATCTGCTAAAAACCGATCCCAGTCAGTCCATGAGCCCCCACTCCCCACCAGAGTGCAGCAGTCTTGTTTGATTTAGAGAGGACCCTAGGGGATGTCTGTTCAAGGAGCTATCCAAGACGCAATTGAAATCCCCAGCCCACACCACCGGGATACCCACATAGGGCAGTAGAAGGGCCTCTGAGTGTAAGAAAAAATCACCGTCATCTATATTTGGAGCATAGATATTCAACAGGCAGAATTCTTTACCATCTAGCTCCACATGTATTGGAACATACCTCTCCTCTACGTCAGCCTCACTACTAAGGACATTGAATGGTACTTGCGGGGCTAACCAAATATCTACTCCTCGGACATAGGTGGAATAGGTTTCGGAGAACATCTGGCCTCTCCATTTTCTATGGAGCTTAGAAACCTCTGAATCTGATAAATGTATTTCCTGCAGCTTAGCTATATGTATGCCATGTCGACAAAGGTAAGTGTGCACTCTGTTTCTCTTAAGGAAGGCGTTAAGGCCCCGTACGTTCCATGCCACAATTTTAAACTGTACCATTGGTCTACCTGCAATGTTGCACAGGTCCATCGCCTAAGCTCCGCCAATGCCTCCAACAAAAACATCCATGAGAGTAACCCCCCCCCCCCCTTCCCTGGGTAAACACTGCAGGAACAAATCGTGCCTCCCCAATGATATGGCCAACCCCAAACTTCTACCTAAAAATCTAAATATAACAGGTTATACTCACCTACTAACCGCAAAAGCAAAGCACAAGTCTGATCTCAGCCGCACTACGTAACCGTCAATCACACTACAGTCAACCAAAAATCAGTATCGTGCCAGGTAAAGGATGATCCCCAGCATGGCTCCATAGGCGAAAGGGTACCCCAAATACTTCTAGGTCCAAGAGGAGGGGGAATATAACAATCAAGAAAGAAAACCTCTGAACTGACCAATATTGCTTTTCAATGCGACCTCGAAGGGTTCAAACTGTGCAACCAGCTCAAAGAGAAATCACTTAGAATAATTCATGTGCAAATAATGCATGTATCTTTATTAATTTTTTGCCTTAAAACGTAAGTTAATCATAAAATTACATCTCATGTGCAGTTGTCCTAATAATCAGATTAGACAATGATATATTCATACACTTAAATATCTACCACTGTTAGAATAAAATGGTAACATTTGAACAATCAATAAATGTTACAAAAACAGCTATAAAGTGCATTATATCACATTATAATCAGATCTTCATCTGTGGCTGTGTGGCAAGAAGAAGGACAACAAATAAAGTCTAAAGAGCAACAATTATTTACAATCAAAAAATGTATACAATGAAAACACCCCACGCTTCACCTCACTACTGCATTCACTCCTCACCTAAACCCAAGCACCCTAGCACTCATACACAAACACGGAACACTCTCTCATGGAGATCCTAGAAAGCTTAACAGGGACAGATGTGAGCGAATAATATTCCACACTATAATAATTGTATCCGTCTCTGAAGGGACTCTCCATGCAAATAGTAATGGTCTACGTGCGTTTTGGTGGGATTCGCATTGGCCCCACCTTCCTCAGGACCAAAACATACTCGGATACATCCCGTATGGGATGATCTGAAAGAGACACGTTAGTGATAGATTCCTTACCTTAGAATATCCCCAGGCGTCAGACTGGATCCGGAAAGTTTTTCGCTAGCAGTACCCCTGCGCATCAGTAGGTGGCGTCGTGCGGTTCCCCGTCCGTCGCTGGCGTCGTAAGCGCCGAGATGACGTCACAGAGACTACTTAGGCGCCACCCATGCGCGCTGACGTCAGTTCTTTCTTTTTCCGCGCCAGTAAGCGCAGATCCGGTTAGAGCACGTACCTTAGTCACTTTTTGACTACCCTTTTTTGAGACTTTTGTCTCCTGTTAGCTTTGGTTTCCTTGGTGCACGTAGGGATGTCTGGATTTAAGTCTTGTGGGGCCTGCCGTCGCAATATGTCGGTGGCGGACCCCCACGATGTCTGCCTCTACTGCCTGGAGACCGACCACGACTCCCGGTCCTGTCGGGACTGTCGGGGCATGGCCCCGAAGGCCTTGAGGGAGCGGCACCGGAAGCTGCTGGAGGTCCGGCACTCGTCCCAGCGCCATTCCCGGTCCAGGGGCCGTTCCAGGGAACGCTCGCGGGGCCACAGTCATCGCTCCTCAGGCTCCAAGTCTTCACCCTCGGATTCGGGTAAGAGACAACACAAAAAGAAGTCGAAGAAGCGTGTTCGCGCTCCGACGTCCCCCCGTCGGTCCCCGGCTGCGGACGAGGGGGACCGACGGAGCTAGAGAGTCCCGCGGCCTACCCACCTTACCCGGGTCCGTTGGCGACTCCCGCACAGGTGCACGAGTTTCTTGCTACCATGGACCGCCTTTTTAGGCCTCGGGCTCCCGCCGGCGCGCCCTCGGGCCCCGCGGTCCCGTGTCAGGATCCTGTTGGGCCGTCGGCGCCGCCGGTGGATCCAGCTTCGGCGCCACAGGATCGCTGCCGGCTCCGGCCCCAGCGCCACCCTCGGCTCCGCCTCCGGCGCCGTAGTGGGTGCCATTTGTCCCGCCCTTGCCCAGGTTCCAGGACCATTTTGCTCCTACCTGGGATCCACATTGGAACACGGCGCCGGTCCGGCCCCGGCCGGCGCCGAGAGCGCCGTTCCTGACGCAGTTTGTCCCTTCTCCGGCTCTTGCCCTGCCGCCACGGTCGGTGCCACATGCGGCGGAGGACGACTGGGAGGGGTCCGAGGACCCTCTTGCTCGTCAGTGTGACTCTGAGCAGGACTGGGCGGACGATCTAGGGGACGCCGGCGACCTCGACGTCTCTTCTGACCCGGGGTTTGCCTCTCCCCCGCCTACCATGGAGGAGGGCGCCTCCTACACGATGGTGCTCCGTCGGGCAGCTGAGGTTCTCAACCTTGACCTCCCTACGGTGGCCCTCAAAACTAACCTCCTCACTGAGGTGCTCCAGACGGCGTCCACTTCGTCGGAGCCCCTGCTGCCATTTAATGACGCCTTCACTGACGTCTTGCTGGGCACTTGGTCGCGGCCCGCCACAGGGGCCCCTGTGGATAAGAACGTCACCAGGCGTCCTCGCCCGGTGACCCTGCCTTTCTGACCACTCATCCTACGCCCAAGAGTTTGGTCATCCAAGCTTCGACGTCCCAGAGTGCCTTTCCCACGGCTCCGCCGGATAAGGACTCTAAGAAGCTGGAGCAGTTCGGCAAGCAGTTGTTCTCTTCAGCCAGCTTGGGGCTGCGGTCGGTGAACACCGCATGCCTATTGGGCCGCTATTCCCACGCGGTGTGGGATACAGTTGCACAGGTGTTGCCTCAGTGTCCTGAGGAGACCCAAGCTGTGCTGTCCCAAGCTGTTGCCGAGGGTAAAGATGCGGCTAAGTTCGCCATTCGGTGTGGTTTGGACACCACGGACTCACTAGGTAGAGCAATTTCTACGACTGTGGCGCTTCGTCGCCACGCCTGGTTGCGGTCTACTGGGTTCTCGCCAGATGTCCAAAGCTCACTCATGGACATGCCCTTTGATGGCACTCGCCTGTTTGGCGATAAAGCCAACAGTGCGCTGGAGCGTTTTAAGGACTCGCGGGCCACGGCCAAGTCCTTGGGTCTTTCCACGAGGAGCCCAGCCACTCCTGGTTTTCGTTCCTTTCGTGGCCACGGAAGGGGCGCCCAGGCACTTTCCTTCAGCAAGCCTGTGCAGAACCAGCCTCTGCCGGGCCGCGGACACGGTTTCCGCAGGGGCGGGTCTGGGAATCCGCGTGGGGGACAGTCCACCTCCGCCCCCCGCTGCTTCTGCCTCCAAACCTTCCTAATCCGAGCTTTGTGGGGCACCCCACGCCAGTGGGTGGCAGGGTCCGCCATCATCTCCCCCACTGGCACGCTATCACATCGGACAAGTGGGTGTTGCAGATCATCTGCAAGGGTTACGCCCTTCCCTTTCAGTCCACCCCTCCAGCCATGCCACCTCCGTTCCACCGCATGTCGGGGGACCACTTGGCACTTCTCCTGCAGGAAGTCACGGCCCTCTTGGCCAAGGGGGCCATCGAGTATGTTCCTGGGCCAGAAGTAGGGAGTGGTTGTTATTCCCACTACTTTCTGGTCCCCAAGAAGGCCAAGGGGGGCTTGCGCCCCATCTTGGACCTCCGGAACGTCAATCGCTTCCTCCGGAAGGAGAAGTTCAAGATGCTGACTCTGGCTCAGGTCTTGGCTGCCCTCGACCCTGGAGACTGGATGGTAGCGTTGGACTTGCAGGACGCCTATTTTCACATCCCCGTCCTGCCGGCCCACTGGCGTTACCTGCGGTTCACGGTAGGCCAGGAGCATTTTCAGTTTGCCGTGCTCCCCTTCGGCCTTACCAGCGCCCCTCGGGTGTTCATGAAGGTGATGACGGTGGTCGCAGCTCATCTGCGCAGGTCAGGGGTGTCAGTCTTCCCCTACCTCGATGACTGGTTGTTGAAGGCGGGTTCGCCCCAGGCAGTCGTCACCCAACTTCAGACTACGTCCGACCTCCTGCATTTGCTGGGGTTCTCCATCAACGTGCCGAAGTCGCACCTGAGTCCCTTTCAGAAGCTCCCCTTCATCGGAGCGGTTCTGGATTCGACGCTGTTTCGGGTTTATCCTCCCCGAGCAGCGAGTCCGGGATATTCAGGCTATGATTCCGATCTTTCAGCCTCTATCCCGGGTTTCAGTCAGGATTACCCTCCGGCTCCTGGGCCTGATGGCCTCCTGCATCCTGCTGGTGCAACATGCCAGATGGCATATGCGGGCTCTGCAGTGGGACCTGAAGTTCCAGTGGGCACAGCATCAGGGCAACCTGTCCGATCTTGTCCAGATCTCGGAGGGCACTGCACGACATTTGTAGTGGTGGCTCACGAATCGCGATTGCCGAGCACCGGAGCACACAGTGGTGACGGATGCGTCCCTCCTGGGATGGGGTGGCCACTTGGGAGAGGCGGAGATCAGAGGCCTCTGGTCTCCGGCGGAGTCCCGGCTCCATATCAATGTTTTGGAGCTTCGGGCGATCCGGCTTGCACTGAAGGCATTCCTTCCCTCTGTCCGGGGAAGTGTAGTGCAGGTGTTCACGGACAACACCACCGCCATGTGGTATTGCAACAAACAGGGCGGGGTGGGGTCCTGGACCCTATGTCAGGAGGCTCTGCGCCTCTGGACATGGCTGGAACATCAAGGCATTACCTTGGTGGTTCAACACCTGGCAGGTTCTCTGAACGCCAGGGCGGACAAACTCAGCCGCCGGTGCTTGATGGATCACGAATGGCGTCTGAACTCGAACGTGGTGCAAGGTCTCTTTCTGCAGTGGGGAGAGCCTTGGTTAGATCTATTCGCCACCGAAGAGAACGCGCAGTGTCATCAGTTCTGCACATTGGAATTTCCAAGGCGGCACTCGCTCGGTGACGCTTTTCGTCGCGTGTGGAGTTGCGGTCTGTTGTACGCCTTTCCGCCTATACCACTTCTGCCCAGAGTGCTGAAGAAGATTCGGCGCGACCGGGCCCAAGTCATCCTTGTGGCTCCGGATTGGGCACGAAGATACTGGTATCCCGAGCTACTCAACATGGCGATCGATCCCCCGATCCACCTGCCTCTTCGGGAGGATCTTCTGTCGCAGTAACATGGGATGGTCCTCCACCCGAACCTGTCCAGCCTCCACCTCCATGCGTGGAGATTGAGCGGCGACAGCTGATTCCATTTGACTTGCCTCCTGAAGTCTGTGATGTCATTCTGGCAGCCAGGCGTCCTTCCACTAAATCGGTATACGCCTGCAGGTGGAACAAATTTGTGGCATGGTGCACAGCTAAGTCACTACTGCCTTGGGACGCGGCGTTCCCTTGCAGGATATTTGTCAGGCAGCCACGTGGGCCTCGCTGCACACATTTACCAAGCATTACTGCCTTGACAGTCAAGTCCGGAGAGACGGCTTCTTTGGCTGTTCTGTTCTCCGTGACTTTCTGGTGTAATCTATTCGCAGACCCACCACCGGGGTTGGTATTGCTGGGGTATCTATTCTAAGGTAAGGAATCTATCACGAACTTGTCTCTTTCAGATGCACAAGTTACCACTTGTGTAACGATATATCTGTAAGAGACATTAGTTAGTGATAGATTCCTTACCGCCCACCCATCCTCCCCGTTCTGCGAACTGATTTCTAGGGTTAAGGTCATCCCTTTCAGGGCCCTAGTTTCATGGCACCAATGGTCAGTTTCTTGCATGGCTCTGCGTTCCTGGCGCGGAAAGTCGTGTACAGAACTGACGACAGCGCGCATGGGTGGGAGCCTAAGTAGTCTCCGTGACGTCATCTCGGCGCTTACGACGCCAGCGACGGACGCGGAACCGCACGACGCCACCTACTGACGCGCAGGGGTACTCCTAGCGAAAAACTTTCCGGATCCAGTCTGACGCCTGGGGATATTCTAAGGTAAGGAATCTATCACTAACTAATGTCTCTTACAGATATATCGTTACACAAGTAGTAACTTGTGCAGCGGGGGTATCAGCAAAAACAAACAAAACCAACGGTCAGAGGGGCAATGTGGCGTGAATGCGCCCAACATCCATGCCGTCGAACAATTGTATGCTTTCCTTTCCAGAATTCTATCCAGCTGTGATATGTCCAATGAGAATCCCAAATTCACAGCACATGTAATTTGTAGTTGGAATATTGTTCCTTTTCAATAGTCTTCTTATTGTAATTAAAGTGGCCTTAGGTCCTCTTATACCAGTCACGAATGCAAACTTTTCCCGCCGCTGGCTTTTTCCCGTGGAGCCTCAGCATGGCACCAGGAGGCGCCTCGCTTGAACCTGACATGCAATCACTCACTCAAAGCACACAATTAAGGGAGAACGAAAAATGGGGAAGGAAAGGGGTAGTGGGGGAGGCCCTCCGTGCCTCTCCCGCATCAGTCCAGAAACACCTAATCGCTTTCAATACAGACACTCCATGTAAGCCCTCAATCAGCCAGCAGCTCATACCCCATCGAAGCCTTGTGCCTGCTATGGTGCCATCTGTGTCCACACAAATGCATGTGATGGGACCACAGCAAGTCAGGGAACCGCTACCTGAGGCGTATCTTCTACAATGTCCCCAGTGCTGGTGTCCAAATTTGAGGAAGTCACCACCTCCACCAGAGCCCTGGCTTCCCTCCTGTTCAATTTGCAGAAGTGCTGGATCAATGTGGGGCAACTGACGGTCCTCACTGTCCGAGGCTAGCCGCTCCAGTTCGAGGGAACCATTCTGCCGTACTACTACCCTCTGAGAAGAACGGGAGGACTGTTTATTGCATTGTCGATGCCTGCTAGACCTGCTTGAGCGTTGTGAGCCCCGGAATGGAGTAGCTGCTCCTCTCCAGACCAGAGGTCGCATTTCGCCTCATATTTCCAGGCAGTATGCCGCCTCAGGGGTGGAGAAGAAATTAGAACGTCCATTGTGCACACTTAACTTGGCAGGGTATAGCAACATATATTGCAACTGCATTGCTCTCAATTTCTGTTTCACACTTGTGAAGGACATCCTTTGTTGTTGGACCAGCCGAGTGTAGTCGGGAATATGCGAATTGGATCATTTCCAAAGGCGGAGTCTCCCACCCACCGGACCTCCCAAAGGATACGGTCACGGTCCCTATAATTGAGGATTTCAGCTATAAAGGTACGGGACGCAGCACCAACCGGAGAGGTGGGGGCCAGCGCCTGGTGCACTTGCTTAATCATGAACATGGAGGACAGGGAGGCCTCCGGAAATATATCCTTAACCCAGTTTTCTAGGAACACTTCAGGGGTTCTTCCCTCAGCCACCCCCGGGAAACCAACGAATCGCAGATTACATCTTCGGGAGCACCCTTCTGCATCTTCAGCTCTACGTTCTAGGATTGCAGTCTTCGCTGAAAGGTCTGAAAGCGCAGTTTTCAATGTCGAAACCTCGGCCTGCAATTCAGTGACAGTTTGCCCCGTAGCTATGGACTGCTCCGCCACTGCCCGGAGGTCCACTTCCAGCAGGCCCACGTCCAGAGATAGAGCTCCTACCTTTGCTTGCACTGCTGTGCCTGAGGCCTCTATGGCCGCAAGCATCTGAGCTCCAGTGGGGACTGTTCATGACGTGTCAGTGTTAGGCAGGGGGTCCTGTGGTAAGTCTGTCTGCGGTGGTGTGCCCTGCGCCATATATTGAAAGACTTTGGTCTGCTGCGCCCATCTCTGTGGCCTGTCCTTTCCCATGGCTCCACTCGTGGAGACTCGCATCACCACTCAGGAACCCGCTACCTCCCTGTGCAGTCAACGCTCCCACTTCTCACACTAAGGTGTATGTGGCAGCCACCTCCAGGGCGGGGGCGCGATCACATAGGCAGCACCGGGGGAGCAGCGGGCATCTCACCTGGCGAACAGGAGCTGCACTCCACATAATGGCATTGTCGGCCAATAGGGTCTCTGCATGCGACCCACCACGCCTAGTAGATGTGAGGCTGAGGGACAAGTGAATCCAATTGGGCAGAGCGGCATGGTCCCAGCCGCGCGGAAAGCCGGATGATCATCTCGCCCCATTGAGTGTCCATTCAGAGGGGGGGGTGGGTATGCGCCCTCTAGTGTGTAGTCGGCAAAATCCCCTGGCCACAGCCACCTCCAGGTCCAGTATGGATCCGCAAGCGGGATGTGGGGTGAGTGTGAACCGCAGCGCTGCCCTGCCGCACCGCCTGCCTCTCCACATGTCTGACAGCGCTAGGCCGGCCACCGGCGAACCACAATGGCCCAAAGGCCATCCAGCACAGGGAGGGGGGAAGCAGACAGCGCCCCTCCCTCCCCCGAGTGTCAGCAAATCCAGAGCGGGCCCTATTGCCATAGCGTAGTTGATGCTAAGCAGCCCCTCTGCAAAGGGGCGGCGGGATAGCGGAGCTGCCGCTCTGCCCTCCTAGCGAGCAGCCCCGTAGCTTGTCGGGATGTCTTGGATGTAAGGGCGGGGCCTCAATCCAGCACGTCAGCCATTTCACCTAGTGCACACAAAGTCCGGGAGCCCCAGGTCCGGCATGCTAAGGCCGGTCGGGTCCCCCACCGTAACGATAAGCGGTCTCTGTGTACCCAGAGGGCTCAGGTTTGCACCACTTGTAATCCCGGTCTAGGGTCCCGCCCGTATCTTCAGGCCATAGCAGGCCCCATCACCACGGCACTCGCAGTCCAGGTTGTGCACACACGATGGAGGAGTCCATGTGTCGGGGCTGCCGCCGTGCCCTCCTAGCAGGCGGCCCCGTAGCGTGTGTGATGGCCTCAACATGGGGGCGAAAACCCCACCTCAACTTCTTGGCAGTGCGAGCAGGGCTCCACCCCCAAACTCCGACGGCAGTGCTGTGGGCGTCGGGTCACACGGGGCCAGGGATTAGGAACCCCGGTAGGCTGCCGTTGGGCAAACCTTCCGCAGCAGCAAAGATCAGCCACAGTCTCCACCCCGATGTACCGAAGCGACTCCGGTTCCTCTCCGGAGCTTGAGGGGTAATCTTCGGGCCGGAACAAGCGGGAGGGGTAGGATAAATGTAGGCAGTCATGCAGGCTGGCGCAAAGCTCCCTAGAGTGTGTCCGCCACGGCCGCCATCTTGGCCACGCCACGCAGGTTTCTCATTTTAATCTACGGTTTGATATTCAAGGGGATTCTAGTAAATAAAGCATGTCAGTATTTACACAGGTCACATGCCCCTGTGTTCTCTAGGGTGTCTAATTTTTAGAATGGTCTAGGGTTGGCAGGTTATACTGGCCCCTAGATGCTGCTCATCCTGGGGCCCAAGTATTTCAGGCATCTTCCATGGAGCCGCCCCAATCAAAAACATTCCCTGATGTCTAGTGTTGATCTCTTCTCAAACCCATGGGAGTCCATATATGTTTAATAACCCCACCAAATACTAAGAAGAACTTAGATATGGGTTAAGCCTTGGTAGGGATATGTTCCTGTATGAGGAAGACTAAAGGAAGCAACCAATTTTTGAAGAAGGAAAAATCTGCAATTCTGACAAATTTCGTTTTTGGTGTGTTGTGCCAGCCATTCAGGGTGAGGGAGGTCTGGAGCTCCATGATCTTCACTTAGGATGTGTAGACGAGAATTTAGTATGTTTTCATACAGCTCAGGAGTAAAACCTTTGACCAAAAGACAGGAAGCCTAAACCAGCATTTTTCTTGCAGTTGCTTTCCGAATTTCCGAAATGCACTGCTCCCATTTTACTACCCTGAACTGATAGAAACCCATACATATCAGGTACCTCCTATGCTCAGGATACCCAAAGGAACAAATCTGGAGGTCGGGTTTTGGCAGAGATATGTCATGTTTAGTGTGATCTCCAGGCCTGCCAGTCAGGGTGAGAGATTACTGGCACCTAGGAAAATAAATCTTATTATGTTTAGCTATTAAACTTGATGTTAAAAATATATGGTTGTACTATATTTCCCTGCAGCTTAGGGGTAATACCATTGACCAAAAAATAGATACCGTAAACTGCCATTTCGCTTTCCTTTGCTTTCCAAATTTCCCAAATGCAGTACACCCAGATACCTGTGGGCAATCTTAACCCATGGAAAACCCATACATTTCTGGTACTCCTACATTTGGCAGACAAAGATGGAACAAAGTTGGTGGGATGGCACGCCTTGGCAGGATTGTATTTCTGTGTTGGTGAGGGTGTTTTGAAAAACATGCTAAAATCTGATAAAGTTTTTGTTCTGTGTGGTGTTTTGGCCAGACAATGGAAGGTAAGGGTTGTCTGTCACCCAGCAAAAGAAAGCTTAGGATGTATCGATGGTCAGAATATATGGTTGTAGTATATTTCCATATAGCTCAATTATTATTGCTTGGCCACGTTGTCTCATTTTTCTCAAAATATTTGGAGTCTTCTGTTCATAGAAATATCTGGAAACTGATTAGAACGGCTACCGCATTGTAGTGTATGCCTGGGGGTGAGTTCTCATTTGATTAGATCCACGCTAAATTAATTAGACTGGGAAATAAATGACACTCCTGAACATATTGAAATCAGGTCTGCTAATTCAAAGGAAAGGAATCTGGAGGGATACTATCATTAAACATTCAAACCAACGTCATCACATGTATATGACCTTCCGAAAATGGTGCAAGACAATAAAAGGAGACATTCACATTTTTCTCCTATAGCTGTTGGTTAAGTGTAGGCAGAGTGTGTAATGTAATAAGTGCTGCCAATTGAGACCAGACAAACATTTAAGAAGAGTGATAATGACATAGACACAAAGTGTCCTTGCCTGTAAGTATGGCATTGTGTAGGACCCTGAAAGTGGGACCCTCCACTAGAAGGGAAAAGGTGTCACCTGCCTATGTTTAGAGCTGAGCGCAAAGTCTCTAGTTAACTGAAGACAAATCTCTCAAACGGGGAGCAAAATCAATAGTAAACCGAGCACCTGAGAATGCACCTATATGAAAAGACATCCATAATGGAAAATACAAAAATATTTTATTCAAAATGAATCAATTTCTAAATGTTTTATACAATTTTTATCCACAAGAAAACATATAATAATGTGGCTCGTGGCGTGTCCCCCAAGATGAATATATCGCGGCAGAAAAAACAATTAAAACATCCTCATGTCAGTTGCATCCTAACACAATCTTTACAGTCGAACATACCGTGTTCACATCCACACTTCTATCTCACTAACACAATCGCACATTAAAAGAATTGCATATATATATATATAGACAGGAGCCTCAATGGAAAGGACAGTGGTATTATGCACAATCTTGAAGCTGGGTCAAAAGAGAGCAACTCTATAAGACAATGAGAATTCAAGAGGTAGCTAGGATATCATGGTCAGACCACTAATACCCAGAGAATGTTGTATACATTTATAATTGGTTCAAAGGCATTGATTTTGCTATGTCCATGAAGTAGTGGAGAAAAGGCACATTTGTCCTCTTTAACTCTTTTACATATACCACTGTGTGGTTCCTGTCAAGCACGGTGCCGACGCGCGTTTCGGTGAAGGGCTAAGGTCTAGCCGTCACCTTCTTTAGGGCACAAACAAGATGCAATCCAAGGTGTATGCCACAGTGGTCAGGGGGAAAAGGATAGTGTAACTCATGATCTCTTACACCCCCACTCAGTCAGGTTTCAGGGCTGGTTTTAGCACTGAAACAGCACTGTTGGAGGTGACAGAATATCTTAAGGAGATCTTGGATCAGGGTGGTAGAGAGATCCTTATATTGTTGGACCTGTCGGCAGCGTTCGACACGGTGCTGCACAGGAGGCTCCTCGATAGACTGGAAATGATGGGTTTTGGGGGACAGGCTTTAGCCTGGCTTACCTCTTATTTGGTGGAGAGAGAGCAGGTGATTTGGACTCCAACTTGTAGGCTAGGCAAGGGGGAAGAAAAAGGAGGAGTCCCCCAGGGTTTTTGTCTTAGCCCAACGCTTTTTAATCTATATATGTCCCCTTTAGCAACGCTGGTAGAGTCTTATGGGGTAAAGATAATTTCATACGCTGACGACACTCAGCTGGTTTTCTCTTGCAACAGAGGTAATGAGTTCGATGGGGGCATGATTAGATCCTGCCTCACCGACGTCTTCGGGGGTTGGAGGAAAACCAGCTGAAGTGTAACTCTGATAAGTCAGAAATAGTCCTCTTCGGCTTGCCTACAGTGCATGACTGGGGCCAATGGTGGCCGGAGGAATTTTCCCCTCCCAGTGTGGCTCAACCTATCATCAGAAACTTGGGAATTCGTATTGATGATGCTCTTACTATCCGTTTCCAAGTTCAGGCTTTGGTTGGGACCTGTATTGGATTGCTTCGGATGGTGAGAAAGTGTCTTCCACTTCTTTCATTAGACTGTAGAAGGACTGGGATCCAGGCACTGATTATATCAAGGCTGGACTACGGGAACGTCCTCTACTTAGGTGTCTCAGATTCCCTCCTCCAACGTCTCCAAGTGGTGCAGAATGTGGCGACCAGGGCGATTCTTCGCCTAAAACCCAGGTCCCATATGGCACCGCACCTTAAAGCACTACATTGGCTCCCAGTTAGGGAGCGGATACAGTTTAAGACCTTAGTAATGTTTTTTTAAGGCTCTTCATGGTAAAGGGCCTAGCTACCTTAGAAGACGTGTCGGCTGGTATACTCCGACTAGGGCACTTAGATTAACCTCGGGGGCGCTTGTTTGCGTCCCGAAGGTTCGCCTGGCACGCAAGGGTGGCAAATCCTTCAGCCTCTTGGGTGCACAGGCATGGAACAAACTTCCTCTGCCCCTGAGACGTTCTAAGGATTTGATGAGTTTTAAAAAAACTGTTGAAAACCTGGCTCTTTGGAAGCTAAACCATCATTAGGCTAAGCAGCTATGTGATTCTGCAGCGCCGGGACACTCCTTCTGGAGTATCTGAGTGCTATATAAACTTTTTTTCATTCATTCATCTAGTAAGAAATGAGGTCCAGGGCTCCGTTCTATAAAGCAAAACATAAAGGATTAGGGAAATAATGCAACGCCCTCCCCGTGAGAGCAGCCAAGCATGCAAGTGCATCAAAGATGAGAACTGATGGACATCCCCAGTACCTTAACCTGTGCTTAAGTAAAGTAAAACATAAAAAATAAGCAAAATGATTAAAAAAAAATTGTCGCAAAAGCAGCAGCCACCGTAGAGATAGTGAAATATAAAATACCCGAAAGAATGTGATAAGGTATGAAAAGAGATTGCTACCTTACACCATGTTCCAAAAGATTGTGTAGAAAGCTGGAAAAATAAGTGCTAGTAAAGTAGATGTGCCGAAAGGCAATCCACTTACAAGAGATGGCCCTCGGCGTAGATATTTAGTCCGTACTGACTCCAATTGTCAGCATCTGGTATGAATTCACATCAATAAATGAACTCATAAAAAAGAATCAACATAACAAAAAATGTGTAGGACCCTGTCTGTCTAGCAGAGCTACTAATGTTGAACGGGGATAAACATGCCAGCTCTAGAGAATACATTGGGAATTGTTCTACCACGAGTGGGTGAGGGGTCTTGGAAAGTATGGGGCATCCAGGATATGGGCAGATTATCTTTATACACCCTTTCTCCCAAATGCTCAAAGTAAGGTCTGTTTTTAAGAGCCTGGTATTGGTGTGTAGTGTGTTGATCCTTTCTTGTCACTTGGTGAACATACAAGTGGGTGCTTAGCAATGCTTTTGTTTTCTTTGAACTGTCAAAACCATGGCTGGCCAAACAATCTAATAGTATGTTTTTAGTAAAATATGTTCTTGAGAGCTGTGAATTTATTATTAGTGCAAGTAAATCTGTTAAACCAGTACACTGTTTAAATGATCACTGGCTGAAAATTAAGAAAAACATAGTCTAGAATTTTCGCTGGACTGTAAGAGGAACATAAAGTCTAGAATTTTCTCTTGGCTGAAGGAAGGCTTAATTCTATTTCTTCTGCTACCGTACAACAAGTGGAGCATCACTGATGCTTTGCTTTCGATTTAAACATCTGGTTGTTTATCAGCAATTTTGCAATAATGAGTGTGAGGCTCAGTAGCTGGGCAGATTCTCAGCTGAAGCTGGTTGGCTACTAATTGCCTGCCTATCAATTACCTTGTGTGGCAGAGAGAGAGAGAAAGATTGTGGGTTGACAGGATAGAGTGAAATAAGATTGCATCTTCAGACCAGCAGTTGGATCATTCAGTGTTCAGAATCAAGCCATCTTAGGTACATATCCGGTGTCTCTGGTTAAGCATCGATGCACCAGTGTCCAGTCCATTTCAAGTGAAAGAAATTTGTAATTCTGTTCAGAACATGCATGCCAGGATTTTACCATCCAGATTGATTATGGATACCTCAATTGATTTCATGGCCTTTGAGAGATGCTTAATTTTGATTTATAATTGAGGGTTGGGATTTGATATGTTTCTAGATATCAGGTTTTCTAACAGTATGTCTTGCATCAGGTTTAGAGCAGGAGCAGGTGTGAGAAATACCGAGGCAGTTTCTTGCTCTATTTTTACATGAGGCATTTCTTCGGGTTCAGATTGCTTCTAAACACTAACTACGCTCCTTTCTGCCTGTGGCCCTCCTCTTTCTACTTAGTTTTTGGGTATGATACAGATGTTACTCTGCTCTCTTTTGTATTTGTGAGCCATTCTGACCTTACTGATTTCATGTGCTGCTGATTATCTCCTCACTGAAATGCCAAATGTTGAATAGCCTCAAGGTGCATTGCAGTTCTGCTCCAAATTGAGGAGTTAACTTTCCTCGGATGCATGCACTACCCACCCGGCCATGGATCCACATACATGGCATGGCAGTCACCAGCCTGGGTGTGGGTGTGAGCATCACAATCTGGTGGAAAAGGTGTGGCGCAGCGGCCAGGGTGCCTGACTCCGGACCACGGGGTTCACGGTTCGATCCCCGGTGCCGGCGGCAAGTTAGCCCAGCACCATGTGACTCTGGGCAATAGCTCGCTTAAAATCTTCCTGGGGCCCCCAGCGCCGGGACACCTCTCCGGAGGTAGCTGTGCACTTTACAAATGCTGGTATTTAATTTCAACCTCGAAATAATAGGTTAAGCAATCCTGTTCTGGTCATGTATCAAACTTAAAATACGTAGAGCACAAAACTTATCTGGACATCCACCTGCAAAGAAGGATGATCACGCCTATCTATCCTTAATGGATTTGATGGTTTCCTTAACTTTTACCTAGGAAATTATTCATTTGCAGTGATTTGCTGCTGTAGAAAGATAAGCAGGCTTTACAATGAAGAAAAAACAATTCGTGTTAAACAAGTAAAAATGTTCTGTTCTGTTAAATGGAGAAAATACAATAGAAATGTGATAACCATCTCTTGACCGAAAACTACTAAAAAAGCATGCAGTTACGGATTGAAATTTCAGGGTTTTTTGCACCTTGGATGTATGATCCTTTGTTATGATTTGAGAAAAACTGCAGTCTTCTATTTGACAATGAGTTAAAATCTTGAGTCCATTCTCTATCCTTCCAAGTGAATACTTTCTTTGCACATAAAGGCAGTTTTTAATTTAAAAATAAAATATTTTTGTTTAATGCAAGAATAATGTACTGCAAATTCGCTGTGAAATAAACACTGCAGCTCATTTTATTCTAAACTACTTGGGTCTGGAGATTTCAGAAAAACATCATTTGGACATAGGTTTATCAAGAAATTAATTGAAATGTAGTTTGGGCTGTGGCCTTTCTAATTCAAAATCGACAGAAAAACACAAAATAATGACAAAGCTTATATAATATGAAACTATGGTATATAAGGACCTGCACAGTGGAAGACACCAAGTATTGTCAGTTCAGCACTCCCAACAATATATGGCTAGCTCTAAGGTCTGACTGCATCTACTAAAGCTGAATCATAAGGCCAAATTGACAATTGCTTCTAATAAAATTGTACTTGATGAGTTAAAATGAACAAATATTTGTTAGATAGTATTTATAAATAAAACATCTGTCTTGAACTGCTTTTTAGAAGGCTTAATTTTCATTAAGTTTCAGGTTTCCTATCTTCGGTTAATCAGGAATACAATCTCCATTCATAAAAAAAAAAAGAAAGTTACCTATCTCACTAAAGCAAAGTTAATGTTCAACATCATATTTGTAGTTATGAACGAGAACATGGATAAACTATTTGAAGTATGATCAGCAATTGGTTAAGTGCAAGCATGTGCGAAACAAGAGATTAATTCTAGCATATATAGTAAACAGAGACGCAATCAAAGCAAAAACACAATTCACTTAACAGAAACAGCAAGAAATAGCCCTTCTGCCTTAAGACACACATCTGATAGCACCAGAACAAATTCAGAAAAATTCTGAATCACCAAAATAGTCCAAATGGTCAAGACACTATTTATGAAGAGCACAGTAATGTCACAAAGCCCACAAGAGACAAAAAATATGCTCTCCTGACGACGTTTGTACAAGCATCCTTCGATTTACTGATCCAACCCGGAATATCCATAAAACTACCTTTCCAGTACAAATCGACCCATGCATAGCTTGAGAAACACAACAGAGGAATCTCTTCTAGCCTGTAGTAATCTGGTCTTGGATCACATAATCACATTTAAACTGCCATACTGGGTGGCTGAAGGATCTGCCTTCATCCTTCCAGATCATTTAGGGTCCCTTGACATGACACTGCATCGGAGAAAAGTTCAAATCCTTAGAAAACAATGAGAAAGAGCCTCTTCAAGATGAGGCTCTTAAATGTATCACTTCCTACCTACCCAGTGTAAATGATAAGTTAGTTTAGAATTGGTTTCCGCAGGTCCTGTTTACTAAGTTCATGATGTGCCCCTTAAATATCTCTACTGACTTGCATGTTCTTAAATGTCTATATAAAGTCTGTAGGAATCTTGATAGAGGAATTAGGGGCTACTTTCCAACACTATGAATATGGCACCCATATGTATCTAAAATAGTCTCCATCAAAGATATCCTTTATCTCAAAACCTCTCTCAAGAAAGACCAATCCTGAAGGCCTGACAAAGTCCTAATTCTGAAGGTACACAAAATAAATGCCCACTACTCATCTCCAAAATCGTTACAGACCGTTTAATATTTGTTGGCCATGCTCTTAGGGAATTGCCCTAAAATCATCTTTGCTTTACTGGCAAAACCTTGAGATTAACAACAGATTTTCAACTATAAAATTGTCTTCACTGCAACAAAATGTTCAGATCCCTCAAACTAAACTTCATCATCTCAGAAAGATTAAGAATTTTATTTAGACTTACTTCCATATCAGCCTGTTTTCACTACCTTCCATTTCATCCTGGAAGGTAATAACTGTCCTGTGTGAAATCATTTGATAACACCATCTCCATTTTAAAATATGACCTTCTCTCCCCCTGAATCCAGAATAAGATCCAAATTGACCTCCATATCTTTAAAGCTATGTATGACTACACCTTTATCATCTAAGCTGTCAAATGGAAATTCACTCAGAGATCCAGTACCATAAAAAGAAAATCCATTTTAAGACTGAAAACACTAAAATTCAAAACAAGGCAGAAATTTCCCCCCGGGCATTTTAGTATCTAGTATTTCCTTTTTGGACACCTTTAGAGGTGAATGTCAGAACTCTTTTCTCTCTTGTGGACGTCATGAAGCAATTGGAACTCCTTTTAAGTAATTTGTGCAAATGTGTTCTCTGACTCTCAGAACGTGCAGTATCTCTGTTATGCTTCTATGTATCTCTTTCCCAGCTCTATTGCTTCCTTTTCCTAAGTTGTTTAAAATGTTAATTTTATGTAGTCACAATGTCTGTCTTTCTGCCCATGACATTGTTTGTAAAATTTATTTGTGCTACCTGCATTGTTCTTTGTGAACAATTCATACCAAAGGAAACATAGAATAAATTGTGTCAAAAACCAAATGCTAAATCTTAACTTCCTGATCAGCATCTGTGACGTGGCCCATAGGGACATTGTCGTTTTCACTTAGTTAGCATGAGCACGCTGCAGCTTGCCTGCTGCTTTGCGCATGTTACTACACGTCTTTATTTTTTGCAATAAATTCTATGGCTGTTTTCACATGAGAACTCATCGCTGTGTTCACTCTCTGCATGTTCCTGGGATTTTGACTGAACATTATGTGCAAGGTCGAACAACAATGCCCCTTGTTATTTTGTTCTGACCAGACCTTAGCCCGTAGACAAAACATACCGATGCAGCTGTTTGGACAGCATACTTCGGTCGTATTCGAATACACAAATAGGTAGCGCACACTTGGAGAGGGACCTTTCCAGGGAGAAGCGCGAGACAGCACCTATGATGTAGATCTACCATCTATAGGCTAAGGAATGGGGTCTGCTGGCAAAGCCCAGAGATCTTCTAATATATAATAATGCTGCTTCTTAGCAAGGAGAGGGAGGTTAGGCTCTATTGTCTTCCCATGATGACATCTCCCTTCATGATTTATGGACTAGCTGCTATGCTGACTGTATTTGTACTGTGCATTTTCCTGCTTGTTGTGGCACGTATACTGCATGTTAGGGCGCGTTAGTTAAAATAAATATTTTAAACTATTTTGTGTCTGTCAGATCTTATTGTGGACAAGTACAAGAGTATGAGCGAAAGGGTGTGTCTTGTTACCGCGATTCCATGGAGATCTGGGAGTGTTGTGTGCTGGGGTGTCTAATCATTTGTTTCTCTCTGAGTGAGTAGGAGAGCAAGTGTGACACTATAGCTATATGGTTCTGGGCTCGTGGGTACTAAGGGGGTAGGATGACCCAGTCCCTATACACCAAGGTCCTATAATCCTACGCATAGTCCTGTGTTTGTGCAGAATCCCTGCAACATAGCGCCACCAACGTTTGGTCTGGTACTTATTCACAAGACCCCAGAGTAGCACTTGTGCTTATCCTCAATTTCCCTCTCACCGGTTTCCAGAGACGTCCGTGGTGTGGGGGGACTTAGCCTACTATATTTGTATATTTATAGGTTTTTCAAGCTTGTGATTTAAAAAGGTTTTTCATTACCCTATTTTGCGCTACCGTTTTCTTAGTTTCTTTCTTCCTGTCTTTATAGACATGGCACAACCGGTCACAATTGCGGCACCTAACCGCGCGGTGGTTAAAGCACATTTGACGCAGCATGCAGTTCCCAATGCAGGGGCAAATATTATTTTTGTTGTCGAGGCGAACCCAGCTTACCGATTTGAGGTCTTTTATTCTTGGGTTACATTCCCCGCGTTAGATGGGAATGATCATTTGTTTCATGAATATACACGAGCTGCTGTTTCGGCGGCTTATCGTCCATATGCATTACTTGAAGTTCCGTTGACAGTCTGGGAGCATACCATTTGGTTTATTGGCGCCCTTCCTCACCCTGTTACTGCTGTTCGGATGGGCCCTTAATCAGTTGATGGGGGCCACATGGCCGGTTTTGGCTGGTTTTACTCCACATCCCAATTATCTCAAAGTTACTGTTGCAGAGCTACGTCTGTTATATACACAGTTGCTTCATATTCATAGAAGTATCATACAGTATATGTCGCGTGCACTACAGGTGTCTCCGGCTGGAGCTATTCCTCCACCACCAGGACATGATGGCGGTTTGGTGATTAGTCCCGTCATGATTAGTTTGGTGATGGTCAAACGTCCACAAAATCATGATGACTTGCCATTTTGGCTTGCATAAAAATTTGAACAGCTTGAGGTGGTTTTACCCATACGTCTCCTGTTGAGGAGCACAGGATCCTTACAATGAGTTTGCCGAGTGGTCAGATTCCCTGTTTAGCTGATTGCACCACCTGGGGGATGGTGTTTGCTCCAGTGTATACACTGTGCTTTGGCACCCCCTCCATGAGCGTTCTACCGAGCGTTCTGAAAAAAGTACACGGGGCTGGTCCAGCCCTGGATTTGGGGAAGAAATTGTTGGGAATGTTCCCTATAGTCTCCGATATGATTCTGCCCAATAATTAAAGGTGAAACGGTTTGCTTACAAGTACGTCAACGCCTAGCGGCGGTGCCGGACGTGGATTGGCAGCGTCAGTTGCTGATTATTATTGCAGATGTGTATACCTCTTTAGGTCGCAATAGCTTGGGGATTCGACCATTTGCACAGGCACAAAATAAACCCCCTCCTGAAAAGGAGGGTCATCCAGTCTTTCCTTAAAAGGCTTGGAATAAGATGCAGCGGCAGCAACAACAGAAGCCTGGTTCACGTGCAGGTTTGCCTTCACCTGACGCTTCTGAGCATAGATATGATTTGCGTGACCGCTCTAAAATTAAGACACCCGAGAGCTTCCAGGTTGCTGATCCTCATTCCTTTCAGGAATCATCAGATCAACAGTTTGGCGGGGAGGACGTCAGGATTGCAGACAAGGCGAGTCTGCGCAAGCTAGACGTGACCCGCAGCACCAGTTTGATCTAAAAGTCAAGCAGGAGGAACCACCTCAACCCAGTTTCAGAAGAAAATAGTTGCCGCTTTGACTGCAAAGTATGCCTCAGACGGTGAGAACCCTGCTCCTCAACAGGACTTAAGTGGTAACACTCGACAGTGCAGCGGAGGTTACCATAGTGCGGCAGACACTCCACCAGCGTTTGGAGGCGAAAGCAACTGATACTTTCATTACAGTAGAAAGAGCTGACACTCGAGTTGCCCCTCCTGATAGTCTTCATAAAGTAAGCCTCCAAATTGAAGGTGATATTAAACGCCCAATTAAAGCAGTATTTTGGGGAAATCTCACTTCTTCCTGTGATATTTTATTGGCGGAGGTTGATTGGCCGCCCCCTTTTGTCCTAGCTTTCTCTAGAGGGTCAATGTTATTCTACCCAGTGTTTCGCAATATATTTCTGATGACGATAGATTGGCTTACACCTCCAAGTAGGCTTTATTCTTAGCCCCGGCGTTCTATCGCAATCGTGCAGGTTGGGACCAGGATTCCCCGGTTCATGTGATTCCTTTGCGTTCTACTCATCAGCCCCAACCAAAGTATCCAATCAAACGAGATGCTACAGCATCCGTTAGTGAAATCTTGACCCAATTGGAATTTCAGGGTGTTATTGAACCCTGTGTTTCATTGATGAATAATCCTCTTTTTCCGATATTGAAACCGAACGGTTCATATTGCATAGTTTTGGATTACAGACATTTGAACAGTCCTGTTCGTACCTTTGCGGTTCAAAACAGACACAGCTCTGCGTTAGTGAACAACATTGTTCGAAAAAAGTACAAAACCACTTTGGATATTTCCAACGGCTTCTTCAGCCACTCTTTGGCTCCAGAGAGCCGTGATTTGACCGCATTCAGTGTGTTAGGCAATCAGCGCCGATATTTGAGATTGCCTATCGGATATAAGAATAGCCCTGGTGTGTTTGTGGCACGCATAGTGTCCCTTTTGCATGAGGTCGACCCCAATGCCTTCTCTTACGTTGATGACATATACTTGACGGATGATGAATCACAGCCGCATCTCTTGCGGTGGACCGCATTAGCACAAATTTTGCAGACTTTGGTTACAAATTTAATTTTGCTAACTCTCACATCGCCTTCTTGGCGGTTCTTTTTCTTGGTTATGAACTCAATACTGAAGGTAGGGGGTTGCCACCCCCTCCCCCACTTTCTGGACAAATGTGCTCAGTTGCAACCTCCATCTACGCTTAAAAAATTGCAATCTTTGCTGGGTTTTTTTAATTTCGGGAGGACATACATTCCTGATTATGCCCAGCGTATCAAACCTCTTTACTCTTTGATACAACCCTCTTTCTAGTCTTCCAGTTGGCTTCCGGAACATACCGCAATTCTTCGGTCTCTGCAGACTGATCTGCTTGCGACCAACTTCTTGTTAACACGAGACAATTCTACAAATTTGGTCATAAGGATTGTACCAGGGGCGTTAGGCTTTACTTACTTGACGTTCAGTGACGAGGACACTGTCCCCATTGCATATAAATCGCATTTGTATACTCCAGCTGAGATACGCTTCTCTTCTACAGAAAAGATTTTGACAGTGGTCTAGATGGCGATTCTAAAGGAACGCTCTTTGGCTCAGGGAAAACACATTTTCATGGTTTCGCCGGTACCTGCTTTGGAAGCAGTCACAAAGGCTAGTGTCCCGAATTCCAAAGCCTTCCATCCTCGTTGGATACATTAGGCCAGTTCTTTGACGTCTGCTGTTGTCAACTTTGTCTTTGACCTTTCTTTGCAAACACAAGTTTTTACAATATGAACATGTTAATCCTCCTCCTTTATCGTTACTCCCTCTTGATCAGTTCAAATGCATAATTTACACTGATGGGTCTGCGCAGCTGGCCATTGGTTCTAAACATGCTTATTCTGCAGCCTGCACGATTGTGGCAGGAAAGATTGTTGATAGGGATTTTAAATCCACCTTGGTGCACAAACAGTCTCTTGGAGATTGCACGGCTCAATTGGCGGAGCTACGTGCTTTGCTTTTGCCTCTTGAATACCCTGACCCTGAAGTTTCTACCCTTGTAGAATTATTGTCCAAGTGGGATGGCACTCCTAGTTAATTATTAACCGGGTCGGGTAGGGCATTCTGCCCTCTGGGTCCACCACTATAAATAACTAACTTGGAGTGCTCGCCACAGTGAATATTATTGTTTAATTGCTGTAACAGCCTTAATACGAATGTCTAGCTGCCTTGATCTCTTGTAAACAAATATTGAGCACCACCACTGTGCGAGACCAGGGTGAAAGATGAAGATGGAAATCGATTTTTTTTAAAAAGACAATTGTACGACTTTTTGGAGTCCTACACTAAAGTTCTTAGGATTACAGTGTTTGACACATGTTCCTTGTTAAATAATTGCTTCTTTTGCTTTCACCTGTTATTTGGTGTTTCTCAATGTATTATTTTTTTACTCACTTGTGACTAATTCTAGAGACCTATGTGATCAGGACACTAAAATATTCTATTAACTAGCCGTTCTGTGGTTTGGCATGCATTCAAGTTGATATACAGGCAGTCACAATGATATGTATACATAGATATCAAAATGAGAATGGATCACTTGACCTGAGTAACCAGGGTTTTATGAAATTCGTGCAGTGTACCGATAAAAAACCCTCATTCACGTACAAAAGTCGGAAAAGCGGTATATCGTGATTATCCGCCCTGCTCTTAAAAACGTGACAGCATCATCATAGGGTTAGTTTTTGTATATCAGGGTGTATTTCACATCCAGGCAACCAGAGGAAGTGTCAGCACAAGTCGTACTACACTGCACAGCAGCAGGTAAGAAGCTCCCTGGTTGCCCGCTGAAATCCACAATTTAAGACTCAAGGTACTACTTGACCGCATGAGAATCGGGTCAATACACCCTGATATATAGAGACCCATACAAAATAAGGTCTCCGCCACTTTTTTTTTTTCTTCTTCTTTTTAGGTCCTGAAGAAAGCCCACTTGACCCACAAGGGCAATCACTGGGGCTGAAACATGTCGACCTTTTTATGGACCACTAACTAGTCTTCCCACGCACGACACAGATTTTAATACATCTCGAACCCAGATTGATTAAATTTTACAAATCGGGGTCTACGAGTTTTTAACATTTTGAGATTCACTTCACTAAAAACACTTTCACCTTTCTTTGATCACCACTGCAATAACCAGTGGTTTTCCTCCGGATGGAGGAAGCATACAAAAACTAACCCTATGATGATGCTGTCACGTTTTTAAGAGCAGGGCGGATAATCAAGATATACCGCTTTTCCGACTTTTGTACGTGAATGAGGGTTTTTTATCGGTACACTGCACGAATTTCATAAAACCCTGGTTACTCAGGTCAAGTGATCCATTCTCATTTTGATATCTAATTTACGAATAAGGAAGCTGAATGGATCACAGTTCCTTCTTTCTCCCTCCCCCTTGATTTAACCCAGATATGTATACATATACACACACATATGCTACAGCCATTACCACTGAGTTTTCCCTTGTTTGTGTTTATATCCAGCGGCAATAATATTTTGGGTAGTTGCTGCTGCTATCTTTCAGTTTCAGGGCGCTGTAAGTAACATGTGGCCAACAATTACCCAACTAAGTATTGCTAAACTTACCAGTCTCAAATAAATGAAAGGCCGACCTGGATGAATTCAGCCAATTTGCTTGATTTAGACTCTGACGCACAATTTGGAGGCTGCTTAATGAGTCGCACATTAGAGTAGTAAGTACTTAGAGTTGTTTTCATAAATGTTCTAATTCAAGTGTGTCATACTTGGAGGCAAGCAGCTATGTCTTTAGATATTTTAAATTACTTAAGGCAATGCAGAACTTGTATAAACACCTGTGGGGCTTTTGACACCATATTCAGAAAAAGCAGATGTTCTATGCTTCTGGATGTTTTGTCCTGTGCGCAAAATAACTTGTATGCGTAAGAGTGTACCAAGCTCACAAAGGTTACTGCTTCTCCACATTTCTTTGTTGGAGCATGATTAGAGTTTCGTTTTTTTATTCTTTTAACTTGGCTTGTCTTAAGGGACAATACTTCATACCTGACTCTGCTTGATGTTGCTGCGTAGTCTGTCCTGTTCTGGAATTTGAGGGGTTCATGGTTCTACACCAGAGGAATTTATTATGTTTTACATTTTTCATTGCTTGTACTGCCTCTCCTAGTATTGAGCACTACAATCTATGGGTTGTATTGACATGTCATTCTGCATGCCCAAAGACCCTCGTAAATTGAATGTTCTATTGCCAAAGTGAATACATACTTTACAAAAACTGTGTGCAAAGTGTTGGGAATGAACACACATATTTCTGTGGGCGTTTGGTACTAGAGATGAAAATATAGCATTCAGTGATCTTGCTGACTGGCATACATTTGATATTTTCTGGCAGGAGATGTTGAAATGGTAAGCAAAATCTATTCCCAAGATTGTGCAATGAGCATTTGTTGTTGACCCAGGTCTGTAAATTTTGATAATGTCAAATATAAAATGTTTTTTGCAAAGGAACTTGGCTTATAAGCAGCCAACATTTAAATATGTGGGAAACACCTGACCTCATGGATATAGTGACCCACCTTATAAGATGACTCATGGAAGCACAGCCATGCTTAGGAGCAATGCTTTGTGCATTTCCGCACCAAAAATGTATAGCTTCAGGATAATAATTAAAATTAAACAGACTACCTGCAAAATGTAATAAGTGTTTGCAGACTTCCGGTCATATATCCTTCTCTAACTTTACTTCCCACCATTTTTGCAAAAGAGTTCAGAAGAGTTCTGCACTTGTTTTTACTAAACGTTGTGAAACTGGTTAGGCAAAAGAAGTATTTAGTCTGCTTAACATAGACTTAAGTGAAGGATTTGTTATGTAGCCTTAACAATAAATTCACTGTTGCTCACTCTCTGCTATCAACTTCAAAAATGTAGAGTCTGCCTAGATATCCAGTCCCAAAAATATATTAGTGCATGGAAGGAACGATATCTGAAGGTATTGGCTACAAGACATTTCAGAATTACATAGCTGGGCAAGATGTCCTGGAGGGGTGGGTGTTAAGAAAGACAATGAAAGTTTGCTTTTGATTTTTTTTTTTTTTTTATTAGGACAGGGTAATTGGTTTTATTGCAGAAGTTCCCGGGATCTTTTTAAATGATTTTGCACTTTAGATACGTCTTTTGTCAAAACCCAATAACAAACACTGATTGCAGAGATGTGGTTTCTTGAATAGTCAAGGTTTCACACAACAAGAATGATTTACAAAGTGATATTGAAATGTACTTTTCGGTGCATGAGTTGAGTATTCGGGTTAAGTGTGTTTTATGCCATGGGATTATCCACTGAACCCATCTTAAACCCTATGGAAGAAAAATGGGCAGCTTCACTAAAAATACTCTTTCAGTGGACCCTTATTAAGGATTAAATATTTTAACAGAAAACAGCCAGGAAGAAGTCCAACATACATCGCCTGACAGAGAATTTTAAGGAAGAAAAGAAAGGATGAGTGAGTGTTAACCGTTGATAATTTCCTAATATTTTAAAGCACAGATGATTCAGGGTAAAAACGTGCTATGCGTCAATAGGAGAGGTAATAACTTTACTTCTAATGGAGATTAAATTGAGCTAGCTCTATAACAAATATCCAGCATATAAAATGATGGTGGCTAGCACAGTGAAATCTTAAATTGCAAGCTTACTTTTTATTCCCATGAGTATCCTAGACAAATCTTCAGTTGTAGATGATGTCTTGTGTTTTCCAGGATAAAATATGCAGAGACCAGAGCTAGATCTCTACTGGCTTTGATATGTGTGAGATTTTCTGTACAGGTACAAAGAAGATCACAGTTCTCCATAAATACACTGCACAAATGTTGAATTGATGTATACTCTCCTTGAATTCT
Organism: Calotriton arnoldi; assembly: GCA_963921515.1. Lineage (NCBI taxonomy): Eukaryota > Metazoa > Chordata > Amphibia > Caudata > Salamandridae > Calotriton > Calotriton arnoldi. Next base: position 917,001 of record CAWUFW010000877.1, on the reverse strand, counting down.
GCTCAGTGCAGAGAAAGGAGCTGTATCTATCCTTAGATTTCAATGGCATGGCAACAAGGAAAAAAGAACTAGAAAAATCCGTAGTGGAAAGATGTTTGAGCAGGGTAATTTTCCCAAAATCTGGAAGATTGCTTCTATCTTACCTCTTCTAAAAAAGCCTCATCTTGATCCACTTGCCCTCAGTAATTAGACGCCCATCTCTCATCTTCATTCCCTTTTTAAAATTGTGGAGAAAACAATTAATAAAGCGCTTACCTGCTTCCTGGAATCCAACAAACCTTTAGGACGCTACACAAGAAGACTTTAGAAGTCAACAGCGCACCGAGTCTGCCCTAATTACTGCATCTGAAGAGCTGAGAACTATTCTTGGGGTTAAACCGGCAGCTCTGATCCTGTTAGATCTCTCAGCTGCCTGTGATATGGTCAATCGTATGGTTTTGATCAACCATATCAAGGCACTGGGAATCAGAGGTCTAGCTCTTGGATTGCTCAAATCTTTTCTAGCAGGAAAGGGAGCAATTTATTGCCAGGGACAGCTATTCTTCTAGTTCCTTTTCCCTTCCTTGTGGGATTCCTCAGGGCTCATCATTGAGCCCCACCCTTTTTAACTTGTATGTCACGCCCTTTGCTACCCTTATTAAATCACTGGGTTTCTCAGTGATTAGCTACGTCAATGACACTCAGATCGCATCTTGGTATCTGGAAACCAGCTGGATACAGCTACTGATTTGTCTACTGCATGCAACCGATTAGTCACTGGATGACTAATAATAGTCTGAAGCTAAACTCCGATAAAAAGGAGGTACTGCTTCTTGGCAAAAACACATCCTTCTGGTCCCTTGACTGGTGACCAGCAGAAATGGGTAATTTACCCACTCCCGTATCCAAAGTGAAAAATCTAGGGATCATTTTCGATCAATTGTCTTTTGACAAACAAACCAATGCGGTGACATCCTCTTCTTTTTATTCTAAATATCTTGAGAAAGACCTCTCCTTGTATTCCTTTGGAACTTAGGAAATTAATGATTACTGCTCTCAAAACTTGATGACTGTTAATCTTTGTTTATTAACTTGTTGAAGCGGCTATTCAATAAACTACAGATTTTGCAGAATGCCGCATCCTGTCTGCTAGCAGGTATCCCCAAATACCAATCCATCTCTCAGGCTCTAGTTCAATTTCATTGGCTGCCGGTGCATAAGTGCATCAATTTCAATGCTTTATGTACAGCTTTTTAGGCCCTGCACGGCATGGGCCCAGTATATCGACAAAATAAATTTACCTGGTACACTCCCCCCAAAAGCCCTGCCCTCTGCACTAGCACACAATCTGGTCATCCCTACATTTAGGAGAGCCCGCTGGAGAGGCAGAAGCTTTGTTCTTAGCACAGTTCACCGTTGGAATGCCATGCCATTACATCTGAAGTACTGTACGTCTCGGTCTTCTTTCAGGAAGAATCTTAAGACTTGGCTTTTTAATCTTGGTTAGCCTCTTTTTTGTGTCTTTCCCTTCTGTTGTGTTTGGTTAGCGCCATTACGCCTCAGGGCATATGTTGGCGCTTTATAAATCTTATTTCCATTCCATTATGTTATGCCCGTTTGAGTAGTGCGCATGTCACCGGGCAGGGTTTCCTGGTACCTCAGAAGCTGGGTGCTGACCTGTTTGGGGCGTATTAGAAGAGCCATGTTTTCAGTTTCTTAGGGATGCAGCAGATCAGGTTGCAGGTAGCAGACTAATTCAGTGGTAGACAGACTTTTTGGATGCGTCCTGAGATGAAGGAGCTGATCCATCAAGATGCTGGCTCTTGGAGGCTTTGGATGGGGATGGGTTGGGAGACCATTTCAAATGGAGCCTAGAGGTCAAGTAGGTTCAGTGCTATTGTGTCCTGTTGTGTATGATGAGGTGGATGTCATCACTGGGAGCAACAAGGGCAACCTCTCTGCTGCAGTTTTCTCTGATTTCTGATTGGGAGGGTCAAGGAGGTGGTTGATGCTGCGGTGGGAAGCTAACCTGGTGTTGATTACCTTTTCTAGGACTTTGGCCAGGTAGGGGAGTAAGGATATGGGCCTCTATTTGGCCAGTAACTTTGGGTCTGCTGAAAGTTTCTTCAGGAGTAGTAGTATGGGAATACAGTCATTTGGTGAAGATCAAGTGTGGGCATGGGTCTGAAGGGGCTCCCGGGTGGATGGCGTGCATGATGTTTTCTAGTGGAGTGATGTCTGTCCAGCAGGTCAGTGTGGTTTCCGGGGTGTTCTTGTCATTGGAGTGGAGGATTTCAAGGATTGAGATGTCCGGTGGGGGTCGGGGGGGGGAGGTTGTTGTAGATTGTATAGATGTTGTTGATGAGATACAATGGAGAACTTAATAGCCCAGCAGATATACCTTACATTATTCTTTTATGGCACTGTGGGATGCTACTAGCAAATATACATATTTGTTATGATGGTAATGTGGTCTGTGCCTGGGCCTATATTAACATGATCTAGGTTTTCGTTTTTTAAACAGTGTTCGCGTGTATACACTTAGAACAAGTTTTAATTGGATTTTGGAATAAACCTTAAAATGTGTTTAATGCAAACTCTTGCTTTGCTTGAACAGAATCTGCACAATAATCATCATTATTTTTCTGTGTACAAATTTCCAAATGCGTTCTGCTCAGCACTCACAACTCAGCTTGAAGGAAACGTTCCACCTCTGTACCACTCATTGTTAGTCGCAGTTAGATAGGAGCCCTTTTCCTGCAGAACAACCTTACTAGGCCCTCCAATATCTTCATAAATGAAGTTTCAGATGTAACATATATTAACGCTTCATGAGCTTCAAATGAAAGCATTGTTTTCAACTAAAGTTTGCGACCTTCCAAACATGGGGCCCAGATAGAAAGGTTATCCCCATCAACATCATACTGCCTATCAGGACACAGCATAGAACGCTATCATATATGCAAGAGATGCCACATGGCTCCGCATCAAGAATGCATAAAAATATAATGCCACAGGGCAGATAGGGATATTAAACTACATGTTTAGGAATATGTGATGAAAAATATCTGGTGTTTGTGCTCTTCACTCTAGTAATACTCGTTTATGGTGAGTTATTTCGTATTAAGTTGATAATCCTAATACATATGGTATATATAACATTACGACACGATAAACATTAATTGTTATAAAATACTAGGGTTTATGTGTGCTTATTTGGGGGCTACAGTTCCTCATGTACACCCAGAATGATCTACTATGGGTGTAGATTCGGGAAACTAAATTCCACATTTTCCAAATTAAAAAAAAAGAAGTGGGCTGCAGAGTGAATGGATGAGATGACCAAGGTTCGGGGTTGACTGTTCCGATAACGAGCAGGGTCAGTACTGATTTGCATTAGGTGGGACAGGTATTCCATTGTGATGGAGCAACCTGTCCATCAAATACAAGGCCCATCTGCCTGATTTTGAGTTGGGCAGACCTCAAGTGTTAAGCCGCCGAAGTAAAATTTACTCCGGTGTAAAACTTTCTCTGACGGTCGGACAGAATAGGTGCCATCTGAGGTTAGCCATTCGACCGTCTGCCCTATTTAGAGTGTAGACAGTGGCATAACTTTCTATTTTTTTTTATTATTTTTTTTAAACTGTCCTTCACCACCAGGTATACCCTGCTGTCAAGGACAGTGGAAAAAAAAGACACCCACATCATGGAAGAAAACTCCAATGGTGTGGGGGTCATTTTTTTCCCCAAAAACAAAGTCTCATGTTGGGAGTTTGTTTTGGGAAAATATAAAGACTTTGGGAATGTTTGACACAATCGTCGTTTTGGACTGGTCTGTTAAATCTTTCCTACATTGTCAGGAATCCCAATGATGGTGGTTCCTGTCAATGTATAGAGATGTCTACAGGTCCAGTGGACATCTCTAACTTTGGATGGAGTAAAGGAATGGCCACCCTTTCTGCCTTTACTCCGTCTGCCAACCCCTAAATCAGGCCCTCTGTCTAGAGTTACAAAGTGGCAAAAAACTGTGGTTTGAGCGATTGCCGGTGGTTAGACTATTTGCAAGAATTCATACCATCACCATTTGGGTGTTTGATTGCCAGTAATATGCCTGGAAACCTGAGTGTGGTGCAGCTTTGCAAGCCTACTACTGACAATGTTTGAAAAATCTAAAAAGTAGTAAAATTGCATCAATTCAAGGTGTATTTTCTAGGAGTGCAGATTTGCTACTTTTCCGGTTAACCGGTCACTATGTATATTTAATTTCCTGATCCAACTAATGAATAAGTCAAAAATCTGTTTGTGAAGTCAGGACAACGAGAAAAAACGACAGACATTGCAGACCCACCTCATGGTCCCCAATCTCCATGCCAAAAATGCATTTATTTGGGGGTGGGCACACTCCAAACCCCCCGAAGCTCTGACCCTGAAATTCTGTGGGATTCTTGACACCTATGAATATAGCCCATTTTCTGTTTCTCCACTAGGCCAAAGGTGTGCACAAGCACAGTGGTTCACAGTACCTTACTGCTGTTGGTATCATTATATTTTCATATTCCCTTTGTTTCTTGCAGTGTCTGTATTCTTACCCCCTAACAGTTGTGATATGATTGCTCAAAAGTGTCTTTTTGAGCAGTATTAGTTACAGATGTTAGCTTACTTTTTGGTTAAACAATTTACCAGTGCAAGAAAAGAAAATTAATCTAAACTGTTTAATTGCCTATGATGTTGCCCTGTAGCCACTGATGACCTGCTTCTAAAGTGATGCTCATGTTGTGCAGTGTTATGTAGTTTTCATGTATGAACATGTGCAGAAGTGCGGTTTGGTTTACGGTCAGGGGAAATGCTTTGCTTCTGTAAATCGCGTTCTACTTTGTGATTAAAAAAAACAGTACATTTTTATTATACCAATCCGCTTTTTTAATTTAAATAGACATTCATATGTTATGTTGATTTGTATAGTGCACTAATCACCCGAGAAGGTATCCAATATGGAGTCTTAAAGTGTGAGGTAGAGATGCTATCTAAAACTTTATGAATACAGTTTGTTTTTTATTGCTTCTGTGGCTAATCACTTACAGCTCAAAGTGACAGCTGAATTATGTAGCTTGCAATTTGGAAATAAGCTAATCTCTTTTTTCTTTAGAAATTATGAAGCACAAAATAAAGGACAGGCCAAAAGATATGCCAAATCCCAGTATGACTTTGTGGCAAGAAACAGCAATGAACTTTCTGTCATGAAGGATGACCTTTTGGAGGTAATTTGCGGCAGATTGACATTAGTTATTGGAAAGACTGATTTAAAAATGTAAATCTTATATGCCTACATCCATTCCAGACATAAGAACAACTGTGCTTTAAAGTCATTGTGATATTCACCTTATGTTTAAAGATTTCTTCCTGAAAAGTGATGCAGATTTTCTTAAAACTTCTATTTGACTAAATGCGTTTGGATTCTCTAAGATTATTCAAATGAAGTGACTGGCTTTACCTATAAATGTAGAACGAGTGACCACAGCCTTCGCGGACAAGAGTTTGAAGAAAATTACATAAGTAAACTAATGACAAGACTTGATGGTTATCAGAACATTAAATTTCATTTTATGCAGCACCACAATGTTGAAGAATTTTACATTCCACACAGTTCCATTTGTCGAGGTGAGCAAATGGTGAATGAAGGGGCCTCTAACTTTATTGTTTTTACCTCCTTATCACCTGTGGATGATCGCATGTGTTGCAGAATAGAATGAATGAATGAATGATTCTTTTTGCAGCAAGGTGGTTAGATGTGATCTCCTGAAAGCGATGGCGGTTGTGCAAATGGCCTTTATAGCAGTGTTTATTTGCTTTCCTCTTCTTTGAGCTTCCTCCTCTGTTCAGTCCATATGGTATTTGCGAAAGAAAATATTTAAATTGTTTAAAAACAAAATTGGGAAATGAGTTCTATTCTTGATACTTTCCAGTCATTGCCAATGATGAGTTCAACATGAGCAGATCCTCCAAACCTAATAGAATCAGTAGTATATAGTTTCTCTCTTTGTTTACACTGCTGATCATATACTCATCCTGCAACTAACCATCAGTATCTTTGCTTCATGATATGTATGCAGCACTTGCACTATCAAATTGAGGATTGTTTGTTTTGAACATCATATTTTCATGGGTATTGTCAAAGATTCTTCCAAAGAACAGAGCACCTCTCACAAAATTCAAGTTCAGTTTATCAGCAAGGCAGCAAAGAGAATCCCAAATGTCCCTGCTGGCATTCTCCAAGTACTGTAAGATATGTCCCCATTTGATCTCACCCCTTGAAAATATTCAAATGGATTCTGAACACAATGACGATCTCAACTCCTTGTTCAGAATGAAGATTGAGTACAGTGGTGAGTAATAACTGGGGTTTGATCCAGCATTGGAGAAAATGTTTATGTAAAATTAAATAAAATGATGACTTGTGCAATCCAGTCAAATAGCTCAAACAAATCAGATTTGTTTTCATTATTCTTGATTTTCCATTTGGATTATAGTGATGCCACTTGTCGTACAGATTATCTTTTCCTTAATGTTTTATGTGCAGTAAAGTCTTTAGATTTCTACATGTCAATAGGCATTTCAAATTCAATTGTTCCAAAATGCCCTTCGAAACAACAACAGAAGTTCACAAGTCTTTCAAAACTAACATCACCTCCTGATAACTGCATTCTGTTTGCACATAGTTGTGATATATTTTAACTGTGATTAAAACCAGCTGAAATGGTGGTTGCGAGATCATATGCATAGATTTATTTATTGAATTATGACTGAGTGACCTGCCAGAGCCCTGTAAGTTGCCACCCTTCTCTTCTAGGTTTTTTTTGCTGAAGATTTTACTATCATTGGGATGGGCTTCTGGCATGTGGCATAAGATCACAGGTTACTTTTACATCAATCTTCCACGGCTTCATAAAATGCATTGTGTCAAAATTTGTCTATATTGTAATCCATAAGAACAGTGAACTGCTCTTAGCTGACAGCAGTGTGTAATACAAAAAAGAGTGTGAAGCTATAGCCTGGTACGATCCTTCATTATTTTGTTTCTGATGGATACTTGTAACCACAGATTCCTCCCCTTTAGGACATTCCCCAGACATCAGGCTGGACCTAGATCCATAAACATTTCAGCAGTGTTTCTGCACGCCGCTTCATGGTGGTATGCGGCTTTGCATTGGCTCTACACCACCCCAGAAATGTTGGAGCGAAGCCACATATAAGTGCCACTCTTGCTTGCTTGCTCAGTTCCTTTCTTTCCACGCCTTCTGATGTGGATTCTGTGCTAGGGAGCATTGTTCCCTCCTAAAACTACTGTTTCAAACCATGCCTTGACTGTAGGAAACAGATTTCAATCATGTACCTGCACAAAGTACGTCTCTGGTGTTTGGGCTTGGGGCACTACTTGAAGTTGTGCAACAAAAGCGTTCTAGTTCACATGAAAGTGATCAATTACCTGGAAGCAAACCTGTATGTTGACGAACACAAAAAGTGGTTGTGGGCTTTATGCTGCAAGTCAAGAGCACTGAATCGCGGCTGTAGGAGGTAAGCTTTGTGGTCAAATTCCTCCGGTAAGTCGAAATCTAAACATGAGCATAAGAAGACGTGGGACTCAATTCCCATTCTGCCAGTCTCTATCCAAAGATAAGGCACAAAGGAGTCCAGAATGTCAGTCTCACTCCCTCTGGATCTCAAGTTACTGAGCCGATTCATCAGCTGATCCTGCTGCGCCCCAAATTATCCAGACCATTGGCAATGCAGATTAAAGTCTTTAATAAGGCCATGTTGCAGATATTTGATACTCTTCTGTCTCCCTCTGGCATGCCTTCAGCCCCAAGGGTCTTCTGCAGGAGCCTTCAATCGGACTAACGCCAGCAGACCCAAACTCTGTGCCATCTGACCCCCTCGCACCAGTCACAAACTCTGTACCAGCTCCTAATCAAACTTCCACCGCAGCTCCATGAATTGGCTGTCCTGTTGATGCCAGTACTTACAGCACAGGTGGAGGGTCCAGTGCTGGTTCCGATGTCGGAACCCAAACAGATTTCAGCACAATCCCAAGCAATGTCGCACTGCGAAATCACTAAGGCGCACCCAGTCACAATACAGCCTGATTCCAATCCTGTGCTCTTACTAGAATTGACATGCCCACAAGGGCTCCATTATTTTTTCGGCTTGGATTATGATCAAAACTTGCTACCACCAGAGATGATGGTTGGGGATGATATACCCCCTCATTATGATGATGATGATAATGTTTACATGGACTTATAAGAGGCCAGTGGGCTTGATACTTCCTACTGATACAGGGTAGATTTTGCCCTATGGACCTACAACATAGGAGAGTGCTTCATTTGCAGTAGTAATTCAACGTGAAGCTGAAGTCTTGAACTTACAACTAATCTCTATTGAGGTTAAGGCAAATGTCCTTACGAACATTTTACAGCCTGGGCCGGCAGCATTTGAGCACTTTATCCTGTTATATGAGGCACTCACTGTCCCTTTAGTAGGGTCATGTGTCCTGTGCCAAGAGGTTCTACACCTCTGGAGTTGGCAGGAGCATCAGGGCATTCCCCTGGCAAGTTTCTTGAATGCCAGGGTGGGCGCATTCAGTCAAAGGTTTTTGTTGGATCACAAATATCCCCTACACCCTGAAGTGGCACAGGACATCTTTTGTCAGTGGGGAGAACCCTAGCTAGATCTTTTCACCACTGTAGAGAGCACACTGTGTCAAAATGTTTTGCCCTTTGGAGTTTGCACAAAGATACTCGCTGTGAGATTCATCCCGGCTGGAACGATACATGGGACTCCTGTATGCTTTCCTGTCCCTGTCTCTCCTGCCCCAAGTTCTGAAAATTATCAGGAATGGCCAGGCCCAAGTCATCTTAGTGGCTGTGGCTTGGGCCAGGAGACTGTGCTAGTAGGAAATTCTGGTCCTGCGCATCTACCCTCTGATCACTACATAGGATCTCCTGTCGCAGCAGCAAGGTAGGGTCCTTCACATGAGCCTGTGCAATCTATACCTCTGTTGGACCTCGCATCCTTGGCGTGGTTCTCCCCTAACCCTCCTGTTTTGCTGACTTCTTTTTTGCTGGCTTTAGGACTCTGCACACTTTACCACTTCTCACCAGTGCAAAAGTGCAGGTGTTCTCTCCTTAAAATAGGGTAGACTTGGCTTTCACCCAATTGGCATATGTAATTTACTTGCAAGCCCCTAGTAAAGTGGTACTGCATGTACACAGGGCCTGTAAATTAAGTACTACTAGTGGGCATGCAGCACTGATTGTGCTACATACTTAAGTAGCCCTTCAAACATGTCTCTGGGTTGCCGTTGCGGCCTGTATGTACAGTTTTTAAACTGCCATTTCAACCTGGCAAAATAAATCCTTTGCCAGCCCTAAACTTTCTGTTGTAATACTTATAAGTCATCCCTATGGTAGGCCCTGAACATTCCAGCAGACAGGGTGAAGTGTATTTTAAAAGTAGGGCAAGTACTTTTACGTTTTACATGTTCTGGTAGTGAAAAACTCCCAACGTCATTCTTTACTATGGCAAGGCCTACCTCTCCCATAGTATAACATTGGAGCTATCTTATTAAATTTAATAAACTGTAATTCCCTATTGGGAACAGGTAGACATGTCAAGTTTGGTGTCTGAAGAATTGTAATTAAAATCCCTCTTCAATGGTAAAGTCAGATTTTTAATCACAATTCTAAAAATACCACTTTTTGAAAGTTGTCATTTTCTTGTGCTTACAATTTGGTGCCTACAGCCTGTTTCGGGGTCATATGACTAGGTATAGCTGGCAGTTGGTCTTGTGTATTGCTCCCAGACAGAGAGACAAAGGGAAGATAGATGTTGGGAGGATGGGCCACTCTTGAGTTAATGAGGAGGATGAGCTATTATCCGCCACACTTGCACATCACAAAGGCTCTGCCTGAGCACTCTCACAAATGGACTGTCTCTAGTCGATTGTGACCTCCTAGGCGAGCTGGGCACCAGGTATAAACGTTGAACCTCAGACCCCAACTCTTTAGTACACTTCTGAACCTGTGAACTCTGCAAGGAAGAAGGAATGCTGTGCTGCTCTAAAGGACTGCTGCCCTGCTGTGCTGACTAGCTGCCTCTTGCAGGTCTAGTGAGAAGGACTAGACCTGCATCTGTTGAACTCAGGACCCCAGAGTGACTGATTCATGGCTGGCCTCCTAACTAAAGACTAGGGAACAGAAGGCTCAAACAGCCTTGAGCCCAGCACCTGGACTCTGCCATCTGTGAGTCCTACCCTGTAGGTGGTGCCACTCTAGCCCTGGACCTTTAGAAATGGGCCTGAAGGTGCTAGGCCAGTCAATCTGTGGATCCAGCAGAACTGAAGCATCTCTGCTACGCGACGCAACCCAGAGCAGAACCGACACAATGTCTCTACTGTGTGAACTTTCTCGACTCAAAGACTTTGCATCTCAGTCCACTGCCCCATTGAAACCACCACTGCACAAAGCATCCCCAATGCAGGCCCTTGCATCGCAAGCCTCTCGTCAATGGCAGCCTCAATGGCGACGCAGTACTGAGCTTGGCAAGCTCTACAGCTGCTTCAGAACCAAACTGCATGATGCATCCTCGACGCAGGGCTTTGCATCACAAGCTGCCTCGTCGATGATAACGCAGGACCTTGCATCGTGGCCTAGCAGCTCCTTGCAACTGACGCTGTACGACGCACCTCCGAACAGGACCCAGCATCGCCTCGGTTGCGCGATGTACCCTCAACATATGACTCCACAGCTCTCCGCATCCAGGATTTAAGGTACTCTTGTTCAGCAGGCCTACCTGGTTCCCTGTAGCCAGCCCGTGCGCCATCATGGTTGACCTGAACCTGTGACTTTGTCCCGGTCTCGTTCAACCAGATATCCACTGTAGGCGCTTTGTGCTTTATGGCGCTATGTTTTCTGAATTTTTTTTAATTGCATAGCTCCGATTCTACTGATTGGATTTTTGTTCTTTTTTATGTTTTATTTAATAAAATCTACTCTATTTTTATAATTTTGTGTGGGATTTTTCTTGTTGTGTTTTTACTTTTATTACTGTTACAAGTGCTGCATAAATACTTTACAAATTGCCTCCAAGTTAAGCTTGACTGCTCTGCTTCCAAAGGGTTGAGCACAGGTTAATTTTGGGTTGCTTGTGGCTTCGCCTTGAAAAGGATTGTGGTTAATGCTTGAGTAGGTTTACACCCCTCTCAACCACCGAGTAACCCAATTTCTTACAACCTCCATATGTAGAGATTGAGCGGTGGCAATTAAATGCATTCGATCTGCCACCTGAAGTGGTAGATGTCATCCTTATGGCCAGGTGTCCTTCCACAGATCCATTTACGCCAGGTGCTGGGACTGATTTGTGTCCTGGTGTGAAGTACACAAGAAAGACCTCTTAAAGCTAAGCTGTTGTTGTCCTTTTGTTCAGTTTGCCTTTGGCCAGCAACACCTTGCTGTGGGCTTGATAAAAGGTTATTTGTCAGCCCTTTCACCCATTTTATCTTTAACCAACTAACCGTTATTTTTTAAATAACCTGTTGTGATGCAGTTTTTTTAAAGATGATGCACAGCTGCTCTTTACATCTCCTGACCTTGAAGACTGTCTTCCTCATTGTGATCACTTCGGCTTGTCATCTGAGCGAAGCTAAGGCACACTGCAGCACCTTATTTCCAGACAAACTAGTGCTGAAGACTCTGACCTAAATTTATCACTCCTTTCCACTTGGGGAAATCCATCACTCTTACAGCATACTTTGCTCCTCCTCAACCCTCAAAAGAGGAGAAGAGGCCCTATCGATGTGACTCCAAAATAACTTTAAGCTTTTACATCGATCATACCATGTGCCATTGGGTGGATGAAAAGCTTTTTCTAGGGCTGTCCAGGGTGAAGAAACTGAAGCGTATGCAGACAAGAACTCTGAGGTGGATAGCCTCCTGCATTAAGATCGGCTATGCACTAGTCAAAAAGCAGCCTCAGGAAGGACTGAGAGCCCATTGCACAAGGGTTAAGGTTGCTACCACTGCATTGGTAGGACGAATTCTTGTCCTTGACATATGCCAGGCTTCAATGTGGATGTCAGTAATCACAATGGGGTAACTCAGTATTGTGCAGAACCTGGGGATAGGTACAGTATAGGAACAGTGGTTCTGCCACATAGAAAGTTTCTTTAAACTATGTCCCCCACTCCTGATGGGACTTCACAACATATGTATGAGAAGCACACAACTGATGCAACAGCAATTTAGTTTCTTCAAATCTTTTTTATATTCGGAAGATTAAAGCATAAACAAAAATTGACAGACCATATATAACATACACAATAATTAAACAAAAATATGTTCACACTAGTGACATGAATTGGTGACAGATTGTGACAAGCCACATCAAAAACTCCACAAATAGAAACAGAAAGACAAAAACGTCAAAATTGAAGTCCTATTTCTTCTATTATTACTAGCAACTTCAAAGACCCTAGCACGACTACTTTGACTCTATAGATCTTGCTGGGCTGGAAAAAATGCTAGTTGTTGAATGTCGACGGAAGGATTATAGTTCCATCCGATCAATAATATGAGATCCCAAAATAGTCAGGCATCTCGGAGTCTGCAGACAAAGACTCCGAGCAGCCCTGCTGGAGATTTGGAGGTCTAATACCTTACGAGAGGGGGTATGATAGAACCTAGGCTGGTCCAGGTCTATCAGGAGACGCTTTAATCAAATTGTATGAATTATTGGTGATTAATTGCTGATCGCTCCGAGCTCATGAGCCGGAGAATACCTTTGGTCGGGATGATTGAATGATTTATTCGGAACGTCCCTACTATCAGGAATGAGACGCCTGACTATTTTGGGATCTCATATATTATTGATCGGATGGAACTATAATCCTTCCATTCTTTTCAAAAGGGCATACACAATTGTTTATGGTCCTGAGGAAGACCCCGTTGTGATTTTCATGAAACACACACGATAATAGGGGTCGAAACGTCGACGTTCGACAACTAGCATTTTTTCCAGCCCAGCAAGATCTATAGAGTCAAAGTAGTCATGCTAGGTCTTTAAAGTTGCTAGTAATAATAGAAGCAATATGATTTCAATTTTGACGTTTTTGTCTTTCTGTTTCTATTTGTGGAGTTTTTGATGTGGCTTGTCACAATCTGTCACCAATTCATGTCACTAGTGTGAACATATTTTTGTTTAATTATTGTGTATGTTATATATGGTCTGTTGATTTTTGTTTATGCTTTAAACTTCCGAATACAAAAAAGATTTGAAGAAACTAAATTGCTGTTGCATCAGTTGTGTGCTTCTCATACATATGTTGTGAAGTCCCATCAGGAGTGGGGGGACATGGTTTAAAGAAACTTTCTATGTGGCAGAACCACTGTTCCTATACTGTGTCAATGTGGATGTCAGCGCATGTTTTCACAAAGCCTTGACAGTTTGGTCCATCGGAAAGGACATTTCACCTAGTCGGTCCTGCAGGACTTTTCAATCTAAGTTCTCTCCACAGACCCTCCATCCGGGAAGTTTTGCTTTAGTATCTATTCTAAAGGTTAGGAATATGAGGTTTGAAGTGTTAATCTGAAGAGCAAGTTACTTTCCTTTAATGTAGCTCTTTCTGGTGGATACTCTGTATCTAACCCAGTGGCCTCCAACCTTTTCTATAATGAGCTACTTCGACTCAAAGAAAAAAAGCACCAAGCGTCTCATCACTTTGGCCAATGTTGCAGTAGCGACCACATCAGATATGCCCATAGTAGTGACCACACCTTCCAGGATTATTGTAGTGTCCACCCAGATGTAAGTCATGAATAAAACCAAACTTGCCTTCATGATGTTTTGGTTGTCTATTCTGAATACAATATTTTGGCCCTCAATATTGTTATAGTACACTGGCTACCCTTATGTATAGGACAGGGTTCCGAACAGCAATGTTGGGGAAAGCGTATATAAAATGCCTCCACATGGCTAGTGAATTAACAGCCACAGCAGCAAGTGTCAAAAGGTACAAAGGAAATACTAATAGCTACAAATTTCCCAAAAGGTAGATGAATTATTCAAAGATTAGCTTTGTTATGGAGGTTTTGGATTTTCATTCATTTTGTTTTCAAACTTCAGCAAATCATTCTCTCAAAATGCACAATTTCTATCAAATATGCCTTTTTAATTTTAAGTAAAAACACTCCAAGAATATCTTGTCTTTTTCTCAAAAACTGTATGATTGATAGAATGGCGCTTGCAAAATGACAAATTTCCGTGTGACTATGCTAGAGAGTGGAGATAGGTGGTTATATTTCAAGTCCCACAGCTTATCACAGTGTGCATTCCAGAGATGTGTAGTGGTGCCTTTAATTTGGCTTGACCCTCTTAATTGCATACTATGCTATACTACACTTCAGGGAGCTACATTGAGGGTACTCTCGAGCTACCTGTCAAAGACTCCAGATCTAACTACAGCTTTCTCAATGCCATCCCTCCCCTTTCCCTCCTCCCGGTTCTGTGAAGTGGCCTCTTTTTATCATTTAAAAAGGTCCCAAGTAAGAAATTTGCACACTGGTACCGATAATTGTTTAACACACTGCATCTGAGCGTGTGGAAACAGTCAAGCAAGAAACTGTCGTCGATGTGCAAAGGTAGTTCTTATATGTGACTAGGCTCTGTCTTTTTCGGGGTGGTGTGAAGTCAAACAGTGCCACCTAGCAGCATGCAGAAGCCTTGCTGGGAAGTAAACAGATCCAGTCTAACACCTGGGGAATATTCTAAAGGTGAGGAAATTGCAGTTATTGTCCACCAGAAAAAGCGTTAAGGGAGGTATGTAACTAGCTATTCTAGGCTGAGTACCTAACCTTTCAATGCCAGTCCTTACAGCTGCAGGAAGGTAAGCTTTTTGAAAAAGTTCTTATTGTCACTCTTCTATCAGTGCAGCAAATTAGGAAATGTTTATTAGATTTAATAATTACTGTATTTCTACTTTTTAATTTTTTTAATCATGGAGATGTTGTTCTTTTAATGCGAGAGATAGCCTTACTGCAGACTAGCCATTTAACTGACCAGTTCCACAGTAAAATATCTTGACTGAAATAAATTAACCAGACCATTTTATTAGTTTGTTTCTTAGCCTATGGAGTGCTTAGGTGTCCAGAATATGACTTGAAACCCAAGTTTGGCCACCCACCAGAAAAATTTGCAGATGAAATTTAGAGCTGGAAATGTATAGCTCAAAGAAGTAACCTTACTCTTTTAGTGAGTTTCAACAAAGTCCACATCAAAGTTGATTTTGGTTACTATTTTTCAAGTTATAGTTAATTGTATTTCAGATCTCGATTAATAAGTAGCTGGGTCCACTCAATATATCTGACACATAAAATACAGTCTTTAGTGTACGACATGGAGTTTTAGTTGAGGCTGTTTCACATTATTTTGTTTTGTGGGTGTAAGAATGATGTTTATTGGTTGAGAGGGTGAAAACCCTATTCAACAACAACCACAATCCTTGTCAGGGTGACCATAAGTCACTAAATTAACCTGTGATTACCCTATGGTAGCTTTGCACAAAAGCAATCCGCTTTAACTTAAAGGCATTGTGTAAAGTATGTATGCCGCACACAAACAGTAATAAAGTGAAAACACAACACCAGAAAAATCTGAAACCAATTTAGAAAAAGAGTACATTTTTATAAATAAATGAGCCCAACGCGACTAAAATCCAATCAGTACAACCATGGACATGTAATTTAAACATTTTAGGTAGATATAGTACCTACAAGCACAAAGCACCACTCAGTCATCTGATCATGCTAGACGGGGGAAAGTCACAAGTGCAGGCTGACCGAAATAGAGTGCAGTCTTGGATACAGGGACCAGATTAGTCCAGCTGAAAGTTATATTCTCAAAGATCGGCGCAAAGAGCCCAGAACGTCAGAATATTTCCTTTTCTTGTTGAGAAGCGCATTCCGCTGCCAGCCAAGGTTTCAGGACCTGTGGAGGCACTTCTTGAGTGTTAAGGAATCACTGTAGCAGAGGCCAGCAGGATTCAGGCAGGCCAAGTTGCAGCAGGTTAGCTTGGCAGTTGCAGGGGAGGCTTCTGGAGCTTGTTGTGGCCCTGTAGCTCAATAGGCCAGCCAACTGACGCTTGGAGTCACTCGGGTAGCCTGAGATGAAGTGAGCAGGTCCAGTCTTCGTTTGCAGAGAGCGGGGCAGGCCTCAAGCAGCAGTGCAGTCCTCTGGAGAACAAGGCAAGCCTCAAGCAGCAAGGCAGTCCTCTGGGGGAACAAGTCAGTCCTTCCTCTATATTATCGGCAGTCCAGGAGGGTACTGAGTAGTTGGTCTGAGGGTCTAATATTTATACCTGGTGCCATCCTTCGAAGTGAGGGAAAATTCTAGACTTTCCCCTCCATCTGGTTCTGGAAATTTCCTTCCTTCCCCCAGCCCAAGCTCCAAGTGGTCTAGGGTGACAAAAGGCTGTTGTGAAGTTCCTTTGCGAGTGTGCTTGAGGGAGTCGTTTGAAATGTAAGGGGGGCAGTGAAAAGCTCCGCCCCACCATCCTTTCAGGATGGCCTATCCTGCCAACGTCTAGTCCTCCTTTGTCTCACTGTCTGGCAGGACTACACAAAGGCCAACTATTCAGATTCATGTGACTCAGGACACAGTCTGCAGCCTCCAAATGGTAAGGACAAGAAAATGCCAAAAGTGCCATTTTCAGAACTGTGATTTAAAATCCGACTTTACCACTAAAGAGAATTTTAAATTGCAATGTTTTTTAGACTAAACATGACATTTCTACCTGTTCCCAATTGCAAGTTAGCACTTATTAAATGTGTTAAGGTAACCCAATCTTATCCTATATTTCCCACAGAAGTAAAAAACGAATTTGGAAATGGTCAACTACCAGGACATATGAAACTTAAAAGTACATATCCAGCTTTTTGAAATACAATGCACCCACTCCTTTGGGTTGCTTAGGGCCTACCATAGGATTGACTTATTTGTATTGGGTTGATTTATCTGTATTAAAAAGGGAGGTTTAAGCCTGGCAAAAGATTTATTTTGCCATGTTGAATTGGCAGTTTAAAACTGCACACAGGCTGCAATGGCAGTCTTGAAACTTGTTTAAAGGGCTACTTAAGTGGGTGGAACCATAAGTGCGGTAGACCCACTAATAGCATTTATTTACAGACCCTGGGTACATGTACTACCACTTACTTGGGACTTCTAAGTAAATTAAATGTGCCAATTGGATGTAACCCAATTTTACCATGTTTAAGTGAGTGAGCACAAGCACTTGAGCACTGCTTTGCAGTGGTAAAGTGCAGAGTCCTAGAACCAACAAAAACGATTTTCAGCAAAAATGAGGTGTTATGGCAAAATGTTTTGGGGCAAAAAACCACTGCAAGCACTGTAGGGTCTAACCGAGAGGAACAGGCAAGACACCAGAATCAGCTAATCTGAACTTTTTCTACTGTCAGGCTGAACAGTGCAAACACAAGATTTGTTTTCAAATTCTCGATAGAATCTGTGCACTCAGAGGTCAGGCTTTCTCTAGAATTGTTTTGATTTCCAGGCACATTTCATAAACTCCAATAAAGCAGTTCACGGACGTCTGTAATGTTCACTAGTCAGGAAACTATGACCACCACTTTTATTGTGTATATATTGAACAGTGCATAGCAAATGTGTAAGTATTGTTCAAATACCATACAATACCTTTTGTTCCAAGGTGTTTTTATTTTCAAAGGCAATCTCATCTAAAATGTAAATGAAACTAGTCTTACTATGTCACTTATTTCCCAGGTTATTGATGACCGCAAACAGTGGTGGAAGGTTCAGAATGCAAGTGGCGCTTCTGGCTTTGTGCCAAATAACATCTTGACTGTTGTGAAACCTCAGGAATCTGGAGGAGGACGAACAGAACCCCTATACAGTCATACAATACAGGTAACTATCGGCATTTCATTGGTTGCGCTTTTTCTATGAGGCCCACGTTTAGTGAAAAGTTGAATTTCATAAAGCCTTTAGACTATTTTTTCTGTCTAAATTCCAGGCTGTCACAACTAAACTTGGGCATTGTGGCAGAAAGTTGAATATTTGTGGATTATAGTTGAATGTTGTAAGGGATATTGTTAAAAAGGATGCTCATTAACTAACAGAGAATGGTTTCGGGTTGATCAGTTTTCATGTCTGTTTCCTTTGGACTATCTGGATTAGTTTAATTTTTTTAATCTAATGTTTTCTTTCTCTGTTGTTAAAAATGCATAGAATTTATTAGTTTGTCGTAAACTGTGAGTTTGGCAAATTAGTGTTTGGCCTGTCGCATTCAGAAACTTTATGGGGCCATATTTCAATTGATTGATAATGTCATGTTGTCTTAAATATATTCCTAATGAGAGGTCTTCTTTTTCAAAATGTTAATTTTGTTGTGCATTGGTTTGATTTGCCCATGGCCATCGTTTGTTAAAGCTGTTGATGCCAAAGAAGGAGTTTGAAATTTTCAAGGTAGGACTTGCTGGTTTCCTTCTAGTGCAGTGATCCTAGTGCACTTGCTTCTTGAGTGTTGCAGTGAGTTTAGATTCTACAACTCCCTCGCTTTTCAACCCATTCCTTGTCTTTATATCGTATAAATAAGTAACAAAATGCATAGAAATCCTGGCCATGTACAGCAGCTATGATCTATATACATGCAAATACATAAGCATTTGGGTATATGTATGTGTATCCCAACTTTGCCATTGAAATCACTTTTATTAGTTCCTGCAATCTCACAGCTACCCTAATGCTGTCCACATTTACCTCTGTCTACGATTAATATCCAAACCATCAGCACCAAGGTAAGTTTGATTTGGTTTTTAAAGCTATATCCCACAAATTTCCTTTAAGGATTCACAAACCCAGCGCACTGGGAAGGAGAAATACAACATGTCCACTAGTTGTGAAAAGTCCATGTTTTCAGACCTTTCCTAACCCTTTAAATGTTTGACATCTTCTTTAACTGACTGTTTTGTCATACAATTACAGTAACGGGAGAACTGTTTTGCCATGAGGATAACTATATAAAATACTTCATTTTTGTAAGATATCTTTTAACATCTAATACAGTTTAAACTTGGCGA
This sequence comes from Calotriton arnoldi, assembly GCA_963921515.1. Lineage (NCBI taxonomy): Eukaryota > Metazoa > Chordata > Amphibia > Caudata > Salamandridae > Calotriton > Calotriton arnoldi. The sequence continues at coordinate 897,859 of CAWUFW010000877.1, read as the reverse complement.
ATAGCACTTGCTGCTCCTTCCCCTGCAAGAATGGAAAGGGATCGGACTTTGCAGAGAATTAATTTTGAGTCATTGATTAATCAGATGGGACAGGCAAACCAGCCAGGGCCTCTTGTGGCTGTAGAGGTGGGCGAGCCAACAAATTAATGGCGAGCTGAGCCAAGGGTCGGCTCTCGCTCTAAGAGCATGTGCAGGAGCTAAGCACTCAAAATATTTAACTTGTAAATTATGCAACAAGCTTCATGCTAGAATATGGTAAAGTGTCTTTAGAATTAAAACAGCATATTTCATTAACACAAGAAAGCGTTTCACCTGCGTAAATCAGATTGTATTTCTGCATTGAGAAATATTTATCGAAAAATGATCGTTTTTAAACAGAAACTGAGAAACATTCCTACACTCGCCCTAATGACAATCCTATTTGTAAACTAAGAGCAAAGTCAGTCACCATGTGTAACCCTATATGTGTACTGGAACCTTGTACAGTAAATAGTTTATTAATTGAAACGTACTAAGTTTTTGTACAGTGTACAGTCTGTACTCGGGTATTTGACAATGCTCTGATATGTGGTAATGGGATACAAGCATTTGCCATGCAATAGGTCTCGCATTTACGCAAGTTTAAGCTATTGGCATTGTAAATGACAATGCGTTTTAAAAACCAAAACATAAATAAAAGGAATTGTCATTGTGCCATGAGCACAATACACTCCGGCTCCCCGTCAGACCCTTTCCCGCACCACATCTTCAACAAAGCCAGCAGCTCCATCGCACCCCACCTGTGCAACGTCATCAATCTCTCCTTCGAGACCGCGACCTTCCCAGAGAGCTAGAAACACGCAGAGATCAACGCCCTACTCAAAAAACCCAAGGCGGACCCGAGAGACCTCAAGAACTTCCGGCCTATCTCCCTGCTTCCGTTCCCAGCCAAGGTCATCGAGAAGATCGTCAACAAACAGCTAACCCGATACCTCGAAGAAAACAGCATCCTGGACCCATCCCAATCGGGGTTCCGCAGCAACCACAGCACTGAGACTGCCCTCATCGCCGCCACCGACGACATCAGGATCCTGCTGGACAATGGTGAGACCGCAGCCCTCATCCTGCTGGACCTCTCCGCCGCCTTCGACACTGTCTGCCACCGCACTCTACGCACACGCCTCCACGACGCAGGGATCCGAGACAAGGCCCTGGAATGGGCCACCTCCTTCCTCGCCGGCAGAACCCAGAGAGTCCGCCTCCCACCATTCCGATCCGAAGCCTCCGAGATCATCTGCGGCGTACCCCAGGGATCGTCCCTCAGCCCAACACTGTTCAACATCTACATGACCCCGCTCGCACGCATCGCCAGACAACACGACCTCAACATAATCTCCTACGCCGACGACACTCAACTGATCCTCTCCCTCACCAAGGACCCCCTCGCCGCCAAATCCAACCTCCATGAAGGAATGAAGGCCGTCGCCGATTGGATGAAGATCAGCCGACTAAAACTGAACACGGAGAAGACAGAGGTCCTCATCCTCGGCTCCAACCCCTCAGCCTGGGACGACTCCTGGTGGCCAACGACGCTGGGAGCAGCCCCGACACCCACCGACCACGCACGCAACCTGGGAGTCATCCTCGACTCAACGCTCTCCATGGACAAGCAAGTCAACGCAGTCTCATCCTCCTGCTTCAACACCCTCCGCATGCTTCGCAAGATCTACAGGTGGATCCCGACAGACACAAGAAGAACAGTCACCCAGGCCCTCGTCAGTAGCAGACTTGACTATGGGAACGCCCTCTACGCGGGAGCCCCGGCCAAGCTCATCAAGCGGCTGCAACGCATACAAAACGCCTCCGCACGCCTGATCCTCGATGTACCACGCCACATCACCCCCACCTGAGGAACCTGCACTGGCTCCCCGTCGACAGGAGAATCTCCTTCAAACTCCTCATCCACGCACACAAGGCACTCCACAAGACTGGCCCAGCCTACCTCAACAGACGACTCCTCTTCTACGTCCCCAACCGCCAACTCCGCTCCGCCGACCTCTCCCTCGCCACCGTCCCTCGCATTCGAAGAACTACCACCGGCGGCAGATCCTTCTCCCACCTCGCCGCCAAGACCTGGAACACCCTTCCACTAAGCCTACGACAGACCCAAGACCTGTTGACCTTCAGGAGGCTACTCAAGACCTGGTTGTTCGACCAGTAGCAGCACCCCCCCCTTTTCTTTTTTCCCTAGCGCCTTGAGACCCTCACGGGTAAGTAGTGCGCTTTACAAATTATGTGATTGATTGATTGATTTACAATGCCAATAGCTCAAACTCGCGTAAATGCGAGACCTATTGCATTGCAAATGGTAGGCATCACGGACAACGGGAGGGAGGGCGGACAGGGGGGGGGGAGGCATGGACAACGGGAGGGAGGTTTGGAGAGTAAAAAAGGCATGGACAACGGGAAGGGGGTAAAGAAGGCATGGAGGGGGGTAAAGAAGGCACGTACAACGGGAGGGAGGGCGGTATTGTAAAGAAGGCACCAAAGCACGTTGTGCCTGCAGTAAGAGAAATTCGATAAAGAAAATAGTGCTTAAAGACAAAATAACAGGTACCATGTAACAACCGAAGTAAAAGGGCCAGTCGCCATGAGAGGTGACAAATGAAGACGAGGCGATACTAAGGAGGGACTAACAAGCCTATTTACAAATCAGAAGCCAGCATTTAGGAAGGACAATGACACAAGCCAATGGCAAATATGGGCAGATAGTGGGCGGGGCGTCTGTTCCCTACTCCACTACAACAAGTCTCGCAGTGCAGCGCATGCGTGCTGACTCTAGTTCGACCTAAAAAGGAGGCTCGGTGACAAAGTATTTGCCTAGGATCACACAGTTTGATCAAGCAGGGTTTCCTGGATTGATCACAGATTTTCCACTTTAACGCTGTGCAATTTAGCCACTAGAAGGGTATCTCTTTTTGACATCAAAGGTTAATGTTTTGTTATTGGAAGAGGCGATTAGAGCATGGGTGACAGGCCTTTTATTTTTTGAATTTTTTGGCAGTCTCACATGGCGCAGAACATGCCCAAAGACATCTGAGCGCTTTGCTACAGGCACAGACTACTTTACACATTTTTATGACACAGATGTGGTGGATGCAGAGCCAAGGCTGGGATTCAAACCTGGTTCCCAATGTTACATGGGCTGCATTTGTACCTGCGAAGTCACCCCCTCTCCCCTGAAAGCTCGACTCGTTTTAGGCTTGAGATTCCAAGAGGACCAGGTGCTGAGCCAGAGCCAGGCATCTGGCTTGAGCTTACAGTGGCTCGCCTACCTCTATGTGGCTGCTTCAAAGAGGTTTTAACAAAGTTCCAGGTCAGGAAAAGGTTGTTACATGCCTATGATTATCCTTCACTTGCCAATATCCTCTCTTCTGAACTTGGTGTTGAAGTTTGTTTTTGTGTGGTTTTACCACAAAAGCAATCTTGGTGGTTTGTAGTGCACTCCATATTGGAAAATGCACTGTCAGAAGTAGATTGGTTGCCCTGTTACTATTGCATTGCAAATGCTTGTTTACCATTACCACATATCAGAGCATTGTCAAATACCGGAGTACAGACTGTACACTGTACAAAAACTTCATACGTTTCAATTAATAAACTATTTACTGTACAAGATTCCAGTACACACATAGGGTACACATGGCGACTGACTTTGCTCTTAGTTTACAAATAGGATTGTCATTAGGGCAGGTGTAGGAATGTTTCTCAGTTTCTGTTTAAATATCCTTCACCTGTAGTATGGCAAGCCACAGATCCCAACGTTAGTCCGGAGCTACATTACTGTCCTCTTTCAAATGTACAACGGTTCTAGTTTTTTACATTTCCTTTGTATATCGTGGTTTGGTGAAGTAACTTTGTGTGCTGTGTGCGTTTTCATTAACAGCCATAACTTTAAAATGTAAAATGTTTTCTTAAATATTTTGTTCTTAAGCTTGAAGTGCGTGGATTTAGTGCACCTGACATAAAGCTTTGCTGTTGCCGAAACGTGCATGCTTGTGTTTGCGTGAGCCTGCATTTGAGTGACATATAAGAAAACATCTGATAACCCTTTTCCTTGTCCAGCTTGCATCCTTTAGCTGACCAAGATGGCTTGTGGACATAACAGATTAAGCGTTGTCGCTTCATCGCATTCATTTCTGTGTGCCTCTTTGTCTCAATTACTGTATTTCTAAATAGTCTCAGAATAGTTTACTTTTATACATTTTCTCGTAGAATCTTGTAATTGGCACATTTACGACACTTTAGAACATGGCTTAAACATTACTCAGCTAAAACATCCTCCTGAGACAATGCATATGTATATTACTGTGAGGTATAGCGTCACATTTGCCTCTAACGCTTTGGTGCATTCAGCTTTTTAACAGTAGGAGGCAGACCTCACAATCCGGTTGGAACACCTTGCGTCTTCATGCTGAACCTCCCACAGCCTCATCACTCATGCAAAACGCGTTTCTTTCTCAGCACAAATGATCTTTAGAGCAATTGTTTGAATGAAGTGTCATTTTTGGACAAATTGCTTTTATGGGCGGATGATGAACAGAAGCAATGGCCACGTACGAAAGCGCGAGTGCAAATTATAATCTTGAATGTCATTGCCACGTGCGTAACGCACTTGAATAAACCATGGCGTCCGCTCAGGCTGGGCATCAGGACTCGCTCCTTATGTGTCATACATAAACTCTATGCAGTTTCTTTCTCTCATTCCGCGTTGGTTTCTAAGCCAGATTTTAAGGGGTTTGAGCACGGGGCTAGTGCCAGTAACCCCCATACAACGCTCCACGATCACATACTGCGTGGTATGCATTTTATTCACGTTTCACACGTTTGGGTGACGAGCAGTCTTGACATCCCTGCAGTAATGTAAGGGACATTTTTCCAGTTAATTTTGCCTACAGTGCAGGTGGTTTTCTGGTAGCAGGCACGCGGTTTGCTTTGACATTGAGGTCGTGTTTCTAACAGTTTGTGATTACTGTTTGAGATTGACTAACACGTCTGCATTCACCCGGATGGAGCTCCCATCGTGCACTTGGCGCCATCAGAGGGCTCTCCAGGTGCCACGAGCGTGACTTTTTGCTTCTCACCCGAGCAGCAAAATTGTACTGAGGTTATTTGCCGTCATTTAGCTTTCGTGCTCCCAAGTCACAGTGCGCACATTGCACTGAAAGGTACACTAATGTCAACGCCTATTATTTCAAGGCAGAGAAGAGCGGACGATGTGGTTTAGGACGGAAAAACGGTATGCTGCTATTGGACGCGACTTCAGGAAGATGGATGCTGAGAAAATGGGTATTTGAAATTCTAGAAGGGAAATTAACTGCAAACATCATGAAAGAGAATACTTCTCCGTCTACAAAAGGTCTAAGCAGACAGATGTGACGGGGCCTGGGTGGAATGGTGTCTCTCCTGTAGCTTTAAGTACACTGTCCGTGTTTTCACCAGTATTTCAGTGTGGTTGCATTTCCGCAGATGTTCAAATAAATACGCGTTGTGGTCTGATCTAAGGTTTTGTCTCGGAGTCCTGGCATTATTCAGCTTGTCTCAGTTTAGCTTCTTAATGCATTTGGGTTATTTAAATATACGCAGAATATCGTGGCTTCCAGTACCAGAACTAAGCTTTCAGTAGCCTTCCCTTCGGGTATTTTAGGCCTACACATCTCCATGCCTATTTCACACGTGCATTTGTTTTCTCAACATCAGATGATTTTGTTCCGTGGGATAGAGCCATCAAATACATAAAGTACTGGGCACATTTCCGTATATTTTATTCATTATTTTTGGGTTGCTCTGTTTAAAAAGTTAATGAGAATAGTATATAATCCACAGCAAAAAAACATGTACACTAGAGATGCAATACAAACCGAGCATTGTGTATCCACATGCATTGACCCTGATATTTTTACGTGTGTGTTGCTTTTGTTGATGTTTGGTGGATATTCAGAGGTCCGCATAAAGGAATTTCAGAAGGATTCTTACCTGTGATCTACAGGATCTTTTCAGCGAATCCTTCCTTACTGGAAGGTAGTGGTGATGTTTGAAGCAGCTTGCAGTAAGAGCATTCGTGCCGTCACTTAGCTAAAATATTTAAGGCAAGGTCTAATATTCCACTTAGAATGCCCTCTGCAGAGTGTGCATACACTGTCTTCATGTCATCAGCAGATGACCGATCTGCCCACCCACCATATTGTGTATATGTAGAACCGTATACTTCCATGAGCGCACTGACGTGTCCAGTGTTCTGCAAGTCTCCCCACCAGGAACTCTTAAAGTGGCATGGAAGGGTTCTGAAGCACTGACACAAGACAAATAACTGATAGCAATATGTGCACAATACACCACCAGGTATTTTTCTGTCAGGAGCGATCCATTGGATAGACTTGTGCCGAGTGGGGCGATATGAGGTTCGTTATCCTCCATTACACTACCAGATATTTTTCACTTGGGAGCGGTCCTGTGGGTAGAATTGAACGTAGTGGAGGATGGAAAAAGGCAGATATTTCATAACACGCCACCAGACATTTTTCACTCCGAAGCAATTCTGTGGTTAGGATCATATTGGGTGGGGAGGAATAAGAGGTCGGGTATCTATTAATATAACACCAGGTATTTTTCACATCAGAGTGATCCTGTGTATATAATTGAACCAAATGGGGACAATTGGGAAGTTTGGTACCCGACAATACACCACCAGGTATTTTTCGCCTGGAAGCAATCTTGTGGATGGAATTGGACTGGAAGGGGAGGTGGAAACACAATACACCACCAGGTATTTTACAGTCTGGAGCTCTCCTGTGGAGAGGATAGGATCAGACCGGTTCCCATCGGTGTCTGTTATTATGTAGTAAGGAATAAAAGTGCCACTGGCCCTTTGGAGACATGCCCCTCTTTGGTCACCAGTCACTTGCAGTATCCATCTTCACTTATTATAGACAACAGTGGTCCCTAGGGAAGAGTAAGGGTGAACGGACATTGATCCTCCGAGACATCACGCCGTAATCCTCGGCTTGAGGCCATCGCGCCCACCGAGCACACGCCTGTGGCTCTTGCTCGCATCGACGAGTGTAGCATCACGCTCCCCCAGAGGAATTCCTAACCTCTGCATCTCCACATCGTGGTCTTAACCTCCGCTGCACCATTTGCGGGCGCTCCCGTAACTCCCATTGAGGACCTCGCCCTTTTGACTTACCGTTCTATTCTCACGTAATTTAAAGCACCCATATCTCAGGCATGCTTATCTAATGTCCTGAAGATGATCCATGCAACTTTTTCTTGGATCGAAACGCCGTCGACACCCTAAAAACGCCTCATACATACACTGTGATGTTACCATTTACCATGTAGAGGCGCTCCTTGCGATTTGTTGACTTAAAATTGTGAATTTCTTTTCTTGAGAACAAACCGTGAGCGTTGCCTGAGCCTTTCTTGATTGTTTCCCAGACCGCATGTTTGTATGTTTCTATGTTTCTGTAGTAGGATGCAGGCTTGTGTCCCACTCTCAGTACATTGTGTTGTACATATTTCAAATAATTTCGTATAAATTAAATATTGAACCTCTGTCCGGCTGGACATGTTTAACCAATACAGCACTGATTGGGTCTGTATTTATTATTTCTGTTCACCCTTACTCTTCCCTAGGGACCACTGTTGTCTATAATAATTGATTCCCAAGGTCCCTGGCCGACTTTATTTGGGTCCCCCTTGTTGTTTAAAAAGGAGTATCCATCTTCACAGCATACTATTTCAGATTAAAACAATCAGATTAAGCACCTTGAAGCTGTGAGTTATATCCTCATAGTTTCACAGTCTGGCATTCCAAGGGTGCCACCTCCTCATCAGGGAACTGAAAGGCACCAGGCTGGAGCAATAGGGCTTAGCCCTGGTTTGTGCTCTTGTGAAAGCGCTGGTTTTATATAAATGAAGATTTGTCCATCCCCCTTGCTAAATTAATTGGTGTGAGAAAAGCGTGATTGAAGGAAAGAACACTGCATGGGGGATAATGCTGATGGAAGCAGAAGATTCTGTACCTCACACTTAGTCACATGTACTTTTCGAGCTTGTGTTAACATTGCATGACCTGTGAAAATGAGGCATATTAGATTTTAGGACTTCTTTTTATATGAATTCTCCACACGGCACTCTCGGGTTGACAAAAAGGTCACCGATTAGATAACACATTCCTGTACCTCTTTGTTGACTGTTTCACTGGTAAACGTAGAAACACATTGCACCATTGTCCCTACTCGACACATGCTTTCCATCCTGTCGATAAACTGTTCGTGTTGTCTGTGGGTGCACCCAGAAATGCCCTTGACCCCCCAAGTACATTTTGTGATAGTCTGAAAATAAACATTGTAGAAATTAGTGTTTCCATTTTTAGGTCTGTCAGGGAGAGCTTTGTCTCTGCTGCCTCCTCATCTTCATGACCTCCAAAAAAACAAATAACACATGTATACACACACGCGCACACATATAGTATATATGCTGACGCTCAGAGTGTAATAAGCTATTTATTGCCATTGTTGAGTGTGGGGAAGGGCAATGTCTCACGAGCGGTGAAGTCTTCAGTGAGTCATTATGCCATTCCCTTTCTTCAACAATGGTAAGAAGTAGCATATTCTGCTGTGCACATATGGTTCATGCCATGGACATTTTCATATATACTTGTTTTAACAAAAGGTATTTAACCAAAACCTGGATGCACGTGGTTAAATGTGTCCCATATAGTAAAAATCACATTGAACAGACCTAGTGACTATTAGGAGAGTTGATTCCCTGTATCAATTAATTGTTACTAGCAACCTCTAACAGAATAAAACATATTTTTCCAATGTTCATTTTACTTACTGTGATCATAAATTCAAATTTGAACTTGGTACTGTAATGATAAATGTATGAATCTGTTTATTAGTACAGTTGTTCTAAAGAACATGTTATTGAGCCACAATTATATTCACTGCCATGGTGTGTGTGTGTGTGTGTGTGTGTGTGTGTGTGTGTGTGTGTGTGTGTGTGTGTGTGTGTGTGTGTGTGTGTGTGTGTGTGTGTGTGTGTGTGTGTGTGTGTGTGTGTGTGTGTGTGTGTGTGTGTGTGTGTGTGTGTGTGTGTGTGTGTGTGTGTGTGTGTGTGTGTGTGTGTGTGTGTGTGTGTGTGGTAACCTGTTCTTTAGAACAACCGTACTAATAAAAAAGCTTGCTACGGTGTCGAGATCAAATTAGAGTTTATGACCACAGTACAGAAAAATTGCTAAGCGCACACTCACCCTCTCCTATTCAGGTGTCGTTTACATTTTCTTCTGCCCTCCAAAATCATGGGCCAGTGGGTCAGCCCACTTCATCCATAGGCTGTCTTGCACTGTGAGTGATGGTCTTAGCATGATCACTTGTGCGCCATCGCACGCGTGCCAAGACCTGAACCATTGGTTTTGCCAATGCATGTTTTCCTGTTTGTATCCTGTGAACTGTTAAAAATCTGTTACAGGGAGTGTGCTATGTGTGTCTATTAAATTATGGCATTAGGCAGTGATTTGTTATTGATATGTAGGAATTAGTCAATGTGCTTGGTGAATTCAGTTTAGTCTTAATTTGTGATCAAGAAGAAATAAGCCATGTCTAAAATGAATGTTTCCATTTATACAAATCCAATAAATGAGCTGGGTACAAGGGGCAGGAATGCCTTCAAAGTCACTGTAAATCTCTAACATTGCTTAGGTTTTCTCATCATAGTATCATTTGCTCCATTTTTTCCCACAGCAATTACTTGGAGAACTATCAGAGGTAATGTATTGCTGACATTCTTGAAGTGTTGCCCTAGCGTCTCACTAGACCCTGTCGTCTCTCACTAGAACCTGTCTCTGCTTTGTTAAATCCACAGTGCAAGGCTAGAGCTTGACTGCTTTTACAACAGTGATTTAGCATGACTGAAGAAAACAACACAAACAAGTGCAAATATGAGTGTAAACCAGATTTGTAAATAGCCAATCTCATTGCCCCATCTGCTTTCGCACCTCCACCCCAGGTGACTAGTTGACAGATGTAACACAGTACCAAACTTTGACAATCCTCTTTGATAACCTAATTCTCATTGTATTCTTCTTGAACATTATGCATTTAACAGATAAATTGTGTCCGCCATCAGTTGTCTGAGTCTGTGGTGTTACTTCATGACACTTTGTGCATCTTCCTCATCAGAATCCTTACGTTATAAGGGCGAGTCAGATTGGGGAAATAATTTAGCAAAAAAGCGTAACCCTCGCTCTTTACATGAGAAATAAATACTTGGAACTTTTCCCCGAATTCCTGTTTGTAATGGTCAACTGTACTGTAGTGAGTGACGACAGGCACTATCGGAGAGTAAATGGAAGGCAAGCTCTGAGGAATCAATACATAAAAAAAAGACGGTCACTCTTACCCATCCTTAGAGATCATGAAACAGTCCATGAGGGCAAGGTTATTAATGGGTGGCAATTTTACTGAAGAACTAAACTGACACCTTCTTGGTGATGATGGTATACCAGCAGACATAAATGTCTTCAAATTCCAGGAGAAACGATGCTTCAACTAAGTCATTGGACTTAAATGAGTGGTGTCTCAATGACGAACACAGTTACCTTACCAAGTGTGTTCCAGAAGCCAACCAATAACAGACATGCCATATGGACTGGACTGAGACCAAGTCGATCTCACTGACTTCGGAGAAACCTGTATAGCATAATAAAAATGGTGTTAAACTATGGTACTCAAATTAATCCTGGCATCCAAGAAGGATCAGTTCTGACTTAATAATCACCTGTGAGCAGACAGCACTGAGGCCATCATCTTAAAATGCAGTCTGGTAACTCTACTTTCTCCAGAGAACTTCGAGAACAACTTCCATCCTTCTCATGGACACTCCTGATTGTTAAAAACTGGGTTTCTGGTTGGCTGGGGTGTGAGCCCTGGTCTAGCAGTAACCACAGTCCTAGTCGGGGTGAGGCACCAGCAAACCCCAAATTAACCTGTGCTCACCCTCTGGTAGCTTGGCATAGAACAGTCAGGCTTAACGTGAAGGCAATGAGTAAAGTATTTGTGCAACACTTCCAACAGTAAAAACAGTGAGAACACCACAGAATAAGATCCCACACCATGTTTAGAAAAAATAGAATATATTCTAATAATAGACCAAGACTGAAACTACAAAAATCCAATAAGTAGAACTTGAGTTATGAATTTTGAAAGAATAAACTGTAAAATAGCGCTTAGGACCGGGAAGCGCCAACCTGGTACATCTGGTCGTGCCAGACCGGGACAAAGTCACAAGTTTAGGCTAACCACGATAAAGCACGGGCCAGCTATGGGGACCTAGTTAGCCCCGCTGAGCAAAGTACCTTATATCCTGGTTGCGGAGTGATGCGTTGATCTGGGTTGAAGAAACCCCGCAGCTGAGGCGATGCATCGGTTCAGAGATGCGATAAGGCCATGGTTCGAGTTCCTGATGCGTCGTTGTCAAGGATCCTGTTGACGGGGCTTGCGATGCGAAGTCCGGTGTCGAGGATGCGATGCACAGTTGAGGCAATGCATCGGTTCGGATGAGCGATGAATCTGTGCCGCCAACGAGAGGTACGAGGACCTGGGCCGGAGATGTGCCATGCCTTCAGCGATGCATCAGTTTCGAGGACTGCAAAGGCAATGCGTGCCTTCCGCACCGGGTCCAATCCACGCAGCAACGGCGATGTGTTGGTTCTGCTCAAGGATGCGCCGCTCAGCAGAGAAGATGTGTTTGTTCCGCTGGTAAGCACCTCAGGTCCACTTCCAAGAGTCCAGGACTGGGGTGGCACCACTTAGCAGGGTAGACTCCCAGATGGCAGAGTCCAGGTGCAGAAGTAAGTTGGTTGGAAATCTTTTATGTCCCTGAGACTTCAGATCAGGAGGCCAGCCAACTAGCCCTTGGAGTCACTCTGGGTTCAAGTGATGCAGGTCCAGTCCTCGTCACCCAGGCAAGAAGGAAGCAGGCATCAGGTCCGCACAGAAAAGCAGGAGTTCAGCAGTCCAGCAGAGTGGCAGTCCTTTGAGCAGCACAGCAGCCCTTCCTGGCAGAGTCTTTACAGGTCCAGAAGTGTACTGAAGTGTCTGAGGCCCAGTACTTATATCAAGTTGTGCCCATTTGAAGTGAGAGAGACTTCAAAGACGTGTCTTTAAAGTGCACAGAGTCCTTGTCCTTCCTGCCCTGGCTTCAGATTCACCTCAGGAAGTTGTGCAAAAATCTGTATGTGCACAGGACACAGCCTATTCAGGTGTAAGTGAGGCTGTGCCCAGCTTCCCCGCCCCATCCTGCCAGGATGGCCCATCAGGTCATCCCTACGCTCCCATTGTGTTTGGCTGTCTAGGAGATATACACAAAGCCCAACAGTCAACTACTCCAGATGTGATCAGAGATAGGCAGCAAGCATCAACAAGCATTGGCATAGCCAATAGGTCTCGCTTTTGGGACCTTATAAGTATTTAGTTATGCAGCACAATATCCTTGGTGCAACAACATCAACTGTTGCATGGCTAAACACTTATAAGGTCCCAAAGGCGAGACCTATTGGCTATGCCAATGCTTGTTCCCCATGCCCCTGCTCGTTCCCATGGCCCGCCCCCTCCAGCGCCGCTTTCCGCTTCCCAGCTGTCCAGCACCCCCCTCACACTATTTATGGTGGCTGCGCCAAAGGCAAACCCGTCTGTGCCCGGACCGCGCCCAGCACCCCCAACCTTGGTTCTCGGACCATCCACCGCTACAACGGGAGCACCTTCCACGCTCTCAACATCGGACGCCACACTGCTTGCCACCGGGCATTGCCGATGGACACCCAAGGCCATTTTTCCTGCTGGAACTGCAGCCGCACCTTCCCCTGCCACCGCACACCAGCCCCAACCACTGCATTACCATCAAAAACCGGACCCGCCCGCCTCAACTGCATCCTGCTCAACACATGCTCCCTCCACAAACACGCCGTGGAGATCTGGGACCTGCTCATCTCTGTCAACCCCAACATCGCCTTCCTCATGGAAAACTGGGTGAACCCCACCTCCGCGCCGGACATTGCCACCGGCATCCTGGACGGCTACAAGATCATCCACAAGGACTGCGTCAACAAACCAGGGGTAGGTATCACCATAGTACACAAAAGCAGCCTTCGCCTCACCACCCACGTGGACAACCTCTCAGCCAACATGGAGCACCTCCACTTTCAGGTCCAGACCAACCCAAACACCACCCTCATCAGCACCCTCATCTAAAGACTCCCCGGACCCCGCCCACACTTCAGCGATTCCATCAACTTCATCACATCCCACGCTCTCCCCTCCACAGACTACATCCTCCTCTGCTACCTCAACTTTCACCCGGACAACTCAAACAAGTCCCTGCTGGAGAACCTCGCCACCTTCGTATTCAAACAACTGGTCACCTCGGCAACCCAGTCAGTAGGACAGACGCTCGACTTCATCTTCTCCGCCAGCGACATCACCTTCAGCCACAACACAGAGCTCCAGTGAACCGACCACTGATGGGTCCACTTTGCCTTCACCAAACCCACCATACTCCACCATGCCCACCGCTACCCTCATAGAAGCTGGAACAAGGTCACCAAAGAACAGCTCCAACCGCCCTCAGCGAAACCCCTCCGTCGACATCCACAGACGGCAAACACCGCAGCATGCAACCTCCACCGATGGATCTCCGACTGCACCGACACTTTGGCTCTCCTAAAGAACACACCAAGCAAGCTACACCAAGAAAGCCAGCTGGTTCTCCCCCGCCCTTCATGAGTCCAGACGTGCCTATAGACGACTCAAGAAAAGATGGAGGAACAGCAAGCCCTAGGAAGATCACTCAGCCTTTAAGACCACACACCGCCACCTCATCGGAACAACGAAGAAAGCAGCCCTACAAGAAAGGATCAACGCCAATGCATTAAACAGCAAGGAACATTTCGCCGTGGTCAATGAATTCACCAGACCCAGCACAGAGACAGCAGACATCCCCCCTCCTAAGACCTCTGCAACAACCTCAGCACGCTCTTCCACTGCAAGATCAGGGTGATGTACAACAGCTTTGACAACCTTGATACCCAAGACCCTCCCACTTCACCCGCAACCACCGCACCCTCCAACGCCGGACCCCAACAGACCCTACTCAGCTGGACCCCCCTCACAGAGGATGACACCCTCAAGATCATGAAGAGCATCCACTCCGGAGCACCCTCAGACCCCTACTTGCATCACATCTTCAACAGAGCAGGCATCACCATCGTCCCTAAACTCTGCCACACCATCAACTGCTCTATTAACTCTGCCACCTTCCCGAAGGCTGGAAACGTGCAGAGAACAACCCCTTGCTGAAGAAACCCTCTGCCGACCTGACGGACCACAAGAACTTCAGACCCATTTGTCTTCTCCCCTTTCCAGCCAAGGTCATCGAGAAACCCATCAATGCCCAACTTTCTGAGTTCTTCGCAGCAAACCACATCTTAGACATCTCCCAATCAGTCTTCCGAAGCAACAACAGCACTGAGACCGCCCTCCTTGCCACCACAGATGACATCTGTGCCCTCCTCGACTGAGGCGAAACTGCAGCCCTCATCCTCCTGGACCTCTTGGACGTATTCGATACCGTCTCTCACCGCACCCTATGCACAAGACTCCACGACGATGGCATCCGCGACAAAGCCCTGGAATGGATCTGCTCCTTCCTCATCGGCCAAACACAGATAGTCGGACTACCTCTGTTCCTCTTGGAACCCAAAGAGTTCAGCTGCAGAGTGCCTCAGGGCTCCTACCTGAGCCCTACGCTTTTCAACATCTACATGGCCCTGCTTGCAGCCATCGTCCGGTACCATGGACTCAAAATTGTCTCCTACACCGACGACACCCAGTTTATTCTCTCCCTCACCAACGAACCAACAGTCGCCAAGAACAACTTTCACAACGGGGTGAAGGCTGTCGCCGCCTTGGATGAAAAACAGCTGCCTCAAGCTCAACTAAGAGAAGACAGACGTCCTCATCATGGGCTCCACCCCCTCCGCTTGGGACATTCCTGGTGGCCTGCAGCACTTGGAACCTCCCCCACACCCACAGACCATGCGCGGAACCTCTGCATCATCCTGGAATCCTCGCTCACCATGAGCCACCAGATCAATGCTGTCTAATCATCCGGCTTCCACACGCTATGCATGTTCCGAAAGATCTTCAAATGGATCCCCACCGAGTCCAGAAAGAAGGTCACCCACGCACTCTTCAGCAGCAGAATCGACTACGGCAATGCACTCTACCCCGGCATCATCCAGAAACTCCTCTAGAAACTGCAGAACATCCAGAACGCCTCCGCCAGACTCATCCTCAACATACCCCGCTGCAACCACGTCACCAGCCACCTAAGAGACCTCCACTGGCTCCCAGTCAACATAAGAATTACATTCAAGCTCCTCACACTCCTACAAAGCCCTACAAGACGCAGGACCGGCTAACCTCAACCACCGGCTCGCATTCCACGTACCCACCAGAGACTTCTGCTCCGCCCAACTGGCCCTGGCTACCATCCCACGTATCCGCAAGAACCACAACCGGAGGAAGATCCTTCCCCTACCTCGCAGCGAAGACCTGCAACACCCTGCTTCTCCACCTCAGACAATCACCGTCACTGCCTCAATTCAGGAAGGACCTCAAGACCTGGCTCTTCGACAGAACCACAGTGCCTAGACGGATCTGCAGGTCTCCACCCCCCCCCCTCAAACCCCTACCAGCGCCTTGAGACCCTTACTGGTGAGTAGTCGCGCTTAACAAGCCTCTGATTGATTGACTGACAAATTGCACTGGCTTCCTGTGCCCAAATTCCTATGTCTGGTGCATAAGGCCATCCATCAGGAAGGACCCGCTCACCTCCAAAATAAATACCTCCAGTACCAGCCACTCACAGGCTGTGGTGTTTCGATGGTAATCTTCTTGCTCTACTGAAATTCAAGCGCTTACATACTAGGGGTAGATCTTTTTCCGCTCAACCTTCCCTCCTTTCTTCGCTCAATCACAGAACATTTTAGGAAAGTACTGAAAACATAGCCTTATGCCCATTAATGCAAGCATAACATTGAATCAGTATGACACTCAGCAGTTATTCAGAGCCAGGGCACTTTTGTAGATGGCAATTGTGCTTTATAAATGTAAAATATATGAAATAAATAAATAAATGGCACCCACAATAAGAAAAATAACAAGCATTGGCAAAGCCAACACCTCTTGCCTACACAAGAGGTATTGGCTTTGTCAACGTATTTTAGCCATATTGTAGAGCATCACGGCTGCTATGCAGCATGGCTGAAAGTTAGAAAAAAGCACTCTGAAGCAGCCAGCACTGGCTGCATCATAGCACTTTTTTCTGGTGGGACGGAAGAGTGGAAGCAACAATGCGGAGAGGTAGGTATGAGTTTCACACAAGCAACAACAATGGGGATGTGGAGGTGGGAGGGACAGGCAAGCAAAGACAATGCGGAAGAGGGCAACCAACGAGGCAAGGATGCAGGCTGGCAAGCAATGCGATAGGATGGCAGGCGGGCAACAACGCGAGAGGGCAGCAGGCGGGCAGCAACGCGAGAGGGCAGCAGGCGGGCAGCAACGCGAGAGGGCGGCAGGCGGGCAGCAACGCGAGAGGGCGGCAGGCGGGCCGCAACGCGGGAGGGCGGCAGGCGGGCCGCAACGCGGGAGGGCGGCAGGCGGGCCGCAACGCGGGAGGGCGGCAGGCGGGCCGCAACGCGGGAGGGCGGCAGGCGGGCCGCAACGCGGGAGGGCGGCAGGCGGGCAGCAACGCGGGAGGGCGGCAGGCGGGCAGCAACGCGGGAGGGCGGCAGGCGGGCAGCAACGCAGGAGGGCGGCAGGCGGGCAACAACGCGGGAGGGCGGCAGGCGGGCAGCAACGCAGGAGGGCGGCAGGCGGGCAACAACGCGGGAGGGCGGCAGGCGGGCAACAACGCGGGAGGGCACAATGCGAGAGGGCGGCAGGCAGGCAACAACGCGGGAGGGCACAACGCGTGAGGGCGGCAGGCAACGCGGGAGGGCACAACGCGGGAGGGCGGCAGGCAGGCAACGCGTGAGGGCGGCAGGCAACAACACGTGAGGGCGGCAGGCAACAACACGTGAGGGCGGCAGGCAACAACGCGTGAGGGCGGCAGGCAGGCAACAACGCGTGAGGGCGGCAGGCAGGCAACAACGGGTGAGGGCGGCAGGCAGGCAACAACGCGTGAGGGCGGCAGGCAGGCAACAACGCGTGAGGGCGGCAGGCAGGCAACAACGCGTGAGGGCGGCAGGCAGGCAACAACGCGTGAGGGCGGCAGGCAACAACGCGTGAGGGCGGCAGGCAACAACGCGGGAGGGCGGCAGGCAACAACGCGGGAGGGCGGCAGGCAACAACGCGGGAGGGCGGCAGGCAGGCAACAACGCGGGAGGGCGGCAGGCAGGCAACGCGGGAGGGCGGCAGGCAGGCAACGCGGGAGGGCGGCAGGCAGGCAACAACGCGGGAGGGCGGCAGGCAGGCAACAACGCGGGAGGGCGGCAGGCAGGCAACAACGCGGGAGGGCGGCAGGCAGGCAACAACGCGGGAGGGCGGCAGGCAGGTAACGCGGGAGGGCGGCAGGCAGGTAACGCGGGAGGGCGGCAGGCTGGCAGCAACACAAGAGGGGGGTGGGCAGGCAGGCAGCAATACAAGAGGGGGGCAGGCAGCAACACAAGAGGGGGGCAGGTGGGACAGGACAGCAACAACGCATTGCGATGGGGCAGGCAAGCAACAATACATTGGGACAGGATGGGTTTGGACGGGGAAGACAAGCAACAACTCACTGGGATGGAGCAGCCAATCAACAACGCGGAGGGCAGATGAGATGGGGCAGGCAAGCAACTACGCGGGGGCAAGTGGGATGGGGCAGACAAGCAAAAATGTAGGAGGAGCGGGTGGGACCAGGCAGGCAAGCACCAACATAGGAGGGGGCAAGCAATGAGGCAGGTGCGGTGTGTGGGGGGCAGGCAAGCAACAATGGGGGAGGGGGTAGGTGGGGGCAGGCAAGCAACAACACAGGAAGGGGCAGGCAAGCAACAACAGGGAATGGGCAGGAAAGCAACAACGCGGGAGGTGGGACGGGGCAGGAAAGCAACAACACAGTAGGGGTTGTGCAGGACGGGAGGAAAGCAACAATGTGGGAACGGGGCAGGCAAGTAACAAAGGGGTAATGGGGCAGGTAAGTAACAATGCAAGAGGGGGCAGGTGGGACGGAACAGGAAAGCAAACTGGAAGGTAGGGTGGCCAAAGCTCCCATTGAAGAGTTTCTATCTATTCTGGGCCCTGTGATTGGAGGAAAGTTCTCAGGGGAACATTAATGGAAATAAAACTTCATGTCAACAGTTTAAAAATACTTGTCAGGCAGTAATATAACATGAACACAATGCAATCAGGGAAAGTATCTGACTTCCTAGCTCACCTATTTTAATTCCGTCCCATAGGTTAGTTAGTACCTCTCATTTCCCAACCGATTAGTGCTTTTCATTCATGTATAGAATAAATCACCTAACTATCAAACAGTTTACGCTCTCTCATGAATTAGTACTTCATCATTTCACACAAAAGCTCCTCCCTCATTGCTCCCTGTAGTGCAATGCTTCTAGTTTCTCCCCATAGATTATAGCCCCTCGTCAACTATAATGGCCCCTCATACCACTCCCAGTTTGTGGTCCTTCAGGTATACCCAAATATTAGTCCACAATTCATTTAACATATTACGGTACCTCATTCATACCCATCTTTTACACTATCTCATTCAACTGTTTCAATACCCTGATTCCTTGCAATGACAGTTCCTCATTTTTCTCCAGATCATTGCCCTTTCAGGTTATGACCTTCTTTCCTCCGTAGTGATAACAGTACATAATTATTTGCCAAAGCTATTGTCACTCAACCGACCTATAGAAAATGTGTCCAATATATTCCTATAGCATAACGTTCCACATTCATCTCCATTGACTAGAGCCCTCCATCATCTCTGCCCCTCATTAAACCCCAAAAATGACGGAAAATAATTTGTTGTAATGATAGCCCCCATTTTTTAATATAGACCAATGCCTCTTATTCCTCTATATAATAATAACTTTCGTTTCTCTTCAGGGATAACAGTATCCACTTCATCATCAATATTACTGTCCACTCTAAAGAACCCTGCCCCTTTTACATTTACACAGCGCCTCCCTTATTACTGCCCTTCATACTTCCTCATGACTTCTTCTCATTGCTTCCCACATATTATCATCACTCATTGCTCTTCCTACTTTAATCTATACAAAGAAAATGAAGTGAAGGCACGGAATGGTTTGTTTAAGAGCACAAGACTAACCCCAGTAACCAAAAATAATCAATAACACTGGACTAATCTCTAACCTTGGGTTTCAGAGAAGCGTTATTGACTGGCCTAAAGCGCTTCAATGCCTCGTCAGGGTTAGTAAGCGCTATATAAATGCAATTACAATACTAATTTCTACCTATAGATTCGTGTACCTCAGTCCTCCCCCCATTTTTTTGTCCCTCCTTTCTCAACAAGGATCACTTCTCCACCACTTTGAAGGGCCCAAACTTCTTCCCACTGCCAAGAGTTTCTCCCACCTCCACTCACCGGAGATGCACTGATCCTTCCCTTCTCGCCCTCTCCTTCAGCCTCCGCCGGATGCCACAACCACAGCCCCATCTCTCGCTCAGCTGGCTACTCCCGCAGACGTCACTCGGCACCACCTCAGATCTTCAGGATTGGCTGGAATATTACTTCAGGAAGACCAATTTTTCGATTGGATACTTTTGCTGTCATTCGCTTACAGCAACCCACTGAAAGCTCTGGGGCGTTGTAGAAAGTAAAATACCGCTCAACGATTGGTGCACGTTCTTGTCAATGAAATTATCTACCGCCGCCGCGAGCAGAGTGGCAACCACTACTTCCTTACTCTCTTTTTCTTATGTTTTCCTGTATATTATTAACACTAACATAGAACGAGCACAACATCTCTGTTTGATGAAGTAAAGAAATAGATGTTTTTTTCTATTTCTTTACTTTTGCAGCAATCGCGACACCGGCGCTTTACTCATGGTTAAAGGTAAAGCGCCGGTGCTGCGATTGCTGCAAAAGTAAAGAAATAGAAAAAACATCTATTTCTTTACTTTTGCTAGTCACGGCACCCGCGCTTTACTTTTAATTTTAAAAGTAAGCGCGGGTGCCGCGATTATGCGAAAGTGAAACAAAAAAAAAAAAGTGACGCGGCCGCGAAAGTTAAACAAAACAAGCACGTGAGTGGTGCGCGCGCTTGCGAGCAGCAGGCGTGACCACACGCTTGTGCACCATGGCCTTTTGCTTGCGGGTAACCGCAGGGAAAAGGCCATGACGCACGAGCGTCTGGTCAGCTTTCAAAAGCCCCTTACTTAAAGTCTCGCAGCGCTTGCGCGCTACTCGAGGCTCGACCTAAAAATGGTAAATTAAGAATATGCTAACTTTCTAAAAAGTGGCATTTTCAGAATTGGAATTAAAAATCCGACTTAACCATAAGTTGTGATTTTAAATTGTGATTCCAGAGATAAAAAAATTGACTCAGTCATATCTTCCCATATGGAAATTGCAATTATAAAATGTAATAAGATAATCCCAATGTTATCCTATGGGATAGATAGGCCTTGCAGTAGTGAAAAACTAATTTGAGTTTTTCACTACTAGGACATGTAAAACTTCAAAGTACAGGTCCAACTTTTTAAATACACTGCACCCTGCCTTTGGGCTGTCCAGGACCTACGTTAGGGGTAACTTATATGTATTAAAAGGAAGGTTTGGGCCTCGCAAGAGGTTTATCTTGCCAGGCCGACATGGCAGGTTAACGGCGCACACAGGCTCTGCAATGTCAGGCCTGATACATGTTTAAAGGGCTACTTGAGAGGGTGACACAATCCGGGCTGCAGGCCCATCAGTAGCATGTAATTTACAGGCCCTGGGCACCTGTAGTGAACTTTACTAGGGAATTGTACCTAAATTAAATGTGCCAGTTGGGGATAAGCCAATGTTATAATGTTTTAGGGAAAGAGCACAATCACGTTAACACTGGTTAGCAGTGGTAAAGTGTGCAGAAACCTAAGGCCAGCAGTCCCCCAAAACAGGTGGTCTGAAGGAAAAAATTCAGGGGAAACTATACAAAGGATGCCAGGTCTAACACTGATGATCGCGAAAATCCTACCAACTAGAAAAAATAAGTCCTATGTGCTTAGTGAAACAAATCTGCCTTGTCACATCATTCACAAGGAAATAAATACTAGTTAAATAACTGCCAGGAAGCATTCCAGACCCCGTAGGCTACATGAAGGAACCTGGAACTGAAGCAGTAACAAAAACTGTGTACAGAAAATACGCAGTTATTAACAGCCCAGTGACTAAAATCAGTGACCTTGTTGTCAGATCTGAACAGGCTGAAGTACCAGACCAAGCTTACATTAGTCAAACTAATATTAAAAAATGCATTATTTTCGGGCGACAGCAGTATAATTTTGGATGGTTTGTGGGTTGTGCATACCTTTGCTTTTAATCTGATAGTTCTGGCAGGAGAGGTGGTGATGGAAAATGTGTGCTATTAAGTGGTTATGCCCTGCAGACCCCTAATATCCATTTAGCCACTTTTCTTGTTGTCTGCTTTCCCAATATAGAGTGAAATAGGGCGCAAATTATTTGGCTATAAATGTGGTTACATGATAAAAGATTAATCTGCGAGCATGTTCTATGGCTAGTAATCTGTTAGTTTAAGGAAGAATTCACTTGAGCCAAAATTCTCAGTCTCTGAATATTGTATTGTAAGAAATGAATACCCACACATCTGTCTTCAGACACGCCCTCACTTTTCTCTTCACAGTTTGCCAAACCTTTTTCAAATTCCTGCACCCTTTATACTTAACATCTCAAGTATGCCACTTACACCATTGCTCCCCCTACCTTAAAATTTGTTCATCAACACTCAATCTGCTACTCTACCATTCTCTCG
Organism: Calotriton arnoldi; assembly: GCA_963921515.1. Classification (NCBI taxonomy): domain Eukaryota; kingdom Metazoa; phylum Chordata; class Amphibia; order Caudata; family Salamandridae; genus Calotriton; species Calotriton arnoldi. The sequence continues at coordinate 875,772 of CAWUFW010000877.1, read as the reverse complement.
ACCACTCCAACAAGCTCTCTCTTCTCTCAGCCCCAATATTTCACACCAACTCTTCTCGGCATACCCCACACCCACATCTGAGACTCACTCTCAACCATCCTACAATGCCGCAACATGTCTCATCCTGGGCCTAAAGAAATATAATCACATAAATCCCATCCTGACGGAACTCAATTGGTTTGCATTGCCTGCTGGCACCATCTTCAAAACCAGCTGCATCAATTACAAAGCAAGCATAACCGGCACCCCCACTTATCTTGCAGACAGGCTTTTCATCTCTGGTGGTTCTCAGTATGTGCACAGCCAGGACATCAACAGACTAAGAGGTGTAAACAAAAAAGACAACAGACATTTTCCATCTATACACCAGGGATATGGAACAAAATCCCTTTATCCTTCAGGACAGCCCCAGTGCTGCTCCTATTTAGGAAAGAGTTGATGACTCACCTCTTTAAAGAACACTACATCACAATGCATTGACCGTCCACAACCCAGGTTTTTCTCCTTTTACTCATTGCCTTTAAGCTTGTCCTTGAACAGCGCTCCACTGCCTTTTGGCTAGGTTTGCACTATAGGAATACCATATAGATACATACATACATTGTATATCACCACAACATAGATGCCTGCAACTGCACCACTGATTTCACTTCTCTAAATATAATCCAGTAATGTAGACAAGGGAGATATGTGCAGTGCCAACCAGAGCATGAAAATACTGAACTGCCCTACAGGACCTACTGCTTGTTGGCAAGTATGAAAACTGACTCTCAGTGACTATTGACTTTCTGGATTTATGCTGCTCACTGCTACATTGAACCATGAATAGTCACATGAACTATCAGTATATGCTTTTCTTCCAGTTCTACACTTTGCTCCAACAGGGACTAAAAAAAAAGGTTGCCTTTTTCCAGGTCACATCCTGTCAGATCATTACTGGACCACAGTCGTTCCAAATTACTTGGAATACTGAATTGATTGTTTCTATCGATCAACTCATTGCAAAGAGAGCATTGCAATTTAGGCTCTGAAAGACATTGTTTGTGTGCAAAATACATAAGCGAATGTAGATTTGCACTGTCCTATAACTGAAATTGGAATCTTGAAAAAGAAATAGACTTCACTTGTGTTTTTTTTGTTGACAGTGGTGTATGTATAGGTATGCTAACCTGTGATGTACAGGAGCTTTCAGCAAATCCTTCCTTATTGGAAGGTAGTGAGGCTGGTCAAAGCAGTTTGCAGTAAGAATATTCGTGCCATCACGTATCTGAAATATTTATGGCAAGGTATAATATTACACTTAAAATGCCCACTGCAGACTGTGTCTACATGCTCTGCAAAAAAAAAAAAAACATTCAGGCATTTGTGAGCTGCCAAAAGTTTTTAACATTATCGAATTCTCCCTTTTTTTCCCCTACTGATTGATACCCATATGGTCTACAGTAACGCATAAAATCAAATAAGTGTCCGATGTAAACTATAAGTCACACAACTGCTTGATAAATCCATTCCACAATTTACTAAGATCAGTGGAGTTTAATGCGTGAACCTTGTGAGGAACTTGATCCACATCCAGATCTTTTTTACAGAGGAAAATATGATTCATGGAATAAAGTCCTCCGTTGCCCTCTAAACTTTCTTTTTGGCATTAAACACTGTATTTTAGGTTGAAATGTCTATTTCACTTAATCATGAAATAGGCTGTTTGCATTAGTTCTGCTAAGGCAGTTCTTGGATTTACCTTCTTGCGGAGGTTCACTCATTCAGCCTTCTTTTGAAGTGAATTTAAGTCCCTGCTTAATTATCCATCATCTTTTACTGGGTTATGTGCAGATACATATGTGATACTAGGATGGGCATAGAGCGGGTGGGAAGGAATGAGGGACTCATTCTTGAATCTTTAAATTAAAAGTTCTTTGCATCTCTTCAGAAACAAAAGATGGACTACCCTCCAAAGCAACCCGAGCTAATGCCTGCTGCCCCGTCACCACCTCCAACGCCAGCACCAGTTCCTGTGCCACCTTACATACCTGCCCCCAAGGTACCATATGGAGGGAACATTAGCCGCCAGAGCAGCACTTCTAGTGACAGTGGTGGAAGTATTATACGTGAAAACCAAAGATACAAGCAAATTCCTATTGATCGTAAGTGTATTAAATGGGTATGACACATATGATTGTTTAATTGTTTTTTGCATTGGATACTATCTAAACATTATATGTAATTCATGTTGATGACAGCTGACTCATATATAGGGTTCAATATTAATTTCCTAAGGCATTTGTCTTTGTTTGTTTCTTGGATCAGCATGACATACAATGTTCTTAACAGTTTTTGCCAGTCCTTGTTTAAGTGTTCAGGAAATTTGTAAGGACTGCACAAACAGTGGCCAAAGTGTTGGGGAGAGTAAAACCTACTTGCACTACAACTTCCATGGGGCTATATCTGCCAGTAAATATAAAAGCTAACTGTTCACCAGCAAACATTTCCGATATCTAGTAACCACTGAGGCATTATGCAATTTATTGTTCTCTTGATCATTGGTTCAGGTGTTTTTTTATTTTTATTAACTTGATCTTAAGTGTATTGTTTCATCTGAACCGAATAATATTTGGATACATGTTTTTCAAATTATTGCTAATTTGGCAAAAGTAGATTTTACTAAAATGTCAATTATTCAGTTGTATGTTACACAATAATAGTACTTTAGAGAAATATGTTTATTTACGAAAACATTAAATTATCTTACTGAAAAATGGAAAGGGAGTGGAGAAGAATTATTTTAACAGTGACTGTCGGGATGATGTTTGAGAGGATGAGGAGGTAGTAAGAGGGTGACATAGGTTCAGTAAAGTCAGGGTAATAGAGATAGCAAGATATGGAGAGGGCAAAAGAATGGAAGGAAGGAAATATGGGGAGGAGTAGAGTTAGGATATGAAGGGGAAGAATCGGAGGGATCAGGATTGAGAAGCCAGACGTGATGACAGGAGGGAGGAGTCAGAAGAGACAATAGGAAGAATTGATGATTAAGGGGAGAAGAAAACAAGGAGACGGGTGAAATGGTAGAATTGGTGCAATAATTACAGTCTTCAAGATACAGACTTGTAGCCCCTATCTGCCTATAATGATAGCATTGAATGCCACTGATGGACATAGTTTATAATATTGGAGAACCACATTTTGCACTTTGTGTTTACATGTTCTATGAAAAAAATTTCTTTGCAGAAAAATGCACATAATTAAATGTTTTACGGGTTCAAACCAAGTGTGGCACAACGACTGGCCAAGTTGCCCTGTATAGCATGAGCAAACAAAAACCTAATAAGTATTGGTAAATCTCTGGGTCTGGCTTCGACTGTGTCTTTTGTATGGCAATATTGAATGTGTTATACATTGAATAAAAGAATGAGAATGTATATATGTTTTTAGGTTTCTCTTGTAATAGTGCTTGTATCTGGATTAGGTTTGGTGTGTAATGGTGCTTGCACCATTGTGGCAAACATTGTATTCAATACATACTGCATACATATAGAAAGGGGCTTCAGGTCAGCCTCCTTCCGCTGTTGGCTTAAAATATTGATAATTACTTCTTGGATCCTCCTGCATTAGCATTTGAAATGCGTGAAGAACTCTTTTACATCTGAAAAGCAGACTTTCACATCACACATTTACTTATTGGTCATTCATGGATTGTATAGGCAAAGCATTTTTTTTGTTTCATACTGCAGCAGGAAATTTGTATTTGTTTTTGACATTGGCGGACTAGGAGAAATGAGTCTCCACAAAACCCAAAGGTATAAACGGCTGGGCCTCCTTTTACCCTGAACGCGTTGAGGTTGATAATGGTAACTAAGCTAGGACCAAGAAAGCTTGGCGCTTTACTATTCAGTCAACAAATGTCCTCAAAGGAGAATATAGTTGCTTGAAAGCTAAAGTTCCACTAAATAGCCAAATGAAGTCCTCACAGAAGAGTACAATGGGGATGGAACGCTGCACGTGTGCCTTACTGCTGGCAAATGATGGAGGACTGCAGTTATACTAATGGGAAGACAGGTATGCACACATAACATTTTTACGTAGGCAAGAGAGAGAACTGGAGCTGTGCTAAACAGTCTCTTATAAAAGATTGCCAGTGGAGGGCGAAGCACTTTGGGTGTCACATCTTTTCCTGTGTGAACACCAATAGTTCATCCATTTCAACGACAACAGAGCAGTTTTTCTGCCTTTTGTTATTTGCCATCTTTTATTAATAACTACACACTGGAGATGCACAACCAGACCAAAAACAAAATACATCTGGCCGCCTTGCACTAATCATACATAGGCTATCTACATAGGATGAGTAAGTTATGCAACATCCATATTTATTCTGTGGAAATGTGAAACCATACTTGCACCGTACAAAGCAAAGGTAGGAGTGTGAACTGACAAGGTTGACATCTTGAGAAAAAGCATACAGCACTGCCCTGTATCTAGGCCCGGATTTTCCACATCCTAAGACAAGTGGTGGATCGCTGAAGTGTCACTATGCAGCCTACATATATACACAGGAGAGTGCAATGGAGATGGAAAGCTTGTTGCACTGTACTGCAAACAGTTGTCCTCAGAAGAGAATACAAGGGTGCTTGAAAGCTGCTGTTGCACAATATCTACCAACAGAGGTCCTCACCTTGGTCCAAGTATTCCTCAAACAAGTCCAAAAGGCAAACCTATTAACTTCTGCAAGATCAAATTTGCCATGGACTAACTTCCACCATTAAGTTTTTTCTTTCTTTTTAGGAATTAGAATGTGAATCCCAATGGAGAATGGCAACCACTAAACTATTCCGGGATGACACCAACATCCTGTAATTTGTGCACATACTGAATACATGTAACTGCAACACCAGTGTATCAAAAAGAAGTGCAATGGCTTCAAAGCTGCTGCAATTCTTCAAATTGTTACAAGAGGTCCCATAAGTCAGATAAAATGGCATGAAATGTCAATCACAAAGCTGAGTGTGTGTGGCTCCAACCTTGAAATTTGCATATAAACATCTGCTACTCTAAGGCCTTGTGCTTCTTGTAAAGCTGCAGATGCATTATACTGCCAACAGTGGTCCTCACAGAAGAGTACAATGTAGATAGAAAACTTGTTGGACTATACTACCAACCAAAGTGCTCACAAGAGAGCACTGGAGATGAAAAGCTGCAGTTGCACTGTACAATCAACACAGGTCCCCTTAGAAGAGTGAAATAGAGATGGAAATCTGCAGTTGCACTATACCACCAACAGAGGTCATCACAGAAGAGTACAGTGGAATCATAGCTCTTCCTTAGTGTATAGTTAAAGTTTGGAAGAGAGTAATGCAAAAGGCACACAACATTGGCATCTTGATAAAATACATGCAGCACTGCTTTCCACCTAGGCCCACGTTTTCAATAAACAAGAGCAATAAGCAAATATATTAACTTATACAAGATCACATCTGCCATGGAATGACCCCCCCCCCCATTAAACTTTTAATTTCTTTTTAGTAGTTAGGATGTGAACCCCAATGGAGAAAGGCAACTGCATAACTATTGCAGGATGATGCTAATGTCCTGGAATGTTTGCACACAATGAATACACGTAACTGCAACAGCAGTGTATCGGAAAGAAGTTCAAAGACTGCAAAGCTGCTGCAGTTCCTCAAGTTAAGAGCTGTCCCTCTCAAGTCAAATAAAATTGCACATACACTCTTGCTTCTCTAATGCCTTACCTAAACGAGCAATAAATACACCAAAGCTCTCTGATACTGATGAGTCATCGTTGCAGCTTACAATAATAGTTGATGATACACTACTATACATAGCGGCAAGTAGTCACTTTGAATTGTGTCTATAAAAAGTTTTTTTCTTATGGAACTTTGTGTGTGTATATACATGTGCAAGGAAACAAATGCAGTCACTCATAGTGAAGGCATCCGATGCACGAAGTGGGTTGGTCCATTGACCTACACTTTGTGCTATGATAGTATGGAGCATTATTTTTTTTTTTCACAACAGATTTTATAGTTGACAGGCAAAAAGAGCCCAGGAGGATCCAGGGCAATACATCGTATGTAGAGTATGGAGCATTATTTGATTGACATTTGAACAGACTAATGGTGAAAGAGTGTTGATTGAGAACCTCAATATATGTAGGTATTTTTTTAAATATTTTTGGGAAAACACAAGGCTGACAAGAACACGAATGCTATCCTTATACGCGACCTAAAAATGAGGTCTGTCCAGTTAGGAGTAAACCTCTTGTGTTGACAAATTAGTTGGCAGCTCAGTACTCTGGATGAAGCCCCAACATATCGAAAGCAGAGATTGTTTACAGAGCGGAGGAGTTAAGAATTCCATTTCCCTCACACAACTGTTTTGCCAGAAGTGATTTAAAATGTGCATTTAATTCAAAATATGTTAAAGTTTCGAAATTCCAGGTGAAGAAGTATTTAAACTGTTATTTTCATGAAAGGGTTGTGACTCAGTTTTTATTTAATAAACTTAGACTTCAAGGCTTTATTGTCCATTTAACAGCATCTGATGTCCCGTTCTATTTTATAGTAATTTTAAAATAAAGTTTATACATCTATATCATACACTGAGATTTAATCCTGAGTTAGTATCAAAAATATTAACTATGGATGATTTCGCAGTTTAAATAGGCAAGCCTCTTTTTCAGTTGGTTGGCTTTTGGGTAGAATTTAGGTATTTTAGAACTAATAACATTACACTGGCAGTGTAATACATCTTTTTGTTTAGCATCTGTTTACACTGTCTGGTCTTTATCGGTGTCCTGTAACTCTCTGTGAAGTTGAATGAAGAATGTAACAGTTTTGGAACTGGCAAAAACATTTATTTGAATCCAAACAGTCTTCACCCCTTCCTCAAATAAATCTGGTAAACCTGCAGAGATGATGTGTAAGTAGATGTAAAGGGACAGTAAGGCAGAAGCAAAAAGACATTGGCAATGGAGCGTGTATCCAAACATTCTGAACTGTGTCAGCCTTTGACTGCCTGGAAGAGAAATCAATCTCATTTAAGTTGATTGTGATGAAGAATTATAGGAAGATAATTCAGGTAGGCAAATAGGGCTGTCTTTTTCAAAGATTCTAGGTTATTTGGCTTGCTAGAAAATAGAAACATTTGAGTAGAGGATGCAAATTGTCCCCAAATGATCATCTGCATAAGTGATAAGTGGCCACAAGGAAGGAAAATAGATGCAGGAGAAGGAAACATTCCAGTTTTTGTAGGATTGAAATTTAAGCAATTGGAAAAAAAGTAGATGGAAGAACCGAAAAGGATCTCTGTTTTTGTTGAATTAGATTTAAAGATTGGTGGATACCAAAGAATTTACAGAGGATATTAATTTACAAATATCTGTAGACAGTGTCATCATATGTTGGGATGAAAGAAGAAAACGAATTAAATAGTTTTGTAGGAGTGGCATACAGTGGCATGATGGGTAGAATGAGTAGAATGTATTAGAATGGATAATGTATGGAGAAAAAGAAACATGATGGGTAGAATGACTAACGTGTGGAGAGAAAGAGAAGGGGCCGGGGTCAAAACCCTGGTAGTGACTATACATATGAGGATAAAAAGAGAGATAAGAGAAAAGGTTTTAGCTCATGAAGCTAAATAAGACCAATGTAAGTAGAAAAGCGCAAGAAGCTAAGTAAGATCTATTTAAGGCAAGAATCAGGAAAGTACTGCGCTCAGAAGACCAAGTGATTAAAGGGTAGCAAGAAGAATCAAGTGAAATACTGTGTCAAAAACGTCAGCTAGATAAAGTACAATAAGTAAAGACAGAAAATTAAAGATGTTATAACTGCCAGGATGGCATTCCTGGCTGTTTGTACCAGACGAGCCTGACATTGGAGATGGGAGGAGAACTTAGTGGGCATTAAGAAAGCAGAGTTGATGATGTTTGCAGTCAGAGTGAAAGAGGAGAAAAAAAGAGTGAAAAATAAATGTGACGGGTGGAGGAGAGAGGGGGTTCTTATTTGAAGATAGTGTAGCTCTGTGCTTGAAATTAATTCTGTTATGATCCAGTAGGAGAACTGGTTAAAAAAACGCTAAGTAAATTGAGACGTGGTGAGAAGTGGCACTAGTGGAGTTAGCTTATTTCAAAAGGTAAAAGAAAACTCAATCTGAAATAGTACAAAATCTTAAAAATATGTGAGCGAAAAGGGGATGAAGTGGGGAGACAGAGGAAGAGAATGAAAAAGCTCAATTTTGAGTAACGTAAATTAGAAGGATCAAAAGCTGAATGCATAGTGTTAATAAAGAAGGTTTAAAAGTAGTGAAAAGGCATTGCAATGAAGTGAAAGTGTAGTCATAAGAGTTTAGAAATAATACTCTGTAGCAAGTTCAAGAGTGGTGCACTAAATACTATGTGAACAGCTGAAAAGGTGAAGTGAGTGGGCTGGTACAAGATATCAAGGTAAATAATCTGTGACTTAGTTAACAGCAGAGATGAAGGCTGAAGGGTTCTCTTAAGTGAAGAAAATTGAACGAGTGACTGAGGGAGGGTGAATAGAGGCATCTGTGGTAGAGAGTATTATGGGGTTTCTGAGACTACATACAAATGAAGAAGGACTTAATTACAAGTTTGAAAATATGATTCTGAGGAGGAACAGAGTATGTGGGAGCGAGGGCTAGAGCTGAAACTGTTTTTAATTTTTAATTTTTTTTGATTCTTTTTATTGGTAGTAAACAAATCAGGATCTTTGTACATACATTGTTTCAGAAACATCGGAAATTATGTGATCACCCCGCCAAGGGACCCCTTGGTACAGTTCCTATAACACAGGGCGGCAAATTGCAGGCATCTTATATCAGCAAATCTCCTGTGCTAACCCAACCCTCCTTTCAGGTGCAACCTTTCAGACAAACCCAGCGGGGTGGGCTTCGCCTCATATTGCCTGACCGGTAGCCACTTCTATGCTACTGCAGGTGCGATTCATCTATAGTTGCTATCTTCCCATCATATTACTACTTTTAATTTTTCTTGTTTTTTATCAAACAAAACATTTAAACTTACGATCAACCCTCCAGGATGTTACACACTTGAATTGTATATCTTAAACTAGACCCTTGTATTCTCTTATGGCTCTTTTCTCTCTGTTCTTTGTTTTTTGAAAAATTGCTCAATAAAATTCACATGAAATTAAAATTATTGTTGCTATCGACAGCATCTGGCAGTAAGTGCATCCTCCCACTCATTATACTTGTGTGTCTTTGGTTGAGGGTCGAGAGAGGTTTTCACATGTTGCAGCGTCCCTCACACCCTGTCCCTGTCCGGGGTGTGTCTGAGTGGGTGGATGGTGATGCAATGGAGGCATAAGTGAGGAGCGGTCTAGTGAAGAAGGCATAATTAATCTATAGGGTCTCCGAGGCATTGGAATGTAAGCCAGCTGGCGGCCGACACCTGGGTGCATGTTGTAGGCCAGGAAGTGTTGCCTCAATGAGGGGGGGAGCTGGGAGTAGTATTCATTGTGAAGCCATGGGAAAGGGGGTAGAGCCCGCCGGGGGGAGGGGCGTCACTCCGTGTGGATGTCAGGGTCCCATACCGTGGGCGATCAATGTTGCTCCCTCCAATGTGGTCTATCCCCCCAGTACTCTCCAACATAATTCCCCAGGCCTCTAAATCTCGGTTCGCATTCTCATCCATGCGAACCGCACGTAGGCGGCGTTCTTCCGCTACCCCCATTCGCAGAGATCCGTCCTCCAGGAGGGGGGGATGTGGCTAGCTTCCAGTGGATGGCTATGTGGCGTTTCGCCAACACCAGCCCAAGCATGTTAAATTTATGCCTCATGCAGGTTGTGGCCCTGGGGACCGGTAGTACCCCCAGCAGACAGTGTTTGACTGATGGCTCAATTGGGAGCTTTGTTGCCCTCCGCAGTGTGTCCAGCACTGTGCTCCAGTAAGAACAGATCATGTGACAATACCAGGTCACATGCACGAAATGAGATGGGGTGGTACCGCATCTCAGGCACTTAGGTGAGTGTGATGGGTCAAACTTGGATAAGCGCAGGCGAGTCAGGTAGGTGCGGTGGAGATAGTTGAACTGTGTAAGCTTAAACCGGGCAGTTCTTGAGATGTCTTGGACCTGCGCGAATGCGCGTTTCCATTCCCCTTCTGTTAATGACACAGGTAGATCCTCCTCCCACCTGTCCCGGGTTACTGTTAAGTCAGTTCTACGATCTGTCTTTAGGTCCTTGTATAGTCGGGATATTAATCCTCGGAAGGAGCCTGGATCTAGGATTGTACACAAAGTGCTAGATTCCGCCGGCTCGTTCGGAAACATAGTCCAGATTTCGCGGATCGTGCAAGTTATCTTCGCATATTGGAGGAAGTGGCCTTCCGGGACCCCGTAGTGTTATTTTGCTGCCTCAAAGGACAGGAAGGAGTCATTGAGGGTAAAGGTCCCCCGCCGAGGTGCAGCCGCCCTCACACCAATGGGCAACATCCATGACCGATTGTATATGGCGAAAACCAGGAAGCCACTTCAGGGGGAGGGCGCGGCATAGAGGGCCCTCTGCAGCACGAGGGTGACTGCTCGCTCCTAGGCGACATGCCTGATCACGAATGGGCAGTCCAGAGGTGTCCTCGAACCCATCATTGGATACCTAGGGAGGTCCACTTCAGGGCACCAGCCAGCAAACAGACTTTTTTCCGTGTTCGAGCCGTCCGCACACCACTGAGCCGCATACTGGAGAAGACCTGCGATATAGTAGAGGCGTAAGTCCGGGAGTCCCATGCCACCCTGCTCCATATCCAGCTTTAGGAGATCGAGTTTGACTCTGCTGCATTTACCTGCCCAAACCAATAAGACCAGGAGGCTGTTCAGACTGATGAAGGTATCATTTGGAATACGGCAGAATGAGTTTTGCAGCGTGTATAGACAGCGGGGAAGCAGCACCATCTTTGCCAGCGCCACTCGTCCCATGACTGACCGCAGTAGTCGGTTCCAGAAAAGTATTGACTCTTTCAAACCTTCAAGGGTTTTCCCCATATTCAGGGCATACTGGGCTTCAGTCGAGTGGGCTATCTGCATCCCCAAGTAGCGGAAATGGTTACTCTTCCAAGTGAGCACCAGCGGTGGGAGTTCAGCCACATCCTGCCCCACCAGACCTGCCAGTGGAAATGCAACCGACTTTTTGGGGTTGATTATCAGCCCGGACACCTTTCTGAAGTCATCCAACACAGCCAGGAGGTCCGAGGTGTCCTCTGCGGGATGGTGCATGTATATCAATGCGTCGTCCGCATAAAAGGACACGACGTGTTCGCCCCCCCCCCCACCACTAGGCCCCAGCGTTCCATGTCTCTCCGCTGGTGAATTTCAAGAAACTCCATTGCGAGTGCAAATAGGAGTGGGGACAGGGGTCAACCCTGCCATGTGCCCCGTTCGATAGTGATTAAGGTAGAGACGAGACCGCCATTGCGTACCCTGGCCGTGGGACGGTGATACATGAGGCGCACCTATGCCACAAAATCCGGGTCAAGTCCCATTCTAAGTAGTACTTCCCATAAGCAGACCCATTGCAAGGTGTCAAAGGCTTTTTCTATGTCTAAGGAGATCACCGCAGCCGGTATCTCCAAGCCTGCGACAGAATGCAGTACATGCGCGAGTCTACGCAGAATCATGTGCGTGCACCGGCCTGGCATGAATCCACATTGGTCCTCATACTCTAGTTGGGTTACAACTCTGTTCAGCCTCGATGCCAGAACCTTGGCTAGGACTTTAGTGTCCACTCCCAGCATGGAGAGGGGGCGATAGCTCGGCGACGTGGGGTCTCTGCCCGGTTTGGGTAGCATTACTATTTGGGCTTCTCCCATGGTCTTCGGGAGTATCCCTGTCTGCTTTGCCTCGTGCAGGGTCTCCAGCAGCCATGGGAGCAACTGATCCGCGAACCTCCTGTAATATTCTACTGGGAGGCCATCGGGCCCAGGGGCCTTACCGCCTGCCATGTTTCGCTCTGCCTCCCGGAGGTCTTCAAGGCTGATCTCCGCCCCCCAGCGTCGGTGAGTCGCGGCAGGGGCATTCCATTGATAAACCGCGCTATGACCGCCCCTTCGGTCGCATGGCCCCTGCCGTACATGCCTGCCAGATGTGCATGCAGCCGCAAATTTATGGGAGAGTGTGTGTGTGTGACCCATCCAACTGGCTAATTGATAGTATGGTAAGGGGTGGACACTCTCTCTTGAGAAGCCAGGCTAGCAGCCTCCCGGTTTTGTCACCTTCTTTATGTAGGAGCTGTCGGTATTCTTGCCTAACCAGGCAGTCCAGCCTATCCCATATTTCTCACACTCGACTGTGAGCTCTCAGCCTTTCCTCATCTACAGTTCCTGAGCCAGGGCTCGCACTCTGTAATGTGTTCAAATCATTCTCAGCAGCCACAAGGTCCCTCTCCAAACTTTGTCTCATCCCGCCCACCTTTGACAAGCATTCCCCCTGCAGCACCACTTTTAATGCGTCTCACTCCATGCCCCTGGCGTCTGTGGACAACCAGTTACTGTGGAAGAAGTTATCGATTGCAATACTGAGCTCTGTGCGAAAAATGTCATCTTTCAGTGCTATGGGTTGGAGCTGCCAGAGCGGGACCGCGGGCCTGCCCCTCCCAGCGCCCCATTGTAGTATTACTGGGGCATGATCCGATAGGAATCTCCCAAGTATACGTATGATTTGGGCATGTTCATCTGCCTCCCTGGAAAGGAGAAAGTGATCGAGGCGGCTGTGAACCGTATGGGTCGGGGCAAAGCATGTGTATTCGCACTTCGTTGGGTGCACTGTCCTCGACCAGTCCACGCACCCCAGCCTCCGCATCACCCCCCGAAGGGCCTCTACCATGTTAGGTTTTGTGTGCAGTTTCGGTTGGAGTATATCGATTGACCCCTCTAACACACAGTTAAAATCGCCGGCCCACAGAGAGGTATGCCTGCATGGGACATTATTAATTCTTCAAGACCTAGGTAAAAAGCTCCGTCATCCGTGTTGGGAGCATAGATATTCAGGAGGCAAACTTCCGTGCCATCTCGCACTCCATGAACCAGTATGCATCTCCCCTCAATGTGTGCGGTAAAGCTCAAACCCCGAAATGGGGTATGTAGGGCTATCCAGATTGCCACCCGTCGGCGTAGGTAGAGTATTTTGCATAGAACATCTGGCCCCTCCACTTCCTGTGCAGCTTTTGGGCTTCATTATCAGTTAGGTGTGTCTCTTGCAGCATGGCTATGTGGATCCGCTGCCTATGGACATATGTTTGTGTCCTATACCTTTTAACAAATGTGCTAAGCCCCGTACATTCCAAGTAACTATTAAAACCATCCATCTCTAGGCTGCGTGGTTAAACTGGGGCTGTCGCGGCCTCCCCGCCAGAGCTGTTGTCGCATTAAAAACAGATAACTGAACTGGTTCCCCACCCACCGGGTAAATACATGATAGACCAAATGTGCCTGCCCAATCCGATCCTAACATTATAACACCCACTTAAAATTCAAAACTAAACTTATCAGGCATATAGCTTACCAAATTAGCAATATACCAATTAACTCTGAAAGATTAAACTAACCACACCGTTTCACAATCGATCACACTCACACTGTGCCTGTTCCTGTGCGAGGATGCAGGGGGAATCCCGTCCGCCCACCGAGGCGGGTAGACTGAACTTCCGTGCCGCCGCTGCTACTACAGTCACTAAATCACTCACATTTACAAGGCACACGTTCTGCAGTTCTAGACTGACTAGAATAGAGAGAAGGGGAAAGAAAATGTCCAAATGTCCATACAAAGCCTTAACTATCGAGAAAAGAAGAATGGGGGGAGGGGGGAGGAGTAAGGTGGGGAGCACACAGGGATCGTGGGATAGTGGAGAAAGAAAGGAGGGGGTGGGATAAAAGAGGGACGAAAGGAGGTAGTGAGGGAGGGGGGACCAGGGATGGGAGTCTGTAGTGTAGAGCTGTGCAGAAGATCAAGTAGGTGAGGAAGAATGAAAAGAAGAGACGAAAAAAGAGGTGGGGCGGCCCGGCGGTCAAGCTAATCTGCCAGGGTGCCATAAGACAGTTCAAGTCCACAATAGGTGTTCTCGGCAGATGTCCGGCGAACTGCTTGAGAATCGGCTGCGTCCCAGTTCCTCAGGATTACCACCGTCTGCCAACCTCCTCGGGGCGCCGTGTGGCCGCAGCCAAGATTCAAGCGACATCGGGTCCACACGGCGTGCTCAAGTATTGGAGGTCTGAGGGGTATCTTCCACTACGCCCCTGGTACTGACTTCGGAACTAGCTGCAGTAACCACCTCCACCAGTGCTCTATCCTCTTCACGCTCCACCAGCAGGAGTGCCTGGCTTACTCTGGCCGTCTGGCCCCCTTCGCCGTCCGAACTGTTATGTTCAAGATCCAAGGAGCCATCTTGTTGCACCCACTACTCTTTGGGTGGACCAAGAGGATTGTTTATTTCGGCAGCCACGCTTCTGCGACCTGCGCAGCGACCAAGGCTCCGCGGTCAGCCCGCCAGAGCCCCTAGGGGCCGATATCCGTTCCTCCCCTCCCCTCCCCTCCAACCAGTACCAGGCCGCCTCGGGAATGGTGAAGTAATGGGCTTTGTCCTGATGGATTACTCGGAGTTTGGCGGGGTATAGCAGTATGTATTTTAAGTTAATTGCCCTGAGCTTCTGTTTCACGCCGCCGAAAGACATTCTGAGTTGCTGAATCATGCGTGTGTAGTCAGGAAAGATACGGATGGTGCGGTTCTCAAAGACCGTATCGCCACTACGCTGGGCCTCCCGAAGGATGTGATTGCGATCTCTGTAGTTGAGGATCTTCGCAATGAGAGTGCGTGGCGCAGCCCCCACTGGGGGGGGGGTCCCAACACCCGGTGTGCCCGCTCTATCACAAAGCAGGAGGAAAGGGGCATTGAGGGGAGAGTCGTCCTGATCCATTTTTCCAGGAACAGTTTGGGCTCAGAGCCTTCCACACCCTCCGGGAAGCCCACGAAGCGGAGGTTACATCTGCGGGAGCGTCCCCCCGCGCCCCCAGCCCGGCACTCCAGCATGGCCGTTTTTGCAGTTAATTCTGTTAAGGCAGCCTTCAAGGAGGAGACCTCTGTCTCCAGTGTTGACACCTTCTGGTCTGTGGCTAGGGATCGCTCCGGAACCGTCCGTAGGTCGACCTGCAGCAGGCCCACATCCAGTGAAACCGCGTCGATCTTGGCCTGGACCAGCTGACTAGTGGCCCCTATAGCTGCGAGAATCTGGGTACCTGAGGGCTCGCCCTTGGGGCCCACCGTGACAGGCACAGAGGCCCCCGGAGGCTCCGAGTGCACCGCAGAACCCTGGGCCGTGAATTGGTCCATTTTAGTTTGTTGGACACCTCTTTGGGGCCTGTCTTTTCCCATGTCAGTGGTCCTCTGTTATCGAAATGTGGGCCCAGATCCAGTCTAAGCATGCTCTCCTACGATCTCTCACTCCCCGAGTCCGTCCGCTTCAGTCGGGGGAATCTGGCCAGCTTCTTGTGTTCACCCACGACGAGAAGGACCCGAATTTCAAAGGGCCGTGGGAATCCAGCCCAGCTCTCTCCGGCAAGTACACCTGGCAGTCACGGCAACCCAGGCCCCAAAATCGACCATCAGCCCCCCGGGGCCACTGGGGGGAACCAAGGAGGGAAGGCAAGGCCCACGGTCTCCATGTGCCGCCCAGGGGGGCGCCACTCGGGCGCGGCAGGGCCACCAATCGCTCTGCTCCTTTTTATTTTAGGCTCGTGGTAGTGGGGTGCTGCAAGTGATGTGGCATATGGGCCCATGCCTCTTCTGTGTTCCACCCCTGTGTGAGTTCTGATGGGGCCGTCCCCCCGATGGCTCTTGCCTCGGTCTGCTGCTCCCAGGGCCCCAACCACAGTCACCAGGGGGCGCATGCTCAGGGCGCGCCTCCGTCAGCAGTTCCCAATGGCTAGTTAAAGTGCCCGGGGGGAGAAAGCAGCAAGGCCCCCAGTCCCCTTCTGGATCGCTCTTGGCCGATCCGTTCGCCTCCTCACCTCTGGGCCAGGCCGACCGTCAGCCGCGATGTCGTGGCAACGTCTCTCCTGGGCTACTCAGGCTGCGGCCTGCTCGCCGCTGCAGTTGTTCCCAGGGGGTTGAGCCGATCCTCCCGGGCCCCCCCCGGGCCCCGTCTCGGCCGCTCCCACCGCAGATCCCCATGGATGGGCCACCACAGATACCAGGCCCAAAACGGCAGCCCCCAGCGCCGGCCCACCACACGGCCCACAGCACACAGGTCCTCCGGATACCGGCCAGGCGCCCAGTCCAGCGCCGCACCCTAAGCCGACCAGCCGCCGCAGGTTCCCCTCTCGGCACCGCCTCCGGTCACCGCGGAGCCCCCCGATAGTCAAGGGGGCTCCGTCACAGCAGTCAGTCGGGCCTCAGCCACAAGCAGCCGGCGCCACAGGCCCCAACACTGGCGCCCACTGCCGGAGGCCACCGCAGATGTTTGTCCGGGGGTCCGATCGAACCCGGGCAGAGAAAAGTAGGATATTAGGCGCGCCCGCCACATAGCTCTTTAGAAAGCATCCGCTGCGGCCGCCATTTTGGCCACGCCCCCGAGCTGAAAATATTGATGTGAATCAAGTAGAAAGACAATTGAGAGTATGCATAAGTGGTTATGAGATTAAGATGTCACCTGGCAGATCCAGTGGCTCGTAGTGAACAGGAAGTGCCTCAAACACTGTTGAAATCTTCCTGGAAGGGAGAGGAAGATATCTGGAAGACAATGAATAATGGAGAAGAAGAAGGGTTAACGAACAGGCAGAAGGGCATCATCCAAATGAGCACCCGCAATTGCAAATATAGGGGATTGGAGTCACTTAACTGTGCCAGAATCTCCACTTTGCCATCTGTCATCCTTAAAAGGACCTGTCCACGAACCAACCACCACAGCACCCAGCCCTGCCAAGATCTTCAGAGCAATCCCACCCTTAATGCTACATGACTCGATTCAAGAGTGTGCAGAAACACATCCCAAAAAATGATCAACAAGAGGAAAGTATCACAGTCATGTGACCATTCACTGCAAGCCAGATCTTAAAGAACTTGCCCAACTTTACTCTCACTGCCTACTACATTTAGACTGCCCCTACCCATCCTGCTCTCGGGCACAGGTAAAATGTGTACGTAGAACAGATCACAATGAATGGCACAATTTGTGGATTATGGCGGTTCAGGGTATTTGCACCCCTTAACCCATCACTTAACTGCCAGCCCACCCCAGAACGATCCAACCAGCAGCCCTCTAGCTAGCAAACCTCCAGTTACCTTTCAGTTCTTGCACAGCCCTCCCACCACATGACACAGTTAAATGCAGAATTACTATCAATGCAGTATTACAGAAACCGGACTCTCCTCTTTCTGCCAATATCCAATACCCATTGATGTCCTGGTCTTTCAAGATCACTGCATCCAGTATATTCAGTGACTGAGTTACCCCATTTGGGGAATCAGTGCCATCCACCGAACATCATAGCCCTGCACCTCCTGCAGCTGAGTTCATCTTCTTTGAGCTCCTCTCCTGTTACCTTTCAAATACAGACTGTCACATTTCATGTCCTCCAACAGCCACCGGTACCCAACACTATATTCGACATCCATGTGTCTGGCCTAATTATAGCAGCCTAAACTAGCTAAGCAAACTTTTATTGTGGTCACTTCAACATTCCAGGCTATGCAGAGGCAAGAAAGGACTTGTTGGCCCCATGGGACGCGTTGTCACAATGCCAACTCACATCAAGGGAAATTACTTGGACCTAGTCTGCACATTCATGGCAAACATCATCTGCCTCCCTCACTGCATGTCAGCTGGATAGACTTTGCAGTCATCCTCTCAACCTCAGTTGCACTTCCAAAAATCACTGAGTCCATCCAAAACTGACATCGAGCACATCCTTCAGCGTTTCCCACTCGATACTATTCTCAAATGCTTGACAGACTTGATAGCATTGGATAATTACAGTGCAGCCTTGTCTAATCCCAGAACTAATACAAGACGTCAATAGGATTACATGAACAAGGCTGCTGAAGCCCAAACAAAATGGCACTTCATGATTGCAAGCCATTGCACCTCAGTGCAGCCAAGAACATTTAAACCCAAGTGTGCTATTAGAGAAATAGAACAGGATTGGATGGGTGCAGCCTCAAGAAAATTGGCTACCCTGATGGATCTCTGCATCAACTGCATGTAGGTCATACAAAGTACTAAACTGTCTGTTACTGGAAAGTTGCCAATGATGTCTCCATCAGATGGAGAACACCTTGAACTCTACAATGAGTCCCTCACTTGCCCACAATAACAAGAAATGCTCAGCTTTCAACATCTTCAAAGATAAGATGGGATCCATTGTGTAGACAGCACAACTACCCCTGACATCCCTGCAACCATTTCACAGAACAGTGCATCAAAATGCTCAACCATTAACACCTCTCCGCAAACAACCTGGTAACCTTCGACAATTGGTGTAGGCCATATCTTACAAGTGCATCATCCTGCCATATTCATTTGTGTAGAAGTCCCAATACAGCTGTTGAACTAAACATAGATGGCTGTTTTGCAAGACTTCCTTCTAGATTGGACGGGCCCTGCTTTCCCTATAAAGTCAAACATGGATCCAGACTATCTGACAAAGTACCCAACAGTTATTCAATCATGGTGTGATATGCCATTATTTATAAGTGCATGTACACTGAGGCTTCTTGGCACTTTAGTAACAACACAACAGGAATTTTACAGTCAATACATTTGAAAACATCTTTATTTCTTTATAGATTAAAAGGTAAAGTCTTGAAACTTTTATGGAAAGCAAGCTAAGGTGGGGGAGGGACACATGTAGTTCTGAAAGAAGCTTCTTCCATTCTCTTGCATAAGCAATAGGAAAAGCCCGGTCACCGAATGAGACAGTTCTGCACTTAGGTACGTCAAGTAAACATAAAAGTAGTTATGGGAGACATAGCTGAAATTTGGCTGCCAGAAAGGCAGGAGACAGGAACAAATAGCACTGTGCACTATTTTAAAATATTTAAATAATACTGTTTCCTGATGGGTAACCTGTACAGGTACCTCAGAACAGGGGTGATGTTGCTTCAATGTGTAGAGCCAGTAACGAGATAAGCTGCAGAGGTTTGCATAGGTATACCTATTGCAGACCTAAAGTCCTGGAAGACCTAAATGGAGGAAATGTTCCTTAGTTTAGGAGGAATTGTGTAAAGGTCCTAACCCTTAAATGTGATGTATATGGGTAATATAGGGAAGGATTTTCTTCAGTTACTTGATTTGCCCGAAACAAGTTTTGGCTACTTTGTAAATTTGAGGCTCAAGGGAAAGCTCAATAACTTTGACTCTGTAGGTTACGTACAACTCTCTTCCACATACCATATCCTAGGAATATCTTTAAGAATGCCATTTGAATCAAACTCCCTGGGGAAACTCGGGTATAATATCCACCTGCAGGATTATCGACCTTGTCTTTAGTCCACATTGTTGCACGAAGACCATGACCTTTCAGGCAGTTGACAGTGCTCTACTATTCAAAGGTAATAAAGACCCTTGCCTTATGATCTTGCTTGACTTCTCCGCTACCTTCAGAACCACCAATCATCAAATCATAATTCAAATGCCTTCATCATGAGCCAGCTTCCATGGTATCATCCAGTACTAGTTTGCCATAAATGAAAAATAGAGCCCAGCCAGTCCAGTTGGTGTTCCCGGGTCCCAATATATGCCAGTGACATGTAGCTCACAAGCCTCCATCCTCCATTCCAGCATCCACCCAAAGACATCAGAATTCACCTGTAGACTGATGATACCCAGTTTTATTGAAGACTTTCATCAAGCGACGTCTGCACCCATCGCGACCCGATCAGCGCCAGGGACCCTGGTCCATCCAACCACCCCCCGCCGCTACGACTCCAGCACTCTCCACTCACTCAACCCTGGACGCAACAACAACTGCCAGCTCTCGACGCTGAGCAACTCCCAAGGCCTGTTCTCCTGCCAACACTGCCGCCACACCTTCACCCACCTCAGGACCCAGACAGCTACCGCCAACCCACCGGAAGCCAGTGCGCCCAAACCCCTGAGCAGCATCCTCCTCAACATACGCTCCGTGCACAGACACGCAGTAGAAGTTTGGGACCTCCTCAACACCCTCTCGCCCAAGGTCGCCTTCCTCACAGAGACCTGGACCTATGCCAGCTCCGCTCCCAACATCGCAACCGCCATCCCCAATGGATACAAGATCATGAGGAAAGACTGCCCCAACCGCCCCGAAGGAGGCCTCGCCATCGTCCACAAAAGCTCCCTCCGACTGGCAACCTCCATTTTAAATGACGCTTCACCCTCCATGGAACACATCCACTTCCAGATCCAGCCCAACCCCAGAACGACATTCTGTGGAACACTCGCCTACAGATCACCCGGACCCCGCTCCCCGTTCACCAACACCATCGCAGACTACGTCGTGCCCCACGCCCTCGCCTCCACGGACTACGTATTTCTTGGAGACCTGAATTTCTACCTAGACAACCTTGGTGACCCAACTCCTCCACCCTCCTAGAGAACCTCGCCAACATTGGACTGAAGCAACTCGTCTCCACCCCCACCCACACGGCAGGACACACTCTCGACCCCATCTTCTCTGGAGGAAACAGCATTTGCTTCAGTCACACCACGGAACCTCTCTGGACGCACCACCACTGTGTCCACTTCTCCTTCTCGAAACCCACTGCACACAAGCCTACGCCACGCCTCCCACGCAGAAATTGGAGCAAGATCGCCGAAGAGCACCTCAGCTCCGCCAACTGCGCCAACACTCTTACCCCCCTCCATAACTCTGATAGACGACACAACATGAAAGCCACCTGGTTCACCATGGACCTCTGAGAATCCAAGCGCTCGTGCCGATGACTGGAAAAAGCATGGAGAAACAGCAAAAGGCCGGAAGCACGCTCCGCCTACAGTACCGCCACCACGGCACACCACCAACTCATCAGATCAACAAAGAAAAACTTAATTCAAGACAGAATCCTCTCCAACTCCAAGGAACTCTTCACCATCATACAAGAATTCACCAGACCCCACAGCGAAACCACCGACGTCCCTCCCTCCCAGGACCTCTGCAACAAACCCCGCTCCTTCTTCCACCACAAGATCAGAACACTCTACAACAAATTCGACAACCAAGGCACCAACCCAACACCATCCACCAGCAACGCCACCCAGTCGACCCTCCTCACCTGGACCCCTGTTACCACAGAAGGCACCGCAAAGCCTATGAATAGCATCCACTCCGCAGCACCCTCTCACCGGCGCACATCTTCCACAGGGCCGTCATCGCACCAGAACTACGACGGACAATCAACTGCGACCTCGAAACAGGCACGTTCCCCGATGACTGGAAACACGCCGAAGTCAAACCCCTCCTCAAGAAGCCCTCCGCAGACCCGACAGACCTCAAGAATTACAGGCCCATCTCTATCCTCACCTTCGCCGCCAAAGTCATTGAGAAAATCATCAGCACCCAGATAACGTACTTCATAGAAACAAACAACATCCTCGACTCATCTCAATACGGATTCCGCAGGATCCATAGCACCAAGACCGCTGTCTTAGCCGCCACTGGCGACATCCTCACCCTCCTCGATCAAGGCCACACCGCAGCCCTCATTCTACTAGACCTCTCAGCAGCCTTCGACACCCTCTCCCATCGCACACAAGCCGCGAGACTCCACAATGCCGGCATACAGGGAACTGCCTTAGACTGGATTCGCTCTTTCCTCTCTGGCAGAACACAAACAATAAGACTCCCGCCCTTCCTCTCTGAACCCAAAGAGATCAGATGCGGAGTACCCCAAGGAACCTCCCTCAGGCCCACACTCTTCAACATCTACATGGCCCCCCTCGCAACCATCGTCCGAAAACAAGGACTCCGCATAGTATCCTATGCCGAGGACAACCTAGCTCATCCTCTCCCTCACCAAGGAACCCGACATCACCAGGCACAGTATCCAGGAAGGAATGAAGTACGTCGCATCCTGGATGAGCAGCAGCTGCCTGAAGCTCAACTCTGAGAAAACGGAAGTCCTCATCCTCGGATCCACCCCCACCACGTGGGACGGCACCTGGTGGCCCCCTGCCCTCAGAAACCCTCCCACCCCCACGGACCATGCCCACAACATCGGCATCATACTCGACTCCTCACTCACCATGAAAAGACAGATCAACGCCGTGACCTCCACATGCTTCAAAACCCTCCGCATACTCCGCAAGACCTTTAAATGGATCCCCCCCCCCCCCCCCCCCGACTCCAGGAAGACAGTCTTCCACGCACTCATCACCAGCAGGCTGGACTACGTAAACACTCTCTACGATGCAATCAACAAATCACTCCTTCGCATTAGACTGTCCAGAACGCCGCAGCCAGACTCGTCCTCGGCATCCCTCGACATGACCACATGACCCAGCATCTCTGCGACCTCCACTGGCTCCCCGTTGAAAAGCGAGTTACCTTCAGCTGCTCACACACGCCTACAAAGCCCTCCACAACACCAGACCCCAATATCTCAATGAAAGAATCTCCTTCCACGCCCCCAAGAAAAACCTCAGCTCTGCCGACCTAGCCCTTGCCTAAATCCCCCGCATCCACAGAGCCAGAACGGGTGGCAGATCCTTCTCCTACATCGCGGCCAAGACCTGGAACGAACTCCTCCTCAGCATCAGACGAAGCCCTACACTGCAAGTCTTCAGAAAGGACCTCAAGACCTGGCTCTTCGGATGAGCTCGGAGCAACCAAGATAAAAATTCTGGAGGGCTTCACAGAACAAGTAGCTGCACCATTCCTGAACTGGATACCAGAAAATGGAAAAAACCAGACCTAAGGCCGACTTTTGCCATATGCCAGTGTTGTCGAACTCTAAGTTAAAATCCCTCCTTCACTTAAGAAAAGTATTTGTTGTATTGCATTCTCTCGCAATCAGACCCTTGTTATGAAAAGCCATCTGTTTCAACTTCAGCACTCCTCCTCCAGCTCATTTGACAAGCTTTTGTTGCCCATGGCACTAGTGTGTGACCCAGCACTCTTCCACCTTTATCCTGGCTGGTGGCTTAGCTATCTTGCATGGATCCCATTGTTCCATCTCCGTAACTGGCCTTTCTTTCCTGAACTCCACGTCCCCCACTCCTCCCCAAAGCATGGTATTCCCAGTCATCTGTACAGATCATTGTTGCATTGTAGTTTGGTTTGTGCTATACAAATCAGCTGACCTACATACTACTTTTCAGTGCTATAGGTAGTTTTTCTATTGGGTATGGTGTCTCATATACCTCTATGGAAAAGTAATGATTGTATGAAAGCATAATCAACACTTTTAAAGGCAGCCTACATTTGACAATGATGTAACATATGTCAGTGAGATACCATGATCGCAAGGATCTCTTGGTACATTTTGCATGTGGATCCTATCATTTTCCTTTATCCCTTTCACATCAGACTACCAGAAGGTAGTGTTGTAATACTTATATGGGTAAGGAACTTTGAATACAGGATAATCTGATTATCATAAAAGATGAGCATAAAGGTCCTATATCTTCAAGAAAGGCTAAAACATTAAGTATGCTTTCAGTATTTATCAATCGAGGAGCGACCCTTATTAAATATTTGTGATGGTTAGGGTTCTACTTCCTATACAGAAGCTACACATGGTTTTCATCTTCACATTTATGAATGTTAAATTTCATCTTAATTAAATGAGCTAAAAGGAAATTTGTATTTACTTTCATTTTTTTTGCAGGCCGGAAATCTCAAATGGAGGAAGTCCAGGATGAACTTGCTCATAGACTTACCATTGGTCGAAGTGCTGCCCAAAGAAAGTTCCATGTGCCACAACAAAACATGCCAGTACTGAATATCACTTATGACTCTTCTCCGGATGATGTAAAACTTTGGTTAGAGTCAAAGGGTTTTAATTCAGAGTAAGTTAGCTTCCATTCTTCAAGTATTTTATTATCCCCATTAATGTTAAACTTTGAGTTCTATGTTAACATTCGTATTCTTAAGTCTTATTCATCACTGTTGCCTTCAGATACATTTGTAAATGAATTTGCAAGAATGTTGAATACTGGCTGCAGCTAAGCGTCCAGTTATGTCAAACTTCATATTTTCTGTTATGAACCTTGTTCTCCAGTATCCCTGACTTAGCATTTAAACAACTCTATTTGGCCAGACTTCAGTAGTGATTCTTTGGTTCCCTCAGAAGCCTTCTCATTTTTGGAAATGTATTTTTATTGAAATCTTTTTACCAGCGTCAAGTATGGCGATTGGCTAAGAAAATTTATTAGTCCCGTATTTCTGTTCATTTTGTCATAGGCTGTCTCTAGTACTTTGGTTGGTCTGGGATTAACATAGGTGAAGAAAAGAGGCTAAATATGAAAAGATGATTTGAATCTTATCCTGACCATTAATAACAAAATGGCTGTGCTATCCATCTCTCTCTGCTTTAGCTGCCCTTATCTATTCCCTCATATCCCTGCCCACCATATGAATATGAAAAGGGCAAGTTAGCAAAATTGGGGAAGAAGTTAATGAAAATTGATAACACACAGTCATCAGACTTAGTGTATTTCTCGATAGTGCTAGGCTTCTTTAACAAAATAGTTTCTTGACCTCCTTCACCTCACAAAATAGATGTTTCTAATTTTCCAATGCTACTAGGTGCATAGAGGGCAACAAATTGCATGGCTTAGGCCTTGGCATTTCAAACTCCAAATTACTGAAACGACACATGGGAACCAGGCCAGTGAATACCCTTGTGTGAACTGTGATACAGTTTTGATATTACAAAAAGGTGAGGCTCGCCCTATACAGAGAGGTGGTTCCAGTAAAGATTTTCCCTGACTGAATTTGCCATACATGGCCCAGGCAGAGAAATTCGGCTAGACCCTCAAGCACATCAGGGATGCTTTTTTACTTCTAAGAAATAAGTAAACCCCTAGCTGACTGGCATTTCATGGCACCCTAATAGGTATTAATTTCTGATTAAAGTACTGCTGACATTTTGGCAGGAGCTCTTTCTCTATAATCTACTGTAGGAGTTCACTCTAGGTAGGGTGGGCAGTCTGTCGCAGAGTGCGCAGAGGTTTGGCCTCTGCCGCACAATGGCATAGGTAGTCTGGCTGCCGGGGGCCTACATGACCCCGAAAGGTTCTGTAGGGATTCTATTAGCAGCTTTGGGAACAGATGTGGGCATCAAGCAATCAAATCTTGCACCAAAGCTGTTTGCTGTGGAAATATATCGCCTTTCTCCACATTTGAACTTTTTTTATACATTAAACTGCATTACGGCAGCTGCACCAACTAAAAATGTTGCAGATAGCTTTCATCTTCCCTTGAATTCAAAAGAAAAGATGTGTACGAAACACTCTTTAAAATAGTTCATTTGTATAGATGAAAGCAACAGCTACTTCCACAGTCCGTTTTCCATAATAAAATAGATTACTTGTTGGGCACATTGGGCTGGAATGTTCCTGTTGCAGCAGGGCCGAGGATGGTTTGTATGAGGTTGGTCTCCTTCTCTAGAGGCAAAGTGAGCAATTAAATTTACTAGAATTAAGCTCACAGTAAATACAGGTGGTTGAGATTAATTTAGGCATTCCTCTCATCACATATTTTTCCTATTTATTGGGCTGCATTTTAACTGAAACAAGAAAAGTAATCTATTGCAAGCCAGTACTTCAAATTATAGTGCGAAAGAAAATTAGCATCTTTCAAACAAAGGGGCCGATTACGATGCCGTAGGCATCGTAATCTCCTGTTTGAATTCATTTCCGACCGACCCATTTTGATGGAGTCGGTCAGAAATGAATCCAAGCTGGATTTTCGAATGGCTTAGGACGGGCTTGGAAAGCCTGTAAGCCATTCGGAAAGCCTCCAGGGCTCTTTCCGCCCGAAGGATTGCAATGTCTGATTCCGACAGCCTTTCTGTACCGGCCTTTCAGACACAGAAAGGCTGTGGAAAGTCGACTTTGGGGGCCCCCAGCAGGCATCTCCCTGTTGATCCCTGCCCCCGATGGCAGGCACCTTGCCGTGTCTGACACGGGGTGCAGGGATGAACTGCACCTCAGCTCTTTACAATGAGAGCATGCATTCCGGTCGGAATGCATGCTCCCATTGTAAAGAATAGGAGTGCGACCGAACACTGTTAGGTCGCATCCTACTTGCTGGTTTGGGACCACCGACAGGTCGGTCGGTCCCAGTTCCAGACCGATGTCGGACGGACTCATCGAAATCTGCCCCAAAATGTTTTATGGAATAAACAGATGGTCCCACTCCTGAATATCAAAATATACTGACTGATAAACTTCATGTGGGCATCACACTGGGTTCACTAATCATGCCAAAAATGCATTTTACCTGTCAAACGTAATGTGTGAGCGTTAACCTGTGTTTCTGTTATATCAACAAATCCATGAAGTAGCTATTTATTTTGTTCCATAGATGTAGTTCTCCTAGATGATGTGGTTGAACCACTGCTGTAGTGGAGGTCAATTTTGCTCCCCTCATTTGTTTCCCAACCTGTGTCTGCTCTTAAAGTATCTTCCATTTACCTCGGCTCCTCCTCTTCCGAGACATGTCCATGAACAGATACTTGTGCAATGCAATCAGCCCTTATTACAAATTAAGTCCCATCACAACTAGGATTGTGTGAAGTTGAGAACTTCCTACTCTGTAGAGTTTGGCACCATGAGCACCTTTGCTGTGTGAGCGAATTTTTGCACATAAATCTATTTTATACTGAGATCTCCTCATTTAAGTCTGATCTTTTGCACACCATTTCTTTTGATCTTTTACATTTTGGCAACCTTCAAAAAGCGTTTGAAGACAGTTTTAACAAAAGATTCCCAAGGTTGCGAGAGTAAATACTCTGCACCTTTACGTCACCTAATGATACAGATTTCTCAAGAGTTCTTAGTTGCCATCATCTACCTTTTGTCTTTGTCTCTATTATTGCTGTCTAATAGGAGGCAGCAGCCCCTACCTACAGGCTCACAAGATAACAGGCACGGGTATGTTCTAATTGTATTGGAACAAGTGACTGAATCTGAGGTCTTTTGAGCACTCTGTCTAAGGGAGCCTGTGTTGGTCTACACTGCCATTCTGAGCACTGGTGTCTGCTACAAGGCATAATCTGCTTTGTTCTAGCAATGTCTTGGCTTAGAGATATACTATACAAATGTTTACAAAAATCAATTTCCTGGACACAGTTGGGGGGCATTCACCTACTCCTCACTGAATATTATGACATTGAACCCTACGAGCAGCATAGTACTTTGTGAAACCTTTACAATTTTGAGTTACACTACATGAATGTGTAGCCCTGCATTCTAAGGCTCCTGAAACTGGATGCTTTAAGCATGTTTTCAATTGCTTTTCTGCACTCTTTGACTGACTACAGTAAGGTGGTGTGGCTGGTGTGTGGACATTCTTAACAGCCAAGGGTCCCCATGGCAAATAACTCACTTAAGTCAGTTCCCACCTTTTAATTGACATTACATTGTATTCTGGAACTTGGAATTTTGTTGTTCACATTCCAACTATGAGTGCAAACCTCCTAGCAGTAAAGTGCAGTTGGGCAAAAAGCCTTGTTTAGCTAAAGGTATCCTACACAATATTGCAGCTGTGAATTTTGTTGGTATGTAGAAAGTCGTGTGTCTTGCTTTAGCCACTATCCCAAGTGCATGTCGAGAACACTTTTTCAGAGGGGGCTGTCACTACACTTTGAATTGAAAGTTTAAAGCCTTGCTCAATGTTGAACTACTGAATTGTTGAAAAATGGGCCTGAGAGGTTTTTTTCCTCTCGGTTTCCTTTCTTGTTATGGTATTTTAGTTTGCAGTTGTACAGGTGTTTATCAGTGTTTAAACATTTACACTGATGAGTTTCGTTTCCCTTTCTGTGGGGTTTTATCAGTTACTACAGATTAAATCTAAAACGGAATAGCCTAAGCGTAAATTACTTACTTATTAGTTACTTAGCGCAGCAGATTTTAACCTTTTGACTTCCATGAGCCCGGGGGAAGACAGAGCCCCCCACCTAAGCAATCTTTTATGATTTGAACTTGAAAACAAGTCACACATACAGAAACCAGTGTATATCAAATAAACATTCTGAAATATTTTAAATAACACTCAAACAAAAACATATGGTTGTGGCATTTCAAAATGTTGTTTTATTTCTAAAAGACAAGGTGATATGCGTGACTCCAGCATATCATTTTGCTTTTTTGGCTCCTAATGCATGCTCTGTTTTTTGTTGGTGTTTACAAGTGCTTCAAATGGGGCCAATAAATCATCCATAATGTATCCCCTTTGTTGTACTGGTGCTGCTCCCACAAATCAAGATGAGGATACCAAATTCATTTTTAGTTTCCAATTTCAAATTACTCACACATAGTTTTTAAACATTTACAGTTTTGCTTTTTTATGTATATGTACTTCCTTTATCTGCTGATATTATTTAGTTTTCTAAACAGTAGCTGATACCCTGAATGGGCATTGCAGACTGCAAACCACGGGTTAAGAATCACTGACTTAGGGTATTTTTACAGACATAGCTTTCTGGGTTTTTGCTCAAGATTACTTAACTTCCCATCATGCCCACTGTTGAATTTGATTAATATTACAGAATTTATATGAGAAGCAAACATGAGCGGAGTTTTCAATGATCCATATGTTTGACGTAAATTGGCACAGCTGCAGACCATGAGGTCCACAGTCATCTAAACGTGGATTTCTTCCCTCAAACTGCAGCCATTGTTAAGCTAAAGTCAATTGACCAGCAACATATTTGTTTTTACTAGCAAATCACCTGAGTACTAAGGTTGGTGTTCTTATTGGTCCAGATATTAAGGCTCTAATTGGACCTACAGCTTAGGGCTCAGATTCGACCTACGGCTTTGGTTGGACATAATGCTTAGGACTCTGATTTGACTTGAGGTGTAGGGCTTTGATTGAAGTTAGGGTTTAGGCCTTTAATTGGAC
The DNA here is from genome assembly GCA_963921515.1 of Calotriton arnoldi. Taxonomy (NCBI): domain Eukaryota; kingdom Metazoa; phylum Chordata; class Amphibia; order Caudata; family Salamandridae; genus Calotriton; species Calotriton arnoldi. The sequence goes on along the minus strand of CAWUFW010000877.1, from coordinate 846,691 downwards.
CGTTCAGCTCACCTGATCAGTAGGGTTTCCCTCCTACTGAAACAGAAACTTTAGGGTGTCCAACCTGGGCATCTAGGTAAAAGGTGACAGGATAAGGGTGCTGCCTGTTTGGGCCTGGAAAAGAGCCTTGGATTAGAAAGGCTGCCTTTTGACGTTCAGCCCCCCAGTTAAGCAACCATTCACCAGTGCAGACAGTAGATACCACTACTTAGAAATTAGTACTCCTAAGTACCTACCCACATATACAGCCATGGGGTAAAGCTAGCTATTACTTACCTCCATGTGGATTTCATACCCAACCACAGGGCACTTGTCTAATATTACACATACATCAACTATTCACAACGCTGCTGTAGGTGCAGACCACCAAGTCGATGGGAAAAAAAACCTCATCCCAGACCATTATATCACCATTCTCACAGCAGCACCCAGATCGGCCACTACCACCTCCACAGGACATGTCACTCCCAGACCCAATAGCCAACACCTCATAAGGACTTTAACTTGCATAAACATCCATACCACTGCTGCAGGTTACTTATATCAACTAGTATAGTATCAGTTCACAGTAATGAACAACCCACCATCATCTGAAGGGACATGGAATAACTAAAGAGGTCTGCCACAGACTTCATCCACAGCAATCTATTCATCTACACCAAAATAACAGTACATTATCTAAAGACAACCTACTCATAGAAAAACATTAACACAGACACTTGACACACACTTTCACTTGCCAGGTGGAAGATAAAAATTGAGGGAATGGACTAACTCATGATCACTGTGTTCCATGATCATTCCTCTCCCGCCATCCCTTCACACCCCATTGAACCGACAGCGCAAACCAGCAGCTGCAGCACTACCACCTTATACCAAAAGTACCAACACCCACTTCTCTTACCTCAAAAGTCTCTAATACAACAGCTTACTATTCATTTCAGTCTTAAGCCACAACCTTCTACCCCCTTAGCCCACCCCACCCCGAGTACCTTCACCACTCCCCTATACTAGGCAACACCTTCTCAAAGTGCCATGACTTCAAGAGGAAAAAGACACACCAACTAATATACCAGATTTTCAAAGCTAGGACTGTGAAAAGAAAATATGCTACAACATAACTGATCTCCTCTCAGAAACTTCACCAAACCTCACCTTAGTTACAGAAACATGGCTCAGTGAAGGCTCTGCACCCACATATCATGAACCAATCCCATCTGAATAAGGAGTCATCTACAAAAATTGCATTGGCAGAATTGGAGGGGGCCTGTCAATTGTCCATATAAAAGCACTAAAAATAACACACATTGAAAACTTCACCATGAATGCCTGTGAATCCTTGCTGTTAAGATGTCACACCACTCCAGCTCTCGATTGTTGCTTGCTCTTAACATATATACCACCACCAGTCAATACTAATTATAAGGATGTCTTACTAGATACAATGACCAAGACTCTTCTGGACCACCCCAGCCTGTACGTTCTAGGAGACTGGTTTGATAAGAATAATTAAACTACCACCCTTGCCATCACATCCAACCTTGAGGCCGTCAACATCCAACAAATTGGTTCTGGCCCAGCTCACTCCTCTGGACACAAACTGAACCTCCTATTTGCTCCCCTGGGACAGGCTACAGGTACCAACAACTCCATAGGAATCTGGAGTTGACCGCAACATCATGCATTCTTCATCAACATACCTGTTGATGACACCATTTCAAACACAGCAATAACCACCAGCAGATGCATATAAATACAATGAAAAAAACGAAACCATGTAATTATCAACAGGCATCTTGAAAGAGCCACGATAAATACACAACCTCCATATGTGTACTTTTTACAACTGGAGCTCTACTGCATTGGACAACCTACTGCCAATGAAGATCATATTCCGGGGTTAGCTGCAAGAATGAAAACACAACTCAACATGCTACAATGCAAGTGGAGCAAATCAAGAGATGAAAAAGGCAAAATCATATTAAACGAGTGTAACAAAGCCCAAAAAGAGCCATCCGAACCACAACAAGACAACAATACTTCACACGCATAAATGAAGCAAACTGCCCACATAAAAAAAAACTACAAGACTCCAACAGAATTCTACAATCCGGAGTGCCAAAATCACAAAACTTCTGTGTCAAAATTGATTGAAAATTGTCTGAAGGAGAACACTGCTAACACTCCACCTACACTTAATTCAACCACCTCAAAAGCTGACAACAGCAATCTTCCAATTTTAATTTCTTTACCCTTTCAGAAAATGAATTCCACTGAATCATCATCCCAAGAAGCCCATCAGGTGCACCTTCAGCCCCAGCACCTCCAAAACGTTTTGAAGATATCCTGCGTACAACCTACACAAGGGAGGCAGTGAGAAGCCACTTAGACCTCTAGTCACTAGAGCTAGGTTCTTTTTCACCTGAGTTGAAAACCTCCAATATGAGACCACTCCTCAAAAAGAAGAACCGCAACCCAACTGACCCAGCAAACTACAGACCAATATTGAGTGTCCCGTTATCAGGTAAAATATTTGAAGTGACCTGATACAAGGCTAATAGTCTGGATTCAAACAAGGCAGAGGCACTACATAACGCGCATGCCTGAACGGACGCGCAGCGGCGAAAGGCAGACAGTGGCAGTGTCTGCTGAGACCCGTTTGGTGGCGGTAACAGCGAATGGCAATTAAAGCGCTTTTTAAAATAGAATTTGAATCTGCACTATCTCCAAGGAGAATCCTGTTTTTTAACCTCACTGAATGTACTGTTTAAAATTTTATGGTAACTCACGGTTTTTAATAACGCACTGATCATCTGGTCGGAGTTTTCTTTCCTGCCCCGGTCCGTCGCGGCGTTTCAGTGCCGATTGAACGGAGGGCAGGGAAACGAGGTGAAGCACTTCCGGTCTCCCGGGCTGGGCTGCAGTCAGCGGTCTAGTGTGGAGGCGGGAGGGCACTACATAACGCGCATGCCTGAATGGACGCGCAGCAGGCGCGCCAAAGGCAAGCCCGTCCGCGGCCGTGTGGGGTCTGGGGTCAGAACCCCTGCCCGTTTTCTAACTATTCACACATATAACTCTGAGCAATTACGATGTGTCCCCCCTCCCCCCTCCATCCCAGATTCATGTAAGCATAGTATACTGATGGGATCCGGTACGCAGAAATGCAGTAACTGTTCCTATACGATGGCGGTAAACCAGAAACAAACTAATAAGGAACGGGTTTTTAAAATGATACTGTTTAACTGCAGATCCCGCAATAAGCACAAATATGAGCTTTATGACCATCTTGTAGATAACCAGCCAGATATCATGTTTCTCACTAAAACATGGTTAAATGAGGATTCTGCGCCTGAAATCCTTGAGGCCCTCCCTCTGAATTATGGGATCGCTAGACTGGATCGTCAAGTAAACAGGGGGGGTAGCTATTATCCATAAGCTATCGATACAATGCTCTCTAGAATCAGTGACAATCGAAGCCAGCGAGGCAGGTTTTTTTACAATCACGGTAGACACAAATTAGGTCATGAAAGGTTTCTTAATTTACAGACCACCAGGCCCTATCGCACAGTTTGCATCTAGCCTCAGAGAACAAGTAATTCAACCGGCGCTGCATTACTCTAAAGTGCTAGTGTTAGAAGACATGAACCTACACTTCGACGCTATGGATAATACCGCAGCGCAAGAGCTCTGTCAAGAACTGGCTGCGCTGCAGTTGGTGCTGCAATCCTCCCTCCCGACCCACCAACATGGCCGCTTGTTAGATCCAATTTTTGCCAACTGGGGGGAGCTAACGGTTGAAAACCCTAACGCAGTCCCATGGACAGATCATTATATGATCCCTTTTAGCATTATGATACCCAACACTCCACCCTTGAAGAAGTCAAGTGCAGGGAGACTGCAGAGGAAATGGGCTAGATTCTCAGTAGCCAACTTTAATCACGCCCTTCAGCAGGGCGGGCCACCGGGAGGACATGATATAGAAACTGCCTGTAGCGCGCTAGACAAACGGATCACTGAGGCGCTAGAGATAGTGCTGCCCCGTGGTCCACTAGTGCACCGAGGAGACAGTCAAAATCTGCCCCTTGGTTCAATGAAGAACTGAGGATCGCCAAGACCTCATGCAAGCGCTTAGAAAGAAGTTGGAGAAGAGACTTTTCAGAGCACAGGAAAGCAAACTACAAAACTAGTCTCAAACACTACCACTCGCTCATTAGGAAAACTCGGGCCGCTTACTATAACACTAAGATAGAGCAGGCTGATAACTCCTCCAGAGAGCTATTCCTAATTTTTAAGGACTTATCGTCACTTACCAGAACCACAGCTCCTAGCAGCGACTCAGTGGAGTCTTGCAACCTGATAGCAGACTTTTTTGCAGAGAAGGTAGCAAGGATTTATTCCACCTTCCCGGAGGAGGCACGTAATGGGAGTTCAGAGCGGACAGGAGTGTGTAACATGGAGGAGGTACTCCGCCTCTCCAGATTTAACCTCCCCTCCTGTGACGATCTCAAAACTGCAGACTTGAGTATTAAGTCTGGCTCACCAAGGGACCCTACAATTCTAAAAACTCTGAGGGAGAGTATGGAGATCTTAGCCCCTTATATCAGGCACCTCCGTAAACTCTCCTTTGATTCAGGGGTGGTCTCACAAAGGTGGAAAGAAGCTGTGGTTATCCCCATTAAAAAAAAGCCGGGAGTGAGTGCAAGTCAGCTGGAGAACTTACGACCGGTCTCGCTCTTGCCATATTTTGCTAAAATAGCAGATAAAGTGGTCCATACTCAACTGACAAAGCACATTAACCAGCACAGCTTACTCCACCCTACGCAATCGGGTTTCCGGGCTACGTACTCCACGGAGTCAGCACTGCTTCTGTCTACAGAAACCATACACAGACACGTAGACGAAGAGCAGGCGGTGGCGTTGGTCCTACTGGACCTCAGCGCCGCATTCGACACCGTCGCCCACCCATTACTCCTACAGCGCCTCAAGGAAGGAGGGCTGGATAATCTGGCCTTGAAATGGATAAGATCCTTTTTACAGGACAGAAGCTTCCAAGTGTCCCAAAGACCGTATTATTCTAAGAGCATTAGGCTGGCTCAAGGGGTCCCCCAGGGCTCCATACTTAGCCCTACTCTTTTTAACCTTTATATGACCCCTTTGGCAGACATAATTGTAAAATACTGCATTAGTGTCGTGTCATATGCGGATGACACGCAACTAGTGGTGTCCCTATCTCAATCCCACGAAGAGGCAGCCACCAATTTCTCCTTCTGTTTACAGGAACTGGCAATCTGGATGGCAAATAACTGTCTAAAGTTAAACGGCAGTAAGACGGAGGTCCTGATCGTGGGTAAGGCTCCCTCGGTATGGTCATCGATGTGGTGGCCGCAGACTTTGGGCCCCACCCCCACCCCCAGTGACCAGGTCAAGAACTTGGGGATGTGGCTGGATTCTAAGCTCTCATTCGATCACCACACCAGGACGGTGGCCGGGAAGTGCTTCGGAATAATGAAAGGCCTTCGGAAGATCTTAGATGTGCTCCCGTAGCCGCCAGGAAAACCCTAGTCCATGCGTTGGTGACTTCCCGCCTGGACTATGGGAACGCTCTATACCTAGGGGCCAGTGGTAAGAGTGTCCAGAGACTGCAATGCATCCAGAACGCGGCGGCACGCCTTGTTCTGATGCTCCCCAGGAGAGCTTCCTCCAAAAATGCCCTCGCTGCCCTACACTGGATCCCGGTGAGGGAGAGAATCTTTTTTAAGGCCATGTGTATCAGTCAACGCATCTTGCAGGGAAAGGGACCTAGCTACCTTCGTAGTCTAATGTCCCCCTACACTCCAACCCGGGCCCTGCGGTCCCGGGGGACGGGACAGGTTAATATCCCACTAATTAAAAGAGTGAGAATGGGTGGTCGATCCTTTCGCTACTTAGCCGCTAAGCACTGGAACGCCCTCCCTCCTGCTCTCCGGATGGAACCTTCAGGAAACCTCTTCCGGAAAAAACCTGAAGACCTGGCTCTTCCAGATATAGGCTCACCACTTAGCTGGCTTAGAGTTATTTGCTACGGACAGGGCGCTTTGCTGCAGCGCGGGGACACACTAGTGAGTGTAACCATGCGTTTTACAAGCTCACTTATTATTATTATTATATTCTTATGGGATGACCTAATACTAACAATGGAAAATAACGAAGTGGCCGCCGTATTTGGCCCTAGCAGCAGCATTTGACACCATCTACCACCACACCATACTAAAAAGACACCATCTTCTTAAAATGGGTATAAACTCTCCGAAATGAATTACCTCAATCATTCAAAACATGGTTTACCTACCACTATACACATCAGTTCTTCACACCCATGATTGTGGCGTCCCTCAAGGGTCCAGCATATTTCTTTTCTTATTGACACATCTACCTAACCCCCTCTCAAGACCTCATTAGATAGATCAGTTTCACTGGTTAACTAAGAAGATGATAATCAACAAATTCTAAAAATGGATGGCCCAAAAGACCTCTAAAAGTAAAGATTTGATACTTCCTCCATGCCTTAAATACACTGATGATGACTAACCTCTTAAAGCTCAACACCACTAAAACAGATCATTGACTGTGGTCAATGGCACACACAGCCTACCCCCTTATGGCCCAAGGAAATCAAGACTCCTCCAACTATACCAAGAGAGGTAATAAACCTTGCAATAACCATGGATTCTACCTACCCTTGATACCAGATATCAACAAGGTTACAAAGAACACCTTCTACACAATGAAAATAGTGCTACATATGCACTCGTACGCAGGGTACCAACAGAAGCAGCAATCTACCCTTGCACTCTTTATGTCTAAGCTTGATTATGTCAACAGTCTATAACTTGCCCCCACTCACCTCAGTTTCAGTATACTCAAAATAAAACAAATCCAAATGCTATGGCAAGAGTACTTTTCTACCTCCACCCCAGAGAATATCTGACACCAGTCCTGCAAGCTTTCCATTGCCTATCTGTAGCTATACCATCAATGATCAAGGTACTTTGCATCGTCCACAGTCTCCCAAGTAAAAGGATCACTATACCACAATTTAGATCCAAGCAGTCAAAACAAAACAGGACACTGCGCTCCAGGTTTGCCCCACAGATTGTCATGACATCTTACTATAAGAAGGCCATAAGAAGCACCACTTTCTCAGTACAAGCAGACAAGGTCTCGGTCACACTGCCAGCCAAGAGTAGAAGCATCCAGAACTGTTTACAATTTAGAAGAGAGGTGACAAACTGGTTGTTTCTTACATTATTGTAAATGCATCTTCCTATAACCCGGATAGGACCCAGAGCAATAATCACTCCTTCAAGTACAATCTACAGTCTACATTCATAAGAAATTGAACATCCAAATCAGCACACTGCATTCTAGGTCAAGTTAAGCTATTAAGGGCTGAGACATATCTAGCCTGATTTATAATATATAGTAATGTAAAGTAATACTTGAAACACTGTTGGCCCCCATTAATACCAATACCATAAAACTCAGCAGTTGTTCAGCCAATTGTAGTTCAAACAAGCTGCATAATAATTCCCATATACCATATCCCGTTACTCACATAAGACCGAACTGCTGCATGTAACGTCTGTCAATCATTATGGGATCAGCTCACAGTAATGAACAACCCACCATCAACAGAAGAGACCTGGAATAACTGAAGAGGTCTGCCACATGCTTCTGGCCACCAGAGGACTATACTTTAGTCCACCACTGAAGGACCCAACTGTGACCGCTCCTTGACATCTCAACAACATCATATAAGGGATCATTGTAATAAAGTGCATCACAGCAGATCTCCAACCCATGCAATTATTGTCCGCCCTCCTAAACCTGCTCAGGATCATAAACAGAAATCTCAAGAATGCATAACTATATGCTGTAACTAGCTTAGGAGGTTATGATCTTAAGAAATACAATAAAGCGACCTGCTAAGCTGATCAAAGCTTCCAGTGTACTGGAAACCATAAACTGAATGCCTGTATCTCATATGGCTTCATCCATCACACTGCTAAGCACTGCATTCCATAACATGACAACCACACCTTAGTGGTTGTCACGCATGACACAAAACACTTTTTGTCATAGGACCAAAAAACCACACACTTCCAAACACACACCCTATGCTGTATTGTAGCGTAGCAATTATGTAGCATTTATTCCCTGTGTGGGGTAATAAGTGGTATAATAATGCTACAATACAATAGAGTTCACTAAATAATAATCATTACTACATGAGCACATCATTACTAAGATTGAACTTGTATCACATATGGATTTGAGGTAAGTGGGCCAGCATTGGTTAATAGTCAAGGCACTAACAAAATATTGGAAGTAATATACTTCGATGTCCATGCAATATACCACTTACTGAAATATTTTAATGCAGTTTGCTTGGCATTTGACGCCTACAAATATATTATGTACCAGGTGGTAGGTAAAGCCCACTAAAGTCAGGAGGGTAAGAAGATCAATTATTTTAGGGAGGTGCTAATCCCAGTGCTTATACAGCCAAATGATATGGAGTAGGAGTTGGTTGTACAGTATAGAATTCGTATTGCACATTAAAGTGAACTGTGATGTGCTGACCCCACAGGTATTCTAGTTACTGTCAAACCTCAGAAAATACCTTATACAATGAGAGAGACACTGTGCTATTTCGGAACTTGGTTTCAGAGGGCGCTTGCTGTTTATTAGGCTTGTTTAGTTTAATTTAGTTTAAGAGATTACAATCAATGCAGCTCAACACAAATTAAAAACATAATTATGTTATGCTATCATGCTTTTCTTTATCCGATCATTGACATTGGTCATGTTTCAGAGGTGATAAGTCTATTACAACATAATTCAGAAATTATCGGAATTAAATTACTTGTGTGCAGCCTTTTTTTATTTTATTTTAAACACTGTCAAATATCCTTTCCGCAGAATTTCAAATTATGTTTAGCTAAAACATACAGTACTTTTTGTTCAATGGGCTTGTTACAGTCACTGTTTCTAATCACATATACTACATTTTTGTATAGTAGCATATTTTGTTTTTCTTCTTTTTTGTAGAACTGTCAACAGCCTCGGGGTGCTAACAGGTGCACAGCTTTTTTCTCTCAATAAAAGTGAACTAAGAGCAGTGTGCTTGGAGGGAAACAGGGTCTACAGCCAAATTACAGTTCAGAAAGCTGCACTAGAGGTAAGAAAATTGTTTCTGTGCCTTCATATTGAAAATATCTTTATTTGAGCGCTCTACCATTAAAGTTGGTTACTAAGCATTGAAAATTCACGCTGTTTCACCCCAACCTTTAGTCATACAGGTCATGTAAAAGAAAATGAAGGGCCTTATTGTTTGGCGGACGGGATACTCTGTCACAAACATGGTGGATATTCCATCCACTGTATTACATGTGCATGATAGGGCAGAGTTCGGGGAGTTCCACTATGTGGAACTCCGTGAAGTGATAAAAATACTCTGCTGGGCTCCACGGAGTTCCGCAAGCGGCAGAGTGAGGTAAGTTGCGCTGCTTGCACTGATTTTTATGGCCGGGCATTTGTTCAGTGCTGTAAAATCAGCTCGAACGGCACCAGGCACAATGCAAGAGAGCGCAGCTTCTTTCTGCCACTCATGTAGATGTTCTACTCAAGCAGCAATTCCTCAACCCGAGCCGCAGGTTTCTCAACGCAAGTGGTAGCGACCTGCTGCGACTGCCTGCGTTGAGAATTCTCGCCAGGAGGTGGTCTAGTGTTGGATTTTCCTCGCGCGCCAACTTAATGTTGGCGAGCCGCAGGAGAGGAAAAACTCCGCTCTGCGCCAATCCACAGAGTTTTTCAGAACTCCGCACTCTACGTGGAGCGCGGAGTGGAAAAAAACTCTGTAAAGTCTGCTAACAGAGTGGAGTTTACCGCCCAGGCCAAGACAGGATATCCATCACGTTTTGACAAAGTATCCCATCTGCCCAACTCTCAACATGGTCCTTTCTTTCTTGATGATCCAAAGCCAAAGTTGTTCCTAGTAAGTTTTTAATGTACACCTGTGCTTTCAATACTCATCGGCATATTACACACTAGTTCCTAAATTTATTTTTTATATTTCACAATATTTTTCAGAAGGAATAAGAACTAATTCTGTTTTCTAGCAGGGTGATCCAACTATTTCTTTGAAGGGGAGGTGGGGATGAAAAGATGTGGTGAGAGTGAAATGCTGGTTGTGAACAAGTTTTTTATTTTGAGAGAAGGTTTGCAGTGGGTTCTTGTGATTAGGATATGTGGACATACACAAGGAAGAAAAATGTAATGGTTGTGCTATGTTGTGATAATGTGTAAAGATGGAAGCTATTACTGATTAAAAATAGCCTCTGGCAGTTATTGAGGGGGGTTGATTGAATATCTTGAAGAAGCAAAGCAAAGGTGTTAGTCCTGACATCCTTGCCGGGCTCCCCAGACTTCTTACCTTCACTTCCCCATTTTATGATAAACTCATTTTTGTTGGCATTAGGACTCTGTGCACTTTACTCTTGCTAACCAGCGGTAAAGTGCTTGTGCTCTCTCCCTTAAACTGCTTACTTATAAGTCCCTTGTTATTGGTACTACATGTACCCAGGACCTTTAAATTAAATGCTACAGCTCTTAAAGTCCGTTTTAACTGTTGAAAGACTCTCTCTCCCATAGACTAACACAGGGTTACCTTATTACATTGAATTAGTGATACCTTCATTTTGGGACCAAATAGAGAGAGGTTTCTTCCAGTCTTTTGAATTGTAATTTAAAATCCTCTTTAATGTTAACATCCGATTTTAAGTTGCTATTCTGAAAATGACAATTTTAGAAAGTTGGCATTTTTCTTCCTAAACCAAATGTTCCTTACTGCCAATGTCCAGAGTCACATTACTGAGAATGACTCTCCTGTTGTGTGATTTGTATTCCTCCCAGACATGGGGACAAAAGGGGGCCTACATGTGGAGAGAGTGGGTCTTCCTGACAGAGTAGCTGGGGACGAGCTTTGCCCTGTGCTGATTACACTTCAAATGACCCTGTCTGCAGCACCCACAAAGCAACCTGACACTAGGCCTGCCTTTTGCCAAACCCAGGGAAAGGGTAAAAACTGACTAGATCCTGCTTGGGGGGGGGGGGGCAGGGATTTACACCACACAGGCTGGCACCAGGTATCAATGTGGCACTCTCATGAGAACACTACCTGCGTGGAACCCAGGCTCCTCAGAATTGACTAATCCATGAGTCAGTTGGACAACCTCCTGTTTGATCCATAGGGACACAAGCTGTTTCCAGAGGCCTCCCTGAAACTGACCAGCACCAACTGGACCTGCCTGAGCCCTGCTACTGGCCTCTGCTGGAATGAGTCCTGAACCCCAAAAGGTGCCCCCCAGGTCATGGACCCTTGGCTGGCATCATAGTGTACTCTTCCTGAACTCCAGCTGAAAACCCTGAGGTTTTGAGCTCCTCACGACCGTGAAGCAGGCTCTTCATGCCAAATGACGACCTCCTGCAATGCCGGTCAATGAGAATCTCCAGTGTCAACTGCTCTTTGCGTCAGCCATGACAGTCCACATAAGCAGCGACATCGTGTTGACTGCCAGCGCAAATCTCCATTGATGACCAGTTCTTCACTCTACAACAGCGACCGCCCTGCTCTTCTCACCAACAACCATCTCTTCTTGGCCCCTGCCAACATGAAACACCACCTGCAGCTCCTTGCATTGACTTGAGACCGTAAACTCTTCAGCGGGACAAACCTGGTCCTGTATCCAACCTGTGCTCCATCGTTGTCGACCAGAACTTGTGACTTTACCCCTGTCCAGCACGACAAGATAACTGCAAGTAGAGCTTTGTGCTTCATGGTGCTATTTTCACATAAAACTTTAAAAAGTCATAACTCTGGGTTCGAGGCATGTGTGCTGTAGATACACATACTTGCATACTCCTGCCATCTAGTGTTTGGTCCGGATGTTTGCAAGTTGTTTTTCCTCGAAGAAGGGTTTTCCAGTCACGAGGCAAGGTGACTCCTCCTTTCGGTAATAGTGCACATGGGCGTCGACTCCATTGTTAGATTTTTTTCTGCCATCCGGTTCGCACGTGTATTGCTGTGCTCTGATTCGAAACCATCAGTCGGGATCCCTTCGGTTCGCAATTCATTCTACCCTTGTCTGTATTGCTTTTGATCGCGTTACTATCTTCTGCGTGTCGAAGAACTTCTGTAAACTTTCATTATCCATGGAAAACTCTAACCGCTTCCTTCGGGCCTATCTCCTCTACTGTTTCCACTCGAAGATCCTGCATCGAGTCTTCCGCCAATGGAACGGACGCCATTCCAATTCTGTCTTGGGTGCCATTCCAAATACCCGCACACCGATCTTCATAAGGTCTGTAACCTTTGTCTCTCTCCAGAGCATAAAGAAGACTGCGAAGTCTGGCAGTAGTTCCGTTCGAAAAAGACTCTTAGAGACCATCGTGCTCGATGCAGACACATGCAGCGACAGACTATCGAGGAAACTCCCGATCTCTTTGGCGAAGATGTCGAACAAGAAGAGATGGAGGCGTCAGTGGCGAAAGAGGCCTTTTCCGTCCAGGATTCCGATTCAGAGTTGGAGATCGAGCTCGAGTCCCACGACGTTACATCTGGGCAGGGTGCCGTGAGTAACAAAGCCCCTTTGCCCACCAAACCCACTCTGATCAAGCCAAAGGCTATTGGGCAACCATTGCCATCAGGCCATGGTAGACACCGAGGCTGATTCTAACGCCCTGTCTCCTGGTTCAGCACCGAAACAGAAAGTCAAGCCTTCCGGTTTGGGTTAGAACCGAGATGACACCCCCCTCGATCCGAAACATTCAGCATCGAAAGATAAAAAATCGATCTCGGCGCCGAACATTTTGGCACCGAAAGACAAAGATGTTCCTCTGAAGCCACCGGAGCCGATTCTGGAGAAAATGCAGCACAAGCTGGATCCCAAACAGAAAACAATCAATATTAATCCTCAAACTGGACACATTACCACTACTTCAGTGATACCACCTCCCAAAAGGAAAATAGACACTGATTATAGAATACCTCTGAAGAAGAAAAAGGTCATAGCTACTAGTCCTATTAACATTCCTCCAACCACTCCACCCTCTTCACCAGTATCTGTCATACCAGCATCAGACCCATTACATATTACACCTCCGGGGTCTCCTGATATAGATCCAGATATAGCTGATAATGAGGACAATGATAATCGGATACCTGACCCATGGAATGAATATAACATAGATCCACTGGGGGACACAGATCCTGATCTATATCCAGCCAAGCCTTCCCCTCCTGAAGATGATAATACATATGAAGAGATAATTGTTAGAGCAGCCACTTATCATGGGGTCACTTTACATAAAGAAGACCTAGAAGAGGATTTCCTTTTTGAAACTTTAGGGAATAACACAGAACATCTCAGTCTTTGCCTATGTTAAAGGGTATGATGAGGCATGCAGAAAATGTTTTCAAGGATCCTGTTAGGTCACGTATTCTAAAGCCTAGAGTCGATAAATAAATATAAAGCCCCCCCATCTGACCCTGTCTTTATTAAGGGTCAGTTGCCTTCGGATTCCATAGTAGTTTCAAAGACATGTAAAAGAGCAAATTCACAAAGCTCAGGAGAAGCACCTCCTCCTAAGGAATCTAAATTAATAGATGCTTCTGGAAAGAGAGTAGCTGCTCAATCAGCCAATCCTTGGCGAATAGCCAACAATCAAGGGCTGTTGGCTAGGTATGATAGGGCACATTGGGATGAGATGGAAGAATTATTACAATATCTTCCAGAAGAACACAGGAAAAAAGGCCAAGAGATAGTGCAAGAAGGCAAGCTTATTTCCAATTCATCCATTAGATGTGCTTTAGATGCTGTAGATACTGCAGCTAGAGGACTCCATACCAGCATTCTACGAAGGAGGCATGCATGACTCCGAATTTCTGGTTTGAAACCAGAGGTTCAACAAACTATACTTAATGCACCATTTGACAAAGAACACCTTTTTGGGCTTCAGATAGACCAATCACTAGAAAAAAAAGACAAACATGTGGCAAAATCAATGGGCGCCCTTCAGTCTCCGTCAAATAGAGGTTCCTTTTGTTGCTCCTTCTACAGAGGGGGCTCCAAAAATAACACCACAGATGCCTCCACATCTTTATATAAAGCACAGGCACAGCCTTCCTCCTCTAGAGGATTTTATAGAGGTGGATATAGAGGTAACAACTTCAAAGGAAGAGGTAGGGGTACACCATCACGTACCCCACCCTCTACTAACAAACAGTGACTTGATATCAAACCCCCAGAACATTCATCACCTGTAGGGGGAAGATTACATCAGTTTCTACCCATTTAGCAGTCAATAACAACAGACAAATGGGTATTGGATATTATCCAACATGGTTACTGCCTGGAACTCACAAGCAACCCTCCCAACATCCCCCCTCGTATTCAGACTGTCTTTGAGACACAAATATCTACTCAAACAAGAAGTACAAGCACTTCTAACAAAAGGAGCTATAGAACTCGTCACATTACAACAACAAGGAACAGGAGTATATTCAATATACTTCCTAATTCCCAAAAAAGACTGTTTGTTACGACCAATATTGGATCTCAGACCTCTAAACCTATAGATATTATCAGAACACTTCCACATGGTCACCCTACAACAAGTACTTCCACTTTTGCAGAAAGGCGACTTTATGTCAACGCTAGACTTAAAGGATGCATACTTTCATATACCCATCCACCCAGCACATCGCAAATACCTCAGATTTGATATAGGGAAAAATCATTATCAGTTCAAAGTGCTTCAGTTTGGAGTAACAACTGCACCCAGAGTGTTCACCAAGTGCCTAGCAGTAGTAGCAGCACATCTCAGATGACAACAAATACATGTGTTCCCTTACTTGGACGATTGGCTCATAAAAGCCAACTCACATCTCAAGTGTGTGCATCACACTCATATTACCTTAAACCTTCTCCATCAGTTGGTATTCAGTCATTATACAAAAATCCCATCTTCAACCCAATCAAACACAACCATATCTAGGAGCCATCCTAAAAACTCACATGGCTCTAGTATATCCCAATGCAGCCAGGATTCAGAATTTACAGACACTGCTACGACAGTTTCAAGTCAACCATTAACTCTCAGCCAGAACATTCATGCAGTTACTAGGGATGATGTCATCATGCTTTGCTATAGTGCCTCATGCAAGACTAAACATGTGCCCTCTACAAGAATGCTTAGCACGTCAGTGGAATCAATCACCGGGTCAGCTGACAGATCTAGTGTTGGTAGGCAGCTGCATTCATCGCGGTCTACAATGGTGGAACGCACAAAATTTGTCAAAAGGGCGGCTGTTCATCGACCCTATTCCACAAGTCGTGCTCACAACAGACGCATCTCTCACAGGGTGGGGGGCACATTTACAACACTTAACAGTTCAGGGTCTTTGGAACTCGTAACAGAACGATCACATCAACTACCTAGAGCTGCAAGCAGTTCGACTAGCGCTGAAAGCATTTCTACCTCACCTGGTAAAGAAAGTTGTCTTAATCCGGACGGACAATATGACAACAATGTACTATATACAAGAACAGGGGGGCACACACACTCTACAACTGTCCCGCCTCTCTCAGATCGTTTGGCGTTGGGAAATTCATCTCAATATCCATCTACTAGCAGTGCATCTTCCAGGCACAGACAACATCTTTGCAGATCTCCTCAGCAGAAATAAACAACAAATACATGAATGGGAACTTCACCCACAAGTTCTTATTCTATACTTTCAAACATGGGGATTTCCACAAATAGACCTCTTTGCCACGGCACAGAACTCAAAATGCCCAGACTTCGCCTCCAGGTTCCCACACCCTCTATCTATGGGCAATGCCCTATAGATGAACTGGTCAGGGATATTTGCTTAAGCTTTTCCGCCTCCCCCTCTCTTTCCATTTCTGGTTCGGAAACTCAGGCAGACATCTCTCACACTGATTCTCGTAGCTCCCACATGGGCTCGTCAGCAATGGTTCACAACACTGTTGGAATTGTTATTGGTTCCACATTAGAAGCTTCACATAACATCAAGTTTTCTCACACAGAACTGTGGAGAAATCAGACATCCAAATACCAAAGACCTCAACCTTGCGATTTGGCTCCTGAAGACATAGAGTTTGGTTATTTAAACCTACCAACAGATTGTATGACAATTCTTAATGAAGCAAGAAGACCTACCACTAGAGCGTGTTATGGAGCAAAGTGAAAAAGATTTGTCATATATTGTAATAATAATTGAATTGACCCGCTAGATGCATCTATACAAAATATGATTTGTAATCTTTTGCATCTACAATGAGCAGGTTTAGCCTACACATCTATTCGACTACACCTTGCAGCAGTAGCTGCATATCTTCAGAACAGGCAACAGTTATCTTTATTCAAAGTACCTGTGATCAAAGCCTTTATCTAAGGCCTTAAAAGAATAATACCACCCATGGTACCACCTACACCTGTCTGGAACCTTAACATTGTTCTTACACGACTTATAGGCCCACCTTTTGAACCATTACACAATTGTTCACTACAATTTCTTTCATGGAAAGTTGCCTTCTTAATAGCTATCACTTCACTAAGACGTGTTAGTGAGTTACAGGTATTAACCTTAGAAGAACCCTTCTTTCAACTTCATAAAGATATGATAGTTCTTCGTACAAATCCAAAATTTCTTCCAAAGGTTGTCTCTGCTTTTCATATTAACCAATCAGTTGAGTTACCTGTGTTCTTTCCTCAACCTGATTCAGTAGCAGAAAGAGCTCTACACACATTTGATGTCAAAAGTGCATTATTATACTACATTGATAGGACAAAAGATTTTTGCAAAACAACTTTTTATTGCTTCCACCTCATAAAGGAAAACCTATCTCAAAATCCGGCATTTCAAGATGGATTGTCAAATGTATTCAAACTTCCTATGTTAAAGCTAAAAGAACTTTAACAGTACCTCCTAGAGCACATTCTACTTGCAAAATAGGAGCATCTATGGCCTTTTTAGGCAACATTCCCATAGCTGACATATGTAAGGCAGCTACATGGTCTACACCACACACATTTACAAAACATTATTGTGTGGATGTGTTAGCACGTCAACAGGCTAATGTCGGACAGGCAGTGCTAAGAACACTCTTTCAAACAACTGCAACACCCACTGGTTAGCCACCGCTTTTGTAGGTTACTGCTATACAGTCTATGCAAAGCATGTGCATCTACAGCACACATGCCTCGAACGGATTATGTTACCCTGTAAGCATCTGTTCTTGGCATGTAGAGCTGTGGATTCACATGCACCCTCCCTCCTCTCCGGACACCTATGGTTGTTGCAGTTCTTGTTATTCACATTATTTACGCATGGACATCTCTATTTTACACTTACTTGCTCCATTCTCACCCTCTTGAGGGAAAAACAGTCTAACAATGTAGTCAATGCCCATGCGCACTATCACCGAAAGGAGGAGTCACCTTGCCTCGTGACTGGAAAAAAACTTCTTCGCAGAAAAACAACTTGCAAGCATCCGTACCCAACACTAGATGGCAGGAGTATGCAAAGCATGTGAATCTACAGCTTTACATGCCAAGAACAGATGCTTACAGGGTAAGTAACATAATCCTTCTACTGATTGGATTTTTATCATTTTGATGTCATTTTATTTAATACAATTTACTCTATTTTTCTAAATTGGTGTGGGATTTGGCTTATGTTTTCATTTTATTACTAATTGAGAGCTGCATAAATACTTTGTGCATTGCCTCCGAGTTGAGCTTGACTGCTTTTGTGCCAAGCTACCACAGGTTTGTTTAGTGACTTTTGTGGTTCACCCTGACAGGAAATGTATTTATACACACACACACTCACACTCACTCCCACACACTCCCACACACTCCCACACACACACACACACACTCCCACACACACACTCCCACACACACACACACACACACACACACACACACTCCCACACACACACACACACACTCCCACACACACACACACTCCCACACACACACACACTCCCACACACACACACACACACACACACACACTCCCACACACACACTCCCACACACACACACACACACTCCCACACACACACTCCCACACACACACTCCCACACACACACTCCCACACACACACTCCCACACACACACTCCCACACACACACTCCCACACACACACTCCCACACACACACTCCCACACACACACTCCCACACACACACTCCCACACACACACTCCCACACACACACTCACACACACACACACTCCCACACACACACACTCCCACACACACACTCCCACACACTCACACACACACACACACACACACACACACACACACACACACACTCCCACACACACACACTCCCACACACACACACTCCCACACACACACACTCCCACACACACACACTCCCACACACACACACACTCCCACACACACACACACACACTCCCACACACACACACACACACTCCCACACACACACACACACACACACACTCCCACACACACACACACTCCCACACACACACACACTCCCACACACACTCCCACACACACACACACTCCCACACACACACACACTCCCACACACACACACACTCCCACACACACACACACACTCCCACACACACACACACTCCCACACACTCACACACACTCCCACACACACACACACTCCCACACACACACACACACACTCCCACACACACACTCCCCACACACACTCCCCCACACACACACACTCCCCCACACACACACACTCCCCCACACACACACACTCCCCCACACACACACACTCCCCCACACACACTCCCACACACTCCCACACACTCCCACACACTCCCACACACTCCCACACACTCCCACACACACACACACACTCCCCCACACACACACACTCCCCCACACACACACACTCCCCCACACACACACACTCCCACACACACTCCCCCACACATACACACACACTCCCACACACACACACTCCCCCACACACACACCCACACACACACACTCCCCCCACACACACACACTCCCACACACACACTCCCACACACACACTCCCACACACACACACACACACACTCCCACACACACACTCCCACACACACACTCCCACACACACACTCCCACACACACACTCCCACACACACACACACACACTCCCACACACACACTCCCACTCCCCCCCTCACACACACTCCCACTCCCCCCCCTCTCTCTTACAAGAGGGCTTTCTGTAACTCATAGGTGGCTATGACCCTGAAATCTCTTTTCAAATACTTTTGCATCGAATGTGAGGAAACATCATTTTCTTTAGCTATCTCACATCCTCCAACATCAGAAGCCATGCAGCTGCTCACTCTACCTACTCCTGACAGTGTGAATACTAAGCATTGAAGTCAGAATATTGATGGTACTAAATATAAAGGACAAAATATCGAACAAAATAATAATAGGTAAGTACTTCTAGATTTTTATACCTACCTCCACACACATGTACTCATAGGCACATATCTCTTCGAGGTACGTAGATTTGGAGTTTGGAAGAGTAAATCTTTACTTCCCTATGTGCACCTACCTTTCAATATTTTTTCCCTCTGTATTCCGTCCTCGATATCTTTGTACCAAGATATTCAGGTCGATATTCAGTAGTACAGTCATGCCTGACAAAAGTAAGGTGTTGAAAAGCAGTGTTCTACGCGTTTCTTGAAATGAGTTGTAGCATTCGTGTCAAATGCATAGAAAATGCTTCAGAAGAAGGTAACATTAGATAAAGAATGATCATTGCCCTACCATCCTGGTCATTTGTGTTCGAGGAATATTACGTTTATCTTATCTATTATGTGTTTTTCAACCTGACCTTATTTATGAAATTCCTTGGTATGCACAGTGTTTTTTCCAAAACAAACCTTTATCAGGCGAACTCAAAGTTGTCTGTATTTGTTGTGGCCAGATATTGCTTGCCTTTGCTTTCTCCTGACATTTCTTTCAACCTACAGGTGTCTGTCTGAAAAACTGAGATTCATGCAGTGTGATTGCAGGTATTGCAAATTTAAGAACAAGGCAGATTTTTGTGTGCGTCTTTGAGGATAATTGTAAACAGAAGGGACCTCTTCCTTTTACAATTTTTGACAGTGTGGCGTAAAGTGAGAATCTGCATACATTTTGGAAGAGCTTATTCTATTGGCATGTCCACCCACCCCCTGTTGAAAGCTACTGAACTATTGCTCTCGTGCACAGGCTTATTAAATGTATTGTGATGTCTGTGCTAATGAGGTATGATCCTACTTTAGAACAGAATTGTATTTTAATTATCCAACCATCTTCTTTAGAAAGTGGTGTGATATGCATTGGTTCTAGGGGTACCTCAACGCTTTCAAAAATTGGCCACCTTGTTCTTAATGAAATATTGTGTGTATACATTATTTAAAAGATTCTAGATATTCTAAGACTGTTCCACTATTACATCTATAGTATTTATATTATTGGTATTATACTGTTTGCATATTGAAATGTGTTTTGATTTTATGATGAAAGGAGATATGCAGTTTGCTTTCGCCATCGGGGGCACGCTTCTGCCTACATGCATCTGTGAAGCACTTACAGTAGCGGACTTATCGACATTCTAGGAACAAAAACAGTAGATATTTCAAGTTTCAAACCTACTAATAAGCATTATGAGCATAGCGCTGGAAATAAAATCTCACAATATTAGGCACAATAATGACCTCACAAGAATCCACATTATATGGTATGGGACCTAGATGAGTGAAAAGGGGCATGTGGCTTCTGACCCTGATGTCATCATGATAAATAAATGTCCTGACCTATGAGTGACGTTTGTGTGTGTTCATCAGAAATCATGCCATTGCGGTGTAGTGAGATGAGTCTCAACCCAGTAGCAGCCGCAAAGTATGTAACACTAAAGTGCTTTCAGGAAGGTATTCGTAACTCTTCCTGCTGAGGGAGCTAGGTTTTATCTTTTAGATTGTTCATTGAGCAGCTTCCTAAAAACAGTAGGAAAAAGCAGAGAAAACGTGTATTTTGTAGGTTTGCCAAAAACGGTAGCCTCCCTCCTAAATCAGTAGGGTTGACATGTAAGGACCAGCTCAGGAGGGCTGCACGTTAAAAGGTTGACTGCCAGGTGGCTGTTGGCCCATTCTAGAAAGTCATATTTTTCCATTAGCGATGGCAGTATAGCAGTCATTGATGTCCTTATTATCTGATTGTAGTGCAGAACCACGAGGCAGGGTCCCTGGCTGTCAGCCAGGCCTCTACTGCTGTCATAAGTAGAGAAAAACTGATTTTATATATTGGTTACCATGGTGATTCTTGTTTCTCCTGATTTACTGGATGTGAAACCACATATTCTGCAGCTGAGGAGTTCACGATTCCCACATCATATTTCATGTATAATCCTTTGGCACTTTATCAACAGACGCCGTATTTACCAAAGTGAACTGTAGATGAACTGTGGAACTACGTTCAGAACAGTTTGTGTACAGTCATAAATGAGCCCAAGGTATGCATTGTGAAGATCAGATCCCCTCTCTTTCCTCCCCCACACACTTTAACAACACATTCATTATGAAAGAGAAGCCACTGTTGTGCTAACAGTGAATATTTGTAGTACCTTTCTGGGTTTCTTATGTAAAGTGTGTCTAACTGCAGATGAATGTACATGCTGAATCACGTTAATGCAGGCATGTGATAATGATATTAAATATCGCATAGGCTGGCGATACTCCAAAACCTTCGTCTATAATTGTTTGTCAGACAGACATTCCTGCACTAATGGCAAGATGTGAGTTCCTGCGTTTTACTGGGCTGACCTGAAGGGACTGCGGAGATCAGGTCTCGCAGCAGGTATTGCAGCTTTGTTGCTGACGCTGAGGCAATGTGCATGACGCGACGTGAATGAGAGAATGGTCATGGGCCTGGAGGGGAGAGAAGCGGTCAGTGCTCGACAAGTTCATGACATCAGTGCACTGACCGGAAGACAATGTGCAGGACCTGGTGAGCGAGCGCTTTGAAGAAAAGAGACCAGAGACTGAGTACGAGTGCCGTATCCCATGAGTGAGGAAATCCAAGGACCCATGACTGGGTGCCGGATCAAGTGAGTGCATGTCTCAATTATTCAGCTGGATTACTCCACAGTCACTCAGTGAAAACTTCAGACAGTCAGCCATTTCTGTAGTGGTAGCCTTTGGGCGACGTCTGACCATTGCATTCTCCCAACCTTGCTGTTTTGAGTAGCTGGCAATATCGGCTTGCTTGTTAAAGGCCCTGGATTTGATGCAGGTAGAGCCTTTAGCACTGCACATCTTAATCTTGCCACTCCTTTGCCATTGCAGTAGCACACCTCCTACTCCAGCAGACGAGTGCATGCAATCGGGACAGTAGTTTCCTAAAGCCTTTCCTGTGACATCAATTCATAGTACACCCGTCCAGTTGCCTTCATGTGATGCAGTAGTCCCCAGTAACTCGGTATTTGGCCTTGAAGCACAATCTGTAAGACCCAGATGTCTTGCATACCACTCAGCTTACACACTTCTTTTATCCTTGTAGGTCGGGCATTATCTTTTGTACTGTAGTCAAATGTTGTACATTCCACCTAGATGCGTTTGCTTCCTTCATACCTACCACTTCCTGTAAAGTTCACAGATGTTCCTGAAAGTATCTACTCTTTCGGATTCTGAGGAAACTGCTCTAGTCCCTGTGAGTGAGACACTGTAGAGTAGACAACCCACAAACTCACCTTCCGACTCCAAGTGACGCCTTATTTTTGGTTGGGCACCTGAAGTATTTTATTTTCGTAGCCACCACCTTTTCTAAGCGTATCCTTCTCCTCTCCTGGCATGCAAATAATAGTGTTTTACTTGTATGATTGTAGTGCAACTAAAACAAATTGTGGATTAGTGTGCAGGCAGTTAATGAACGTCCACCACAATGTAGCACTAATGTAGTTGAAAACTTGCAAAATGTAAATACAATGCCATAAACAGTCATATCCAATATACTTGAAGCAGTGATTTACAATAGATAAAGCCCCTTATTAAAAACTGCATCCACCATTATGAAATAATTATTTTATTCCGCAGCGAAGGACATTGATATTGTGAAAACCATTGACTACTCATTTTACGGTATTTAAACATTTTCCCTTTAAAAAAAAAAAGAAATATTGTGTATATCCCGATTCTGAATTATTACTGGAGTTATTTTCATATGACTTCATTTTTGTTTATTTTTGCGTTTTGTTTTGGGATATTGTTAGCGAATAGCATCTCAAGTTTAATCTAGTTATTGTTTTTTTGCTCAGGGTTACGTGCTATCTGCCTGTGGGTGAGGTGCTAATGAGGACATTGGATCAGACCTCTGCTTTTAAGAGACCGTTATTACCCATTAGTACCTTTAAAGTTTTGGTGTAGTTATTGATTACTGCCAAAAGGAAGATAGCTGACGTAGCTGAAATGATGTGGGAACCATTATTTCAAAGCAGATGCAGTACCAGGCCTTTTATCTATTTCCTCTCTGCCCTAAAAGTTAAATACTAGTCTGACGGCAGGAAGGTCCTTGAAGTAAAATTGCACTCATTGTTGCAAAAAGGTGACCAAAAGTGTTCCCAAAACCTTTAAGTACACAGTGTGACCTATGATTTTTGTTTAGAGTACTTCATGGAGTAAGAACTCTGGTCTCTAAAAAAAAAAATTACACTTTTTTTAATCTCCTTGATATGTCGTCAGTCCTCTCGTTGCTTTTATTACTTGTGACTATGTCCATGGGAACCTAATTGGTATTTATTTATGTTCTATATCATACTTTATAGAGATTGAGGTTATTAGAGGATATTTTATTACTTTTAATACATGGCCGTACCATGACCCTTCATATACACCTCTTAAATCCTTAGTGTCTTTCTCTTTCATGTTCATTGCAGATGAAGAACAAAAGCAGAATCTGTGATGAGAAATTAAACGCACCAAACAGTGTAAATATAAAATATTTTAGAATCCGTTTAATACAAATCAGGTTAAAAAATGCTCTAGAAATTTAGATAAAACCGTGAAATAGCTTACATACTGGTATTTCTTTTAGCCAAAATTGTTCACCACATAAACATCAAACTTTTCTGTTGACGCAAAATTCCTTCACACCATGCTCACTAATTGACTCCTCAGTCTAAAAATTTTTCCTGCGAACTGTTGGTTGTGCAAGAGAACAATGTATGGTTATGTGAGCCTGTCCTAAAAGTAGCTGTGGTGTGGCTCTATTCATAAATGTTGGGAGTCTGGTATGTTTTCTGATGAGGGAGGAGGAGATGGCTTTGGATTAGTGATTTATGAAGTCCTCAATAGGACATACACACTCCCCCCTTCATTGGCTTCTGCCTTCCCTTCTTTCATCTTCTGAGTAGCAGAGGAAATTCTATATATCTAGAGTGCCACTAAAGCAACTTTATCAACGAAAAGAAGAACCACGTTCGTGAAGAAACATTGTTAGCAAAATCCACGAATGTCTGTCACTGCTAGCCCAATGGCCACAATCATTGTGGGTACAGAAAATGTACCCCATTAGTGAGGACAGATCTTCAGTGCTTACATATCAAGTCTGCCAATCATTCTGGGGAGATTTCCCATCATGTAAGGGATCCATACTTGCCTTTTCAATGAATGTCTGTAAACATTTCCCCGGTGTTCTTTCATGCCAGACATGATGGCGGACTAGGCACCATAGATTTGGTGGATGACTTATCACAGTGCTAGTAAAAGTTAACTTTTAAGCTTGGTTGAGCAGGAATAGTCACTCTCCTGCCATATTGAGTACTGTAAATATGTTGGCTGTTCAGCTAGACGTGCTGATGGGTACTCTGTACAATTTTTTTAGAGTCTCCATTTATCCTAAACGTTATGCCATTACTTCCTACAATCTGATGAATTTCTAAGAAATAATGGAGTCCGCTTTCGATTTCTGTTGGCAGTAATGTATTTTAAGAATGATTTACTCCGCAGACACACAAGATGCCACTTGTACCGAAAAAGTAAGTGATGCTGGCAGAAATGAACTTTGCTGATGCCAGTGAATCACTTCTGTGACAAATATTTACTCGGTAGGGAGAAAGGATTATTATAAAAAGTTGGCATTCAAAACAAAAAATATCATTCAGCCCTATTATACTTAGGAACAATGTTCATGCCAGCCCCAAGTGCCAACAAATAAGTATGAAAATATGAAAAAAATGAATTCTTCATAATTTTTTATGTAACTTTAATTTCGATCAGTGAGATTCTTTAGGAGATGTGCTTCATGCTGGAAACGGAATGAAAGTGGCAACATCTGTTTTTGTGACTGTTCCTGGATGCTTTTTAAAGGTTAATACTTATACGACTTCCTGGTGTGTTGTATTGACTTGTATTGATACAAAGTAGGTACATACAATTCTGGATCTATTTATTAACCTGAAGTTCAAAACTTAAATTTCCATGACTATGGCACTTATCTTCTTAGGATTATAAGGTTTTGCACAAAACACTTGCATAAATCTCCACTATCAGCATATACCCCTACCCACTCTGATAATCGCAATGTGGATTTCATCATCACTTCATAGAAGTAGCTGAAGTTCTGCATAAGCAAAGTGGCGGTTGGCATTGGAAGAATATGGCATGGACAAGTATGAGTTTTGTTGTCTGGGTAAGTATACCTGGTGTGTCTTAGTACTCAAGGGAGCGAGACTGGCAGGTTTTAAAAAGAGTTTACTGTCTTGCTGTAAATGAGCTTTCCATGTCGGTAGCCTTGGCCTACCTTTGGTAGCTTTGTCTCGGCAGTGCAGCAAACGGTGAGATATTGTACAGGAAACTCACCAAACAATATTATAGCCCAAAACGAAACTGAATTAAAAAGATCAATATTTTACTAGCAAAATGCCACATAAATGAAGGAAGGAGGTAAGGGATTCTATATATACTAAAGATGAAAACCCATTGCCAGAAGAAATCATCAACAGTTCAAAGTAAATCCCTGAGAAGTTGGTACAAACATCAGATCGAAAAGAACCCTGTCGACTCAGCACAACTTAAGTGCAGCCCCTGATTTTTAGCAACGGGTCCCATTGTCCTTCCATTGCTTCACAGGGTTAACTGGGACTGATTTGTTGTGTAGCAGCCTTCCTGTTCTAAAACAAGACATTTGAGCTTTAGCCACCGTATGACTCAAAAAGGAATCTTCAAATCAGGTTTCAGATTTCCCATATCAAAAAAAGATTCCTGGAGATTCTACTTGGGACCCTTCCTTTAATGGTTGTGGAGTAAGTTCTTTTAGGCATATACAGTTGTCTTAGTTTTTCCTCTAACAGTAAAAATAGAAATGTTTCCTCCTTCAGGTAGTGCAGAGAACCTTAGAAACCTCTAAATCATTACCCGGCCTAGCCCTCATGTGTCTTACTTGCTGGTGTCCTGCAGTGTGATATGTCTCAACTGCTGATTTGATATATGGTTGTGGAAACCTCACCGAACCTATCCTGAAAGAGATGGCAAAAACGTAACTAATCAATTACCCCCCCAATACCTAGTCCCATTAAACTACAGGGCAAATCTCATTTCTGTTAAACATTTAAGGTCAAAGCCTTTTATAGGATGTGGAGACAAAATCCAGCTGAGTCTACAGTGGACTAAGAAAAGATGTGAATAAAACTCAAATGTGGCCAGGCGTTTCATGCTGTACAATTTACATAGGGTTGACAATAGGGATTTAGAGGATGCATTTGCCCTGATGAATTCCTTGGACCTCTGAAGGACCTCAAACATGTTGGCATAACACTGAACACTGGGGTTCTGTTTTGTTTTATTAATGTAATTGAGAGTGAGCAATAAAGTTCAGAACAATCACCCTCTACACCTTCTTAACTTTCCAGATCTCTATCCCCAAGTTCATTGCTTAATTGGCAAGCACATTCACTCCTCCATTCTAAGAGCTCCAGGGGAGCCCACTTTGAGTAACTTTCATGTCTCCATGGTGAAGGAGGGGGTCTGATGATGAAGCATTTCACTTCTGTGAGTGAAGGCCTTCATCCTTTTTAAGAAAATAACTATAAAGTGTGTCTTTACTCTGCAGAGACCAAGTTCTCGGAGTGTGGGCTTCCTAGTACTTTACCATATTCTTTCTGGTGTGTTAGGTACTCTAGTGGGTAATATGATCAGGTGGATGTACTTTTGACGTCATCTGCGGAGCTCCTCAATCTCTCCCCTTCTTTGTACATAATTGCAGCACATGGGTTGAGCTGCGGGAGGGAATTGGAGGGCACTTCTTAAGACCATCAGGGAATGTGTAAGCCGATTTAGATAGAATAGAGACACTGCTAATAGACATTCCCTAGATATTAACCAAATAAAAAACGCCCTCCGTGGGGCAATGCTGGCAGAATACATGAAGGCAAAAGCTGCCACAACCTGCTAAATGGTATCCAACAAACCTAGAATATTTCTAGACGAACCATGACTGGTCTCTATCATGGAAGTGCACTTGAGACTGGATAATTATAATAATCAACACTGCAAAAAGATAATGTAATTGCCTCCTAATTAAGATCACATAAAAGGAATGGAATATTAGAGCTATAGTCTCCTGCAACCTACAAGAGGTTGAAAGAATCAACAAGCTAAAAGAAGCATTGGCATAGCCAATAGGTCTCGCCTTTGTGACCTTATAAGTGTTTAGCCAGAGCTATTGGCTTTGGCAATGTTTTTAAGCTATGATGCTTAGTGATACTGAGGTGGTGGTGCTGTATTGGTGCTTAGGTGTAGTGGAGTGTGCAGTGATGCTGAGTTGTTTTGCTGAAGTGATGCGGATGTGGTGCTGCACTGATGCTGCGTTGGTGCTGAATTGCTTTTGAGGTAGGGTTGTGCTGGTGCTGAATTATGGCTGCGCTGGTGCTGAGGTGGGGCTGTGTTGGTGCTGCGGTGTGGCTGAGGTGGGGCTCTGTTGATGCTCAGGTGGTGCTGCACTGGTGCTGAGGTGGTACTGCGCTAATGCTGATTTGGTGGTGCAGTTGGTGCACTGGTGGTGGTGAAGAGATGAGGAGGTTGTGCTGTGCTGATGCGGAGATGGTGCTGCTTAAGTGGTGTTTGCTGATGAGGTGGTGCTGAGTTGGTTCTGCACTGGTGCAGAGGTGGTACTTAGTGATACTGAAGTGGTGCTGAGCGATGATTAGGTGATGGTGCTGTCTTGGTGCTTGTGTAGTAGAGTGATGCTGAGTTGTGGTGAGGTAATGCTGATGTGGTGCTGCGCTGATGCTGAAGTGGTGCTGAAGTGTGCTGAGGTGGTGCGTTGGTGCTGCGCTGATGCTGTGCTGGTGTAGGAGAAGGTGAGGGATTGTGTGTGCTTTTAACTAGTGGGGGAGAGGGCCAGGGGAGGAAGCTTGTACTCTTTTGCAGATTGCTGTATATTAAAGCTTTGGAAAATGTTAGATGGGCTGGGGAGAGGTCACCTTGACTTAGACATGCACATTATCAAATACACTTATGGTGTGCGCTTGTAACAATCTATAGGCGAAGGTGAGGGAAGGAAGCTTGCAGTACAATACGATTGTTGGGGATACATAGTTTAAATATGTTAGCTGAGTTGTGGAGAGGTCACCCTTCAGTAGTAATCTGCAGTGGAATTAATAGGGAGAGGTCACCCCTCAGTAGTAGTCTGGAGTGGAATTAACTAAACCTGTGGGTATTTATTTGTGAAATATTTACATCCACACAGTAAAGTGGTGTTCCGGTACGAAGTGTGAACTCCGAAAAGCTTGCAACCTTGCACGCTCCAAACTGCAAAGTCTTAAATTGTAAAGTTTGAAAGTGCACAATGCGTTAGGGCGCTGTTTAGCCAGCTTGAATGTAACACTGAAGCGATCCCAAAAAGAAATTAAACTTGAGGTGGGCTGGGGAGAGGTCACTATAATTTAAAAATCCTTGTTTGAAAATGTTAGCGATGCTTTGGAACATGAAAGCAATGCTTACATTAATAACCATAAATACAAAACCACTCCAACCTGTGCAGCTCTTAGTGCACAAAGCAGTTGTGTACAGTATAATTAAAATACTTTCGGAGGCCAACAGCTTTACACGAGCACAAGTTACATTACAGGTCATTCCGTGCAACTTACAGGTGTCCATTCCAAAAATGCAGTTAATTGTCCCGGGGATCCGTGTGTAAACTGCAGGTGCACATATTCATTTCCTGGTAAAATAACTCATAACTGTGTGCACTATACGCATCTGTACGTCTAGAGTGGTCCGTGGAAAAAAACCTCGCAAGCCTTGCCTTCATTACTTGTTCTTCTGTGGTTAAGGAGATGCATGCATTGGAATGGTGCAGTAATTACACATTAAGTTTTAAAGTGTGGACAGTTAGCTGCCAGCTGTTGGTGTAATTACATACATTGATTGACTTGCATACCTTGAATATACATAGAGAGCTGAAGAATGTAAACTCTGCTCTATCTCGGCTGCCTCAGTCACCAGTTAAATGTAAAGCAGCGGCCGTGTTATTGTTTCTCCTTGATGCACTACTACCCAGTGTGCAGTGAGGAGGGGCAGTATCCGGCTTTGTTGCCAGTGACTCCACGCCTGCCCGGCCAGGACACTGCTGTGATAAAAGTATTACTCATTGTTTTGGATTCGGGTGTTTGAGGAGAAGGGAGGAGCTGAGGAGGGCAGTGGCTGGATCCTGCCGGCTGCAGCTGCACAGGGCACATTTAAGGTGGTAGTGTGCCGGTTTCCCGGTGTCGCTGGGATGGGTTGAGGCCTCAATCTGACACGTTTCATTGAATATATTATGCTTAAGATAAACAATGTGCTGGCACAACCAAGTTAGAAAGTGGTTCCTATTTTTATCGGAGGAATCCTTTGGTCTCTGGGGTTAAAGGTGAAATCTGAAAGTTGCTGCAATTACTTACATACATTTCTGAATTTAATGCTGTTATGAGCGGCTGTTTCAAGTGCACCACCACCGCTTGGATTCATCACACCTCTGACGTGCCTTTTAACAGCACTTGAGCAGCGCTTGCACACAGCTGCCGCCCGTTCGTCTCCTCTGGTGCATATTTGTAATTAGTCAGCCGGCCTGCGCGATGGGTGTGCATTAAATAAGACACTCCAAAGCAGACCCCTCCCACCTCCCACATGCAAGTCATTTGCCAGCAGGCTATGTTGTTCCTCTATGCGAGACATACTGGAGGGAGGAGAGGCACTCGAGGAGATGAGCCAGCGGCAGCTGTGTGCAAGCGCTGCTCGGGTGTTTTCAAAAGGCACTTAGAGGTGTGATGTTTTCCACTTAAAAAGAATGAAATTGTGTATGCACGTAGGTTAAAAAGTGTGACGCCCCGCACCTGGACCCTTATAGCACTAGTGTGGAACACGTTGTGTCCTACGAGTGCAGTCACATACCGAGCCGGGAGGAGGGGCCATCCCGCGCAGTGAGAGTAAACAAAACAAGCATTTGCAATGCAATAGGACTCGCATTTACGCGAGACCTATTGCATTGCAAACTGGAGTGCAGGCGGGGGCAAGGGGGCGAGAAGGCACGAACAACCGGAGGGGGGAGAGCAGTCACGGAAAGAAAAGAGTGCTCATGCAACACTCGAAGTAAAGGGGCAAGTAGCCACGGAAGATATGGGCGGAGAGTGAGGGAATCTTGTCTCCCCATACTGGACTACTGCATGCCTCGCAGAGCGAGCAGCGCATGCGCGCTGCCGCTAAAGCTCGACCTAAAAATGATTGTTGACAAATGTTCCTATGAGGTTTCTTACCCCTACATTAAGGACGGATACTATACTAAACCACTGCAATGTAGGAGAAAAAAATCTAAATGGACAGCTACCCTGCAGAACTGGACATTGAGTTCAATTGAGGGGAGCAGTGATGAGGAATTCCAGGGAAACCTGGCAGTCACATTCAACCAGCCTATTCCATGACAACCTCCTTATACACTGTATGGTGCCCCTGGCCAAGACACCAAGGGCCTTCTTTAGAATGAATACGTGACGGGGAGGAAGAAAACGGGCAGGAACAAGTACCAAGTCATCTGGGAAGACAGTCTACCTATGTCTACTCGGAGCAAAGAGAATGAACATAAACCTAAAAGATTCTAGTTGCTAATTTGAGTAAGATCTTTTTTTACTGACACACGGTTATGTATTTTGAACAAGATATAGTGATTTGTTCCCAACCATGTCGTGTTTCTTTCAGCCCAAGGACTGAATTACACAATTTATACCACAACATCAAACTTGAATTCTTTATTGCAAACCAGGATAATGCCCGATCTAACAAGACCGGCGCAGGATTATAGAGAAAATCTATCTTTGTGCCACCTCCAAGTGCAGTGCCACCAGAGGATGAAAAGTTTGAAAAGGCTGTGTTAAAGGACTTGGACATTTTGAAGAGACATTAGAAAACAGGTCCACAATAGAAAGACAGCCTCTCTCTTCCCTCCTGAGCAATAAACAAATAGTCATAAAACTGGCCAATAAAGGTGATCCAATTGTCCTGATGGACAAAAATGACTAGAGGTTTGAATGTTTGTCTACTCAGCAATGAGTTGCAGCGGGGTGGTGGTCTAAACAAGAGGTCACTTTGTAGTTACTGTAAAATCCACAATCCCGTATTTTTATATCCTACCAAATATTGATAAAGCTTTACACCATATGTAGGTAGATCATTCGTATCAGAAACTGGACCCATTCTGGAATCAATTTCACAATTTTGTGACTCCCTTCTTCGAGCTGTTTAAAAAAATGCCCTTATTCCCAAAGGAAGGGCATTCTGAAAATGATAAAAAGATCTGAATTTCTATTCAGACAATAATTTGCTACTTCCCGTTAATGTGGAATCCTTTTATAGTACAATTCTGCAGGAGGCAACATTAAGGGTAGCAGACCATATTTTGCAATAATTTGTTTGGCAACATCAGGCACATATGTCCTTGATGATGACACTAGCAAAAATTGCTTTGACCAAGAATCTTTTCCAGTTTGATAACTCATACTTGCTGCAGGCCGGGGGCAGTACTTTTTACCCAAGACTGGACTGTTTGTATGTGCGTGACTTTAGGATGAAGTGTATATGTGCAACGTGATCCCCTATTTTACAAAAGGATAAGACTCTGGAAAAGATAGTATCGATGATGTGTTTATAATCTGTCACATAAATACAGAGGAAGCAATGTCATTTGTCTCCTGGTTGAATGTACTCGAGCCACACTTGAAATTTACTCGACACATTGATATGAATAAAAAACATTTTGGGACGTTAGCATTAGGACAGAGGATTGCAGCCTCATTAGTGAAGTATATATCTGAAAGAGACACGTTAGTGACAGATTCCTTACCTTAGAATATCCCCAGGCGTCAGGCTGGATCCGGAAAGTTTTTGCGTAGCAGTACCCTTGCGCGTCGGTAGGCGGCGTCGTGCGGCTCCGCGTCCGTCATCGGCGTCGTGATCGCCGGGATGACATCGCGGGCAGTACTTAGACGCCGCCCCTGCGCGCTGATGTCAGTTCTTCTTTTTCCGCGCCAGTAAGCGCAGATCCGGGAAGAGCAGTGCCCTAGTCAATTTTTGACTAAATTTTGGGTGATTTTTTCACTGTTTCTTTTCGAGTCATCTCGACTCCTAGGTGTCGGAAGGGATGCCCGGCTTCAAGCCATGCGACGTCTGTGGTCGAATGATGTCGATCACAGACCCGCACTTAGAGTGCCTCTACTGTCTCGGCCGAGACCACGACACGAAGTCGTGCCCTGACTGCCGGGCCTTACACCCGAAGGCTTTGCGAGAGCGGTCTCGAAATCTCCTCCGCGCCGCACCAAGCCCCGGTCCCGTGAGAGGTCGAGGGGCCGGTCGTGGAGCCCCCGCCGGTCGTCGGAGTCCAAGTCTTCGCACTCCTCGGGTAAGTCGAAGCACAAAAAGTCTAAAAAGCATCATCGCTCTAAGACTTCGCCTCGCCGGTCTCGTGACTCGGCTGAGGCCCCTGTCGGCACCGTCCCCGCCCCCGCGGCCTCGGACGTGCCTGTGGAGCCGCCCCCGCATTACCCGTCCTTTCCGGTTTCGGGGGCGACTCCGGCCCAAATACAGGAATTCCTGTCGGCCATGGCCCGCCTCTTCGGGCCTCAAGGTCCCTCCGATGCGCCTTCGGGCCCCGCGGGCTCTGAGTGGGGTTGCTCCGGCGTCGCCGACGACTCCGGTCCCGGCGTCGCCCGTCCCGCCAGCCTTGATCCCGGCCTCGGCTCCGGCACCGGCCTCGATCCCGGCTCCGGTGGTACCGCGACCCCGATCGACGCCGGTTGACCTAACCACGCCTCCGCCGGCGCCAATGTCCCCGGTGCCGTTCCTGACGCCGCCCGGGGCTCCGGGCGGCGTCGCTCCCCGGTTCTCTCCGGTTCCAGACATGGAGCCGGACCGACGTCGCTCGACGCCGGCTCCGGCGCCGATGAGACCTTGGGTCCCAGATGTCCCTCCTCCTCCATATTTTGAGCCAGAGGAGGACCAGGAGAGCTGGGAGGGGTCGGAAGACCCTCTCACACAGCAGTGAGAGTATGATCAGGACTGGGCAGAGGAACTTGGGGATGCCAGTGGTCTGGACACTTCTCCTGACTCTGGCATGCTGTCTCCTCCTTCCGTGGCTACGGAGGAGGGAGCAAATTTCGTAACGGTGTTGCGTAGAGCAGCTGGAGCCTTACACCTCCAATTGCCTACTGTGGCTGTCAGGACTAATCTCCTGACGGAAGTGCTTCAGCCGGCAGCTACCTCCTCGGAGCCATTGCTGCCGTTTAATGATGCACTGTCTGACGTTCTTTTGGGCACCTGGTCCAAGCCCACCACAGGGGCTCCTGTGGATAGGAACGTGGCCCGACGCCATCGCCCTGCTCCGGGCGACCCCTTGTTTCTCTCTCAACATCCCACCCCCGAGAGCTTGGTTGTCCAAGCCTCTGCCTCCCAAACCGCCTTCCCTACCGCCCCTCCGGATAGGGAATCCAAACGCCTGGACCAATTTGGGAAGAAGGCCTATTCTTCCTCCAGTGCTGGCTTGCGGTCCGTCAACACCGCTTGCCTTTTGGGCCGATATTCCCACTCTCTGTGGGATTCGGTGGCGGCCGTTTTGCCCCAGTGTTCTGAGGAGGTCCAGACACTGCTTACCCGCACCATTGCGGAAGGTAGGGATGCGGCAAAGTACACCATACGTTGTGGCCTTGATACCGCCGACTCACTGGGCAGATCGCTTGCAACGACGGTGGTGCTGCGTCGCCACGCCTGGCTGAGAACAACTGGTTTCTCGGGTGATGTCCAGAATACACTCATGGACATGCCCTTTGATGGAGTCGGTCTTTTTGGTTCCAAAGCAGACCATGCGCTGGAGCGTTTTACGGACTCACGGGCTACTGCCAAGTCCCTGGGCCTTTCTGTTGTGCGCCCTCCGCTAACCTCTGCTTTTCGCCCCTTTCGTGGCCAAGGAAGGGGCGCCCAGTCACGTCCGCTGCCCAGCCACCGGCCCGCGCAGCAAGCGTCTTCGCGTGGCCGAGGACGTGGCTACCACCGTGGCGGTTCGGGCAACCAGCGTGCGGGTCAGGCCACCAACTCCGCCCCGTCCGCGGCCTCCAAGCCCTCCTAGTCCTTCCTTTCAGGTGCACAGCACGCCAGTAGGGGGCAGGGTCCGCCATCACCTTCACCACTGGCGTGCCATCACCTCGGACAGGTGGATCTTGGACATTGTCCGGAGGGGCTACTCCCTCCCCTTCAAGACCACCCCCCCAGCCATGCCACCTCAATTCCACCGCATGTCAGGGGATCACTTGGTGCTTCTGCAGAAGGAAGTCACGGCCCTCTTGGCCAAGAGGGCCATCGAGCATGTTCCGACCCCAGAAGTAGGACGTGGTTGCTACTCCCACTACTTTCTGGTGCCCAAAAAGGACAAGGAGCACATGCGTCCTATCTTGGACCTCCGGAACGTCAATCGCTTCCTCCGGAAGGAGAAGTTCAAGATGCTCATCCTAGCTCAGGGCTTGACTGCCCTCGACCCTGGAGACTGGTTGGTAGCGTTGGACTTGCAGGACGCTTATTTTCACATCCCCGTCCTGCCCGCCCACCGGCGTTACCTGCGGTTCACGGTAGGCCTCGAGCATTTTCAGTTCACCGTGCTCCCCTTTGGCCTTACAAGTGCCCCTCGGGTGTTCACGAAAGTGATGGTGGTGGTCGCAGCTCATCTGCGCCGGGCAGGGGTTCCAGTCTTCCCCTACATCGACGACTGGCTGCTGAAGGCGGGCTCGTCCCAGGCAGTCGTCTCCCACCTCCAGACTACGGCCGAACTCCTGCACTCGTTGGGGTTCTCCATCAATGTGCCGAAGTTGCATCTGATTCCTTCTCCACAGCTCCTTTTCATCGGAGCAGTTCTGGACACGACGCAGTTTCGGGCCTATCCTCCCGAACGGCGAGTCCGGGATATTCAGGCTATGATTCCGATATTTCAGCCTTTATCCTGGGTTTCGGTACGGATGACCCTGAGGCTGCTGCTGGGCCTCATGGCCTCCTGCATCCTGCTGGCCGATCATGCCAGATGGCATATGCGGGCTCTGCAGTGGGACCTGAAGTTCCAGTGGGCGCAGCACCAGGGCAACCTGTCCGATCATGTCCAGATCTCGGAGGGGACTGCAAAACAGTTGCAGTGGTGGCTCTCGAACCGGCAATGGGTCATGGGCAGATCCCTCTCCCTTCCCCAGCCAGAGCACACAGTTGTGACGGACGCGTCCCTTCTGGGATGGGGCGGTCACATGGGAGAGGCGGAGATCAGAGATCTCTGGTCTCCGGCGGAGTCCCGGCTCCATATCAACCTTCTGGAGCTCCGGGCGATCCGACTTGCACTCAAGGCATTCCTTCCCTCTGTCAAAGGGAAGGTAGTGCAGGTGTTCACAGACAACACCACCGCCATGTGGTACTGCAACAAACAAGGCGGGGTGGGGTCGTGGACCCTCTGTCAGGAGGCTCTGCGCCTCTGGACATGGCTGGAACATCAGGGCATGTTCCTGGTGGTTCAACACCTGGCAGGTTCCCTGAACGCCAGGGCGGACGAACTCAGCCGCAGGTGCATGATGGATCACGAATGGCGTCTTCACTCGGAAGTGGCACAAGGACTCTTTCTACAGTGGGGAGAGCCTTGGTTAGATCTATTCGCCACCGAAGAGAACGCGCAATGTCATCAGTTCTGCGCGTTGAAATTTCCAAGGCGGCAATCGCTCGGCGACGCTTTTCGTCGTGAGTGGAGTTGCGGTCTGTTGTACGCTTTTCCGCCTATACCACTTCTACCCAGAGTGTTGAAGAAGATTCGGCGCGACCGGGCCCAAGTCATCCTTGTGGCTCCGGACTGGGCTCGAAGAGTTTGGTATCCCGAGCTACTCAGTATGAGCGTCGATCCCCCGGTCCGTCTGCCTCTTCGGGAGGATCTTCTGTCGCAGCAGCAGGGACGGTCCTCCACCCGAACCTGTCCAGCCTCCACCTGCTTGCGTGGAGATTGAGCGGCGGCAGTTGATTCCTTTCGACTTGCCTCCCGAAGTTTGTGATGTGATTCTGGCAGCCAGGCGTCCCTCCACTAAGGTGGTATACTCCTGCAGGTGGAACAAGTTTGTGGCATGGTGCACAGCAAAGGCTGTGAACCCTCTCTCTGCCCCTCTTTCTGAGGTTCTTCTGTTCCTTCTTTCCCTGGCCCAACAGGGTTCTGCCCTGGGTACCATCAAGGGCTATCTTTGTGCCATCTCGGCCTTCCTCAGGCTTCCTGATCAGCCCTCCCTTTTCAAGTCCCCTGTTGTTAACAGGTTCCTAAAAGGCATTACACACCTCTTCCCTCCTGTTCAGTTTGTGATGCCTCAGTGGGACTTGAACTTGGTTCTTACCTTTCTTATGTGCGCTCCCTTTGAGCCTCTACATAACTGTCCTCTTCGTCTTCTGACTCTGAAGACAGCCTTTCTGGTGGCCATCACCTCCGCTCGGCGGGGTGAGTGAGCTCCAGGCTCTATCATGCAAACCTCCCTTTCTGTCTGTCCATCCAGACAAGGTTGTTCTTAGGACGCGTCCGTCCTTCTTGCCAAAGGTGGTTACTGCCTTCCACATTGGGCAGACCATCACTTTGCCCACCTTCTTTCCGCATCCTTCCAGAGAGGAAGAGAGGCTCCACCGTCTGGACCCAAAACGTGCGCTTTCCTTTTATATCAACCGCACACCACACTTCCGGGTGGATGACCAGCTCTTTGTTGGCTACGTGGGCGCCAAAAAAGGTCGGGCGGTGCACAAGAGAACCATCTCCCGCTGGGTAACCTTGTGTATCAAAGCCTGCTATTCTTTGGCTAAGAAGGAGCCTCCTGTTGGGCTGCGTGCCCATTCCACCAGGGCAACGGCTGCTACCACGGCTTTAGGCCGCGGTGTTCCGCTGCAGGATATCTGTCAGGCAGCTACGTGGGCCTCGCTGCACACGTTTACAAAGCATTACTGCCTTGACAGTCAGGTCCGGAGGGACGGCTTCTTTGGCCGTTCTGTCCTCCGGGACTTCCTTGTCTCATCTTTGTTCGCAGACCCACCACCGGGGTTGGTATTGCTGGGGTATCTATTCTAAGGTAAGGAATCTGTCACTAACGTGTCTCTTTCAGATGCACAAGTCACTAACTTGTGTAACGATATATCTGTAAGAGAC
This sequence comes from Calotriton arnoldi, assembly GCA_963921515.1. Lineage (NCBI taxonomy): Eukaryota > Metazoa > Chordata > Amphibia > Caudata > Salamandridae > Calotriton > Calotriton arnoldi. The sequence continues at coordinate 808,865 of CAWUFW010000877.1, read as the reverse complement.
AGTAGTTAGTGACAGATTCCTTACCGCCCCACCCATCCTCCCCATTCTGCAAACTGATTTCTAGGGTTAAGGACATCCCTTTCAGGGCCCTAGTATTTTTCAGACACCTATGTCAGCTTCTTGCATGGCTCTGCGTTCCTGGTGCGGAAAGTCGTGTACAGAACTGACGTCAGCGCGCAGGGGCGGCGTCTAAGTACTGCCCGCGACGTCATCCCGGCGATCACGACGACGGACGCGGAGCCGCACGACGCCGCCTACCGACGCGCAAGGGTACTGCTATGCAAAAACTTTCCGGATCCAGCCTGACGTCTGGGGATATTCTAAGGTAAGGAATCTGTCACTAACTACTGTCTCTTACAGATATATCGTTACACAAGTTAGTAACTTGTGCCACAATCCAAAAAACAAGAACTCTCTCCTGTCATTCGATAGCCATCATTCATTCTCCTTAAGGTAAAGCCACTGTCAACAGCAATGCTGCCTCCCTACAACTGTGTGACAACCTTTCCAACTTCTTCTACAGCAACATCGCAAAAATCTACAGGAACTTTGCATAGCAACCCAACCCCAGAGAAATTGTTGCTAACCTGCCCACTACCAACCAAGATGGCCACCTCACCGAATGGATAACCCTCACCAGAAATGAGACAGAGGTAATCACGCGGACCATCCACTCAGCCGCCCCAACGGACCCATGCCCCCACTGCATCTACATTCTGGGAACATCACCAATCCACACAATCCTGAGCCACATCATCAATACCTCTGTCACGTCCGCCACTTTTCCAGATGAATGGAAACTTTCAGAAATCAACGCCCTCCTCAAGAAGCCCACAGCTGATCCAAATCAACTTAGTAACTTCCGACCGATCTTCCTGCTCCCCTGTCGAGCCAAAGTGATTGAGAAGGCCCTTAACAAACAATTCAACCCATCTCGAACCTCATCATCTTCTAGACAACACTCCATCAGGATTCCAGAAGAACCACAGCCCCGAAACAGCGGCCCTCATCCTGCTTGATCTCTCTGCGGCCTTCGACACTGTCTCCCATAACACCCTCATTAGACGACTCCATGAAATTTGCATACGTGGATCTGCTCTCAAATGGATCTGTTCCTTCCTCATGGGAAGAACCCAAAGGGTCAGGCTGCCACCCTTCACATCAGAGACCAAGAGATTGATATGCAGAGTCCCACAGGTATCTTCCCTCAGCCCTACCCTTTTCAACACATACATCACACCACTCGCCAACATCATCCAATCACAAGACATCCCCATCATCTCCTGTGCCTATGATACCCAACTCATCCTCTCCCTGATGGACGAGACAACCACCACCATGACCAACTTCACCAACTACATGACCATGGTAGCAGACTCGATGCGCACTTGCTGCCTGCAGCTCAACTCCAACAAGTCGGAAGTACTGGTCTTTGGCCACAAGTCCTCCCCATGGGACTCCACCTGGTGGCTGTTGAAGCTAGGACCCACAGACCACGCAAGAAATCTAGGGACCATCCTAGATGACAAGCTCAACATGACTGCTCAAGTCATTGCAGTGTGCACCTCCTACTTATACATCCTGCACATGCTACGAAATGGTTGCCTCAGAACACCAGATGGACTGTCACACAAGCACTCCTCACCAGCAGGTTGGACTTTGGCAACACTCTCTACACCGGAATCTCCAAACAATTGCTAAACAGACTCCAGACCATTCAGAACACCGCTGCAAAACTCATACTCGAACTCCCACGCGGCACCCACATCACACCTCAAGAAGCTTAACTGGCTTCCCAGTCACATGTGCAGCCAATTCAAACTTCTCACGCACACATACAAATCCCTACACAACACAGGACCAGAATACCTGAACAACCGCATAATTTTTTACCAACCCACCAGATGCCCACGTTCTGATTCACTCTACCTCGCACACATTCCCCACATCTGCAAAAGCATCCTCCTCACTTCTTGAGTTCCACAAAAAGCTGACGACCTGTCTCTTTATATAAGCACCTTGGGTACCACACACCTGCCCAAGTGCCTGGATACTCTCTCAGGTGAATATTGCACTACACAAATCAATATAACATAGCATAACATGAATGAATGAAAGGCCATTTGTTGAGCGCACAGCTACTTCCAGGGAAGCGTTCTAGTGCACTCCCTGGCAGGAGAATCTATCCTTTACACAATTCCCAACAATGTAAAGGAATTGTTACAATTTGACAGCTTATGAAGTACAATCACAAGACTTATCAAAAAAATAAGGGCTAGGGAGAACACCAATAAAATCATACAGCAAAGCAGAAAAAGGGTGAGAAACACTAGGGATGCCCTACTTGAAACCATGGCAAAAGAAAAATCCAAAAGATTGACCACTGTCACAACTTTTTGCCACTATATAACAAGATAAAAAAGCTAATTGACAATCACTGTAATGTCCTAAATGTGGGTAACATAGACCTAGAGAAACCTCTGTTTTCTTCAAATGAGGGAAAAGATTTCAAGATTATCTGATTGCTACTTTGACCTAGAATAAGTGAAAAAGAACAGCCAAAGGACCATGTGGACTCTTCCAAAAGTAGTGAGGTACTGTACATGTGGCATTTATATGGTTTGCAAATTCTCCTCCCATACCAGAAAACTAAATGTTGGGCTAAAATACCCTTGGATTCAAAAAGTACTAGTATTCGATCTTCCGTGTTGTCATGTCTGTGTAGCATAAGACACATATATCTGTGCCTTAAGCTACATAGCCATGACAACACGGAAGGTGAAATCATGCATCAATGAGCATAAGAGTAGCATCTGACAGGGCGAAAAAAACAACTGAGTTAGTGAGACATTTAAAGAAAAAAACACAACACTGATTGGAATCTCATTTGATCTGTTGTAGAACAGGTTTTTCGATCGAAGGTTGTGCTTCTATTGAAGTACAATCAATGCTATGTGTTCCAAAGTAAGAGAGAACTAGAAGGCCTTGATGAAGAGATTTAATTAAATTATGAATCGGTGTTGGGTTACAGTGTTCAGCATGCTAAGGAGTTTGTCTAACAACGTGATCGCAAATTCACAGTGCCCCTAGAAAGAATCAGTTGCACCACTGATTTGATTTATCATTGAGACTGGCCTCCTTTCACATAGATGAGTTCTATACCACTGATTGCCTACTGATAATATATAAACAAATTCACCATCAATTTCTTCATGGAAGGGTTGTTTCTGTTACTTTTACAGGAACACACACTTAAATCACTGTAAAGGACCAGTCTGGCTCAGGAATTTTATAGTCAAGGAAAATGCCATTATTGTGGTAATACTTCTCTCACAATATGATGCATGCCAGAGAGTCTTGACTTAGCTTTTTAATAACATACATATTCTTTTATAGAGTAATGTAAAGCTCATGAATAATGACATTTTTCAACCAATACAAAGGACATTCTGTAGTTATATATGTCCCCAAAAAGGTGTTTGATCACTTATTTCAGTATTATAACAGGAAAAAATGCACTTGACCAGTAACTCGCCATAGAACCATAGCAACTTCCACTATGAAGTACTGAACATTCCATTTGCGATATGGCAACTGATTTTCAGACCCAAGACTAAAGGGTCTGCTGTGATGGCATGTCATGCATGTCACGTGCAGACTGCAAAATTCAAAGGCTGGTACAATATAGTTCTTAAAAAGTGTGTATCAGAGTGAAGTCTCTACCGTGCGGCTGACCTTTGGGACCCGTGTCCTGAATGATTAGCAGAAATGTACCCGCTAGTGAGCTTTGAAAGGAGCGAACCTCACCCACTTATTGAAACGTCTTTTTGCTAAAGAATAGTTTGACATTAGCTAATACTCATTTAATTTTGTACTATCGCAGCTACCATACAACAGGTCTCGGCCAGGTGAGCCAGTTGAGGCCATGCCCAGTGAACATGTGCATTATAAGTACTATAAATACATGAATGAGCAGGGCTACTGGACTATTGCACCGGCATTTAAATGGGGATTGGCTGTTGTGTGCAGTGCTCACGTGTGTTCACAAAGAGAAACCCTTTGCTACATTCCTTGTCCTCGACCATATGTACATTGCACTTTACAATATGCCTACCACATGTGCATTACCGTAGGGCACTACCATGACGTGTACAGTACTCCGACTCCAGTATCATGGTTGGGCACAGCGCTAAGGCGCCCTTGCCTCGTGTACTGCGCACCACAGCTGCTGCGTTGCTTAGTCCTCGGCTCCTTTGTGGGCACACACTGCCTGTTAATCGACCCTGCCATGAGGACTGTATCTTAGCGTCCGATCCCTGACAGTGCAGACTGTGCCCAGTGCCCGCCCCTTGACATGTGTACAGTGCCCCTGACATGCGTACATCACCCCAGCAGCACTCTCATGATTGTGTACATGCCCTGCCTCGGTGACAAAACCGGGTAAATTGCCCTAGCACCTGTGTCATGTGTACTGCACTCCAGTATTATGTTGTGTAGTGTCCTCGCCCTTCAGTGTACCTGCACTTTCCGTTAAACCGGCCCGGCCATGAGGGCAGTATCTTGGCGTTCCCACCATGACTGTGGCCCGGCCTCAGTACCATTACCAGGCACAGTGCCCAGCGCCCATGCCTTGTGTACTGTGCTCAGGTAAAGCTGCAATGTTAACAGCCCTTTGCCATGTGCACAGTACCTCATATACTACCCGTGTTACATGCATCTCACCCCGGTGTGACTGCATTATGGACAGCGCCATGGCACCAGTACCCTAATTGTGCGCAGTGCCTGGCCGCATCCCTGCCATGTGTACAATGCCCCCTTAGAGTGAGTCTGGCCTTGCCAAAGGCATTTTTCCCCACACCAGTTCCATGATCGTGCACTTTGCCCCTACGTCCTGCTGGGTGTGGAGTGTCCGTACGGTGTACTTGCCCCTTCGATCAAAGAGAAAACCAGCGCCAGTGCATGATTATGCACAGTTCCCCTTTACCCAATCAAGGCACGCGCTGCTTCGTACAGTGCTAGTGCATGTGTACCTTGGCTCCTATACTGTAATAATTCACAGAGCCCTGAGGGCACCACCTTGAGTACCGTTATTACACACTTTAAAGACCTGCTGCATTCACACTGTGCCGCACAGTCCCAGATTGCACTATTTCTGTTTTGTGTGCAGTATCTCTTCTGGAATTTTGGTCACAGGTTCCGGTCGCGGCTTCTGCACATTACTTCGAAGCCCGGGCCAGGGAAGGCACAGCCGGACCCGATGGGGGCCCGGGACAAACGCCGCCCAGAGCTGGGAAGCCCTCCCCCCAACCCCCTCAAGGGGCGGAAGCCCCAGGATAGGCTATGGCGCACCCAAACCGGGGGAGAGTTAGCAAGCGGCTGGGGGGGTTAAATAAGGGCGCAGGGCCCTGAACAAACACAGAACCCCCCTTTTGCCAGGACTAGAAGAATCGTACCTGTGGCCGCGGACGACGCCAGGAAGAGCTCTGCATCGGAGGAGCAGCGGGACTTGTCCAGGAGTTTGCGGCGTCTGGAGGAGTCGACTGAGCGAACTGCACCGACCATCGGAGACGGCAGGAGAAGCGTTTCGGCTGTGGGAGCCATCGTAGTGAAGGCGGCACCGGAGCGGCGCAAGGAGCATCGAAGGGCTGGCCCTATGCTGCAAGGCACAAGCGGAGTGACCAGGTGCAGCGGAAGGAGCAGCAAAGAGACTGCGGCCTAAAACATCGAGGCAGGGAATCCGAAAGGAGCGGCTGGGTGGGCCTGGAGATCCGACCTGCCCTAAAGGGGCGCGAGCGTCCTTTCTCCCCGTGCACCGGTACTCACTAGGGATTCACCCCGATGGCCCGTGATACAGCCTCCTCAGCCCGTACTCCTGCTCACTCCAGTTTTCTGGCAGGAGGGGCTCCGAGCTGGTGGGCGGTGAGCGGGGAGCACGCATCAGGCTGGTGCTGCTCCGCAAGAGCCCAGAGGGTGTGGGGGCCTACTCTGCAAATAAAGACACCTTTTTTCACTCGGACTGGGGACTTTTTGCTGCAAATCAAGCTCAGTGTGGGAGCAGAGAGGGGCATACCACTGGAGAGGAATAACCGGCAGGGGGCACAGCAAGCAGCGTTGGCTGCAGAATTTTTTGAGAGCCTCTTTGGTTTCTCTGGACTAACGAGAAAAGCAGGAATAAGCCAACAGCATGGCAGGAAGGCGAAGGGCAGCTGGCAGAGAAACACGGCTGCCGGCACGGTTTAGGGAGGCACAAGGGGGCCCGGAGGCCCCTCAGAGAGGACAGAAGAGGCCACGAGCGGAGTCGGGCCGGAGCTGGATGCAGATTTGCAAGCCATGCTGGAGAAGGCCCGGGCGTTGGTAGCCCTGAAGGGAAAGTCCTGGATAGACCAGCAAATCGGGGAGGGGCCCAACAGGAAGGGGAAGAAGCCATGGCGGGCTAAAAGTTCCCACATCACCCCCCAAGCGACCAGGAGGCAGGAGGCATGCAGCCAAAATGGTGGCCCCCAGGAAAGCAAGCAACACTGGAGGAAGGGATACTGATGCTGGAAGGGCAAAGGTTACCAGGGGCAGGAGTGGAGCCCGGGTCAGAGGCAGAGCGGCATGGCCCCCAGAGGTGCTGCCCGGCTCGGACACGGAAGAAAGAAGCAGTGATGAGGGGTCTGTAGCCAGCACGGTGGCCCCTCAGGAAGCACACAGGGGGCGGAGCGTCGCGACGGACACAGACCATGGTAAGCACCATGCAGAAAGCGCAAAGGGAATGCACAGGGGGAATCAGCGCACTGGCCCAGCAGAAGGGGGGCCAGGGCAAATCGTGAACCTAAGTACACAGCTGGGCGTTAACAATCTGGCAATGCAGGGGACCTGGCCTTCCCAACCCCCATGGTTAGCAGGCCTGGGAGGGGACCAACGGGGATTCCAGGGCAAGGCATGGGGGCAGGGAACGGTGCACCCAGCAGCATGGGTGCCCTGGCGGCAATGGCCAGGGGCTGGATCCCCATTTGGGGTGCCCCCCCAGTGGAACACAGAAAGCTGCGGGGGGAACAAGGGGCCAGACCAGAGGTCAAAGACAAAGGGAGACCCAAAGGTGACAACTGACAAGGGACAGGAGAACCCCCAGCGGGTGAATCAGGACGCGGAAGTAAGGGATAAGGAGAACACGCAGGGGGGGGCAGCTCCCAAGGGCGCCACGGCAGGAAAGAGCAGAGCAGGGGAAGTCCCGGATCCAGGGGGGAAACCGGCCAGCGAATACCTACACCCCTCCCTGGGAAACCGCCTCCGCTGCCCATCCCCTCCCCCCCAACTACCACGAAACTCCTAGGGCTGGCTAATCTCATCCCACTGGCAGTAAAAGAGAGGATATGGAGGAAAGAATTTATAGACATTTTTTCACTACTAGAGGTGCGCCAGGCAGGCCTAGACCTGCCGATGCAAGACAACAAAGACAGGAGGGACAGACGCAAGCCCAGGGTTGAAAGGTCATTTGAGAATTGGCTAAGGACGTTCAGGACCCTAGCATGTGTATTCATCCAGAAGTTCCCCCAGAGTGCAGCAGCACTTATTTTATATGAACAGAAGGTCCATGATGTACAGCAAAAATACCAGGGTGACGCATGGTTGAAATATGACGAGGGCTTCAGGGAAAAAATGCAGATATGGCCAGTGATAGAGTGGGATTGCCAAGACATGGAGGGGTTCACAACTCACATGGTAGCAGCCAGAGAAGGTGTAAGCTCGAGGGAGACCACTTTTCGTCCCTATGGGGCAAAAGGAAAATACGAGGGTCAGGGACAGTCTTTCAAAAGTAAGACCCAAAACAGCAGCAAATCAGGTAAGTCCTGTTGGAAATATGACAAGGACGAGTGTAAATGGGGGCCGCCTGCATGTTCAAGCATGCATGCGGGTCCTGTGGGGGGAAACCACCCCGCCACATGCTGCAAGCAGTCCCAAGGGGCAGGGGCCCACAAAGAAAAGGGAGGCACGAAAATGTAGGGAGCGGGGAGCTTCAGGAAGGGGTGCATGGCTGGCGGACCAGGACCAGCCCCTACCTACCCCCATAAAAACAAGCAGACTGTTCTATTTATTAGGACGTTATCCCAAAACATCAGACACACAGGTTAGCTGAAGGTTTCACGAAAGGTTTCCCCATCCCTTACAAAGGACCGGTGGGGGCCCGAGAAAGCCGGAACCTGAAATCAATACGTGACAGCCCGGGGGTGTTAAGGCAGAAGGTGGAAAAGGAAGTTCAGCTGGGAAGGTAACGGGCCCGTTCGCTTCCCACCCGCAGAAAGATTTGGTGGTGTCTCCTCTGGGCGTGGTGCCTAAGAAAGAGGCAGGCTAAGAAAGAGGCAGGCAAGTTCAGGTTAATACACCATCTGTCACACCCCCACGGGGACTCAATGACTGGCTGGATCAAGGGAGTTGCTCAGTAGCGTATGGCTCAGTGAATGACGCAGTAGACCTAATAAGACCAGCAGGGAAGGAGGCCCTTTTGGCAAAAACCGACATAGAATCGGCTTTCCGCCTTTTGCCAGTGCATCCAGATAGCTACCACTTGCTAGGTTTTCAGCTAGTCAGCCAATACTACTATGACAAATGCCTGCCAATGGGTTGCTCCATATCCTGTGCATATTTTGAGGCCTTTAGCGGGTTCCTGGAGTGGGAGCTGGGAACACGCTCCCCGGCAGGTGGGGGACGGTCCACTACTTGGACGATTTCCTCTTCATCGGCGGGGCAGGCACAGGGGAGTGTGCACACCTCCTCCGCAGTTTCATAAACCTGGCTCAGGAACTGGGGGTCCCCCTAGCTCAGGACAAGACCGAGGGCCCAACCACGAAACTGTCCTTCCTCGGGATAGAGCTGGACTCAGTGGCCGGGACATGCAAATTGCCGCCTGAGAAAGTGGCGGAACTAAGCAGATCATTGGCAGGTTGAGGCAACAAAAGATGGCGACGCTAGGCGAAGTACAACAGCTGCTGGGAAACTTTAATTTCGCCATCAGAGTAGTCCCCGCGGGTCGCGCTTTCACCAGACGCTTATCCTGGATAACAAGGGGCATGAGACAGAAGCACCACAGGGTTCGCCTGACACAAGGGGTTAAGGAGGACTTGGGGCAATGGGAGACTTTTCTGAGCCTCGTGTGGCGAGAGCCATGGGTGCAAGCTAACCAACTTGAACTTTACACAGACTCGGCCGGAAGCTACGGGGCCTTCCTAGGTAGAGCATGGACGGCAGGGGCGTGGCCGGCAAGTTGGCAAAAGACAGGGGTCACGGCCAACATCTCCCTGCTGGAGTTATTCCCAATCATGGTGGCTTTCCACATTTGGTCCCAACGGTTAGCCAACAGACAAATAATCCTATGGTCTGACAACCACGCGGTAGTGCGGGCGATCAACACGGGAACAGCGAAATGTCCGGCGGTGGTCAATCTGCTGCAGAAACTAGTCGACTGCCAGTTAAAAGCAAACATCGCGCTTAGGGCACGGCACATCCCGGGGGTGGACAACTCCATTGCGGATGCCATTTCTTGTTTTCAGTTGGGGAGATTCCAAGAGCTCGCCCCGGACGCGGACCGAGGGATGACCCCGGTGCCTGGAAGAGGCATGGGCATGGGTGGACCCGGGTTAAAGATGATGCTGAACAACGCGCTGGCCCCTAAAACGGAGAACAGATACCGTAAGTGCTGGGCGATGTTTGCCGACATAACTGGGCTCACAGGGGGCCGGCTGGCAGGGCAGGACGAGGTCGTAGGCTTCATTGAATGGGCATTCACGACGGGGGGAAAACAAAATCTTGGGCCAAAGCACACCTTAGTGCTGCAGCATACTACACAAAGATGGCAGCAGGGGAGGATCCGACGAGGTCTTTCCAATGTAGAATGGCATTGAAAGGCTGGGGTAGATTGCAACAAACAAAGAGAGATAGTAGGCGGCCCATTAATTTTGCAGTGTTACAGCAATTAATAAGGGCACTGGGCGAGAAATGCACCACGGAGCAGGGAGCTACACTCTTTAGGGCGGCGTTCACGCTGGCACTTTTTGGGGCATACAGGGTCAGCAAATTAGTAGCCCCCTCTATAGACAACCCAGTAGCAGCCTGTATATGCCGGGCCGACGTAGAACTGGGGGAAGGACACATGAACATCCTCCTGCGCCGGTCGAAAATGGACCAGGCAGGCAGAGGGAAGTGGACCAGGATCAACTGCATCAGAGACAAGTCATGCTGTCCAGTGTAATTGGTTCGGATGTACTTGCAACCCGGGGAACACAAGCGGGGGCCACTGCTAACACATGAGTACGGGTCTTACTTGAGCCGGTTCCAATTCATAGCGGTGATGAGGAAGGTGCTAGTTAAAGTAGAGCTCCCGGCTAAGGCGTTCTGTTCCAACTCCTTCCGAATCGGGGCAGCCACCACTGCAGCAGAGCTAGGTTTGGGAGCTGACCAAATCAAGGGGATAGGGCGATGGCCATCCGGCGCGTTTTAACGATGCATACGCCCTGCGATGTACTGAGTCCGGTTTCTCCCCGCTCACCCCCCATGTCTAGATCCAGCTGAGTGGCGCAAGAAGGTCTGGATCATGGGTCACTCATACATAACGCGAGCACAGCGGTGGGCGGCGGCCAGATGAGAATTCGGCGGAATCTTGCTCCGGGACACGGAAGTAATCTGGCTGGGGCGATCAGGGATGAAGTGGGACCAACTGCTCCCCGCGGTGCGGGAAGCTCTGGGGCAAGGTGGCAGACCGGATGCGGTGGTGGCCCACCTAGGAGGGAATGACCTGGCAGCATTAAGAAGGAGGGGCCTCCTGGAAAAAATGCAGGCAGGCCTCATAGCTATGGCAAGACTAGTGTGCCCGATCGAGGTGATTTTTTCAGAAATAATAGTGCGCAGAGCATGGAGAGAGGCCGTAGATCTGGGGGAGGTGGAGAAGTCCAGACGTAAGCTGAATATCACCATGGCAAAAATATGTGGGGCCAATGGTTGGGGGTTCGTGAGACACGGTTTCATCAACTTGAGATCCCCGGGTTATCACCCGGAGGACGGGGTACACCTGACGGGGGTGGGAATGGATATGTTCCTGCTAAACATCGTGGGGGTACTAGAGCAGATGGGTTTCTTGTAAGGAAGGAAGCAAAGGGAGAGCAGGGGGAGCTCCCTTCGATCGTGAAACCGTACGTAGCGTGGCGGAAGAAACCCAGGAAAGATATACAAAAGAGACACCCACAAAATTCGGTAGCAAGTTGCAGCCTAGAATCGCAGACACAGAGGCCCGGACAAAGGGGCACCCCGCAAAATAGACTGTCTGGGAGCGCACAACGACAAGGAATGTACAAAGCCAACTACAAAGACAATGAAAGTATGCGATAACATGGATGTTTATGAATGACCAATAAATTTGCGAAATGTACAACCATATTATGTTTGAATAAACTGCGACCTTTTAAGGCACCAAATTACGTTTTCAGTGGTGTAATTTTAAGGCAAAGGGACGCAGTTAAACTTTCAGGGGACGGGGAGGAGGACTCGCCCCCTGGGAGGGGTTTAGCATCGGAGACATCTAGGCACCGGAACCGCCGGTCGCAGCCTGCATCAATATAGTACGGACCCAGGATGATGCCGATGAGGGCTGACCTCTGCTGCAGCTGTCGTGTAATTCCTATCAAAAGTATACAGGATCTGCGCATTTAGACAACATATACTGTAGGATTGGTGTCAGACTGACTCTGAGCACCCCCACCGGGTATGTTGACCTTCTGTACCAACTAACTCACAGTGCCACTAGAATCTCCTCTTATCAAGGAGAGAATAGTTCCTGGCAACCATCGAACATGACAACCCTGATCCCTCAGGACCGTGGAAACAATATACTACCTTTCGCTCAGTCACTCGTGCTTACTTAGTCCGTCTCAGAGAGGTACACAGAATAAACAGGCTGGGCGTTTTCAATAAGCATTTATTGAACAGTTGTTATTCTGGTGTAAAATAAATGAGCTGCAATAACTGTTAGACAGTATAAGATATAAATGATTAGCAGTACTATAAAGGTAAATGGATGGTATAGTTCTACCATCTTACAATAATCATGAATACATTTGAGTATATAAAACACATGATAAAAAGATGCGTACTCCTACAATGCTTCCCTAACTAGATGTACCTACATGTACCTAGGATGTGTGAAGGTGTTAAGCCAAGAATCCCTCTAGGATTTAGTCAACTCCATTACCTGAAGTGAGAGACTGTGGGGCCCCGTCCTGGTCTTGAGTTGGACACCCCGCGAGGGATGTTCGACCTCTGTGAGCTGGAGTGTCTGCATGCAGGAACCTCAGCGTCTCTGGTCAGTGTGTCGGCCGGGAAGTCTCGGTCTCCTCTGTCTTATCTTAGCAAGATGTGATGTATATATACCCATAGGTCTCCCCAGGGGTCCTACCTTGCTGTGTTACTGTGTCGATCTAAGGATGACGTTGGGCATGAACTTTGTACATAGATTTTATACAGGAGATGGTAGTCCTGCTGTGCTTCCAAGAATCCTCATGCATAATGTATGAGATTTTGAACTAGGGAAAAACCCGCGTTTTGAATGCAGTGTAGTATCTAGGTAAAAGGTCAGTCCCTGTAAACTGTGACAAGTGTAATGTAGGGAAGAATATAGGTGAAGGGTAATGAAGTTACCGAGGCCTATATTATGGTACCTATATGGAATATAACACCCAGTCCTCTTCCAAATGGACAACATAGTTTAATTTTAACTGTACTACTAGGTGGACTAGATACTTATACTCAAATAGTTAAAACATTAGTTTCTCATTGTGTTAAAAAAAAACATTGTTTTAAAAAGGTGTTAAAGTGTTAAAGAGAAAATATTAGAAATTGACACTTTAAGCTACAGCTCTAATATGTCCGTAGGTATAGTCCGAACTACTACAAGCATTTGAAAGCCATACTTGCTCAAAGGAATGTCAATTTTTGATATGGAATTCTAATATTCCGTTTGTTTTCCAAAAGTCGAACTTTTTTCAAGCACATGACGGGCCAAATGAGTCAAATGTTTGTGTCCTGGATGGTAGACGCAACATTTTCGTTGCTTGCCTCCGCATTCGACGGTCCCTGGAACACCTTGCAGATTATGTCAATTGAGCACAGATGATCTTCCGTACTGTCCACAGCCGGTGCTGGGGCAGCCAGTACGCCATCCAAGGCCTGGGTGTCAGGAGGAGCCGGTGTCCATACCAACAGGAGCAGATACTACCTGTGGTGGCTCTAGGAATGCCGCCATCAACATGGTAATACGCTGGGGACACTGCAGAACATGGGCCGTTATCGGGTCCAGTAAAGCATCAACTTCCGGTTGCGCACATGATGGGAGTGTCAGACAGAGATCCAACACGCATTCTTCTCCGCAAAACAGGCATCGGAGGACAGGTAAGAAGCAGTCTGTTAGAAATGGGGATCTCCAGTTGGCCGCGGCTGGCGCCGAGGTCCAAATAGGGATCCTTCTTCCTAAGTCAGAGTAAGGGGGCTACACCCTTTGATAACCCCTGCTCAACCCTGTGGTAACGTAGCACGAGCAGACAGCCCTATCTCAGAGGCAGTGTGTGAAGCATTTATGACCATACACAATAACACAGGAGAGATGCTACAAACGGACACCACAAATAGTTCTAGAAAAATATTTATCTTTATATAGACTGAACACGAGGCTAAAAGCACTCAAGGAGCCACAATGCACACAATTACAGATTCACTTCAAAAGCAATAAAGTCACTCGAAACGGGGGTGGAACAGACTTAGTTCGGGGCCGGGGTCCACGCGACCCGGTGATGCACAATGTACCTGAGGTGTAAAGGGGCACGGCACGCAGCCTCACAAGGAAGCCGCGGTTATGACGGGCGGACTCGCAGTGGCCACAGCTCCCGGCTGTAGCGGTCCGCGGCGTGCACTCACGATACTCCTGGTACGGGGCTTAAAGGCGGGCACCCAGCGGTACCCGCAGGGGGTAACCAGATCCTGGAAGTGGTGACTAGTGCGGGCACTCGGCGGCACAGCTCCTCAGCTGCAGCAGCCCACAATAGCGATAGCGATGATTCTCGTAGGATGGCAAATGCGGGCACTCGGCGGCACAGCTCCTCAGCTGCAGCGGCCCACAATAGCGATAGCGATGATTTCCGTAGGACGGCAAATGCGGGCACTCAGCGGCACAGCTCCTCAGCTGCAGCGACCCACAATAGCGATAGCGACTTTCATAGGATGGCAAATGCGGGCACTCAGCGGCACAGCTCCTCAGCTGCAGCGGCCCACAACAGCAATAGCAATGATTTCCGCAGGATGGCAAATGCGGGCACTCAGCGGCACAGCTCCTCAGCTGCAGTGGCCCACAACAGCAATAGCAATGATTTCCGCAGGATGGCAAATGCGGGCACTCAGCGGCACAGCTGCAGCGGCCCACAATGGCGATAGCGACTTTCAGCCCGCGTTCCCCACAGTAGAACCAGAGGCTCTGGAATTCTCAACAGAGGCCTCACCTGTGGGTAGAATCCCACTCAAATAGGGATCCAGGCGGCTGATGGGTGAAGTCTAATGTCCCTGAGACTTCAGCAGGAGGCAAGCTCAAATCAGGCCCTTGGGTAGTTGCTTCAGCAAGATGGATGAAAGTTTCAAAGTCCTTTCCCTCTAGTTACACGGACAGAGGTTCGTCTTGGCATCCAGAAGTAACACACTCGTGGGAGTTTTCGCGCACATCTTTATACCCCCCTCGCCTTTGTTCTCTCAAAAGTCACACGTCACTGAACCCAGTCAGAACCAGTTCGGGGAGGTCCTGGGGGCACGTTGTTTACGAGGCGGCATCCTGCCTTTGAGGAAGAGGGGGTCTGCTATCAGACGCACAGTGGGGGCTGGAGCCATCATTCACCTTGCCAGGCCCAGCCCTGCTCAGACCAAAGGGTCACCCCTCCCCATACTCCAGCTGCAGATTCCTCTACTCGACCCAGGTCGGGTTCAGCCTACCCTGTCCCTCCAAAACCAGACGGCCAATACACATAACACAGAGCACACGGGAAGACTTAGGCAAGAAAATACCCACTTTCCCAAAGTGGTATTTTCAGACACAGAATATAGAAATAACCTTCACTAAAAGATGTACTTTAATATTCTGAGCTCAGGCATACCAAATTCGACTTTCCACTTTACAAGCTGCTTCTGTGGGTGGCGCAATCAGCGCTGCAGGCCCACCAGCAGCATTCGGTCTACCAGCCCTGGGCACGCACGGTGCACTATACTAGAGACTAACAGGTAAACCAAATGAGCCAATTATGGGAACATCAATTCATACAGTCAATTTACCATAGGGAGCATTCGCGCTGTGGCACGGAATGGCCGTGGCACAGCGCCCAGAGCATCTAACACCAGCAAACACAGAGGAGACAAAAAAGCGAGAAATGGAGGGAAGACCCACGCCAATGGTGCCAGGTCTAACACGTGTCCCCTCCAGCTGAAATGTGGGGAGAACTACCCACCCACTTAGGAGTTCTCATCACTAAGGCGGAAAAATCTGGACAGACCATCTGTATTGGCGTGCTCTGTACCAGGGCGGTGTTCCACCGTAAAGTCCATACCCTGTAAGGAAATGGACCACCTCAACAACTTTGGATTCTCTCCCCTCATCTGCATCAACCATCTGAGGGGCCTGTGGTTGGTCTGAGCCCGGAAGTGAGTCCCAAACAGGTATGGCCTCAGCTTCTTCAGTGCCCAGACCACAGCAAATGCCTCGCGCTAAATTGCACTCCACCTCTGTTCCCGTGGAAGTAACCTCCTGCTAATGAAGGCTACAGGTTGGTCTAGGCCCTCCTCATTGAGCTGTGACAGAACGGCC
Source organism: Calotriton arnoldi (assembly GCA_963921515.1). Classification (NCBI taxonomy): domain Eukaryota; kingdom Metazoa; phylum Chordata; class Amphibia; order Caudata; family Salamandridae; genus Calotriton; species Calotriton arnoldi. The sequence continues at coordinate 793,003 of CAWUFW010000877.1, read as the reverse complement.
CCCACACCATGCTCGGAAGCGTCTGTCTGGACAAGAATTTCTTTTGAAAAGTTGGGCGCCTGAAGTCAGGTGCTGTGCACATGGCAGTCTTCAGGGCGTCAAAAGCGTTCTAACAGGTGTCAGTCCAGTTCACCATCTTGGGCTGCTTCTTAGAAGTCAGCTCAGTCAAGGGTGCAACAATGTTGCCATACCCCTTGACAAACCTCCTGTAATAACCCGTGAGTCCTAAAAAGGCTCTCACCTGTGTCTGGGTCTTGGGGGGGCTCCCAAGCCAGGATGGTTTCAATCTTGGGCTGTAGGGGCGCCACCTGGCCGCTCCCAACCTGGTGTCCCAAGTACACCACAGAACCCTGCCCAATCTGGCACTTACTTGCCTTGATTGTGAGGCCTGCCCTTCGCAGTGCCATCAACACTTCCCAGAGGTGGCGCAGGTGGTCCTCCCAGGAGGAACTAAACACTACAGGAGGACTGTCCCCAGTGTCCACTTCGTGGACACACCAATCGGTGACACTAGGCACCAGGGAGAACAGATCACTGAATTGTCCCAACAGTTGGCGACAATCACTCTGTTGCTCAGGGGTCAGTGTGGCGGAGAGGACCACACCCTCCACTGACCCGTCTTGCTCCTTTGCACACAGGAGGTCAGGAAGAGGCTCAATCTCCTCCTCCATCCCAGCATCTGTGGCCAGGAGCATGCCCACTTCGGACCTCTCAAAGTGGGGCTTCAGGCGGTTGACATGCAGGACCCGCAAGGGGTTCCGGGGAGACCGCAAGTCCACCAAGTAGGTAACAGGACTCTTGCGCTCCACCACCTCAAATGGTCCGGTCCACTTATCCTGGAGCGCACAAGGCTCCACTGGGGCCATGACCCAAACCTTTTGACCAGGCTGAAACTCAATCAGAGTGGCATTCTGATCATGCCAACGTTTCATCTCTTCCTGGCTAGCTTCCGGGTTTGCCTCAGCAAGCTTTCTGAAACGCCGAGTCTGGTTCCTGAAGGCCAGCATGTAACTAAAACATCCTGGGGAGGTTTCCTGGGAGATTGCTCCCAGCCTTCCTTGACCAGACTCAGAGGCCCTCTTACCGGGTGACCATAGAGTAGTTCAAAGGGGCTGAACCCTAGGGACTTCTGTGGCACCTCAGGGTAAGCAAACAACAGGCATGGCAAGAGGACGTCCCACTTACGCCTCATGGTCTCTTCTAGGCCCATAATCATGCCTTTGAGGGTCCGGTTGAATTTCTCAACCAGCCCATTCACTTGGGGGTGGTAAGGGGTGGTAAACTTATAAGTTACCCCACACTCCTCCCACAGAGACTTCATATATTTGGAAATGAAGTTAGTACCCCTATCAGACATCACCTCTCTGGGGAACCCCACATGGGAGAAAATCCCCATCAGTGCACGTCCCACCACGGGGGCCGTCACTGTCCGGAGTGGGATGGCTTCAGGGTACCGGGTGGCATGGTCCACCAAGACCAGGATGAACCTGTTGCCCAGGGCTGTCTTGGGGTCCAGAGGCCCACAATGTCAATGCCCACTCGCTCGAACGGGGTACTGACAACTGGAAAGGGCTGGAGTGGGGCTTTGATCTTCCCCCCCCACTCTTTCCACTTGCCTGGCAAGTCCCACATGTCCTGCAGTGAGCATCTGAGCTCCTGCACATCTGGGGCCAAAAAAAGTGGGTGACCAGCCTCTCGAAGGTCTTGGTCTGCCCCAGATGTCCTGCCAATGGCACATCATGAGCCAACCCCAGTAGGAAGGCTCTGAAGCACTGGGGTACCACCAGCACACGGGCTGACCCAGGCTCAGCAACCTTAGGCTCGCTGTAAAGGAGGTCATTCTCCCAATAGATCAGATGTGACCCTGACTGATCACCTGCTGCCTGGGCTGCAGCCTGTCACCGCAGCCCCTCGAGAGAAGGGCACGTTTTCTGCTGTTCACAAAATTCCTCCCTGGTGGGCCCTCCTTCCTGCTGCCAATGGGTCAGCTCAGGCATGTCCCCCAGTTCGGCTACCTGTTCCCCTGTAGTCTCCAGGGCATCCCCCTCAAGGTCTGCTCCTTTCTGCACCGTGGAAATTATGGGGGCCGGTTTCCCGCGCCCCCTACCCCTTCTCTGTAAGGCAGGGGCCTGGGCCATACTTTCAGGCTCCAGACCCTCCTGAACACCCTTCTGAGCTGTCATGGACCGAGTGGTCGCACACGCCCACTCAGGCAGACCCAACATTTCCAAGTGAGATTTCCTCTCCACCGTAGCCCACGGGGAGTTTTCTAAATCGTTGCCCAACAGACGGTCTACCGGCATGACTGGCCTCACAGCTACTTGAAGAGTTCCTGAGACCCCCCCCCCACTCAAAGGGAACCTGAGCCACCTCACACTGGCTCTCAGAGTTGTCTGCTGACACTACTGGGCAGAATGCATGGGGAACAACCTGCTCTTTGGACACCAACCGGGAGCTGACAGCAGTCACACCAGCTCCGGTGTCCCTCAGAGCCTCCACCCTATGGCCATTGATGGTCACCCACTGCCTGTACTTCTTAGTGTTATCAGGCAGCGTGGGGTTAGGGACCTTCTCAAAGTCTCCTAGCGAGACAAGGGTCAATTCCATGGGATCCCACCCACCTTGGGCACCCATCTCCTCCCCTCCCAGGGCTACACTAGCAAGCTGGCGGGGTGGTGCACGGGGTGGGGGATTGAGGTCCCTCTGGGGACACTGGGGATCATAATACCGGTGGCCCACTTGACCACATTTAAAACAAGTAAGGGGCCCCCTTTGAACAGGCCTACCTGTCGAGGAGACTGGGACAACACTCCTTGGTTCCCTTGGGAATTACTATGGGGCCCTCTCTGGAACTCCCTCAGTTTACCCCTGTCCCCCCCACTTCTCTGCTGGGGACCCTGCCCACCTTTGGCGAAGTCTCCCACAGGACCCTTGCGAACCCGGGTGCTCACCCAGCGGTCTGCCTCCTCAGCAAGCTTCCTAGGGTTAGTTTGTTTTCCAGAGCTACGCCAGCACCTTGTTGATAGAAAGCTGTTAGTAGATAAATGCTCCCATGCGAACAAATCATACAGTTGCTCAAAAGTTTCCACTTTGCTACCCTTCACCCAGCGATCCATTGCTCTGCAAAAAAAAAGACATATTCGACCCAAGTGGTACCCTCTAACTTCTTACAGGTTCTAAATCTCTGCCTGTACATTTCTGGGGTCAAACCATATCGCGTCATCAAGGCCTCTTTAATATGGGCATACACCATCCTGCTCTCTTCAGGCAGATCCAATAGGGTATCCCTCCCATCACTCACAAAGCGCCCCCACAACCCCGCTCCCCAATCCTTCTCAGGTACCCGGTGGGACACCATGGCTATCTCATATGCGGCAAACCATTGCCCAAAATCCTCACTCTTATGGAAATCCTTGACATCCTTGGGTATATACACTCTACTCTCGGTAGGTACTAACGGTATGCTGCCACCAGAGGGGGAGATCTCCAAACTCTTAGCCTTGATCTCCAGCTCCCTCAATATTCTTTCATGCTCCAGTTTCATTTTCTCAAGTTCAAATGTCAACCTGTTATTCTCAATCTCCAACTTTTTACTCTCTAGGTCCTTCTTACCTTCTAATTTGGCCATCTCCAAACTATGCCTCCTATCTCTCTCCCTATCTTCCATCTCTTCTGGAGACAGGCCCTTTGAGGACACGCTAGTACTGGGACTGGAAAGTGCTTTACCTCCCCCTAAATCCACTTCGTCCTCCTGCTGCCCTCTGGCATTCTCTCCCCCGTCCCCAGGCTCTCCCCCATTTCCGGGGGACTCTCTCGCCTCCCACCAGGCTTTCAGCGCCTTCTGATACTCCTCCTTCCTAGAGAGACCCGCAAGAGGGACGGTGAATCGCTTGCAAAAAGACTTTAGCTGTTTGGCAGTGTAGGTTTCTAACCTCTCTTCCTCAAAGGTGAGATCCTCCGAAGCATTGGATGCTGGCTTACCCGTTGTAGACATAACTGGCAATTACAATCGACAATAGAACAAAATCAAACCGTACGTGGTTGCGCCTAGGCCTACACTCACTAGTAGCGTACACGGGTTATTGTATGTGGATCACAAATGCAAGTCCTGATCCTCACCGCTGACCGAAAATGTTAGAAATGGGGATCTCCAGTTGGCCGCGGCTGGCGCTGAGGTCCAAATAGGGATCCTTCTTCCTAAGTCCGAGTAAGGGGGCTACACCCTTTGATAACCCCTGCTCAACCCTGTGGTAACGTAGCACGAGCAGACAGGCCTATATCAGAGGCAGTGTGTGAAGCATTTATGGCCATACACAATAACACAGGAGAGATGCTACAAACGGACACCACAAGTAGTTATAGAAAAATAGTTATCTTTATATAGACTGAACACGAGGCTAAAAGCACTCAAGGAGCCACAATGCACACAATTACAGATTCACTTCAAAAGCAATAGACGCACTCGAAACGGGGGTGGAACGGACTTAGTTCGGGGCCGGGGTCCACGCGACCCGGTGATGCACAATGTACCTGAGGTGTAAAGGGGCACGGCACGCAGCCTCACAAGGAAGCCGCGGTGATGACAGGCGGACTCGCAGCTGCCACAGCTCCCGGCTGTAGCGGTCTGTGGCGTGCACTCACGATACTCCTGGGACGGGGCTTAAAGGCGGGCACCCAGCGGTACCCGCAGGGGGTAACAAGATCCTGGAAGTGGTGACTAGTGCCGGCACTCGGCGGCACAGCTCCTCAGCTGCAGCGGCCCACAATAGCGATAGCGATGATTCTCGTAGGATGGCAAATGCGGGCACTCAGCGGCACAGCTCCTCAGCTGCAGCGGCCCGCGATAGCGATGATTTCCGTAGGACGGCAAATGCGGGCACTCAGCGGCACAGCTCCTCAGCGGCAGCGGCCCACAATAGCGATAGCGACTTTCATAGGATGGCAAATGCGGGCACTCAGCGGCACAGCTCCTCAGCTGCAGCGGCCCACAATAGCGATAGCGACTTTCATAGGATGGCAAATGCAGGCACTCAGCGGCACAGCTCCTCAGCTGCAGCGGCCCACAACAGTGATAGCGATGATATCCGTAGGATGGCAAATGCGGGCACTCAAAGGCACAGCTCCTCAGCTGCAGCGGCCCACAATGGCGATAGCGACTTTCAGCCTGCGTTCCCCGCAGTAGAACCAGAGGCTCTGGAATTCTCAACAGAGGCCTCACCTGCGGGTAGAATCCCACTCAAATAGGGATCCAGGCGGCTGATGGGTGAAGTCTAATGTCCCTGAGACTTCAGCAGGAGGTGAGCTCAAATCAGGCCCTTGGGTAGTTGCTTCAGCAAGATGGATGAAAGTTTCAAAGTCCTTTCCCTCTAGTTACACGGACAGAGGTTCGTCTTGGCATCCAGAAGTAACACGCTCGTGGGGGTTTTCGCTCACATCTTTATACCCCCCTCGCCTTTGTTCTCTCAAAAGTCACACGTCACTGAACCCAGTCAGAACCAGTTCGGGGAGGTCCTGGGGGCACGTTGTTTACGAGGCGGCATCCTGCCTTTGAGGAAGAGGGGGTCTGCTATCAGACGCACAGTGGGGGCTGGAGCCATCATTCACCTTGCCAGGCCCAGCCCTGCTCAGACCAAAGGGTCACCCCTCCCCATACTCCAGCTGCAGATTCCTCTACTCGACCCAGGTCGGGGTTCAGCCTACCCTGTCCCTCCAAAACCAGATGGCCAATACACATAACACAGAGCACACAGGAAGACTTAGGCAAGAAAATACCCACTTTCCCAAAGTGGTATTTTCAGACACAGAATATAGAAATAACCCTCACTAAAAGATGTACTTTAATATTCTGAGCTCAGTCATACCAAATTCGACTTTCCACTTTACAAGCTGCTTCTGTGGGTGGCGCAATCAGCGCTGCAGGCCCACCAGCAGCATTCGGTCTACCAGCCCTGGGCACGCACGGTGCACTATACTAGAGACTAACAGGTAAACCAAATGAGCCAATTATGGGAACATCAATTCATACAGTCAATTTACCATAGGGAGCATTCGCGCTGTGGCACGGAATGGCCGTGGCACAGCGCCCAGAGCATCTAACACCAGCAAACACTGAGGAGACAAAAAAGCGAGAAATGGAGGGAAGACCCACGCCAATGGTGCCAGGTCTAACACAGTCCATCCAGACTGGTCTAAATGACAAGAACCAAGAAGCACATAGTTCCCTTAGGCGAGGTGTGCCTAGAAGTTGTACCATGCGATCACGGTATTTTCGCTCCAGGAGTACTGTTTCCAACTCCTTGGTGACTGGGGTGTCCATTGCGTAGCAGATAAACGACAATCAAGATACCTGCTATTAGAAACAGGATCAGCGGCAGTCCTCCAAATATGCTTCCAAATACGGAGTGTATAAAGTTTGGTATAACTCCGAGGACCGTCTGAAAGGTGCTTAATAGTCCAGAACCTATAGTCTTAAATAGGTGGACGATGCCTGTCGTATCAGACATGTTAAAGATACGATTTACCATTTCTGCGAAATGGAAGGGGCAATTTGTACGTATGAGCGCCTGTATCTCTGCTGAAGACCTTGCAACTTGAAGATCAAAGGTCTCTCGAGCTGAAGTTAAGGGCACAGATTTCTGTATAAGCATGGCTTTCATTCTGCTCAAAGCATCAAACCGTATTAATGAAACATTTAGTGAAGGCCATAATGGCGCCTCCCTGACTGTATGTGTGTTGGTGGAAACAATACTTGCATACAGCAAGTAACCCTGGAACTCACGATTACCAGATATGCGATGCCCGAAAGCATCCCACAGCAACCTTGATCGGTCAGCATCAAGTAACTCCCATTCGAAAGTAGCCCAAACACTGGAGTGATCACGCCAGCTGGGGCACCCTTTAAGTGACACGATAAGTTAGCTACCGAACCGTTACAGGCCCCATGAAGCAATATATCCTGGCATATAAGTGATCCACTTAAAGTATTCTCGCAGTTTGTACCGCTTAGAAACACTTCTTTTTCCCCACTCCGGCATCGAAATCTGTACGGTAATTCCCAAGATTCCTTGATGAATTCCCTACCCATTTCTTAATATCTGTCTGCCTGCATTTGTTCAAGGCAATATTGGAATTGAAAGGTAGTGACCGGAAGAGTTATGTGGCCATGGATTAACCATTCTGTGGACGGTGACTCTGCCACTGTAAATGCTAATCTATCCAATTTTTCAATACGCAGAATTGTATATTTTGCTCCCCTTTATCTGTTTTTCTGTCAGATTGTACGAAGAAAACAGAGACGTACTGTTTACGAAACTCCAAGGCACATAGCCTGCGCACAAAGATTGCAGCGTCCAGCTTAATAACCTAATAGAACACAATTGTGATTTGCCCGTGTTGTAATATGGACAGATCCTGTTCTAGTACATCAATAGCAGAAGATACAATGTTGCCTAGAGAATATATCCTGGAAGTTAGTGTCGTTAACCCATTGTAGACCACTGCTAGAGCTTTCTCTAGATTTATACGATCTATTTCTCGTATTCTTTCCGCGGCCTTTTGTTGTGATATTTTCCAAATCTCATTGTAGACAGCATAATAGAAACATTTCTGACGTGGCTTCCTAGGGCCTAATTAAAAAATCCTGTAGGTCCACATCCTCTGTAAGTAAGGATAAGTGTTGTTTCACATGTGTAAGTGTTCAGGTCTTTAGCCAATCGAGGCATAACTTCCCAACACTTTATGATGTCACTACCCCTGGGTGTTGTCTCTGTACATAGCGTGGATCTGGCCTATTGATACTAAATCCTTTAGTTTTACCCAAGAATCTTTCTTGGCAGCTATTGGTGTCTGTGGGCCAAATCAACCATCCCTTCCAATCGGGGTCCGATCTATTGTATTGCATGATGGCATCTAGTGTAACCTCTTCTTGTGATGTTATGTTACCCTCAGTGTGTGATGGTGCTGACACCTGAGGTGTATTCATATCTTTGTTTTTGGCTAGTCCAAGACAGGTCGTTTGTTGCACAGTTTCATTCAAAAACATTATTTGCTGAGGAATAAGGCATGCTCTAAATAGTGCCTCTGTTCCCTGGACCTGCCAGTCTCTAAAACCCCAGACAGATTTAAGTCTATGGTGTCTTTCCATAAGTCGAAACCTTGTTCAGACAACTGGGCAATAAAGGAAGCAGAATAAATCTGTTTGATGTTTGTCAATATATATTTCCGTGCAACCTTATAATAATATGAGGCTAGGTCTGATGTGTTAAACCCTGAAAAATACGGAAATTTCTGTGCAAATGTTTTTGAACTGCTTTTTGGCGGTGTCTGGCAATGTTCCAATTGGTGGTATGTGAAAACATTTCTGCAATTAGCAGATTTATGCAAAAAATGATGACCATAATGTTGATAGCGATGCATTGTTTCAAAGTCTGATGTGCCCTCTAACATTTCATTATTAGAAAAAGCAGCAGATTTTTCTAAATCAGACAACATATTATTTACAGTTTCATAATCCCAATCATCGGACAATGTACTGGAGGTAATGATAACACTTAATGAAATTTTAAATAAATGTGGTATTTTTAAAAGTTCAGTCGGGCCAAATATATCGTAATCAACCTTGTCCCACACTATACCGTCAGGTATAGGAACTGCTGAAATGTTCACTGATGATAGGTCTCTTTTTTCACGATGTGATGACAGATGCGGTTTCAGAATCACATTCACTTTTTGTGCTGCAGAGCTTTCTCGAATATAAGTTCCATTTATAAGCATACTAAAGACAGTTACTAGGCCTATCCAGAAGAGCAAGAAAAGTATCCCGGTAATTACCCAGAGTTCCACCCAAGGTGATACCAGGTAAGTCTTTTGAAGAAAGTTCAGAAAATCTTTGAATCGCTGTAGACGAGATTTTTGGGCTGGCATCGTTTCAGGTTCACTTCGATCCAATGAAAAAGTATCAAAGTCAATGAAATAGCCAGATGCAATTCGATCAATTTTCGGTAATTCTGCAGGTTTTGTGGAAACTGTAGCTTGCTCTTGTTGGGGCATGTTGACGTAGATATCCGTGTTTGGTCGAATTGATATGTCTTTCAGTGGAGTTCTCATTTTGAACTTCAGTTTCAAGAGGAACGAGTTCCATTGCATTGTTGCTTAGTCCATCATTCCGTGCAGGTGACCCTTCAAACGTGATGAGTCTTTCTGTTTGAACTTCTTCTATAGTTGTGAGAGGAGGGTGTCTGTTACTCCGGAGCCCACGCGGCCTACTACTCAGTATCGGCCACATAGTGTGGTTTGATCAGGTCTATTGAGACAAATCTTTTCTCCTTTTTACCGGCAAGAGGTGGCAGCAGTACTGTTCTTGTTCCTTCAACTGCCAGGACAGGTACAGGCTTTTTCTGTATGATGGCCCCAAAATATTCTTGTCTGCTATCTTCTCTCTGACCAGATCCCCTACTTTAGGGATCCAGACAGGTCTTGCCGTGACACTTTTTGCTTCCCCAGTGGCGGTCCTTTTCACCTGGAAATTACTCTGTAGTGCCCTGGATTCATTTAGGTCCTGTAAAACAGCCAAACGTTTATGGATGTCAAAAGGTTTTTCATCCGCCACTGTGCCTTCACAATCAAGATCAGGTACCCACATTCTCGTCCCAAATAGGACCTCATAAGGAGTGACACCCCCTAGAGAGCTTCTTGGCTGATTATTTAATGCCCTTTGAACTCCATACAGATGTTTTACCCAATTTCCACCCGAGCCTAATAATCTAGCTGTTAAAGACTGCTTTAAGTCCCGGTTTTTCCTCTCCATGACCGAATTTCCCTCGGGATGGTACGGAGAGGAGTACCGCAATGCTACACCCAGACCTCCCATGGCTTTCTTGTAAGCCCTAGAGCTAAACGCGGGACCACGGTCAGAATGTAATGTGCCAATTGCGTATGTCCCTATAAAGACTCGCAAATCTTTTATAACAGTTCGAGCGTCAGCCGAGCGCTGGGGCCACACCCATAGGAACCTAGAGCAAGAATCCACTGCAACCATGATATATTTGTAAGCCCCATCAGATTGTAAGGGGCTGCAGTGGTCCAAATAAACACACGCCAGTGGTCTGTCTGATATTAGTAACGGTGTCTGCACTGGACGTGTTACTGTGAAGCCTTTCATCTGCTGACAGATGTCGCATTTCAAGACGTAGTCCTTAGTTTGCTTTCTTAGTCCTGGCCACCAATAGCGCTGTTTCAATAGAGAAACAGTTGCTGTAACTCCTGCATGTGCGGAACCTATACCCTCGTGTGCTGCTAGAATTAATCCTAACCTATGATCCATATTTGGTATTACTCTATCCCCCACTCCAGGAATTTGAGCAAATGGGACATTGTTTGCATCTAACTTGTAGGAGTATTTGAGTGGAAATCTTTTTGGTACTGCTGAGTTATTGCGCGTGGCAATAGTCGCAACCATTATCTCACCGTCTATTCCCGTTTTTGAACGAGTGATTGCAGCTACGGAAGCCGTGTGTACAGCCCCCTTTGCGGCTTCATCAGCCAATGAATTCCCTTCAACGCGAACACCATCACGTTGATGACTCAGTGTATGTATCACGTGAGCCCTTGGTAGTTCGTTTTTCAACTCCACTACCTGTTCCCATTGCATTGTGTGCTTAACTGTGCCACCTTTTGCATCTTTTCACCCGTTTTGTCCCCAGTGATGTAAATATTCATTATATGACTGTACACAGTAAAAGGAATCACACACAATTAGTGTGGGGAATTCTCGATCCGTATTTACCAGTGCCAGTATTAGTGCTTTTCGTTCTGCTAGCTGTGCTGTGCAGTCTCCTAGAGACTGTGTTTTTGTACAACTCGGATGAAACTTTACATCCTGCATGCGACCTTTAACAATAGCACACGCTGCGCTGTATTGCTGTTTACTCCCTATGGCCGGTTGAGCAGAACCGTCAGTGTAAATTATATATTCATACTGATCTAGAGGCATTATTTCATTTGGTAGAGGATATTCTTGTTCGTATTGCAGAAATGCTTGTGTTTTTAGATTTGGGCCATACCTGTATTCTACATCGGTTGCAGTGAGAAAATGAGCCTATTGTATCCATCTTGGATGTAAGGCTTTAGCATTGGGAACGCTTGCCTTTGTCGCAGCCTCTAAGGCTGGAACTGGGGTAACAACTATTATACGTTTCCCTTCAGCCAGGGCTCTTTGTTTCACTACAGCAGTCTGTACTGCTGTTAGAAATTTTTCAGTTGATGCAAAACCTCAGCATTTGTGTACAAATGTGATTTGTATGCTATTGGTACTATCTCACCTTAATTATGTTAGATAGGTGTACCCAGATTGACCCGCAATTACACGGATCACCAGGTTGCGTACATTTACGCATGTCTAAGTGTTTTGAAGCTATCATGTCAGCTTGTAAAGAAGGAAGGATATCAGTGTGTTCCTGTGTCCATTGTCTGATTGAGAAATCAGGTTTTATTAAATCGTAGAAAGGTTTTACTCTTTCTGCGTAATCTAAAATGTATGTTCTGCCAAAGTTCAGGAATCCCGTGATTGATTGTAAATTTTTTGGGATGTTGGCGCAGCGCACATTTTTCCAAAAAATTAGCTGCTAGGCTTTTCCCTTCACTTGAAAGCTCATATCCTAGAAAAAGGACATTATGGTGGGCAATCTTCGATTTTTTGAAGATGAATTTGTAACCCTCAGAGGCAAATCCCAAAATTATGGTGTTTACTCTGGTCAAGTGTTCCTCCAGGTCATCGTCCATTAGATAAATATCATCCACATAGGACAATGCCTCTTCATCCAGATTTTGAAGTAACTCAGTTACCCTAGCCTAAAACAACCCCGGGCTGCTGTTATACCCCTGGGGGAGTCGACAAAATTGACTCTGGGACCCTAGCGCTGAGAATGCTGTCAAATATCTGCTCTCAGGTGCTATATTCTGGCAGAATAATCCATTTGAGATATCTAGTGTGGTTTTGTATTTTTTCCGCACAATGTTATTCATTAATGCGGCACTGTGTGCATTTTGTACTGCAAATGTCTTAGTGCAAGTGTTTAAATGTCTGTAATCCAAAACTAGACGGTATGAATTGTCCGGTTTTGATACGGGAAACAGAGGTTATTCATTTGGGAGGTGCAAGTTTCAATCACTCTTTGGTATTCAAGTTGATCTAAGATCTCCCTGACCTGTTTTTTAGCTTCTTGCTTTATTGGATACTGCCTTTGTGCAGTTGGAGTATTTTTTAATGGAATTATGTGGTGGGTTGAAGCCTCATCCCAGCCAACATGGTTTTTGTATATTGCTGGAGCTTGGGCTACCGCCCACTCCTGCGCATATGTATATTTTCAATGTTTGGGAACATGGTCGGAGAATGCTGGTAAAATTACTGTTTCTCCCCTAGGGCAATCCATGACGAATGCTGGCGGCCAATCTTGTTCAGCTAACAAAATGTCATAGCCAAACATTAGGTTCTCCCAAAGGAGACCTCTAACTGTCCTGCATTTGTCCCCCTCCATTTCGAGTGTTATTTCATATAATTTATGTGGGACACTTACCCTAGTATCAGGTGTTTCCACTGTGATATAATCATTCAAGACCGCTGTCACCAGAAATTCCATCAGGTTCTGGCAAGCTATTGTTACTTCTGCCGCACTGTCTAGCATCGTCAGAGCCCATTCAGTAGTCAAGTCCTCAGAATTCTGGGCATGTCTGATCTTTAGACCTGCAACCTTCTTCTTTTTGAACTGTGGCTTTTGTTTTGGTTTATCTTCTTTTTTGGAAGTATATTCTTGAGCGTGCTGCTTGTCTCTCGATTTTGTACGCTCTTCTTGTCTGTCTGACCGTCCTTCTCTCTCTCTGAGTTTTTCGTTGAACCCTGAAAGGAATGAGAGGAAAGTGTATCAGTATCCTGATACCTGTCAGGTTTCCTAATATTGTCCGTATTCCTAAGGTTATACCTCCTTTCGGAGGGCTCCTGTGGAGGTGATCTACCTCTGGATCGAGATGTGTTTTCTTTACCTTTTTGTTTTTTGTTATTGTCCCACTTCTTTTTTGATGAAGCGGGTGTCTGCTTGGAGGTCTCCTTTTCTGGACTACCCATCAGTTGTGGTTTTAACGCTTTTCCACCCAAACTGTCCCTGCCTAATTCTGCATATGCAGTTTCAATTATCTTAGGTAGTTCTTGCTCCTGTTGTAAAGGACTGAACTCCCTTAGGCGTTGGCGGATAGCCACTGGTGCTGCCTCCCCTTTAATATTTGCTAATATTATAGCTGATACCTGGGCATAATTACCTAGTAATTTCATTCCTAAGTTCAGAGCAGGCTCTGCTCCATACTCATTTTGTATTTGTCTTAATACATCTGGTATCTGAAAGAAACACATAGTGATAGATTCCTTACCTTAGAATATCCCCAGGCGTCAGACTGGATCCGGAAAGTTTTCGTCAGCAGTACGCCTACGCGTCGGTAGGGGCGTCGTGTGGCTCCGCGTCCATTGTTGGTGTTGTGGTCGCCGAGATTACGTCGCGGGCGGTACTTAGACGCCGCCCACGCGCGCTGACGTCAGTTCTTTCTTTTTCCGCGCCAGCAAGCGCAGATCCGGAGAGAGCGGTACCCCTAGTCTTTTTTGACTAAGTTTTTTGAGATTTTTCTCACCCTTTTCGAGTCAATACGACTCCTGGTGCAGTTAGGGATGCCCGGGTTTAAGTCCTGCGAGGACTGTTATCGGATGATGTCGGTGACGGACCCGCACCGCGTGTGTCACTTCTGCCTGGGGCGCGACCACGACCCCAAGTCGTGCCCCGACTGCCGGTCCATGGCGCCGAAGTCTTTACGGGAGCGGTCCCGAAAGCTTCTTGAAGCCCAGCAGTCGGCTCCGCGCCGTGAGAGGTCCCGGTCCAGAGGGAGGTCGAGGGACCGTGCGCGGAGTCATCATCGGCGATCGTCGGGATCGAAGTCTTCGCACTCGGGGTCATATAAGGCGAAGCACAAGAAGTCGAAGAAACGTCATCGTTCTCCGACTTCCCCTCGCCGGTTGCGCGACGCGGCTAAGGGTACGGGTGGTGCCACCCCCACGGCTCCGGCGGAGTCCATGGAGTCGCCGCTCGACTACCCCCCTTTCCCGGGGTCATCGGCGATTCCGGCCCAGATACAGGACTTCCTGTCGGCCATGGCTCGCCTCTTTGGGCCGTCGGGTCCCGCCGGTGCGCCTTCGGGTCCCGCATGGGTGTCCTTGCGTTTCCTCGCCGGCGGCTCTGGCGTCGCTGTCTGCTCCGGCCTCGGCGCAGCAGGACACCCTTGGATCCAGGCCTGGATCCCGGTCGACGCCGGTTGATCTTGTTACGCCTCCACCGACGTCGACTCCACCGGCACCGATCCTGACGCCGCCCGCTCCTCGGGACGACGTCGACCTCGGGTTCAGCCCCGAAGTGGACGCGGCGTCGGACCGGCGTCGATCGATGCCGTTCTCGACACCGTTTGGGGATTTCTATCCCCCATGTCCCTACTCCTTATTTTAGGCCTGTTGAACAGCCTGAGGAGCAAGGGGAGGACTGGGAGGGGTCTGAGGACCCTCTCGCTGCAGCCTGCGAGTCTGAACAGGACTGGGCTGAGGAATTGGGGGACGCCAGTGGTCTGGATACCTCACCAGACCTTGGCATGCTGTCTCCTCCTACCGTGGCTACGGAGGAGGAGGGAGCCAGTTATGCAGTGGTGTTGCGTAGGGCAGCGGAGGCCCTACACCTCCAGCTCCCTACTGTGGCCGTCAGGACTAACCTCACAGGCCGGCGCAGCAATCATCCCAGCGCGGACGCGGGTTCCGCCGTGGCGGACAAAGGGGCCAGCGGGCGGGTCAGTCCACCACCACCCTGGCCACCACTGCCTCCAAACCTTCCTAGTCCAAACTTTCAGGCCCATCAAACGCCAGTGGGCGGCAGGCTCCGCCGTCACCTCCCCCATTGGCGCACCATCACTTCGGACAGGTGGGTTTTAGAGATGGTCCGGAGGGGCTACTCCCTCCCCTTCTAGACTACCCCCCAGCCATGCCACCTCAATACCACCGCATGTCGGGGGATCACTTGGTGCTTCTTCAGCAGGAAATTGCGGCCCTCTTGGCCAAGCGGGCCATCGAGCGCGTTCCGACACCCGAAGTAGGTCGTGGTTATTCCCACTACTTCGTGGTGCCCAAGAAGGACAAAGGCCTGCGTCCTATCTTAGACCTCCGGAACGTCAATCGCTTCCTCCGCAAAGAGAAGTTCAAGATGCTCACTCTTGCTCAGGTCTTGTCTGCTCTCGACCCCCAAGACTGGATGGTGGCGCTGGACTTGCAGGACGCCTATTTCCACATTCCCGTCCTGCGAGCCCACCAGCGTTACCTACGGTTCACGGTAGGCCACGAGCACTTTCAGTTCACCGTGCTCCCCTTTGGCCTTACCAGCGCCCCTCGGGTGTTCACCAAAGTGATGGCGGTGGTCGCAGCTCATCTGCGCAGATCAGGTGTCTCAGTCTTCCCCTATCTCAACGACTGGTTGTTGAAGGCGGGCTCGCCCCAGACAGTCGTCTCCCACCTCCAGACTACGGCCGACCTCCTGCACTTGCTGGGGTTCTCCATCAATGTGCCGAAGTCGCACCTGATTCCTTCTCAGAAGCTCCTCTTCATCGGAGCGGATCTGGACACGGCGCAGTTTCGGGTCTATCCTCCCGAACAGCGAGTCCGGGATATTCGGGCTCTGATTCCCAACTTTCAGCCCTTGTCCCGGGTTTCGGTCAGAGTGACTCTGAGGCTGCTGGGCCTCATGGCCTCCTGCATCCTGCTTGTCAATCATGCCAGATGGCATATGCGGGCTCTGCATTGGGACCTGAAGTTCCAGTGGGCGCAACATCAGGGGAACCTGTCCGATCACGTCCAGATCTCGGAGGGCACTGCACGACAGTTGCAGTGGTGGCTCACGAACCGGCATTGGGTCGACGGCAGATCCCTCTCCCTTCCCCAAACGGAGTTTACAGTGGTGACGGATGCGTCCCTCCTGGGATGAGGCGGCCACATGGGAGAGGTGGAGATCAGAGGCCTCTGGTCTCCGGCGGAGTCCCGGCTCCATATCAACCTTCTGGAGCTGCGGGCGATCAGGCTTGCACTGAAAGCATTCCTTCCCTCTGTCAAGGGGAGTAGTGCAGGTGTTCACAGACAACACCACCGCCATGTGGTACTGCAACAAACAAGGCGGGGTGGGGTCGTGGACCCTCTCTCAGGAGGCTCTGCGTCTCTGGACATGGCTGGAACATCAGGGCATGTCCCTGGTGGTTCAACACCTGGCAGGTTCTCTGAACGCCAGGGCGGACAAACTCAGCCGCAGGTGTATACTCGATCACGAATGGCGTCTTCACTCGTAAGTGGTGGAAGGTCTCTTTCATCAGTGGGAGAGCCTTGGTTAGATCTATTCGCCACCGAAGAGAACGTGCAATGTCATCAGTTCTGCGTGTTGGAATTTCCAAGGCGGCACTCGCTCGGCGACGCTTTTCGTCGCGAGTGGAGTTGCGGTCTGTTGTACGCCTTTCCGCCTATACCACTTCTGCCCAGAGTGCTGAAGAAGATCAGGGGCGACCGGGCCCAAGTCATTCTTGTGGCTCCGGACTGGGCTCGAAGAGTATGGTATCCCGAGCTACTCAGTATGAGCATCGATCCCCCGATCAGACTGCCTCTTCGGGAGGATCTTCTGTCGCAGCAGCAGGCGACGGTCCTCCACCCGAACCTGTCCAGCCTACCTGTCCAGCCTCCACCTCTGTGCATGGAGATTGAGCGGCGGCAGTTGATTCCTTTCGACTTGCCTCCTGAAGTTTGTGACGTTATTCTGGCAGCCAGGCGTCCCTCTACTAAAGTGGTATACGCCTGCAGGTGGAACAAGTTTGTGGCATGGTGCACAGCAAAGGCTGTGGATCCCCTTTCTGCCCCTCTTTCTCAAGTACTACTGTTCCTTCTTTCTTTGGCCCAGCAGGGCTCTGCTCTGGGCACTATCAAGGGCTATCTTTCTGCTATTTCGGCCTTTCTCAGGCTCCCTGATCAGCCCTCTCTTTTCAAGTCCCCTGTTGTAAATAGATTTCTCAAAGGCATTACACACCTTTTTCCTCCTATTCCTTTCGTGATGCATCAGTGGGACTTGAATCTGATTCTGACATACTTGATGTGCGCTCCCTTTGAGCCCCTTCACAACTGTCCTCTTCGTCTTTTGACGTTAAAGACTGCCTTCCTGGTGGCCATCACTTCCGCCAGGTGGGTGAGTGAGCTCCAGGCTCTTTCTTGTAAGCCTCCTTTCCTTTCAGTCCATCCGGACAAGGTTGTGCTCAGGCCCCGTCCTTCCTTTTTGCCAAAAGTGGTTACAGCCTTTCACATTGGGCAGACTATTACCTTGCCCACCTTCTTTCCGCATCCTTCCAGAGAGGAAGAGAGGCTCCACCGTCTGGACCCAAAACATGCGCTCTCTTTTTATCTCAACCGCACACAGCAGTTCCGGGTGGACGACCAGCTTTTTGTTGGCTACGTTGGCACCAAGAAAGGTCGGGCGGTCCATAAGAGAACTATCTCCCGCTGGGTTGTCTTATGTATCAAAGCCTGTTACTCTTTGGCTAAAAAAGAACCTCCGGTGGGGCTGTGGGCTCATTCTACCAGAGTTACTGCAGCCACTACTGCATTGGGACGTGGTGTCCCCCTGCAAGACATCTCTCAGGCAGCCAGGTGGGCCTCGCTGCACACGTTTACCAAGCATTATTGCCTGGACAGCCAAGTCCGGAGAGACGGCTTCTTTGGCCGTTCTGTTCTCCGTGACTTTCTGGTGTGATCTTAGTTCGCAGACCCACCACCGGGGTTGGTATTGTAGTGTAGCTCCTATTTCCCTAATAGGCCCTGCGCATTGGAATAATATACTCTATAGGTTTGACATAGGACTACGGTCAGTATGTCCCTATCGAGTATATTAAACTTAATTACTTGTGCCAGCTAGCTCAGAGGCCACTAGAAACTCCTTGATAAACAAGAAGGGAGTAGTTTCTGGCAGCCGCAAAACATGACAACTTTGTTTCCCTTTTAGAATCAGAACGTGTCCCAGAGTCGTGGAAACAATAGATAACCCTTTCACTCAGCTCAATCGTGCATGCTTAGTTTTCCTCGAAGTTACACAGAAAGAATAGACGTCGTTTCAATAAAAGATTTATTGAACAGTCTTGTTTCCCGTGTAAGTAATATGTGCTGTTAGGATCACAAGACAGTATGCAAGATAAATGTACAGCGTAAGCAGTAGAAATAAATAATACTGCGCTGGCATGATCTTTAGTAGATATTCATTTACATAAATAACACAGACTAAAAATGCGAGTACTCATACGATGCGTTTCTAAGCTAGTTCTACCCCAATGTACCTAACCTAGGTGTAGGGAGAGGTATGAAGTAGGTGGAGTATTCCTTACTATGGTATACTAAGAGTATGTTAAGCCTAGTATGCCAAGCCAGAGTCCCTCTAGGTTTCTAGTCAGCTCCATACCTTAAGAATGAGAGAGGTGGGAATCTCTTGCCAGACTCGAACTCCAACACCCCGCGAGGGAAGTCAGATCACTGGAAGCTGGACTCTCTGCGTGCAGGGATGACAGCGTCTTCTCAGTGCGTCAGGCCAGGAAACGGGCTCCTCTGAAGTCGAGGTCTCCTCTGATTTACAAGGGCTAGAGAAGGTATATTTATACCTGAGAGGTACCTCAGAGTGTTAGCATTGACGTGAATCGGACAGCGGAAGACGTCATGAATGAACCCCTAAGGTATAACGGTTCATGCATAATAGAGGAGTCCTTGAAGAAATCAATAGTCCTGTGCTAGGAAAACTCCCGAAGCCTAAGGGTCTGTTCTTCAAGAACTCGTCATGATGTTAGGGTGGACGGATGTCGGAGACCATGCCTGTATTTGGAGTGCACGGTTTAATGCCTAAATAAGGACTGGGATTTTATGCCTATATAAGGGCAGGGCGAATTGTGCCTATATAAGGACATGATACAGGAAAGCCCGTGTATTGTCACCCTAAGAGGAATACAACACCCACTCCACTTTCGTGTGTACGATCATAATAAAATGCTAAACATTTAATATGCTAAACATAAAATGGAGTACCGCATATTGCTAAAAATATTTCTTAAAAGCATTAAAAAGCATTTTGAAAACTTATTAAAATGCAAAAGGTACTGTACATTTTAAGCATTGCTTTTCTCAGTTCAGGCATATATTTGGAAATAAAATGCAATTGGAATGAAATAAGCAGTAATATTTACATGTGACAAAAATTATCGATAAGTTGTTCAAAAATCAGTCATTTCATGTCATGAAAATTAATGAACTTTTTAGACAAATAAGTTGATAAATTGTCTGAGGAAGTACCACGAAGTCCATACTATAAGACTAGTTCTACTTCAAGCAGATTGAATTGCCATCCAGTTTTAAAAAAAAACGGGAAAAAAGTTCAATTTGGGAAGAGTTCCAAGTTTTTGAAATATGAAGGCCAAATTTCACTGAGTCTCTGGTACACTGTGGGTTGAATCAGAGTCAGTGTACGGGTCTGGTGTAAACATGAGATCATCTATTTCTGTAGACAAAATATCGTCCACTGAAGTTGGTGTCAGTTGGAACACCTCGTGTAGTAGATTAATTTCACAGAGATGTGAAGCATCGCCTTCAGCATAGGATGCCTCAGCAATGTTCGCGTCCGTTGTTACCTGTGTGCCTGTAGATCCATCTCGTACCTCAGCAGCAGCTGGAAGCGACTGTGAGATCTCAATGAATGCCGTCATCAGGATTGGTAGCCTCTGGGGACAACACAAAGCATGGGCCGTTATCGGGTCCAGCAGAGTATCGATATCCGTTGGCGTTGCTAATGGAAATGTTAGACAGGTGTATAACACGCATTCTTCACCGCATAGCAGGCATCGTAGGACAGGTAAGATGCAATCTTGCCAGATTGGTCTGAATGATAGGAACCACGTGGTATTAAGTTCCCGTAGACGAGTCATGCCCAAAAGCTGTACAATTCGCTCACGGCACTTTTGTTCAAGGAGAGCTTTCTCCACTTCGCTCGTAGTGATGTCTGCGAGTAGTCTGGCCATAGCGTAAGAGCAGGAAGAGAAATAGAATTCCGGCAACAGGTGCTAGAATTAATGGTATGCCACCAAACACCCAATGTGCAAAGTTCGGGATGATTCCGAGTATTGCCTGGAAAGGTGCTAACAGACCAGAGCAGATGCTCTTAAATACATGTACAATTCCGGTTGTATCAGACATGTTAAAGATACGTCCTATCATTTCCACGAAATGTATAGGGCAGTTTGTACGTATTAAAGTCTGTATCTCAGCCGAAGTCCTTGCTACTTGTAGATCATAGGTTTCTTTGGCCGAGGTCAAAGGCACTGTTTGCTGTAAAAGCATGGCTTTCATTCTGCTCAAAGTATCAAATCTTATAAAAGAGACGTTCAGCGAAGGCCATAAAGGCGACTCCCTGACTGTGTCTATTGGGGCAAACAATACTTGCATACAGCAAGTGACCCTGGAGTTGACCGTTACTAGATATGGGATGCCTGGCAACATGCTGCAGCAACTCTGATCATTCAACATGAGGTAACTCCCATTCGAAAGTTGTCTAAACGTTGGAGTAATCACAGCAGCTGGTGTACCCTGCTGATGGCAAGACAAATTTGCCACAGAACCATTGCAAGCCCCGTGTAAAGAAATGTCCTGACATATAAGTGAACCGCTCAGTGCACTTTTACAGTGTGTACCGCTCAAAAACACTTCACGATCCCCACTCCAACATCTATATGTATACGGTAAATCCCAAGATGTCTTCATGTATTCCTTACCCAACCTTTCATATTTGCCTGCTTGCATTTGTCTGAGGCAATACTGAAACTGAAAAGTAGTCACAGGTAGTGTGATTTTGCCATGAATGAGCCATTCTGTAGCTGGTTTTTCTGCCACTGTGAATGGTAACTTTTCCAGTTTTTCAATGCTCAGCACTGTATACCTTGCTCCTCTTTGTGCCAGTTCGATCTGTTTATCAGTTAGATTGTATTCTGCAAACAGAGCCGACGTGTTGATGAAACGCCAAGGCACATATCCAGCACGCAAAGATTGCAGCGTCCAGCTTAATAACACAATAGAACGTAATTGAGACTGGCCTTGCTGTAACATCGCCAAATCTTGTTCTAGTATGGCGATAGCAGAGGATACAATGCCGTCCAATGAATATATTCTGGAGGACAAAGTTGTTAACCCATTGTCGACCACAGTGAGTGTTTTCTCTAAATTAATACGATCAAGTTAACGTATTCGTTCTGCGGCCTCCATCTGTGACACCTTCCATGCTTCATTATAGGCAGCATAGATGCCGGCATATATGAAACGTTTTTGACACAGTTTTCTTGGTCCAAGCAAGAATTCCCTAAGGTCTGCGTCCTCTTTAAGTAAGGATAAGCGTTGTTTCACATCCTGTAGTGTAGATTTCTGCAGCCAATCGAGGCATAATTTTCCTACACTGTATGTTGTTACTACCCCCGGATGCTGTCTTTGGATGTATTTTGGGTCTGGCCTATGAATAGTAAAGCCCTGAGTTTTATTCAGGAATCTTTCCTGACAGTTGTTCGTGTCTGTGGGCCAGATCAACCATTTTCTCCAATCAGGATTAGATCTGTTGAGTTGTAGTATTTGGTCAACTGTAACCGCTGCCTGTGTATTGTTATCACTTGCAGGTGTTGGTACAGAAGGTGTTTTCATCTCTTTGATCTTGGCTAGTCCAAGACGAGATGTTTGTTGGACAGTTTCATTCAAAAACATTATTTGTTCAGGGATGATACAGGCTCTAAATAAAGCTTCTATCCCCTGCACTTGCCAATCTTTTGTACCCCAGACAGTTTTTGTGTCTATTGTGTCTTTCCATAAGTCGAAACCCTGTCTAGACAGTTGGGTAATAAATGTTGCAGAGTAAATCTGTTTCGTATTAGTTAACATAATTTTCAGTCCTGTTTTGTTTACATTTTTATAGTAAAACGTTTCTGGATCAGATGTATTGTAGCCTGAAAAATATGGAAACTTGTTAGCAAATGTTTTTGAACTACCTTTTGGTGGTGTAGGACAATGCTCCCATTGGTTAAACATAAACACATTTCTAGGGTATGCAGATTTATGCAAATAATGATGACCATAGTGCTTATAGCAATACAGCTGTTAATAGTCTGATGAACCCTCTAAATATTCATTTTTAGAAAATGCAGCAGATTTTTCTAGGTCAAACATTATGTTGTTAACAGTCTCAAAGTCCCAATCATCAGAATATGTACTGGACGAAATGAGATCACTTAGTGAAATTTTAAACAAATGTGGAATGTTCAATTGTTCCGTCGGGCCAAAGATATCAAAATCAGTTTTGTCCCACACTATACCATCCTGCATAGGAACGGCTGTGATGTTCACTGTTGACAAGTCTCTTGTTTCACGATGAGAAGATTTATGAGGTTTCAAGAGTACGTTCACATCTTTTCCTTCAGTGTTCACATGGATGTATCTGCCATTTATAAGCACGCTCACAGTTCATAACCAAAGCTAGCCAAAGCAGGAAAACAAATATTCCAGAAGTAATCCAGAGTTCAATCCATGGAGAAACTAGATCAGTCTTTTTCAGAAAGTGAAGAAAGTCTTGTACTTGCTGCTTGAATGTTAATGATGCTGGCGTCGTTTCAGGTTCACTCGGATCTTCTGAGCACGTACCAAAGTTAATGAAATAGCCAGAAGCAGTTCTGTCAATTGTTGGAATTGCATCAGGATTTGTAGAAATCGCTGGAACCAGTTGATCACTTGCCACATTGGTGTAGACAGGTGTATTTGGACGAACTGTTACTTGATTTTCAAGAGGGATGAGTTCCATAGCATTGTTGCTTAGTCCTTCATCTGTTTACTGCTGAATTCCCAATTGTTATCAGTCTTTCAGTCTGAACCTCTTGGATAGTAGCGAGAGGAGTGTGTCTGCTACTAGGTCGGAGTCCACGAGGCCTACTACTTCGTATTGGCCACATACTGTGGTTTGATGAGGTCAATGGACACAAATCTTTTCTCCTTTCTTCCAGCAAGGGGCGGCAGAAGTACTGTTCTTGTTCCTTGAACTGCTAGGACAGGTACTGGTTGTCTGTAAGAAGGTCCAAATTCCTTCTTGTCCGCAATCTTTTCTCTGACTAGATCCCCAACTTTTGGAATCCAGACAGGCCTTGCTGGGCCCGCCGGTTTTTCCCCAGTGGTGGTTGGCTGCAGGAATATGTTGCTTTGTTTCGATCTTAGTTCATTGAGTTCCTGTAAAACAGCCAAACGATCTTTGATATCAAACGGTTTATTTTCTACCACTGTGCCTACGTGATCGAGGTCTGGTACCCACATTCTTGTCCCAAATAGGACCTCATATGGAGTGACCCCCCCCCCCCAAAGAACTTCTTGGCAGGTCATTTAATGAGCGTTGGACCCCATAAAGATGTTTGACCCACCCATCACCCGAACCTAATACCCTAGCTGTTATAGACTGCTTTATGTCCCGGTTTTTCCTTTCCAAAACCGAATTTCCCTCAGGATGGAATGGAGAGGAGTACCGCAATGCAACGCCCAGACTGGCCATGGCATCTTTGTAAGCCCGAGAGCTAAACGCAGGGCCCTGGTCAGAATGTAGCATGCCTATTGCGTATGTGCCGATAAAGACTCGCAAATCTTTTATAACAGTTCGAGCGTCAGCCGAGCGCTGAGGCCATATCCATAGGAACCTAGAGCATGAATCCACTGCAACCATGATATATTTATAGTTACCGTCCCTTTGCAGGGGACCGCAGTGGTCCAGGTAAACACAAGCTAATGGTTTGTCTGAAATTAACAGGGGTGTCTGCGCAGGACGTTTCACTGTTGAGACTTTCATCTGTTGGCAAATATCACATTCTAAAACATAGTTCTTTGTTTGTTTCCGAATGCCAGGCCACCAATATCTTTGCTTGAGTAAAGATACTGTTGCAGAAACACCTGCATGGGCAGAAGCTATCCCTTTGTGTGCTGCTAGGATTAGTCCTAATCTACGTTCCTTGTTTTGAATTACCCTATCCCCCACTCCAGGGATTCGAGCAAAAGGAACGCTGTTCGCATCAATTACATAAGAGTACTTGAGTGGAAACTTTTTGGTAACGCTGCACCACTGCCTTTGCTTGTAGCATTGACAGCCAACATTATCTCACTGTCTATTTTCGTTTTTGAACGAGTGATCGCAGCTACGGAAGCCGTCTGAACAGCCCCCTTTGCGGCTTCGTCAGCCAATGAATTCCCTGCAACGTGAACTCCATCACATTGATGACTCAGTGTGTGAATCACATGAGCCTTTGGTAGTTCGTTTTTCAACTGAACTACTTGTTCCCAAAGCGTTTTATGCTTTATTGTGCCACCTTTCGCATCTTTGAAACCATTTTCAAGCCAGTTTTGTATATATTCATTATACGACTGAACACAGTAAAAGGAATCGCACACTATTAGTGTGGAGAATTCTCGATCTGTACTTTCAAGTGCCAGTTTGAATGCTTGTAGTTCAGCTCGCTGAGCTGTACAATCTCCTAGAGATTGAGTTTTTGTGACCATAGGATCATGGATAGATGCCATCTCGCATGCGACCTTTAACGATTGCACACGCTGCACTGTAAGCTTGCTTACTCCCTGTTGCGGGCTGTGCGGATCCGTCACTGTAAATTATGAATTCGTACTGATTGAGAGGCAGGATTTCAGTAGGCAGAGGACATTCTTGTTCATATTGCAGGAACGCTTGTGTTTTTAAATCAGGATCAAAAACATATTCAACATCTGTTGCAGCAAGAGAATTAACCCATTGTATCCATCTTGGATGTAATGCTTTAGCATTTGGAATGCTTGCTTTTGTGACTGCTTCTAAAGCTGGTACTGGGGTTACGACAATAATGCGTTTCCCTTGGGCTAGGGCTCTTTCTTTTGCTACTGCAGTTTGAACAGCTGTCAGTATTTTTTCTGTTGAAGTGAAGCACATTTCCGCTTGTGTATACAAATGAGATTTGTATGCGATTGGTATTTTTTCACCCTCGTTAAATGTTAAGTAGGTGAATCCGCATTGACCCGAAATTATTCGGATCACCAGGTTGCGTTGACTTACGCGTGTTTGTAAGTGATTTGTTGCTAACATGTTAGCCTGGAGTGAACGCAAGATTTCTGTGTGTTCATGTGTCCAATTTTTGATTGAAAAATCAGGTTTGGTTAATGCGTAGAGAGGTTTAACCCTTTCTGCGTAATTTAGAATGTATGTTCTTCCAAAATTTAGGAAACCCAGGATGGATTGTAAGTTTTTTTGCGTTTTTGGAGGTTGGAGCAGCGCACATTTCTCTAGAAAGTTAGCTGCCAAGCTCTTGCCTTCACTTGAAAGCTCATATCCTAGAAATAGAACATTGAGATGGGCAATTCTGGACTTTTTTTAAGTTGAATTTGTAACCCTCAGAGGCGAATCCCAATCTAATGGTGCTCACCCTGTTCAAGTGTTTATCCAGGTCATCGTCTGTCAGATAAATATCATCGACATAGGACAATGCCTCATTGTCATAAATTTGTAGTGACTCCGTTACCCTCGCTGAGAATAACCCCGGGCTGTTATTGAACCCTTGTGGGAGTCGACAAAATTGATGCTGGATCCCCATTATGGAGAATGCTGTTAAGTACCTGCTTTCAGGTGCTATATTTTGACAAAAGAAACCATTTGAGATATCTAATGTGGTTTTATATTTTTTACGCACAATGTTATTCATTAATGCTGTGCTATGTGCATTTTGCACTGCAAATGTTTTAGAACAAGTGTTTAAGTGTCTGTAGTCCAAAACTAGACGATATGAATTGTCTGGTTTGGAGACAGGAAACAAAGGATTGTTCATTGAGGAGGTGCATGTTTCAATCATCCCTTGGTATTCAAGTTGATCTAAGATCTCCCTGACCTGTTTTTTAGCTTCTTGCTTTATTGGGTACTGCCTTTGTGCAGTTGGTTCATGTTTCAGATGTATTTTATGGTGAGGGGAGTCCTCATCCCATCCTACATGATTTTTATATAATGCTGGGGCCTGGGCTACTGCCCATTTCCTGGCATATGTGTATTTTAGGTGAATTGGAATATGGTTGGAGAAGGCAGGCATAATAATGTCCTCGCCGTGTGGGCACTCCCTAACAAATTGTGGTGGCCAGTCTTTTTCTGCTAGAAGTATGTCATAGCCCCTTGATAGTCTTTCCCAAAAAAGTGCTTTCACCTGTCTAGGTATGTCTCCCTCCATCCGGAGTGTTATTTCATATAACTTTTGTGGAGTACTAACCCTGGTGTCTACAGTCTCAACTGTAATGTACTCATTCAAGTCCACTATCTCCAGAAGTTCCTTCATGTTCTGGCGAGCTATTGTGACTTCTGCTGCACTGTCAAGCATTGTCTGAGCCCATTCTCCGTTCTTGAGTTGTATTCTCAGTATTCTCGGCATGTCTGATCTTCAGACCCGCTACTTTCTTTTTGGAGAATTGAGGATTTGATTTGGTTTTCGGAACGTGTTTGTCGTCTTTCGATTTCACGCATTCTTCTCTATGTTCTGACCGTCCTCTTCTTTCCGAAGTCTGTGACGAGATCTGAAAGGTACAAGAGGAACGTGTATCAGTATCTTGATACCTGTCAGGTTTTTTCAAATTATCCCTATTCCTGAGGTTATACCTCCTTTCAGAGGGCTCCTTTTGAGGAGACCTACCTCGGGATTGAGAACTTTTCTCGTTTGAATTTTGTTTGTTAGTCTCCCACTTCTTTTTAGAAGATGTAGGAGTTTGTTTAATAGAGTCCTTCTCAGGACTTTCAGATAGTTTTGGCTTCACTGGTCTTCCACCCAAACTATCTCTGCCTAATTCTGCATAAGATTGTTCTATTATTCTGGGTAGTTCAGTTTGATGTTCTGTAACATCGAATTCCCTTAATCGTTGGCGGATCGCCACTGCTGCTGCCTCCCCTTTAATATTAGATAATATTATTGTTGAGACCTGGTCTAAATTTTTCAGTAATTTCATACGTAAATTCAGAGCAGGCTCTGCCCCGTATTCATTTTGAATTTGTTTCAGGACATCTGGTATTACCGCAATTGACGGAATGCCATGTGTTTTAGTATAGATGGCAGCAAAGACTGAGCCCCAAGTGGTGCAGTCTTCCAGTTGTGGTGTGATCCCCATCGGTAAACTGATGGTTAGGATTCTGTGTTTCTCATATGGGCTAGTATTTGGAAATACTGCTTCGATTTGAGTAATTTTTTGAGCTGTCCAGAATGGAATTTGCTCACGTTTTGTGGGCATTTTACCTATGACTGCGTATAAAGTCTGTGGTGTAATTTTTAGTGTATTCCCCTGTTGAGGAGTTTGATTTGGAAGTGTCAATGGTGGTTGGACTGTGAAAGTCCGCATGACATATTGGACTAATGTCTGTAGATTTTTATTAACTCTGTAAGTTGAGTAAGTAGTTCCTCGTCTGACATTATTTCGATGTCAGGATGAGGTGTGTAGCCGGCTAGAATCGGCCATGTTGCTCCTGGTCTCCCTAGTGGACCGAGCCTGGTAATGTTTCTGTCATGTCTTAGGGCACCTTTAAACCAGAGCTGATGCTCCTGGTATGTTAGTGGAATTTCAATATCCTCGAAAGGAATATATTCCTCTGGTGGATCATCTTCTTTGTAGAAGTGAAACAGTTTTGTAACTGGATTGGATTCAGGAAGTATTACCCATGAATAGAATACCTCTGTCTGAAAGGATTCGTGTGCCTCTATCACGAAAACTGCTCTACCGCCTCTTGGTGGTAGGCCGTGTTTTATGAGTTTTAGAGTGATGGCTCTTCCTAAGTTTGGATGGATGTCTATAACACCCTCCTCGGTTCCATCTAAACCTGTAATGTTTAAAGCTCTTAAAGCTGGTTGACCCGCAACATCACCGTTGTCGGAGTCAGGCATTTTTGTTTTTTGAAAAATGTAGAACAAGTTTCAAGGAAACAAAGATAAGGTGCACAATATTTTGGAACACTGTATCCTTCAACGTTGAGCAAACCAAACAGCTAATATATAGGGTGCTTCCCTATGTAGCCGTGGCGGATACTTAACCCTGCCCACTCCAGATGTCTTTTGGAGTATATGGGTAGGGGTCTCTGAGAGAAAAAGGCACAGCTGAGTTACTCAGTATCTAACGTTAAATTAACGCCTTACCAAACCGTTGGGCGCCATGTAGTGTAGCTCCTATTTCCCTAATAGGCTCTGCGCATTGGAATAATATACCCTATAGGTTTGACATAGGACTAAGGTCAGTATGTCCCTATCGTGTATATTAAACTTAATTACTTGTGCCAGCTAGCTCAGAGGCCACTAGAAACTCCTTGATAAATAAGAAGGGAGTAGTTTCTGGCAGCCGCAAAACATGACAACTTTGTTTCCCTTTTAGAATCAGAACGTGTCCCAGAGTCGTGGAAACAATAGATAACCCTTTCACTCAGCTCAATCGTGCATGCTTAGTTTTCCTCGAAGTTACACAGAAAGAATAGACTGGCGTTTCAATAAAAGATTTATTGAACAGTCTTGTTTCTCGTGTAAGTAATATGTGCTGTTACGATCACAAGACAGTATGCAAGATAAATAATGCGATACAAAAGGGGATGATGGACGGAACGCTTGAGCCAATCAAACACTCACCCCCAGTCAACTGATCTGGGTTTAATCCATCATCATTCTTTAGCTCACTCCACCACCCCAGTTCAGACATGGCCATATGCAAATCAGTCTGACCCTGTGCCTCATGGGAACAGTCCAGCCCGAACTGCCAAGCCATGTCTTCCCTGGACCGGAAACAAGCATCCTAGGACCGGTTTCTGGCATTCCAGCCGTCATCAGCCAGGCTTGCTTGAATCCAGTGGCAAAGTGAGCAAGGGACCCACGTCTGGGCATACCCCCGCCAACTTAGGGCGAACAAAGCGATACAAAAGGGGATGATGGACGGAACGTTTGAGCCAATCAAACACTCACCCCCAGTCAACTGATCTGGGTTTAATCCATCATCATTCTTTAGCTCACTCCACCACCCCAGTTCAGACATGGCCATATGCAAATCAGTCTGACCCTGTGCCTCATGGGAACAGTCCAGCCCGAACTGCCAAGCCATGTCTTCCCTGGACCGGAAACAAGGATCCTAGGACCGGTTTCTGGCATTCCAGCCGTCATCAGCCAGGCTTGCTTGAATCCAGTGGCAAAGTGAGCAAGGGACCCACGTCTGGGCATACCCCCGCCAACTTAGGGCGAACAAAGCGATACAAAAGGGGATGATGGACGGAACGTTTGAGCCAATCAAACACTCACCCCCAGTCAACTGATCTGGGTTTAATCCATCATCATTCTTTAGCTCACTCCACCACCCCAGTTCAGACATGGCCATATGCAAATCAGTCTGACCCTGTGCCTCATGGGAACAGTCCAGCCCGAACTGCCAAGCCATGTCTTCCCTGGACCGGAAACAAGATAAATAATGTACAGCGTAAGCAGTAGAAATAAATAATACTGCGCTAGCATGATCTTTAGTAGATATTCATTTACATAAATAACAGACTAAAAATGCGAGTACTCATACGATGCATTTCTAAGCTAGTTCTACCCCAATGTACCTAACCTAACCTAGGTGTAGGGAGAGGTATGAAGTAGGTGGAGTATTCCTTACTATGGTATACTAAGAGTATGTTAAGCCTAGTATGCCAAGAGTCCCTCTAGGTTTCTAGTCCGCTCCATACCTTAAGAATGAGAGAGGTGGGAATCTCTTGCCAGACTCCAACTCCAACACCCCGCGAGGGAAGTCCGATCACTGGAAGCTGGACTCTCTGCGTGCGTCTTCTCAGTGCGTCAGGCCGGGAAACGGGCTCCTCTGAAGTCGAGGTCTCCTCTGATTTACAAGGGCTAGGGAAGGTATATTTATACCTGAGAGGTACCTCAGAGTGTTAGCAATGACGTGAATCGGACAGCGGAAGACGTCATGAATGAACCCCTAAGGTATAACGGTTTATGCATAATAGATGAGTCCTTGAAGAAATCAATAGTCCTGTGCTAGGGAAACTCCCGAAGCCTAAGGGTCTGTTCTTCAAGAACTCGTTGTGACGTTAGGGTGGACGGATGTCGGAGACCATGCCTGTATTTGGAGTGCACGGTTTAATGCCTAAATAAGGACTGGGATTTTATGCCTATATAAGGGCAGGGCGAATTGTGCCTATATAAGGACATGATACAGGAAAGCCAGTGTATGGACACCCTAAGAGGAATACAACAGTATTGCTGGGGTATCTATTCTAAGGTAAGGAATCTATCACAATGTGTTTCTTTCAGATGCACAAGTTACTTACCTTCGGTAACGATATATCTGTAAGAAAAATTAGTAGTGATAGATTCCTTACCGCCCCACCCATCCTCCCCGTTCTGCGAACTGATTTCTAGGGTTAAGGTCATCCCTTTCAGGGCCCTAGTTTCAATGCACCAGTGGTCAGTATCTTGCATGGCTCTGCGTTCCTGGCACAGAAAGTCGTGTACAGAACTGACATCAGCGTGCGCGGGGGGCGTCTAAGTAGCGCCCGCGACGTCATCTCGGCGACCACGACGCCAACGACGGACGCAGAGCCGCACGTCGTCCCTACCGATGCGCAGGGGTACTGCTGACGAAAACTTTCCGGATCCAGTCTGACGCCTGGGGATATTCTAAAGTAAGGAATCTATCACTACTAATGTTTCTTACAGATATATCGTTACCGAAGGTAAGTAACTTTTGCATTACTGCTAATGACGGGATACCATGAGTTCTGGTATATATGGCAGCAAAAACTGTACCCCAAGAGGTACAATCCTCTATCTGTGGTGTTATCCCCATGGGCAAGCAGATTGTCAGCATTCTGTGTTTCTCATAAGGGCTATTATTCGGAAACACTGCTTCTAACTGTGTTATTTTCTGAGCTACCCAGAATGGCATTTGTTCATGTTTTGCGGGCATTTTACCCAATACTGTGTGTAACGTTTGTGGTGTTATTTTAGTTGCTGTATTTTGAACTGGAGTTGTATTTGTTGCAACCGTTGCCGGCTGGACTGTGAGTGTCCTCATGACGAATTGCGTCATGTTTCTGTAAAGTTTTATTAATTCTTTGTGAAGTATGAGTAAGTCTGGTCCTGGCATTGTTTCGATGTCAGGATGTGGTGTGTAGGCTGCTAATATTGGCCATGGTGCTCCTTCTCTTCCGAGCGGGCCGAGTCTTACTCTTCTTCTTGTATGGGGTAGGGCACCTTTAAACCAGTATAAGTGTTCCTGGTACGTGAGCAGAACCTCAATGTCCTCATACGGACAATATTCCGCTAGTGGTTCATCATCTGTGTAAAAATTAAAAGTTTTTGTTCTTGCATTTGCTGCTGGGAATGTAACCCACAAATAAAATACCTCTGTTCTGTATGATTCCTGTGCCTCAATCACGAAAGCTACTATGCCACCCCTAGGTGTTAGACCATGCGCATTCAGTTTCAGGGTGACCGCATTTCTAACATTTGCCGCAATATGTATTGCGTTTGCATCTCCCTCGTCTTCCGAGAGGGGTAGTGGCTGCTCTAGTGGGTCCAAGACTTAGTTAGTCATTGTGTTTAGAACACGTAATAACTTTTCAAGGGAACTAAGATAAGGTGTTTTGCACAATTTAGGAACACTGTGTCCTTCAAACTTGATTAACCAACAGCCAATAAATAGGATATTTCGCCTACTCAGCTGTGGCGGAGTTTTTGCCCACCCACTCCAGACGTCTCTGGTGTTTTGTGAATAGGGATTTCTGAGAATAGCACGACTGAACTACTCAGATTCTACGGGTAAATAAGTACCCAACCAACGTTGGCGGCGCCATGTCGTGTAGTTCCTATAAAAAGTATACAGGATCTGCACGTTTAGACAACATACACTGTAAGATTGGTGTCAGACTGACTCTGAACACCCCCACCGGGTATGTTGACTTTCTGTACCAACTAGCTCACAGTGCCACTAGAATCTCCTCTTATCAAGGAGAGAATAGTTCCTGGCAACCATCGAACATGACAACCCTGATCCCTCAGGACCGTGGAAACAATATACTACCTTTCACTCAGTCACTCGTGCTTACTTAGTCTGTCTCAGAGAGGTACACAGAATAAACAGGCTGGGCGTTTTCAATTAGCATTTATTGAACAGTTGTTGTTCTGATGTAAAATAAATGAGCTGCAATAACTGTTAGACAGTATAAGATATAAATAATTAGCAGTACTATAAAGGTAAATGGATGGTATAGTTCTACCATCTTACAATAATCATGAATACATTAGAGTATATAAAACACAAGATAAAAAGATGCGTACTCCTACAATGCTTCCCTAACTAGATGTACCTACATGTACCTAGCATGTGTGTAGGTGTTAAGCCAAGAATCCCTCTAGGAATTAGTCAACCCCATTACCTGAAGTGAGAGACTGTGGGACCCCTTCCTGGTCTTGAGTTGGACACCCCGCGATGGATGTTAGACTACTGCGAGCTGGACTGTCTGCATGCAGGAACCTCAGCGCCTCTGGTCAGTGTGTCGGCCGGGAAGTCTCGGTCTCCTCTGTCTTATCTTAGCAAGATGTGATGTATATATACCCATAGCTCTCCCCAGGGGTCCTACCTTGCTGTGTTACTGTGTCGGCCTAAGGATGACGTTGGGCATGAACTTTGTACATAGATTTTATACAGGAGATGGTAGTCCTGTTGTGCTTCCAAGAATCCTCATGCATAATGTATGAGATTTCGTACTAGGGAAAAACCAGCGTTCTGAATGCAGTGTAGTATCTAGGTAAAAGGTCAGTCCCTGTAAACCGTGACAAGTGTAATGTAGGGAAGAATATAGGTGAAGGGTAATGAAGTTACCGAGACCTATATTATGGTTCCTATATGGAATATAACACAGTCTTATGTTTCTTGTTGGGGGTCTGCGTTAGAGACTTTCGGCACCTGAGCCGCTGGCCCGCAGCCCGCATCACTGGCCATAGCACACTACAAAGTTCCCAGTCTAAGATCTCCTTGCTTTTAAATGCGTGTGCATTATGTATACAAAGTCTACGTCAACTCTCCCCTAGGTGTGTCCTCCAAAATCATGCAGTGGGTTGTACATTGGAGATCTGAGCTATAGTTAGAACATTTCCTTACTAGCCACTCATTTTCTGTGCAAGCGCCATTACTATACTTATTTACTGACTGACACTAGGCTCTTAAACACACTACCAAGCGTCAAAAAATCTGAGGTCTTAAATATGAAATTATGAAAACACTTTATTTTGTCAAATTATTTAAACACATGCGAAAACAATGATTCAAAAAGTTTGTTCAAGGTTTAAATACAGAATGTCTTATTGGTTATATATAAAGTAACAAAAATGCTTATAACACTTTTTTATTATCACTTTTTTAAATGCTGCACAGCACCCACGCTGCTCTACAACATAGCTTAAAGACATTGGCAAAGCCAATAGCGCTGGCTAAACACTTATAAGGTCCCAAAAGTGAGACCTATTGACTATGTCAGAGCTTCTTAAGAGAAAAGCCATTTAGTATGTTTTTCCTCTACAAGAGTTAGTACCTCTGAGGAGGGGACTTCCAGTACTTTACCATATTCTTTCTGGTGTTTCAGGGATCTAGTGGGTAATATTATTGGGTCGATGTACTCTAACACCATCTAGTCAGCTCTTTCTTCCTCCCTTCCGCCCCCTTCTTTATACATGGCTAGGGCTCTACTCTGGAAATCTCATCAGTTATTTCCTTTTATTGTAAGGAAACCTTTGAAGCTTGGGAGGCAAACGTGTCCTGGCGGTCCCATGTACATAAATAAATTACCTTCTCTCCAAATCTGTGATTAATCCCTCAGACACCCTACACTAGTTAAATAAATCACTAAACTTGTATTAACTTAATTATGCTAATCATATACTTTTTAAATGTAATTTCAGTTTTGGGGATAAGGCTAAGTTAATATGTACCTCTGAAATGTAAATTTGTAATGGCCATCAGACCTTGGACAATAATTTTGGGTTAATGTATACAATTTAGGACATGGCCAACTCATTGTACGACACACATCATCACGAAACCTTTTTGGCAATGGGGAAGAAATAACCCCACATTAAAGCACATATGTCAGGTACAGGTATGACCAGATGAGAGAGCCATGTGCACTATATGAAACCTAATACATCCCTGTATTAAGTTGGTGACCCCATGCAGTTTGAGGCTGGTCCTGCGTTAACGGGAGTGGAATGAAATGTCATTTTAGCAAGTATATAGAGGCAAAGACTTGGTCAGCAGGTTTTACAACACAGCAGAAATACAATGGGCAGATTACATATTTTACACTTACAAACAAAAATGAGGTATTGAAAAGCACATTGTGAGGTAACTGAGCAACTTTACAAAAATAAAATTAATAAATAGCGAGGGACTTCTTAGCAGTAAATATCACTGTCTCTATAATAGCTTAACAGAATATCCACATCCAGCAAAAAACTGGGGCTATAAAATGATTATTAATCTGTTAAATGATCGTTCCTGCTGCATAGTTATCTTTTTCAAATTAAAATATCTGAGACATTCTGTCACTTGAAGTTGCAAACCTCTACAGACATGTCTAAACAAAACTAATAACTCAAGAAGGTGCTCCCATTGGTATATGCATTTTGTTTCCTATTCATTTCTATTGTCATGTGCTGTCATCATTCATGGTTAAGTGTGATGCATTAGGATTATATGGCACCATAAAAGTAGCAAACCTATGTCAATGTTTTAAAATCGTATAAATGATTTCGTAGAAGTATATATTTTTAAACATATACCCTTGTATGTGATTTCCTCCCATAAATTAGATGATGTAGCTATTACCCACCACGGTCATTGTAAAATGCCGTTTTTGATCATGTTACTATACCAATCTTAACTTGCTTATTTCTGTAAGCTCTCTACCCAATATGGTAATATCAGTGTAGTATCCTTTGATTGAGACTCCAACAAGCTAAGCAGCTAGGGCGGGGTTGGTTAAAGAATTACTTGCGTATGAAAGGCCTTTATTCTGGGAGCAAGCACAGCTGTGGAAACCCAGAATGCTGGACCTTCACCAGAAGGCTCTGGGTAGGGCTGCCTCACTGGTTTCGGCTGACTAAATGTGATGTTTTAGAAGGTTAGGGTTGCTCTTTTGAGAACCGTTCTAAGCAGTGTTTCGATGCAGCCGCGGCCCACGCAGGTAAGAGCGGTGGGGCTGGATGGAGAGGGGGGGGGGGTTGGTGGATTTCGACAGACCATGATGAGGGAAAATTATTTATTTAATTTTCCCTCGTGGTCGTCTGTCGAATCCCCCCCTCCCCCCCCATCCCCCTCAACCCCGCCTCTCTTATCTGCATGGGCTGCGGATGTTTCAATGGATTGTGTGGTGTTTGGCAAAATTGTTAATTGTTTTCAACAAAAGTAACTGTGGGGCTTTTCCTAAATGCCCACTGCAACTCGCAGTTTTAGTGTTCCTGAGTAAAGTAGGAAGAATATTATGCAATACGTGTATTTCTGGTAAGGTGGTAGTTATGCATGCAGTATTGATTAAAATATTGCACGTAGCCTTTGTGACTGGCCCTTTTTTGTGAGATTCGTTCTTTACTTGGAAATCAGTGGCAAGTCAGCAGTGCTTTATTGACCCAGTCTGGTTGGCTGGAGGAACAATCGTTACATTAACCTTGTATTTTTCACCAATAAAGATGTGAGTTATTCTCCAAGGATCACGAGATATGACCGGAGCACACGATTTGTGTTAACTCTTTTCTTGTTGACTAATGTGCTGAATACACATACCTATGCTTGCACACTTGTATAATGATGTTTCTTTGTGACTTGGTTGAGGTTTAACCGGTGCATGCCTGTTATGGTGCATTATTTTGAAAGATGTGTATGTATTTTGTTGGGATTAAAGCTGACTAAATCTAAAACAGGCATGCAGTAACGGAACCTGTGAAAACGTTGTGTGCCCAGTGTCTCTGAACAAATCCGAATAATGCCCTTTCACTTTTGTTGATTTTTAGGACCACAGTGGCAGCTCGGAACTCCAAGAAATCATGAGACGGCGACAAGAGAAAATTAGTGCCGCTTCTACTGATTCGGGTGTGGAATCTTTTGATGAAGGAAACAGTCACTGAATGTTTTACCATAACGCTTCTTTGCACCTTCCTTAATATTTATCCCAACATGCTTTGTTTTAGGAAGCCATGGAGGATATGTCTGATGTAAATAGGCATAGAATGTCGCCATATTGAAGCAGTTCAGTCAGCAGAGCTTCCCAGCAATCGCCAACAGTAAAAGTACTTGAAAATCACAACGGGAGTCTTCACCACGCTAAATGAGATTTGTTTTCATTCTTGCACCAAGAGATTCCTCCCTGATGGGTGGACACCCCTTACGTATTTTGCTGTTTTCACAGCTCTCTTTATCACTGTTGTATTTGTGCAAATTGTTCACTTTCCTTAACCTTTTTTATTGTCGGCTGCAAAGACTTAGATTTCATAAGATTATTTTTTGATGCCAACAGTATAAGTGCAAATACGTTTTGAATGAAAAAACTGATTTGTGGAGTTTTAAAGATGTGACACATTAAGAGCTATGTTGCTGTTAATGCAAAGATGTATGTGTTAAGTTTTTTGTAAGTAAATTATATTGATGGATTTACAAAGCATATTTTCCCAAACCTTGGAGTATCGAAATAAGGCAAATGTAAATGGAGGGCTAAAGCTAAGAAAAGACTAGACTGCTGCGAATGTAAGGATGCGCCTGTTTAAGAGCCTGAAAATTATTCTTTCAAGTAGGAATGATTAGGAATTATTGTTCAGTGGAAAATCTGTATGTGAATATGCAAGATGACATTTGTTAATTTATAAATATAAGTATGAAACGACCAATTCCAAAAATATCTTAATGTAAATGCTATTTTTGAGAGAAAATTATTTCACTGTCATTAAATGTTAATATTGCTCTGAAAATATATTTAAAAGATGTTACAAAATGTTGTATATTTTGCCATTCATTAGAATGATTCATAATTATCTAGTTTCATAGTGCCTTTTCACATTATTCAGCTGATTAGTCTGCAATAAACAGTATTTGCCCTACGTTTGTCTCCTTTTTTTCTTTCTTTGGATGTAACCTTTCACTGCGACATAACCTGTGACGAGTATGAAATGAGCATTGTGCTAAAAACAGTTACGTTAGAGAACTCGTAGGCTATTGCCCCAATCATGTATAATACGTTGGCACTCATTTTAAGCTTATGGTCAAGACTGTATTGAGGATCTTGAAGTAGTTTTGTTGAGGGATCAGTAAGTGTCTGATTTGTAGATAGGCTGACATTTTCTCTCTGTGAAAAATGTATTTCTCAACAGGCGTTTTGCTTCTTCCTTACATCTGTTCATCTTTATTGCCTTTTTTGCAGATGTTGTTTCCTTAAGCTTGGTGATGAGAAGATAAAGTCCTCTACCACCAGCTGTGAGGATAATGAGATGTGCTTGATTGCCTCTTGGAGGCATTGTTGGGTAGTACCTTTAGACGCATGAGCTCAGTTAGGTGGGGCCCTTCGGCCAGATGCACTGTAGTATTGTAACTGCCTGCTGTTACCAGAAGGCAGAGTAATTTTGGGAGTGCTGTCATCATGTCGTTTTAGATTTGCATTGCTGTACAGTTTTACACATTCACCTTTTTTGATTGACCTATTTGAGAGCCCTGCATAAAGGGCGTATCTGTGTTCCAGGCTGAAATAGGATGACAGCCTAATGAGTAAATTTTGATAATCGTTAACTAGAAAAAAGATGATGCCCTGCGTTATGATGTAGTTGAAGTACCTACTTGCCTGATTGGGCTGCTGGAAAAACATTTCTGCTCTGAGGTGACTGTGTTGTAAATTCTTTCAAAGTGGGAACTCAGAAAAAGGGAAAAGACTTAAGTGGACTGAGAAGAACCCACAAATGTCCTTTCTGCTTCCATTTAAGGATTAACTTGGAACATGCTTTCACATGGAGCTCATTTTGAATAAACAATATAATACGACAGGAATTTCTTGTATTGAATCAATCAAGGTTAAAAAAATTACTTCTAAGACAGACAAATTCTGTCACAAATCAGTCTAGGCACAACACATAAACGTCAACTAGTATTTATCATATTCAATTCTAACAAATTGAATGTTATTTCAAGAACTATAGAAGAATGCACAAAGACATTAAACTAGCACAATCGGGTGATTGGGGAGAGAGTCTCTCATATGCCCCCAAGTGAGAAAACGCATAACCAAAACGAAGTAAGAGAAGTTACAATTGTGTGAACATGAAAGGTAGATTGATACTTTACATAAGGCTGCCAATAATAGTATTAAATGCAGGTAGCCACACCAGGGGTTGTCCCCAGTGTATGGTTAGATGAGAGGTCTATCTTTAGATGGTGTCGATGGCCTTTCGACCCTACAGAGGATATGAGGGTCTCATCCGGACTGAAAATTACCTGAGGGACTAATGAAATGTGCAAAATTAAATAGGGAACCACAGAGAATTGGAGAAATGAACGTGGATAATGGAGAATACATACTGGTTGTGATGGCATGTATGGCTTAAGTTCTGGATAAACGTCAAAGCCACAGTGGTGGCCGCAAGGGTGGCATCCAAAGAATAACCTGTATGGGATGCATACGGTATTGAGCATTTGTTTTACCAAATACAACAAATCATGGATGTGTAGCTAAGAAGCTACTTACGAAGGATGTGGTAAGTAGTGTGTGCATTATCGCTGCTCCGTTCAGCTTCTAAGATCAGAAGAGATCAAGTGCTTAAAGTGTGGTATGGCCAGAGGCCCAGGATCACCAGAGTGTAGAGTTATTATTAGGGTTAAATGCACACACAAATATATATATATATATTTGAACCTACAATGGCAGTAAAAAAGACAGAAATTAACATAGGGAAGCTAGGAATTGATAAAAACCACTCATCTCAAAATAATGACTGAGCACTGTTTGCCCTCAAACTGATGTGCTTACCCGTAAGTTATATGCCACTAACAGCCAGGGAATGCAGATGTGCGGGCGAGCTCCCAATCAGAGCGGAAATTCTCCTGTCTTCACTGAAGGAAGATGCTCTGTGTCCTGTGTTAAACCTAGAGATAAGGAGCGGTCCCTTGTAGCTGCCCTTGTAGAGGGGGCGTGGCCAATTTAATGGGCGTGTAGATGGCGAGCCGCGAGTCTCGGTCTGTCACCCGCAGTCTATACAGATTGTGACAGTCGTGGAAACACGCAGAGCGAACAGCGCATGTAAATTAGGGATAGCGAGAGTCAGTCTAGATACGGAGTCGCTCGAATTTGTGAGTGTCTCGCTACAGGAACTGCATGTATAGACCGGGGTGGCAAGAATCGGTCTAAACACAGAGCCACTCCATGATGCATGTGACTCACTGTGAAATCCGCGTGTAAATGAAAAGTGAATTAATGGCATGGAAGAACCTATCACACAGGGGTGGCAGGAACACAATTTGTACAATTGTCAGTATTACAGACCCATGTGGAATCGTGGCAATGAAAGGGGCAAAAAAAAAAACCTTTTCTACAAAAAAACACAACATATATATTGATTTAAAAACAATTGTTTTTCATTACACAAGAAAAAGTTGGACAGTCCCGTCAGCTCCTTGGTTTTCAGAAGCCCTTAGACTTAAAAGACAAGATTGCAGAAGGCAGGAGAGACGCTGGAGATCAAAATATAATGAAAACGAGCTCTCCCGATACAAAACTGTACTATCTGAATATAAAAATCTTATCTTTTTGGAAAAGCGCTCCTACTACGCTAAGCAAATCGAAGAGGCAAAAAACTCTACTAAGGAACTGTTCCAAGTGGTAACCAAATTGTCCGTACTTCCAGAAAAAAGTATGAATGAACAGTCCCAAGCCTTTTGTAATCCACTAGCCCAGCATTTCCAAAATAAAGTGGAGCAAATTTATGCTACTTTTGACAACAGGACCAGACCTGAGGCACAAGCTTCATTTAATCCGCTATCCGCTTGTGCTCCTGTATTCACGGAATTTAGGCCAATAACCAACGATGAGATAACTCTTATCGAGCAGGGGGGCGCTAGAGGGCGCGCTGCGATATGGCTGCACCGTGAGGCTGCTCCGCCGGTCGGGGACACTCTCCGGCATTAAAGCATTAAACTGCTATTTTGAGCGACGCTAAATGGGAAATAAGTGCTGCCTCCTGCATCGGAATATTGATGCCACACACCGCTAGGGCTCAAGCCGAAAAATCATCCGAGCCCGTGGAGAAAACCGGCTTCAGAGGTGAGACGCAGTGTTCTCGATCGCTGGGCTTAAGATGGCGGCGAAGTACTTCCTGTATCGTAAGAACGAGTAATACACATTGAACCTCCAGAATGCCCGCCCTGCAGCATAAGCAGGACTGAGCACGTTCAACGATACGCCGCTGCAGGATAAAATCGGACTATGGGGGAGATACTTATCCTACAACACACCACCGCACTATGAAGTAAGACGACACTCTGGCACTTCCAAAATGGCGGAGCGGAATTGAGACAGACGCCGTCGCGGGTTGCCAGAGATGCGGCCTCCCCTATGTATCGGACCCTTTAAAACTGAGGATTGGCGGTGTTGTCTCTGGAGGGAACGCTCAGGTGCAGAGCGCTGACTGCGGACCTACAAACATCAGGCAAGTGCGGCAAGTCCATTCCTGAGTGAGGCGCGCTGTGCCCCGGGACGGCCTGGCACGGCGTTGCCCACATATCAGACGCCGGCGGGCCCCACAGGGTGCCATACTGCCCATAGCTCCTGCCGCCGATAACCATCCACCACCTGTGGTGAGTCCCTACCCACCTGCCGGACTCTGCCTTGGCTCTGTGTGCGTGTCCATCGTTCTGGCTGAAGAGCGGTGCAGAGTAGAGGCCTGCCCCCCCCCACTAGACGTGCCATCAACTGGACGGCGTCATGTGGCCCATTTACCGTGCCTCACATCCACATGACTGACACCTACCGAGGTGTGTGCCAGTGACCC
This sequence comes from Calotriton arnoldi, assembly GCA_963921515.1. Lineage (NCBI taxonomy): Eukaryota > Metazoa > Chordata > Amphibia > Caudata > Salamandridae > Calotriton > Calotriton arnoldi. Next base: position 751,765 of record CAWUFW010000877.1, on the reverse strand, counting down.
TGACAAGAGGCGTGGAGAATCTTCCAGCGGGGATCTGCGAGCTGTGAGGGGCGCAGGGGACGGATCTGATGCATATCCGACTATTAGAAGTTTGCCGGTGACACCCCGGATAGCGTGGGACAGCGGTGGTGCTGCGCCGCACCGATATCACTAGCACCCCACAAGCGGATTGCGGGCTGCACCGTATTACCAGCAATACTCCACAGCCTGTGACTAAACAGCGTGGGTGGTGCTGGCCACGGTCCGAGATCTGCGACGTGGCGGTAGCTAAGTGAACTGCGGCCAAATCAATGAAGCGATGAGGACCGGGCGCACCACTAGATAATACACTCCAGAACTATAACCTACTACTGCGCTGAATCCCCTGAGCCTTGCCACCCATCCGGTCGCCAAGGAGCTGTTCGAATAGTGAATGTGCAGACTACCTCTGACGACAACACCCGCACCTCTTTTACGCCTACTACTATAATGGGTAAGCCAGATAGACACCAACCGAAGCTATCCTTTGATACCAGACGGAACCCTAAAGGCCCAACGGCGCACTCAGACACTGAGCCGGACGTGGAACAGACGACGACCAAGAATATGGAAACTGCCCTACAAGCCATACAACAAAGCCTCCAGGCTATAAATAGTAAACTGGATACACTCACTCAAAGAGTAGACAATATATCTGCCAAACTGGATAAGCAGGGAGAACGCCTAGATGCTGCGGAAGACCGCATAACTGCGGTAGAGGATGAGTCCCATACGACAACACGCAAATGTGCAGAGATGGAGAAGATCCTGGAGGTCATTAAAAATAGGGCGGAAGATTTGGAGGCGAGGTCAAGCCGCAATAATGTCAGAATTACAGGAATTCCCGAAAGCACCAATACTGGACGGCTGGAAACGTACGTGGAAGACATGCTGCGCACTACATTTGGAAGGGACAGCTTCTCCTCAGTACTGATTGTTGAACGAGCCCACCGATCACTGGCACCACCACCACCACCGGGCGCCCCGCCAAGACCCATCATTGCTTGTGTCCTCAATTATAGGGACCGAGACACGATTTTGCGAATGCTCGGGAGAAGCAGCGAGTTACCTATCAAGGTAATAACGTGTCTTTCTACCCAGACTTCACGATGACCGCTCAAGCAACGCGTAAAGATATCCACCCTGCAAAGAAGAAATTGCGTGAACTGGGCATCGACAATGCGATGCTCTATCCTGCTAGACTGCGGGTCACTTATGAAGGGCGAGCGACGATACTACAAACGCCGAAAGCAGCGCAAGACTTCATAAAGAAGACAGTCACCAAAAGGAAATCGCAGAGCCGAGGGGATACAGATCCGGACTCAGATTGAGACATCTGCAAATAAAGACAATGTGTCGGAGATATGTGTACTGGATTCACCATTGAAGATGCAGGTAACTTGTAAGACAAGCAACCCTACAGGAATCGCACTATGACTCTGGGATGTCGTCATAAGGACACTCAATTCGGCAGCCATGCGGAAAGGTCCGGAGACCCGGATACTGCGTCTCCGGACTCTGTGATGGCGCTCGACCTCTGGGGACGAGCACCTGCCAGCGAGCCGACTCGAGATCCATGGAGCCTTGACCATCCCTCTGATTGGGGCAACCCATACAGGTGGTAAGATATAAAGACTGTGACTGCGGCCCAGGATTCGGCTGGGGGTGATGTCATTGAATCTGTGAGTATGTCTCTCTGTAAATTATGTTAAGGGACAATAGACTGCATCCACTGGACGCCCACACAGGGTACGGCCTCCAGAACCCTGTATAGACTTATGACGCTATGCTGTCTATGGGAAGAATGAGACGGGGGGCCTCACTTATTCATGAGGGAGAATTTGAGTACGGCTTATGTGTCATAGTACATATCAATACCTCATGAACAGATAGACTATTGCGACATGGCAGTTATGTGGGGGCGATACTTACGCATTTGTACAGCTGCTGGCCAATATGACTATATGAATTAAGGCGAACAGCAAAACACACAAGATGATGGACGGAATGTTGCACATTGGCAAAACATTCACCCCCAGTCACAGATCTGGGTTTAATCCATCGTTATTTTGCTCACCACACCACCCCAGTTCAGACATGGCCATATGCAAATCAGTCTTGACCCTGTGCCTCATGGGAACAGTCCAGCCCGAACTGCCAAGCCATGTCTTCCCTGGACCGGAATCAAGCATCCTAGGACCGGTTTCTGGCTATCAGCCGTCATCAGCCAGGATAGCTTGACTCCAGTGGCGTAGTGAGCACGGGACCCACGTCTGGGCATACCCTTCCCACATAGGGCGAACAGCAAAACACACAAGATGATGGACGGAATGTTGCACATTGGCAAAACATTCACCCCCAGTCACAGATCTGGGTTTAATCCATCGTTATTTTGCCAATGTGCAACATTCCGTCCATCATCTTGTGTGTTTTGCATTTCGCCCTAAGTGGGAAGGGTATGCCCAGACGTGGGTCCTGTGCTCACTACGCCACAGGAGTCAAGCTATCCTGGCTGATGAGGGCTGAAAGCCCGAAACCGGTCCTAGGATGCTTGATTCCGGTCCAGGGAAGACATGGCTTGGCAGTTCGGTCTGGACTGTTCCCATGAGGCACAGGGTCAAGACTGATTTGCATATGGCTATGTCTGAACTGGGGTGGCGTGGTGAAGCAAAATAACGATGGATTAAACCCAGATCTGTGACTGGGGGTGAATGTTTGCCAATGTGCAACATTCCGTCCATCATCTTGTGTGTTTTGCATATATGAATTAAGGCTCATGTGGCAACGGGTCAGCTATATGTATCAACTTGCTTGAGATTATAGACCCAAATCGCTCAGATAATACCCGACCACATCCACGTCTGTGGATGTTGATGCGCGCACCCAGCGGCCCCCTCGAGAGGGAGCTCCCCATAACGGTTATTACATTGTTGATGTTGTTAAAATGGGTATGGCTTCGGCATGGTTGGGTTGCCTAAGTGGGTGGGGGGTGGGAGGGGATGGGATGTTTTGCTTCTACAGGCGATTCAGTATACAGTACATCACATCCATTCAGGTTTACAATAGACATCCATGTGCAACCACGCTATTGACACAACGCGCGCACTTTACACGCCAAGCAGACACTCCGCTATGAGTTTATACCATGCCATTAGCCATAGATAGATTACAGCCACCACATATTAACCTAATATCCTGGAATGTACGGGGCCTCAACAACCCGAAAAAGATACGCCAGATTTTTGCCTACCTCGATAGGCATCACGTCGATATAGCCCTGTTACAGGAATCCCATCTGACTAGGGCAACTCAGTGTACCCCGGGGAGCAAATGGGCTGAAACAATAGTGACCTCATCGTACTCCACATACTCCAGAGGGGTGATTAATACTGGTGAAAAGAGGTACACACTTTCAGGTAGATTGCACCCTAACAGATGACTTGGGAAGATATATAATTATTACTGGACATATCAGGGGACATCGCTTAGGACTAATCAATACCTATGGGCCAAACGTGGACGATCTGGAATTTTTTAAAACAATATGGCAGAAACTGGGTGAACTACCAGACATAGATTGGCTCTGGGGTGGCGATCTCAACCTAGCTCTAAATGAGAACTTAGATAGATCGGGTTTAACTACAGAGCCACACAAGCGGGCAGTGCGAGTGATGTTGGATGGTATGGCTGAATCCAAAATGGTAGACATCTGGAGGTTACGACATCCTCATCAAATGGAGGCCACACAACTCCACGATCCACAATAGCTGGTCACGCATCGATTATTGGCTGGGACGGAGGGTGCTGCATCCTGGACACGCCACATACAACACTTGCCCAAGACACACTCTGATCACAAACCGGTACTGCTAACTATTGCACTCCCCCACTATACCCCCCCACCTTATATGTGGCGCTTTAACGCCCATGCATTGCTCAACACTACATACAACGACACTATCAGACAGGCCATTATCGAATACTTTCAATTCAACCAATCTTTCCATAGACGACCCGAGTTTGCTATGGGAAGCGTTTAAAGCCACCATAAGGGGAGTTTGTATAAGTACAAGCGCTAGCATCCTAAAAGATATCCGAGCTCAACTCACCCAACGTGAGGCTAAATTACACACGCTAGAACAAGAATATGAGCGCACACAAAATACAATCATACTGAGCGATATTCAACAGGTAATGACGGAATATCAGGAATTTGCAGATGACGAACTCAAATACCTCTCGAAACGACATGTTGCACGCGCATATGGCGAGGGAGGCAGACCAGGGCGAGCATTGGCGCAAAAAATATGCACCCGCCATAAGCCACACCAGGTTCTTAAAATAAGACAATACAGATACCCTACATTATGACACTGAGGGCATACTGCGAGCTTTTATGGGCACTTATGGAGATCTATACGCATCGCGCGATACAGCCGCCCAGCCGGAAATCATGTCATATTTGGAAGATGTGGCGATAGCCTGGCTGTCAGACACTCAAAGAGATTACCTCTCCCAGCCAGTGACGATAGAGGAAGTCACGGAAGTGGTCAAGACCCTCCCAAACGGTAAGGCTCCGGGTCCCGACGGATTCACTAGTGAATTCTATAAGGCATATATCGATCTGCTAGCTCCTCACCTCGTGGAAATATATGGTGATGCCCATTGCAATCAGATCCTACCTCCCACTCTACGAGAAGCCATGATCATTACCCTATTGAAGCCTGACAAAGATCCCGAGAAATGTGAATCTTATAGACCCCTATCGTTAATAAACACTGACACTAAAATTCTGGCCAAACTACTCGCCAGGCGACTACAGCCGTTAATGCCATACTTCCGGACCAATCGGGATTTATACCACACCGCTCCACTATGCACAACATTCGAACGCTGTTTGCGCTATCACACTATCTTCCCCCAGACTTTCAGGCAGCTGCAGTCCTCTTGGACGCAGCGAAAGCGTTCGACTCCATTGAATGGTCGTATCTCATCACAGTGTTGTGCAAAATGGGCTTCCCCCCAATTTTCCTGCAATGGATCAAAGTACTATACACTGCACCGGTAGCGCGAATAAGAGTAAATAAATATGTGTCAGATCAAATAAACATTGAGAGAGGTACAAGACAAGGATGTCCCCTCTCCCCATTACTCTTTACAATCGCTCTAGAGCCATTAGCGTGCAAAATACGGCAGTGTCATAAATATGCGGCTCTGCAATTCCCACAACGACCTTTAACTATATCTCTATACGCAGATGACATGGTCTTATACATCAAAAAAACAGCTGAAAACCTCTCCCCTTTAATGCGAGAATATATTAAATTTGGTCGCCACTCGGGTCTCCAAATCAATTGGTCCAAATCTACTATTATCCCCTTAACAGAGAATACCAGGCCATGCCCTGTGGAGTTCCCACTAGAATGGCAAATAGACCCGATCAAATACTTAGGAGTCTGGTACCACGTGACCCCGAAGTAGTTATCCGCACGAATTATGGGACAGCAATTTGCAAACTCGAAGAGAAAGTAGACCGCTGGATACGCTTACCACTCTCCCTGTCGGACCGAATGGCTATTGTCAAAATGGTCATTCTGCCCAAATTCCTCTACCTTTTTAATAATATTCCCATCACCCCACCAAAGACTGTATTTCAGAGCCTGACAGCCATCACTACACGTCTCATTTGGGCAGGTAAACAAGCGTGTATTGAACTACGTGCCTTGACACTACCTTTCGCTAAAGGCGGCTTTAAGGTGCCGGACTTCCTCCTCTACTATTTGTGCGCACAAGCCCAGTATGCACACTACTGGTACCACCCTGTTCCCTACCTACCTCATATAGAGTTTGAGGATGGCGCAGCCCACCCGATACCACTACCCAATGTATTACCACAGCGCCACACCTGTGTACCTAAGCGCGAGATAAACACATTATATACCACTAGTGCGGCATGGCAGAGAATGGGGAGGTTGGCGTGGAAACTACCACTGTACGCACCAGCGATGCCCTTACAGTTCCATCCAGATTTATCAGTTACCCAAGAACCGGTTGGAATGAAGCTATTGCAGCAGGTGGGCATAGCGACAATGGGAGACCTATACGCTAAAGGCGCATTCATAGAACCTGAAGACCTACTCTATATCAGCAATCGGACACTACTTTTTAGATTTACATACCATAGACTAAAAGGGGCCATAAGCAAACTGTACCCTACATTCCCAGACGAACCGCAGCAAATGAGCACATTACAAATGATTATCACTACTCCCCACAATAAACACATGGTAGCGAAGTTGTATCCACGGCTTCAAGAAGATATAGGGGATAGTACAGCTAAAGCAATGGACTGCTGGAACACAGTGCTCGACACACCACTCACAGAGGAAGAGTGGTCTAACTGTTGCGCCCTAACTAGCATGCTCACTCCTAATGGCAACCTACGCATACTGCATTATAAATACCTGCACCAAACATATCACACCCCTACTAAATTACACAAATACGGCCTCCGTACAGATGCCAAATGCCAACGATGTGAGGTGGACAATGCTGATTTTATTCACCTGGCGTGGCAGTGTTCACCAATTAAGACATATTGGACAGGCGTTGTTAGCATATTGAGTGAAATACTGGGAACCCCTATTGACTGTACAATTCGGACCTGTCTGCTGGGCTTAGTCCATAATATACGATCCACCAAACGTAAATTCTGCCTGATAGCGCTACTGCTGGCTAAAAGAAGAGTTTCCATGTCCTGGGGAAGGGGGAAAACCCCGCAGAGTAAACAGTGGATAAAAGATATGGTATATTGTAAGGACACATTAAACACGTATGAAGAGGAACTACCCACCGGGTCTAAACCCAGAGACTACTGGCAGCCATTGATGGTCTATCTTCAATCTCATCGAACTGTGTAGTTCTGCACTGATGTAAAAGATTTGGAAATGTGGTTGATAATAAGATCTAACTGTGATGATGTACTGTTTTGAGAAACTATAACTATCACAGCCTGTATGTTTTTGTTCATGAACTGTATGAATTTAATAAAATAATTTTTTTTAAAAACCTAATCGGGCTCTCCCTACGACCCTTTTCCCCCCCGTGATATTTAAACAGGTCCCTGAGATTCTCAGTTCAAGACTAACCACCATCTTCAATTCAATGTTTACAGAAGGGGTCTTTCCCTCCATCTGGAAAAGGGCATCAATTCTACCCCTTTTGGAAAAACAGTCTGGACCCAGCCGAACCGAACAACTATAGGCCCATTTCGCGTCTTCCACTCCTGGCCAAACTGGTGGAAAAAGTCATGAATGACCAGCTAACATTCTATCTTCATGAACATAATTTTCTAAATGAGTCCCAGTTTGGTTTTAGGCCAGATCACAGCACTGAAACAGCCCTAATAAAAGCCACAGAGGAAATCAGGGCAGTCTTAGATGTAGGAGTTACTGCGGCTCTTATTTTGTTCGACCTGTCGGCGGCGTTTGACACGGTCGACCACAATCTGCTACTCAATCATCTAAATACTCTTGGCGTCACGGATAACGCTGTAGCACTGGTCTCTTCCTTTCTATCTGGTAGAACACAATCAGTTGCCATAGGCAGCTACGAATCCTCTTCCTTGGTTCTCCCCTGTAGGGTCCCACAGGGTTCTTCAATGAGCCCTACACTCTAATATTTAAGTGTCTGAATTAGCAGTGCTAATTAGATCCTTCGGTTTAGCACTAACATCTTATGCGGACCACACTCAAATCGTCTTGTCCGTCTACAAAAACAGCATGCTGCCCGTCAAAAGATTTAGGGACTGTATGCTGGCAGTCCGCTCATGGATGAGCTCACACTGTCTCAAGCCGAACTCAGGAAAAACAGAGTTAGTCCTCTTCGGCAACTACTCCCCAAGCTGGTCGCAGATCTGCTGGCCAGATGAATTGGGGGCTGTACCTGTTCCAGCTCCCAAACCAAAAAATCTGGGAGTGATTATTGATGCGAAACTGAACTTTGAGGCACAAGTCAATGCCGTCTCCTCATCTAGCTTCTTTCTACTTAGTGATCAAGAAAATCCTACCTTTTATTCCAGCAGATAGGAGGAAAACTGTGGTACTATCTTTAGTTCTTGCCAAACTAGACTATTGCAATGGGCTCTATCTCAGCATGTCCGAGAAGCAGCTACGTAAGCTTCAGATGATCCAGAATGGTGCAGCAAGGCTTTTGTTAGGGATCCCCAAATTCCAATCAATAGGTAATCCTCTTCAGAAGCTGCACTGGCTACCATTTAGGAGTCGCATTAATTTTAAGGCCCTATGCATCACTCATAAGGCACTTTATGGATCCGGCCCTCAGGTCTTGAGGCGGTCACTGCACTGGTATTCTCCAAATAGATGCCTCTTGGAGGGAGCAAAATTGATGCTCCTTCCCAGATTTCACAAATCCAACTGGGGCGGCAGAAGTTTCACAGTGGGAGCTACGAAACTTTGGAACAGCCTCCCCAAATCCATCAGAACTCTCTCTTCTCTGACAGCCTTCAGGAAGGCTCTTAAAACCTGGCTATTTAACAAATAGAGGTCCCAGCTCTCTCAGGATTGCTAGCGCCAAGACACTGGATGGTATTCACGCGCTTTATAAATTTTAATAACACAACTCCGCTCCGACAGCAGCGTTTGCAGAGTTTTGCCAACTCCGCTGGGAGTGCGAAGTTGGCAAAAAAACTCGGACTCTGCCACGTGTTTGAGTTTCCCCCCTGCCACCCACCCCTAGTTTAGTTTGCCCGTGCCCGAGTCCTCCCCTTACCTTGGTCTGGGCGCGAGGCGAGGTCCGTGCCCTGGCTGCCTCCTTGGCGATGGAGGATTCTTCTTCTCCAGTCGGCTGTAAAATGGAAACCCCTTCCTGCAGGACTCACATGTACTCCGCATGTGTCTCCACTCTCCATGCGCGAGCATGCACAGTCCTCGCGAGTCCTGCAGGAAGGGGTTTCCATTTTACAGCCGACTGGAGGTGAAGAAGAATCCTGCACCGAGGAAGGACCGCTGGCAGAGGTAAGTTAGTTAAGTTGAGGAACCGACGTGCAGGCGTATTGCAGTTACTTTTCTGTAACCTGAATGTCGAATATCATAGACAGACATGATGAAAGCAATAAACACATTTTTTCGTGTAAATCTGTCAAACTGAACGCAATGCGTCCCCACATCCGGGAAAGTGCAAACTTTCCATCGGCGACCGCTTGCTTTTAACCTACGCGATTACATTACTGAGCTAGTTTTTAATGTCTTTTTGGCCTCCAAAGCCTACTGCTCGGTTTCGAATATGTTTGTTTAAATTATTAGTTGGCGGGCCAATATCAGACTAAATGTCGGTCCATTAGTTATAACTTATAGGAAGCTATACAGTCAGCTTTGTGCTTCTACCCTCACATGAAAACAGCCTCTTCAGACCTCTGAAAGTTCATAATAAACTCCACGGGGAGCTGATGCCAGCCAGGAACATAGTGGAGAGGGGTGGTAACTGAAAGAAACTTAGGTGTGTCGGGGCTGGAGACTTCCCTCCCACTGCGTTCTGTGAGGGTACTCGGCTCAGTACCTACAACTACACCTGTAACCAGGGCTTTAAGTGGGCCGGGTCTGTCTGGGTCTGAGCACCGGCAGTTTTTTTTTGGGGCCCTCGAAACGGGTCTCTATCGGGCTCTATTTTCGCGGCTGGCAAACGGCATGACGTCATGTTAGGTGAGCGTTGTTGGAGGAAGGGAAACCCTTTAAGAGAGCCATTTTCTCTTAGGATTTCCCTTCTCTTTTTTCAGCGCAGGAGCAACGTCGTGGTGGTGCCAGCGTGGGATGATGAAAACCGAGACTTTTAGAAACATGTATTACCTTCTCTTTCCTGCTTTCGTTTATTTGCTCCCCTGTGAAATGGATCCAAAAAAGAAACACTTTTGCTGGAAACGTCCTCTTTTTCTGACTTTTTCAATTTCTAAATGCAGCCTCGGGGTGGAGAGAACTAAAACATTCAAAATATGAAAAGTAACTAGCTAAAGCAAGACAGAGTGGTTGCAAGGTGGCCAGATTGATTTATTCACACCTAAACACATTAGCGCCACTTTACAGTGTTTGCCAGTAAAGCGCTACTTTTGTTTTCTCGTCTCTCTTTGAACAACATTGTTTTCCCTTGGTGGGAAAGTGCACTATTCCTGGAGGTACTGAAATACCTACTTGATGGGTGAATTGGAAAACAAAATGTGTACAGCGGCTGTGTGTTCACGAATGTGGTCTTTTAAACCATACTGCTTACGTTTTGTAAGGATATAAGCAATGGGCATTGAAACGGGTCCCTTCTGGGACCTGTAGTCATGTCCTTAACTTGTCAGGCAAAAGCACTCACTAATTTCTGGATAATGAGTGTAAAAAGAAAAAGGTAACCATGTTGTTCCTGCTTACATTTCATGTGCTTTACTTAATCGTGCATTCTCTGAGTGTTTGCTTTTTCTAGGATGTTGTTAATTTTTTTTTTTAGGCAGCATATTGCTCTTGTCTAGTGCGTAATTTGAATTGAGTCACATCCAGGTGTTTATAGTGGGTCAGTGCAGTGCAAGTTTCTCTCAGTGGGGCAGTATGGTGTTCAGTGGGGGAGAGGATGTGGCACTATGGTCAGAGCTGCTGAATTCGGAACTGGGGAACCAGGTTCAGCCTTCATGACCAGTCCACCAGACCGCTCCCGCTGAGGGAGCACATTCCCATGCTAGACCTTAGAAGGCCCCGCAAGATCTTAAAAGCCCTGGTGTCTTAGCACCAGCAGGTGGACCCTAGCAGTGGCATGTGTGGGTTAACCTTGAAGGCCTGTCCGCCACAATTTATTCTGAAGTTCACCGCCAGTCTTGCAGGCAGGCCTATGAAGCAGCTCACCATAGAGTGACAGTGACTCTGTCACCGAGGTCAAAGGACCCTTGAGCAGGGTGGCTCTAGGGCAGTGCGACCGCACCAGGCGCTGACCACCCGCGATCCGTGCAGCTAACAGCAGTGGGGCAGATGGGTCGGGTAAGGGGATTTCAAGGACGATGCCGAGGGAAAATTAAATAATTAATTTTCCTTCAGCATCATCCCTCGAAACCCCCTTACTCGGCCCCACCGCTGTTACCTGCACGGACCGCGGGTGGCACTGACTTCAGGTGGGGGCGTCGTGTTTGCAAGTATAATATGGTTTTAAAAGCACTTGCTGTCTCCTTCCTGGCCTCCAACAATTTTCGGCAACAATAAAAATGTCATGATAACTCCAGGGATTAATGTTCTTAGTAGAGAGAGATGGTGTTTTGTCTAGTGGACGTTTTGAGTCATGGAAAGGAAGCGCAGAGGGTTAATGTGCCCACTGCTAAGAACATGTACCATGCAGATCACAAAGTGCACATAATGTAAATAGGTCAGTGGGTTACTGCTTTTGTCAGAGAGACCCTATTGTTACTTGCAGTTAATAAGTTAAAATCCTAACATAGAACAGTGAGCTATTAACTGTCATGTAAGAGCTGCATGCAAACTGCAAGGTATAAATTAGAGCATTATGTTTTTTCCACAGTCTTTGATTATCCTAATGTTGCAAAAAGGGTTCATTTGGGTAGAAATCAATTCTGATTATTAAAGAGAACCCCCAACCATGGTATTACGTTTTAAATTCTGAGTTTGTGTTTCTCCAGACCAATCACTATTAAACTATGCTGCCTACTAGTATGGTTGTCATGTGACTCCTACACCTTATAGTCCTTTGTCTTATGTAACATTTCCTATACAGTGATTTACACACATATATTACACTGAGATAAGCAATCATACGTGATGTAAAGTGCTCTGACACCCTATACTGCTATTAGTGGTGCTGTAAATGTTCTGATACTTTATTATTTTGACATTTTTACACATGCTAACAGTATTTGCAAAGATTTTTCCTTATTAGTACCAGTGGAACATACAAGTGCAGCAGTGAGAAAGTTGACCAGTCAACCTTTGCAATGGGCCATCTACTTTGCAGCAACACAAGTCACATTTTTTGTAACTTTTGATCCGTTTGAGCTATAAACAATTTATTAGTTAAAATCGTCAGATTATGCAGCAGATGATGTATTATGTGGCAAATATGGCAGAGCCATAATTATGTGGAAAACATTTGCAAACTAGGATATTTTGCCATTCATGTTTGAACTGCTCTTGTGGAAAAAGGGTGGGGAAGTGCTGATGACCGAAACTCCATGGCTGGGAGACAAATGGCTTGCGATTCCACTTTTAAGGATATTTGGGACATTCTGTGATTGGAAACTTATCCCACTTTGTGAATGTATTTTAATGTCAATAACTCATATTAAACCTTAAATAAACATGTGTATCCATTGGTTAAATTAAATAACGTAATAAGCTGTAACTGGTTAGTGAAATGGGAAACAAATACTAAAAATTGGGATATTTTGCTCTTTCTGCCACACCTCTGACTCCGCCGAGAAACCCCAGCAAAATAGACACAGTGAATATCTTCAAGGGTTTTGGGGAATCCTGCAATACATTTCTAAGTAATGTAAATAATTTTTACATGTTTTTTAAAGTGTTTGGTATTTTTATGGCTTATACTTAATAAATATACCTTTTTGCCTATTTTATTATCCTTTGCTGGATGCGACTTCATGCTTTTCTTAAGCACACAATGCTAGTTATCTTGATTTAGACCACGCCCCTACTCGGATAGGCCACACCGCTTGAAGAGATTTGCCACGCCCCTTTTAGAGCACCCCCAGTTTTTTTTCTCCCACTTAAAGCCCTGCCTGTAACGCATGAGGTGGTGGATCTACGCATGTAGCAGTCTCACATCTGTCAGTCAGTCATCGTATTTGTAACAAAGCTTCAGATGGCCCAGACCCTTATACCTCCGCACTCCAGGGACACGGCACCTGTACGCCTTCCCGATAAGCCTGCACCTGGAGTCCCCAGGTGGTGCAGCCTACTACACCTGTACCCATGCTACACTCATATGTGTGTAATCCGCCCTCAACCTCCAGACACCGCAGGTGGTGTAGTCTCCGACCCCCGAAACACCAACAACTCCCAAATGTGATCCAACAAAAACCCTTGCTTCTCCTGGCTTTCGTCTGCCTCAGGATGTTTGCAGTTGCCTACCAGCCTCCCACCCTCTCTGAGCACAGGCGGCTGCACGGGCTGCGGGGCTGGGCCCCTAAACCACAGCGGCACTTCTTTCAGTTTTATAAGCGCAATTTGCACAAACTAGACCCGGAGGTATCGGAGCAACACATTCTCTCCCACTTTGCGCTTCGCCTACAAGTCTACAGTGTTACCGGCTACGTTCAAAGAAGAGCTTTAAGGATGTATCCAGTAGTTACGGCGCACGTTCATGTGCGTACATGGATATAACACGCATGCATGTGCATTCACCAGCTATGTGTGGCGTTTTATATCGTTTTTATGCCACCACCTGCCACTTCAAAGTACTTAAAGAGAAAAAGGGGGGTGGGGCAGGGCATATCTGTAATTAGTGAAGCAGACAGAGTGAAAACCGGGCACAGGAGTGTGAGCAGCCCATGGCACGCATGTTATGGTTCCCTTATATTACTCACCAAACCGGGGTGCAGGGAGAGACCCCTGTTGCTTGTGTGCAGTACGGTCCAACGCAGCCTTGCTGCGTCAGTGGGAGTGAGGAGGTTGAGAGGGCTAACAGAGAGCCCCGGGGTGCGGGTGCACCAGTGGCGAAGCAAGGGTGTCATGTGCCCTGCTAAAATAAGGACCGTGCCTCCTGTCTGCGTTTACACTGAGGTCTGGCCTAGGGCAAAGCGGAATTCCACTGAGTTTTAGGCTACTCCACGGAATCCCACGTAGTGCCACTCCACCAACCCTTAGAAAATATTAATGTACTCGCCAATAGGCTCAATAATGGAATCATATCCTGATAGCATGGGTCTCCTTAGAAGTTCATTGGCATCCTTGTGGATTTTGGGGAGGGTGTATAGAACAGGTGTCCTCAGATTTTTTGTTACGGAACTCAAGTCCGTTTTGTGTGAAGAGCCCTTATTCTAATCCATTAGTAGTGGTGTCTAATATTTTCCGTCTGATTTCAAGGAGGGGATTAACAGACAGTTTTTATAATGATTAGGATTGCTCAACTGTCTGATGATTTCTGCCTCATGCTTCTGTCTGTCCTGTATAACAATACCACCTCCTTTGTCAGCAGTTTTTCTTTTTTTTTTTACAATGGAATCTTCCATTTTAAGTTTGTTGAGGGATTGTTTTTCAGGTCATGAAATGTTATATGGGGTTAATGACCTCACTGTCCTGAGAGCTTTGATGACTTCTAGCACCACTGTTTCGAAGGCTAGTATTTCTAGGGGCATCATAGCTTGTGGAGGGATGACTGAGGATGTGGGTCTCAGTTAGGATGCTGGATGGACAGAGGTGTCTATTAAGTTCTGTTTGTACTTTAAAGAAGTCAGTTCTTTCCATTATAACAAAGGAAAGACCTTTGCTCAGTAAGGAAACCTATTCTGAACCTAGAATGTCATTGGATGGGTTGAAATTAGGAATGCATTATGAGGCAGCAGACGTGGTGTTATGGGAGAATGTCTCATCAGTATGCAAAATTGCAAAGTCTGTATTCAGTGAGGTAGAGTGTCTCATCTCACTGGTGTTTGTTTAGTTTATTATCCTTCAAGGCCCCATTTGTAATACCGTCGGTGGATTTGGCGCCCCCCAGGGTGCTGGTTCCATGGCCACCCTCTGTTCCCCCTGCTCCTTGGTGTTTGTCCTAAAAAACGGTTGGGGGCTTGGTTACTTGAATTGCTACTGCTCCCTTCTCCTGGGTCTTCTGAGCTATTAGAACCACCTGAACTGACTGTAACCCTTAACTCAGCAACATCCGTTGCTGGAAAAGGTACATTGACAATATTTTTATGATTTGGAGAGGTCCCCAAAATACTCTAACATTTCATCCAATACTGTAACAACTGCTAGCCACACCTCAAATTCACACACATCGACTGTCACAGTCTCCCTTTCCTAGACCTGGAGATCAAGAAGAATGAAAATCATCTCATTGTCTCTCTTTATAGTTAACCTATGGAACGTAACACACTACTACAATACAAAAGCATCCATCCACGGGCCCTCAAAGGTGGCCTTCCGTTTGGCCAATGCCTCAGGATCCGTAGAACTTGCACACTAAAAAAAGATTTCTTCAAAGAAGGGACTATTCTGAGCAACAAACTACGAGAGAGGGGCTACCCGAAAACGCCTGGTTAAGACCTCAATGAGAAGGGCGTGGTACAGGCCAAGGGAAGAGATATTACAAACTAGGGCTAAAACTTCCTCTGATGAGATTGCATGCTTCACTACATACTGCCCAGACACCAATAAAATAGTGAAGCATATCAAAAAACATTGGGCCTTTTTTAACACTATGGACACCTTCAAAGAACGACCTCTTTTCTCTTTTAAGAAAGGCAAAAACATTGGAGACCGTTTGGTACACGTCAACACTAATGTCCCTAGACCAGCAGAAACCGTTCTAGCCACATGGGGCCTCATCCCTATAAAGGGAAACATTAAGTGTGGCAATTGTGTTTCATGGCAGTACACGCAAAACACAGACATTCATGCATGGAACATTCATACCACTCCATCATCTCACCAATTGTGCATCTACTAATATCTATTGTATTTGGTGCCCATGTAACATGATATATATTGGACAAACATCCCAACAAGTCAAGGCCAGGATTGGCCAACACAAAAGACGTATCCGCTGCTAGATTGAAACTGCCCCTCTGCTTCAGCATTATTTAGCAGAACAGCACACAGTGGATGTAAGTAATTGAAAAGGCCCTTCCGTCTCCCAGAGGTGGAGACGCATCATACACTGTCCAAAGGCTGGAGTACAAGTGGATCGACAAGTGCGACTCAATAAGACAAGGACTTAACACAGTGGAAGAATGGCACAAATGTATTGCCCTAATGAATTAACTTTAGCTCTGACTAAATGAATGATTATTCTAGACTGTATTCCAAATAAACCGGCAACTGTTGCCCGACCACCTTCTGCTCGCCCTCTGTTCATTTACTAAGTCTTCAAGACTGCTCCATTTTTTCTAAACATTGGGGGTCTTGTAAGTCGCCATCTGTTTTCAGAACATCAATTGAGAACATGAATATTGGACTTGCTCAATGCATTTCTCTCTTGCACTGTTTCAAATAAGAATATAAATATTGTATTTATTTAATGCATTTCTTTCTTGTACGGTTTAACGTGGTCATTCAGACCTGCCCATTCTCTCTGTAGTAACTGTCCATCTTTTTCTTGTGTAATGCAAAACATTTTTTAATGTGTGGATATATGTTGTTTTTTGTAGCAAAGGGCTATTTTCCACCCTTTTCCTTGCCACTGTTCCGCTTGGGTCAGTAATCCTGACAATTGTACAAATTGTGTTCCTGTCAACCCTGTGTGGCAGGTTCTTCCATGCCATTAGTTCACCTTTCATTTACACGCCAACTTCGCAGTGAGTCACACTCATTATCAAGCGGCTCAGTGTTTAGACCGATTCTCACCAGACCCGGTCTAGACACGTGGTTCCTGCAGCGAGACACATATTTGAGCGACTCCGTATCTAGTCTTGCTATCCCTAATTTACACACGCTGTTCGCTCAGTGTGTTTTCACGCCTCTTGCAATCACTATAGGCTAAGGGTGACAGGCGGAGACTCCCACCCTGCCCTCTACACGCCAATTAAATTGGTCACACCCCTTCCACGAGGACGCTACGTGGCCGATGCACAGCTCCTTATCTCTAGGTTTAATTCAGGACACAGGATCTTCCTTTAGTGAAGACAGGTGAATCTCTGATCTGGAGCTCGCTGGCACAGTTGCATCCCCGGCTGTTAGTGGAATATGACTCACGGGTAAGCACATCAGTTTGAGCCTCACCTGTGCTCAGTCATTATTTAGAGTCGAGCATTTTTTATCAATTCTTAGCTTCCCTATGTTAATTTCTGTCTTTTTACCCGCCATTGTAGATTTAAATACCAGTGAGTATAGATCTGTGTGTGCATTTAACCCTAATAATAACTCTGCACTCTGGAGATCCTGGGCCTCTGTCCATACCACACTGAAAGCAAATTATCTCTTCTGATCTCAGAAGCTGAACAGAGTTGGGATAATGCACACATTACTTATCACATCCTTGGTAAGTAGATTCATAGCTACACATATGTGATTTGAGCATGTGACAAAACCAATGCTCAATACCGTATGTACCCCATACAGGTTACTCCTTGGCTGCCATCCTTGTGGCCACGACTGCGACCTTGATGTTTATCAAGCACTCAGGCCATGCATGTCATCACAACCAGTATCTATTCTCCACTAACCCATGTTCATTTCATTCATTTCATTCTGTGGTTCCCTATTTAATTTTGCACATTTCATTAGTCCCCCAGATAAATTTCAGTCCTGATGAGACCCTCATATCCTATGAAGGGTCGAAACGCTGTCAACAGCATCTAAAGACTGACCTCTTGTTTAACCATACACTGGGGACAACCCCTGGTGTTATGTTTGATATAGAGGCCCTAATATAGACGCGTTCATATATGCTGTATATGGTCATATTCGCATATGCCCTATTATGGTCATAATCGTATATTTTGGTCATAATCGTCTATGCCCTATTATGGTCATGATCTCCTATGCCCTAATATAGGCATGATCTTTCACCTACATTAGTTCCCTACAGTACACAATGAGCTCTGAGGGTTGAACGTTATCTAGTCTGTGGTTAGAACACTGCAGGGTTTTTCCCGAACACAGGCCTACAATGTACTCATAAATTCACCAGCTACATCTCCCACATAATATGTATGTACAAAGTTCACCCCTGACGTCTTCCTCATGTCTAACAAAGACCAATACAAATCATACTGAGGGACGAGATACTTTACCTGCATTTAATACTGCCTTATGTAAAATACCAATATACTGTTCATGTTCAAGCAATTGTCACTTCTCTTACTTTGTTTGGTTATGGTTTTTCTCAATTGCGGTCGTATGAGAAACTCTCTTCTTATGTATTTCTTGAAATAAAATTCAATTCAGACGAATTGCTTGTGATAAATACTGGTTGCCTTCTATGTGTTGTGACTTGATCGATTCGTGACAGATTTTATTTCTGTCTTACAAGTAATTTTTTATTTTATTTGATTCAATACAGGAAATTCCTGTTGTATTTTTTTCCCCACCCAAAAGAATCCCATGTGAAACATGTTCCAAGTTTATACTTGATATCCATTTTCACATAGACATCTGGGTCGCTCTTGTACTTTCATACTACTTAATTGAAAGATGCCCATTGTAGCTTCATCCAGGCATAACTGGGGTTGGTGGCTGAGTCAAACCAAATCAGAATGGATTGTGGCAAATACGAAGTGAGTTATAGAATACCTCCAGTTAAACAATGAGCTACATGAGCAGCATCAGTATGCATCTGAAAATGTGGGCAAAATTGTAACTCATCGACAACAAGTAGATCAGATGTTAAATGAAGAAAGTCAAGCATTGGAGGGACACCATACCGAAGGCATTTTAAAAGCTCAGAAGCCACTGACATTGGCTCCTCTGTTTCATACTTAAATCATGTGGAAGGCAAATGATCCAAGCTCCTGGAGATGATGACAAAATACCTTTGACACTAATGAATCAGATTTTGATTGAAGTGGAACATATTCCTGTCATATCCAATGTAGCAGCTGAATGGTAGTTATTTGATTAATTACATTGATTGGAGCCTGGGCAGCTGTATTTTCACAAGATTTAACATGGAATTGCGCTCCTTGTCTGATAAACCTTTCTAACTCCAGGTTGAAAACTCCTCCACTGAGGTTCATCAATTGGAAGCCCAGTCCAGAAATAAGAGTTTTCGATGGCATTTTGCAGGATTGGAGCATGGATTTCCATTATGAATTTCCTCCTAATCTGATTATTCTTAGTGTTGTCTAAGATCAGGTTCCAGAGAAGGAATCTTTTGCTGATCACCACTTTCTGAGATGGAGATATTGGTTGACCTGGCAGCTTGGGAATTCCGCGTACAGGTATGTCGTATGCGATTGGCTATTAAAAGTAAGGCATACAGAATGGTAAACTGCTAAAGGTCAGCCAGAGTTGTTGCTCCTGCACAGGAATATCACTTGCGTCTATAGCCTGCATAAGGTAGTCAAACATGTGAAGCATGTATGGTACATTTTCTTTTTAAACCTTTATTTTTCGTTTTTCAGAACAGTAAACATAATATTCAGTGCATATCGAAATGTGCAGTCAGCATATTCCATACACCAAGTCTATAAGCCAGCCCAGCCTGTGCATTGAGTAAATCCACACTAGGTGACCATGACATCATTGTACCGAGGTTAATACATCCTATTCACTCTAGTCCGAGTCCAAAGTCCCATATGTATTAAACTCATCTAACAGCTGCCGCAACTGCCTCAGGAGCCCTCTCATCAGTGCCTTGAGATACATATGTGATGCTCTTCTGCGGTCCCCCACTCCAACAAATCTCAGACTCAAAGGTCTAGGCTCGGCACCCGGGATCCCATCCAACCTATGGCTACTCTGCGTTTAGCCATGAGCAACGCAAGTTGCAGAAATTTGTAGGATGTTTTGCGTCTTTGGGGTCTCTTCACCATCCCCAGCAAGCATGCCTCCGGTGTGCAGGGAACATCTATGCTCGTGACCTCACCCACTCTAGGGAACACGTCCCTCCAGAAGCCTAGAACCTTGGCACACTGCTACGCCAAATGAAAAATGGTGGCGCCCTCCTCCCTGCAGCCAACATATTTTGCTGCCCTAGTAGGGTCTATTCTGTGAAGCCCTGCAGGAGTTATGTATGTACGATGTAGGTAATTGAAGTGCAACAGTTTGAATCTGCGGTTGCAGGATACCCCCTTCACCAGACCACATGCAAGATCCCAATCTGAGTCCTTGATCGGGCCCCCAGGTCCACCTCCCATGCCGTCCTCCCCCAGGAGGGGGTTTTAGAGATATCCCCCATGAGAGCTTTATAGAAAAGTGTAATGAGGTGTCTGCCTTTTCCCCACCTGATCAAACTGCCCAATGTATGAGAAGGCAGTGGAGCTGCCGGATGGGTGCACCAGATCTCTTTGGCTGTGTTCTCTAGCTTGGCATAGTGGGACAGGGAGGAAGTGACCCTGCCGCACATTGAAGGTGTCCTGTGGGTCCTGAAATGTGAGAAAGAGCTCCCCAAGGTAAAGGTCCTCAGCTAGAATGCATCCCCCCTCTCTCCATATTTCCATAGACATATCTTGTTCTATGGATCGAAAGGTTTCAAGGTCCCAGATCTGCAATTCCCTATCAAAGGGGGCCCTGCGTAATACCTTCTTCACTGCCAGCTCCCACACCCGGGCCGTATGCTGTACCAGGTAGGGGGTCAGGACTTCTGCGCGGCCACCCCATATCAACAGGCACGGCAAGGTAACTGTCGAACCGCATGCTGAAGGTGTGCTGAGAAACAGTAAAGTTGCATATCCAGCAGCACCAGTCACCCCTCCTCCATGTCCCTCTTAAGAACTGACAGGGTGACCTGGCTGTGCCTTCCCGCCCACTGCGGAGAAATGAAGAGACTGTATAGATGGCAAAAAAGTCCATCCCAAGAGGGAACAATGAGTTCTGGACAAGGTACAGACGGCGAGGAAGGAAGACCACCTGGCATCATTGGCGTGGGTATCCCCTGTATTTTTGCCTTTGCCTCCTGTGTTTTAGCTGTGTGTTGTACTTCGTTTTTGCCGGTCTAGATGCTTTGGGCACTTTGCCAGTGCTGTTCAGTGCCAAAGTGCAAGTGCCCCCTGTAAATTGTGTTTATGGATTGGTGATTCCATGATTGGCATATTTGATTTACTAGTCAGTCCCTAGTACAGTGTACTTTGTGTGCCCAGGGCCTGTAAATCAAATGCTGCTAGTGAGCCTGCAGCACTGATTGTGCCACCCACATAAGCAGCCTGTAAATGTAACTCAGACCTGCCACTGCAGTGTCCGTGCGCAGTTTGGTACTGCCATGTCAATCTGGCAAGTGCACCCACTTGCCAGGCCCTAACCTTCCCTTTCCTTACATGTGAGTCACCCCTAAGGTAGGCCCAAGGTACCCCTGTGGGCAGGGTGCAGTGTATGTGAAAGGTAGGACACGCCCTGATGTGTGTGGCATGTCCTGATAGTGAAATACTGCCAATTTAGTTTTTCACTATTGAAAGGCTATCTGTCCATAGGATAGAATAGGAGTTCATTTATAACATCTTATAAATATAACTTCCCATTGGGACAAGATAGGAAGATAAAGTTTAGTATGCCTGAACTCAGAATTTAAAGATGCATCTTTTAGTGAGGATGATTTTTACATTCTGTGTTTGAAAATACCACTTCTAGAAAGTAGGTATTTTCTTGCTAGGCCATCCTGTGTGCCTCTGCTAGGTTTGGGTATTGACTGTCTGGCTTTGGAGTGACAGGGGCTGGGGATGTGCATTCAGTTCAGACAGCCACTTGGGGGGGGGGGGGGAGGTGGAAGAGGTATGTCCTGCCTTTCCAGGCTGAATAGACCTGGGCTGCATTCAGAGTGGGGGGAGGAGATTTCTTTCACACCTGAATGGGTCTGGTCTGCCTTTGACAATACTGTCTCCACCTCCTGCCAGGAAGCTGCACCAGAGAGGACCTAACTGGTTTTGGCTGGTCAAAGAGCTTCTCTGCCACCAGAGAACAAAGGATTTTATGCTATAAAAAGTGGGGCCCAGACTTTTAGATCATTTGTGGAATTCAAGAGAAACCTTTGCCAAGGAGAAATTCTGGAGAAACTGCAGGAGAAGTATTGCCTCTCAGCTGTGTGCTGCCTGGAGTTGGCCTGCAGTAGCGGTTTCTGACAAGGAAAGGACCAGAACTTTGCTGTGTGCTGTGTCCCCTGCTTGAGGAAGATCTCCAAGGGCCTGAAAGTAGAACTTGCCTCCTGTTTTTGAAGTCTCAGGGATACAAAGACTTCACCCCAGCTCCCCTGAACTCCCTTGCTGAGAGTTCTGACCTGCCAAGAGGTGTCTGTTGCTGTTCTGGGTCTCTGGAGGTTGTTCCTGCTGTTGGGAGCTGGAAAAGTAACGCAACGAGGAGAAGCATGACTCATACGCACCGGTGTCCGACGCATCGCTGAAGAAACCGACGCTGCGCCTGGACGCGGCTTGAGAAATCGCTGCATCGAGTGCACCAATCTCTCAAGTCCGAGATCACCGCACCGATTCCAACGCAGGCCCTGCTGTGCGGCTGCAAGAAGCAACACATCATCCCGGATCGTCACGCATTGCATCGAGGCGCCAGGGCTGTCGCATCGTTGGGGGACGCAGTAAGAAACCGATGCATCACCCCCCGCAGTAAGAAACCAACACATCACCTCCTCTCCGGTAAGGAACCGTCACATCACCTCCCCTGCACAGCAGTAAGGAACAGACGCATCACCTCCCCCGAGCAAGGAACAGACGCATCACTTTCCGTGCATGTAAGGAACCGATGCATCACCTTCCCTGTGACCCTTTTTGCTTGTGTTTTTGACGCATCCAAGGTACTTTGCGTGAAAAGTGTTGCATCTGCAATTTGCTTTGAACAGAGCTGTTTCTACCTTTTGAAAGTCATATTTTTATTACTGTATTGTGTATTTTTGTTGTTTTGATCTGGTTTGGTTTAGATAAATGTTAGTTATTTTTCTAAACTGGTGTGGTGTCCATTTGTAGTGTTTTCACAGTATTACAGTATGTGTGCACAAATGCTTTACACACTGCCTCTGAGATAAGCCTGTCTGCTTGTGCCAAGCTACCAAGGGGGTGAGCTGAGGTTATTTTAGAAATGTATCCCCCTTGCCCTGACTAGGAAGAAGGGTCCCTACTTGGACAAAGGTACAAATCATTGCCAACTAGAGACCCCCATTTCTAACACCGCTCAATCACCGACAGGGGCAGCGTCTTCCAGAATTCTGTCGAACCGGTCAGGCCTCTCAACACCCTGTCCACATTGAGGCACCTGCATGTGTCCTCTGTATGTGCAACCATTAGCCCCAGGTAACAAAAGCTCGCCCCCTCCCAGCGAATCCCAAGCTCGGTCAATTGTTCAGGCGGTACCGTAGCCAACCTCCCCAATATGAACAGTAAGGTCTTTCGGATATTGACTTATAGGCCCAAGATTCGACTAAAGGCCGCCATATGTCTCATCAGGGATGGCACCGACTCCTCAGACAAATGGAGATAGATCAATGCATCATCTGCATATAAGGAGACTATGTGATTCTGCTTACCCACTCGTAATCTCCAAGGCTCCAATTCCCTACGCTACAGTATCACCATTGGCTCCAAAGCTAGAGTGAGCAGCAGTGGCGAAAGGGGACAACCCTGTCAGATGCCCCCCTCGACAGCCCATGCCTCTGATACCTCACCTCCCACCCTAACCATGAGGTCCGTGTACAACAATTGTATCCAGCCAGAAACCCTAGGCCAAAGCCCATCCTGCGGAGCACTGCCATGAGAGAGCTCCAGTTGACAGTATCAAAAGCCTTCTCTAGTTCACTCGATACAAGCGCCATATCTTGGTCCATTCCGGTGGTCTTGTGCAGTACGTGTGTTAACCGCCGGAGATGTGTGTCATGCAAAGAGCCGGCATGAGCCCGCATTAGTCCTCATGAGCCAACCCAAGCACCACTCTTTGCAAGCGCCTTGCCAACAACTTACAGAGAACTTTAATATCAGAATTAATTATAGTCAGATGGCGGTAGAAGGAGGGATTCTCTTGGGCAACCCTGGCTTCAGTATGAGACAAATGATGCCCTCGCACATAGTAGGGTTCAGAGTCTTAACCCTCTGAGCCTCAAAAAATACCTCTAGTAGTGGGAGGGGCTCCCCGGCCGTCCTGCGTGTATTGCATATTGAGCATCATACCTTGTTGCATACGGTATTAAATGACATTTCCCTCATCTTCTGCCACCCCCCTCCCCAGTCCCTCAGGTCTCCCCATACCTAGCCATGGCATCAGGGAGCTCGATTTAGATTGTCGAAGCTGACGTAGCCCCCAGGGAACACCGGCCCAGCTGGGGAGCTGCCAGCGCCATGGTGCCATCCTCCTGAACAACGATCCTGGCAGTCCCCTGGCTCCCATTGGCCTCATTGATCCCAGAGTCATCTCGGATTCTCCAGTCCAAGCCCTGGGGCGCTGCTCCACCTCATGTCCCTGTTCTCCAGGATCCTCGCCTTTCTTTCGGCACTTTGTCCCACATCTCCAGCCATCTCCAGACATCTTCAGCTAGGTCGTAAAAATGCGACTTACCCCCCAAAATTACTCTGTACTTGGGCTTCTCAGAGCATTGTGTGGCTGGGTTTACGGTTTACTTACAAAGACTTTAAATCAAGTGCTTGGTTAAATGATACTTTGAAGGCAACAGATGTAACATAAACACAAAGCATGCTGGGGAATGGGGACAACTCTTCCTTTTTGTTTGTCCCTCTTCAAAATTCTTACAGGTATCCAAGATAAATGGATAAGTCCCCTCACCCACAGAATCTTTGCATGCTTCATCATAGGTGACCTAACCACACCATGGTAATGATGATACTACCACGGCGGTATATCGATTGATGATGTGGTTCTGGACATAGACAAGGATCCAAAAAATATCTCAGGCAATCTCATGGAATCTTTCCTTTATTAATTGGGTAACCCAGATATGATTAAAAGAATAGGTAAAAAGAAAGATATTGATATACAATGCATCTTCTATCTACTTGTTTCTATGAGTAGACAACAAATTGCAAATATGTTTCAGCCTTGTTTATAAGGGTCAAACGGCCTTTGTCAGGGCTGTCCTAAATATTCCTTGTCTAAACGCTCTCAAACCAGTCTGATAATAAGGCAAGCGTTCTTATACCTTAATCTCATTGTCATGATCGGAAACCCGTAAGGGTGATAACATTTTTTTATAGCAAGGTATATGTATGTAAAGGCAGCAAACCATCATTTGTGTAGACAAAACAAGCTTTTATTTTTCACTATTATAAGTGCCCTGAAATGGTGAGCCATAAGATACTGCAAAATATTCTAGTTGTAAACAAGTGTTCATGTGTTGGAAATTACCCTCTCTGCAGGGTCACCCCCAAACTTATTGCCTTCCTTTTCTCCTTTTTGAGGAGATTCTTTTTTTGGGCTGTAGGACTCTGTGCACTTTACCACTGCTAACCAGTACTAAAGTCCTTGTAGTCTCTCCTTAAAACATGGTTTGATTGGCATACCCATTATTGGCTTAATTATTTTATCTAGCAGTCTCTATTAGAGTGCTGTACATGTGCCCAGGGCCTGTAAATTAAACACTACTAGTGGGCCTCCAGCACTGATTGTGCTACCCACTTAAGTAACCCTTTAAACATGTCTTAGGCCTGCCATTGCAGAGCCTGTGTGTGTGATTTTAAACTGTTAAACCTCCTGCCAGGCCCAAACCTTCCTCTTTAATACATATGTCACAACTAGGGTAGGCCCTGGACAGGTATCAAAGAGACCCCTTGCTTGAACGAGAGGAGTGCGCAGGGACAGGGAGCTAAATTGTGAGGTCCAGAACCTGTGTTCCTATAGTTAATCAAAGACTCAACAAAATGGGCTAATGTTCCTAAGAAAAAGGGGGCAGGGTCTCTCAAATGGTAGAGAATGCTCGGACCACGATCATGGATGGGGACAGTCAACAGGACTGTTTCATGTTGCCCTCACACATCCCCTAGACTAGAGGATGTCATGCATCATCATTGGGCAGTGCTCCTCGTCAGTCCGGTGCTGCAATGCCCTACGGGTCCCCTGAAGGGTCACTTTGGCGGAGATCTTTTAAAGAGGCTGCTGTATGATGAGTGCAAGTGAGGTGATCCGTGATGTGGAGTAGTGAGGTGTGATTAGAGGTTAAAACTGATAAGGGGGATCCTGCACTATACTTTAATGAGGGGATCACCCTTACAGGGATATAAAACCTATGACAGGCGAGTGCTACCTTGGGGTTTGAAAGGAACCCTGGTAGTCCGTATAATGAGGCTAGATAGGGGAAGTATCCTACAGTCATGGGAGGGGGAACCTATCTCAGGTTACTCCTTCAAAGGTGTGTCAACATGTTTCACGCCGGGTGTGGTCATAAGGATCCGTGGCACTTCGTCAGGACAAAAAAAATATAGTGAACGAACTACCCCACACTGAGTTGGTGCCCCTAGGTGCTACCCACTGTGTGTGTGTGTGTGTGTTGTTCAGGGTCCGACCTGTAGGAAAGAGAAAACATCAGAAGAGAGAAAAAGGTGATTCAAACCCTGGTTGAGCAGACCGTCCTCCACCAGGGGAGTCCCAGAGTCGTGGACCCCAAGAACTGCTTGGTACCCCAACCATACAATTTGAACGTGACAAAGAGCATGTAAATATGCAAATATTTGTAAAAACAAGAAAGAGACAAAAAATGCTGTGGGGCGCCCTAAGGTCGAGCTGACATAGTGATATCCGCAGGAAATGTGGTCACTGCGATTTCAGTACACATGGTCTAGTGAGTGGACAGGCGGATGTATCTGGGGTATGTATCTAAGGCATTGCCTTAAAAATATAAGTAGTCAAAGAAAGGAAAGGTTCTTTAATGACTTCACAAATCCTAGCTGAAGCGAAGCTCTTGTAGCATGTATCTCAGCTATATATCGCGACAAAACAGCTTGCTAACTGTGTCGTACTTACACAGAACAGGATCCCGAATCTGGAAACTGCGGAAGGAAATGACAAGCTTTTTTCATAAAAATTCCAGAAACCTATATCGTAAACATATATAGTACATACATACAGACAAAACAAGTAGTTGTGCCCAAGCTTATTAGTGTCTGAATGTGCTCATGGCGGCTTGCTCGTAAGCTTATGATCAGCGAATTGACAGTAAATACATGTGCAATTCAGCAACGACACCGTGCTCATAAAGTAGTCGTGGGGTGTCATCTCAAGGTTTTCTGGGCCATGGGGGTATTTTTTATATAAACAAAAGAAGTCATAGGGGTGTAGTGGAGGGTGCTTACCTAAATGCAAGAGAATTTGAGGCCACATCAGATGGCGGGGAAGTGCCGCGCTGAAGCGTTCCAAGCTGAAATGAATATACACATGTAACTGGTATAGAGGCACGAAAGGCACAACCGGGAACGGGCAATGAAGAATGTCGGCCGGCCGCGAGGGCGGCAACAATACTCACAGTTAAGACGTGCGGACCCCGTGTCTGCACCTACCCTGCCCGTCTCTGGGATAGTACTCCCGATGAGGAATGCCGCACGTTATGACTTGTTGAGGGGATGAAGACTAAAGCGCTGACTCACCAATGAGGCGGTACTGCGCATGTCTGGCGGCCATCTTAGAGTGGCTGGACGTATTATGGTCATATTGATTGTCATGCTAAGGATAACCTAGCAGGGAGACCAGGCGAATTGGTAAAGCTGAGTCTGAACACAATGATGAATGGTCACTCCTGCCAAGGTGGTATCTAGAATAAACTCATATCTGCATGTGGCGGCTGCAATAGCTTTCGTTAAACGAGGTAGTTGTTGATCTGCAAATCATCGTAGGACATGTGGTAGTACTATGTCATACTACAGGGGCATAATACATTGTATATCGAAAAGGTAGACATGTAGGACCTTCTTCCTAAGCGTGTCAAATAAGAGGGTAAGGCATATGGTGAGCTTCTTCTTAGTGGACAGGAGCCCCTGAGGATGTGATCTCCAGTGATAGAGAGGGGGTAAAAGGAACCCTGAGCGGACAGTCCCAAAAGAGTATATACTATTGGTGTGCCCAAGAACCTATGCACGGGAATGTATGACTCTTAATGTACCCAGGAATGTATGCACTGGAAGTGGTACTGCATCTGTCCAGATCATGGAGGGGGTGATATACCACTGGGTATAAGTCTTGCCTACAGGGAGGTATAGATGTCTATACTTCAGTCCAAGGGAACTCATCATTGAGTCCACTTCGGTTGGTCTGGAGGCGAAACACCCACCGTTGTTCCCATCTGAAGAGGGTGGTCGCATTCCAGGACGGGTTTGCTTCCAGGACAGTCCATTTCAGGTCTTCAGTGGAGTGGTTTGCCTCCTTGTAGTGGTTACTCATTTTGGTAGCACTCTGGCCACATCTAATCGTACTTCTGTGTTCTCCCATCTTTATTTTCACTGGTCTCGTTTCACTGGTCTCGTCAGCATCCCTACATAGTACATGGTGCAGGGGCAAGTAATGGGGTAAATGCAGTTCTTCGTGTTGCAGTTAGTATGCTGCCTTTGTGTCCATTGGAAAGTACCCAACTGGAGGGTGGTCGAGTGGGTTGTAGAGTTGCACGCCGTACAACTGCCACATGGGAAGTGTCCTGTGACCCGTGGGAAATTCCAAAGGGTGGTCTGTGTATTTGGTTTTCTTGCACGTCGTCTGGTGTGCACCAGCTGATCTCTCAGATTGGATGTTCTCTTGAATGAGAAGCAGGAGCGTTCCAGACTCGGGTTGCGAGAATTCAAGATCCTCCAATGTTTTAATATGATGGATTTTACCTTGTTGGAGAGAGGGGTGAAGGAGGTGACCCATGTCATGACATCATCCTTGGTGCGGGTGTTGTCTTCAAGAAGTGTCTCCCTATTATTGTTGCGTGCCCTCTTTTCTGCCAGTCTCACTACTTTCGGAGGGTATTTTCTTTCAAGGATGTTACTGCTGAGTTCCTTTGCTTGGGTGCGGTAGCTGGTCAGATCGCTGCAGTTGCGTCGAAGGTGGAGGAACTGCTCGTGAGGGAGAGTTTCCCAGAGGGCCTTAGGATGATGATTTTCAAAGGAGAGGAGGCTATTGCGGTCGGTGCTTTTCCACCACTTCCAGTGCAGCATCTTTGGGGATGTTAGTATATAGCACCTCCACATCCAATGTCATGAGGAAGGTCATCTCTCCTGGGTCCTCGACGTTGGCAATGAGATTAAATACATCCTCTGTATCTTTGAGGTATGAGGGAATGGTCTGTATCAGAGGTTGAAGGAAGTGGTCACAGAACTGACTGAGCGGTTCCAGAACAGATCCTATCCCTGAGACGATCGGTCTTCCTGGGGGCGGGCGTGTCTCTTTGTGGATCTTGGGTAGTATGTAGAAGTATGGAGTTACTGGTGTCTCATTGACTAAGAAGGCTGCCTCTTTCTTCGAAATCCAACCCTGAAGCTTGGCTGAGTTGACAAGGTTCTGGATCCTTTTCTGGAGATTGCTCGTGGGGTCGGTGTCCATTTTCGCATAGTAGGCAGTATTTGCCAATTGCCGCTGGCATTCATGGTCATAATCTTCTATGTTCATGATGACCGTGGCTCCGTATTTGTCAGCTGGTTTGATGATGGTTTCGTCCTGGGTGAGATTGTTGAGGGCTGTCTTGATCTTGGTAGGAAGATTATTGTAGTTCTTGTTCTTCTTCAGTGACAGCCTTTTCAAAGGTGAGTACTTCACTGGGGGTCATGACTGCTGGTGGGGTAAAGGTAGATTTCGGTCTCAGGCCTGTGTCCGTTTGTATTGTAATAGGTTCATGTTGGAAAAATGAGTGCAGTCTAATTTTCCGAAAGAACTGGTATAGCTCACTGGAGAGTCAAAATGAATCCTCGCGTGGCATCGGGACAAAGCCCAAGCCCAGTTGCAGTGCTTCTGTCTCATCGTTATCCAACGTCCTGTCAGATAAGTTCACGATCCGGTTCGTCTGGATATTTGGCTCTGTGTCGTCCGCTGGCTGGCTGTCCATCTCCTGCCATTGGACCTGCTTGTCGTTTCCTCGCCTTCTTACTCAGCCCCTGTCCTGAAAAGGTTGAGGGATAGGGTTTTGAAAGAATGGTGGATAGGGTTGCTGTCCTGCGAAACCAGGGTACAACATTGGGTTACCGACTGGTAAATCATCATGTGGTTGCTTCTAGCTCAAGTAGTCATCTATAGGTTATTCTACTCTGGACCCACGGTTAATTCCTATTTTTGCTCCTAATAGATTCTACCTGCTCACACCCTCCCGTCCTGATGATGATCTCTAATTTATGAGATCGAAACGCCGTCGACCACTTACAACCCAAAACTCCTTAACTGTATTTAAATTAAGTTGGAGTTTTGTACAATGTTGTCAATGCGATGTAAATTTTAAATGTCACTAGCACTTCTCACTTCATGCACTTTCACTTTTTTATGTGTGAGCACCAGAACTATTTCCCTAAATTGTTGAATGATATTCCGTTTATGCAATTGTTTCTTTTGCATATTTCGCCCTAAGTGGGAAGGGTATGCCCAGACGTGGGTCCCGTGCTCACTACACCACTGGATTCAAGCTAGCCTGGCTGAAGAAGGGTGATGCCCTGAAACCGGTCCTAGGATGCTTGTTTCCTTTCCAGGGAGGGCCTGGCTTGGCAGTTCGGGCTGGACTGTTCCCACAAGGAACAGGGTCAAGACTGATTTGCATATGGCTGGGTCCAAACTGGGGTGGTGTGGTGAGCAAAAGAATGATGGATTAAACCCAGATCCTTGTGACTGGGGGTGAATGTTTGCATTGTCCAGCATTCCGTCCATCAATTGTTTCTTTTGCATATTTCGCCCTAAGTGGGAAGGGTATGCCCAGACGTGGGTCCCGTGCTCACTACACCACTGGATTCAAGCTAGCCTGGCTGAAGAAGGGTGATGCCCTGAAACCGGTCCTAGGATGCTTGTTTCCTTTCCAGGGAGGGCCTGGCTTGGCAGTTCGGGCTGGACTGTTCCCACAAGGAACAGGGTCAAGACTGATTTGCATATGGCTGGGTCCAAACTGGGGTGGTGTGGTGAGCAAAAGAATGATGGATTAAACCCAGATCCTTGTGACTGGGGGTGAATGTTTGCATTGTCCAGCATTCCGTCCATCAATTGTTTCTTTTGCATATTTTGCCCTAAGTGGGAAGGGTATGCCCAGACGTGGGTCCCGTGCTCACTACACCACTGGATTCAAGCTAGCCTGGCTGAAGAAGGGTGATGCCCTGAAACCGGTCCTAGGATGCTTGTTTCCTTTCCAGGGAGGGCCTGGCTTGGCAGTTCGGGCTGGACTGTTCCCACAAGGAACAGGGTCAAGACTGATTTGCATATGGCTGGGTCCAAACTGGGGTGGTGTGGTGAGCAAAAGAATGATGGATTAAACCCAGATCCTTGTGACTGGGGGTGAATGTTTGCATTGTCCAGCATTCCGTCCATCAATTGTTTCTTTTGCATATTTCGCCCTAAGTGGGAAGGGTATGCCCAGACGTGGGTCCCGTGCTCACTACACCACTGGATTCAAGCTAGCCTGGCTGAAGAAGGGTGATGCCCTGAAACCGGTCCTAGGATGCTTGTTTCCTTTCCAGGGAGGGCCTGGCTTGGCAGTTCGGGCTGGACTGTTCCCACAAGGAACAGGGTCAAGACTGATTTGCATATGGCTGGGTCCAAACTGGGGTGGTGTGGTGAGCAAAAGAATGATGGATTAAACCCAGATCCTTGTGACTGGGGGTGAATGTTTGCATTGTCCAGCATTCCGTCCATCAATTGTTTCTTTTGTTAATAAATGTGATGTCATTCCAAAACCCTGTGTCCCTGCATACATTGCGTATCCAGTCCCGTTTGGACTCCTTGTGCATTATTTTTGATTAACACGGTATTTAGAAGTTTAGTAGCCTAGGCTGCCCGAGGACCTTAGTGGCCTCCTTTAGACCTTTGTTGCTTTAAGCATTTTCGCATAGTAGGTAGTATTTGCCAATTGCTGCTGGCATTCATGGTCATAATCTTCTATGTTCATGATGACCGTGGCTCCGTATTTGTCAGCTGGTTTGATGATGATGGTTTCGTCCTGGGTGAGATTGTTGAGGGCTGTCTTGATCTTGGTAGGAAGATTATTGTAGTTCTTGTTCTTCTTCAGTGACAGCCTTTTCAAAGGTGAGTACTTCACTGGGGGTCATGGCTGCTGGTGGGGTAAAGGTAGATTTCGGTCTCAGGCCTGTGTCCGTTTGTATTGTGATAGGTTCATGTTGGAAAAATGAGTGCAGTCTAATTTTTCAAAAGAACTGGTATAGCTCACTGGAGAGTCAAAATGAATACTCGCGTGGCATCGGGACAAAGCCCAAGCCCAGTTGTAGTGCTTCTGTCTCATCGTTATCCAACGTCCTGTAAGATAAGTTCACGATCAGGTTCGTTGTGTCGTCCGCTGGCTGGCTGTCCATCTCCTGCCATTGGACCTGCTTGTCGTTTCCTCGCCTTCTTACTCAGCCCCTGCCTCTGTCCTGAAAAGGTTGAGGGATAGGGTTTTTAAAGAATGGTGGATAGGGTTGCTGTCCTGCGAAACCAGGGTACAACATTGGGTTACCGGCTGGTAGTGGGGGGCCGTGGAAGCCGTACATCGGGGGAGCAGGGAGTAGTCCCTAGCGGCTTCTGTTGCCGTGGTGGCTCTCGCTACTGGAACTACTGTAAGAAGATTGGTATGTTCTGTTAGGTGAGGTGGAACCTTCATCTGAGGACTGGTCACTCCCCAAGGGTTGGTAGTCTTCCTTTGTGTAGGGATGAATACATTTCCTTCCGCAGTTCCCAGATTCGGGATCATGTTCTGTGTAAGCACGACCCAGTTAGCAAGCTGTTTTGTTCTGATATTTAGCTGTGATACATGCTACCAGAGCTTCGCTTCAGCTAGGATTTGCAAAGTCATTAAAGAACCTTTTCTTTCTTTGACTACTTGCATTGTTAAGGCAATGCCTTAGATACATACCCCAGATACATCCGGCTGTCCACTCAGTAGACCATGTGTACATGCGTTGCAGTGACCATGTTTCCTGCGGACATCACTGTCAGCTCAACCTTGGGGCGCCCCACAGCGTTTTTTGTTTGTCTTTCTTGTTTTTAGTGATATTTACATGCTCTTTGTCACGTTCAAACTGTATGGTTGGGGTACCCAGTAGTACTTGGGGTCCATGATTCTTGGACTCCCCTGGTGGATGACGGTCTGCTCAACCGAGGTTTTAATCACCTTTTTCTCTCTCCTGATGTTTTCTCTTTCCTACAGGTCTGACCCTGAACAACACACACAGTAGGTAGCACCTAGGGGCACCAACTCAGTGTGGGGGTAGTTCGTTCACTATATGTTTTTTTGTCCTGACGAAGCACCACGGATCCCTACGACCACACCAGGTGCGAAACATGTTGACACGCCTTTCAGGGAGTAACCAGAGATAGGTTCCCCCTCCCATGACTGTAGGATACGTCCCCTATCTAGCCTCATTATTCTGACTACCAGGGTTCCTTTCAAACCCCAAGGTAGCACTCACCTGTCATAGGTTTTTTATCCCTGTAAGGGTGATCCCCTCATTAAAGTATAGTGCATGATCCCCCTTATCAGTTTTAACCTCTAATCACACCTCACTACTCCACATCACAGATTACCTCACTTGCACTAATCATATGGCAGCCTCTTTAAAAGATCTCCGCCAAAGTGGCCCTTCAGGGTACCCATAGGACATTGCAGCACCGGCCCGAAGAAGAGCACTGCCCTATGATGAAGCATGACATCCTCTAGGGGATGTGTGAGGGCAACGTGAAACAGTCCTGTTGACTGTCCCCATCCATGATCCTGGTCCGAGCATTCTCTACCATTTGAGAGACACTGCCCCCTTTTTCTTAGGAACATTAGCCCATTTTGTTGAGTCTTTTAGGCCCTGGACAGACCAGAGGGCAGGGTACAATGTATTTAAAAAGCAGTACATGTAATTTTAAGTTTGCATGACCTGACAGCGAAAAACTTTGAAATTCGATTGTCACTGCTGCAAGGCCTATATGTCTCATAGAATAACATTTGGATTATCTTATTACATTTTATAAGTGTAATTTCCAAATGGGAAGATATAACTTGCTCATGTTTGCTGTCTCTGGAATCCTAATTTAAAATCTTAGTCTAGTTTTGAATTACAATTCTGAAAATTCTACTTTTAGAAAGTTGGCATTTTCTTGCCTTGGCCATTTGGTGTCTGCAGCCTGTCTGGACCTGCATCTGTTGAACCTAAAACCCAGAATGACTCCACTGGCTAGTTGGCTGGCCTGCTGATTTGAAACCTCATGGCATAACAGGTGTCCAACCACCTTGGATCTGCTCCTAGACTCTGCCATCTGTGACTCTACCCTGCCAAGTGGTGTCAACCCAGTCCTGGACCCGTGGTAGTGGGCCTACGGTGCTTACCTGTGGAACCTATGCATCTTCTCTGCTGAGCAGCTCATCCTCTGGCAGAACTGATGCATTGCCGCTACTGCACAGGTTGGGCATGGGGTGGAAGGTCTGCATCACTCTCGCATCTACGGAGCCAACACATCGCCAACAGCGCAGTGCATCTCAGACCCAGGTTCTCACATCCCTTGTCGATGGCAGCTTGACAACAACGCCGGCCTCCGCATTGCAGCTCCTCGGAACCAAGACATTGCCAGCTGCGTGCCGCATCCTTGACGCCCGAACTTCGCATCGCAAGCTCCATGGACAGGATCCTCAACGATGATGCAACAGGACCTTGCACCACAGTCGCGCTGCATCCCAGAACTGACGTATCGCTTCAACTGCGCAGCCCTTCCCCCCCTCAGATCCACTCAAAGTTTGCTAACAAGGGTTAAAGGTACTTTATTCAGCGGGCCTAACTGGGTCCCTGTAGCCAGCCCGTTCTCCATCGTGGTTGCCTTGAACTTGTGACTTTGCCCTGGTCTGCTGCGACAAGATATCCCTTGTTGGCGGCGCTTTGTGCTTTTTGGTGCCATTTCACCCTAAAACTTTGAAATTCCATATCTCCAGTTTCCCTGATTTGATTGTTGTCATTATGGTCTTGTTTTACGTACTAAAATATGGTGTTATCACTGATTTTACTGTTTGAAGTGATGCACAATACTTTACACTTTGCCTCTAAGTTTAGCCTGACTACTCTGTGCCAAGCTACCAGAGGGTGAGTACAGGTTAATTTAGGGTTTGCCTGCCTCTTACCCTGGCAATATTTGTGGTTACTGCTTGACTAGGGCACACACCTGAGTCAGCCACTGACTCAATTTCTAAAATTGATGATCAGCTGTGAGGATAGGACTTTTTTGTGGATTGCCGTACAGTAATTTGGTGTAAAATACCATCCCATATCTAAAACCAATTTGAGTAAAATTCCAACTGACCGACCTTCTTGCTTTTTACAAATTTACTCACCCACCTGATTCTTGTGTCTTTGACTTCACCTACAAATGACTGAGTTTGAGCTGGCCTACCTGGAGAGCTACGCAGTGACCCAGCTCAAGGAGTTTTGTCAGAAAAGGGGGCTGCCCACTAAGAGGAGCACTAAGAAGGCAGAGCTCTGAAAGGTCTTAAGGGCATGGGCAGAGGCCCATCAGACACCAACAGATGATAAGCAGGAAGAGTTGGATGAGGAGTAATTGGAGCAAGACCAAAAGGGGAAACTTTGAAGGCCGTCTGTTGAGAAGGTGGAGCAACCTACTCCCAGGATTGGAAATCCCTCCCCATGCAGAAAGCAGTGTCTTCCAGAGGCCTGTCCCCAGAGAAGTTGGAGGACAAAAGAGAAGAGAGAAAATTAAAGTTGGGAAATGCTAAATTGGAGAAGGAGCAAGCTTTGAAGGAAAAGAGACTAGCCATGGAACAACAGTGAATGGCCCACTAGCTAAGTCTCCGAGACCTGGACATTAAAACTATGCAGGTGGAGCCCATCAGTAACAGTGGCAGCATACCAGTAGTGCACAATGGAGAGGAGAAAGTCTGCATATTCAAGGATCTGGTGCCCAGTTATGTAGTGGGAGATGACATAAATCAGTGGTTCTCAGCTTATGAAGTGGCTATAAGGGTACACAAAGTCCCAAAGGAGTCCTGGGGGGTTGCTTGTGGCAGTTCATGACCACGGAGGGAGAGCTTAACTCTTGCGTTTAGAGGTGGAGGATCAGACCAAGTATGCCCCCTTGAAGTCAATTCTTAATAAATTTGGACTGACCCCTGAGAGATACAGGCAGAAATTCAGGGACAGCCACAAACTCCCAAACCAGATCTGGCTGGACTTCCTAGATCACTTCAGCAAGGTACTGAAGGGCTGGGTCAGAGGGAGCAAAGTAGATTATTTTACACGGCTGCACGCCCTGATTTTGAAGGAGCACATGCTCAATATCCATTGTACAGGTCTGCGCTAACACCTGGTAGATAGCAAGCAGACTGACCCCAAGAAGCTTGCTGAAGAGGCAGACCTCTAGGTCAGCACCAGAGTGCCCAAGGAGGTACCTGGTAAGGACCTCAAGAATGGTGGTTTAGGTTCCCCCCAGCAGGGTGAGGAGGAGGCTAAAGATGACCCAGACAAGTCCCAGAGTAAGTGGGGAGAAAAGGGTTCCCTTGCCCCACCTGAGAAACAGGGTGGTGGTTCTGGTGGGTGGTGGCCCAGAGCGCCCCATTTCCAACCCCACTGCTTTGAGTGCCCCTAGTTAAGACACAAGCAGGGGGACTCTCTCTGTCCAAATAAACCACCCACTGGTGGGAACTGTACAGGTGTGGCCCATGTGGTCTCACTTAGTTGGAGAGTGAAATCAGGGGGTGGACTGGAGATCCCTGAGGGTGGAGGGAGACACTTCTGCCAGGTCAAGGTTAATGGGGTCCCTGTCACTGCTCTGAGGGACACCTGGGCCAGCCAGACCTTGTTAGTGGAAAGGCTAGTTTCCCCAGAGCAGTACACCGGTCTGGTGCGTAGGGTAACTCAGGCCATGGGCAGGAATTTCTCCATCCCATGGCCCTTGTATCTCTGGAGTGGGATGGAGAGGTGACGCAGAGAAGGGTCATAGTTAGTCCCCAAATGCCTTTAGACTGCCTTCTGGGAAATTAGTTGACACTGGTATCAGAGGAGCTGGTTGGGGCCGCCACCCAGGATGCCCTTAAAGCTCAGCCATCTGGGCATACCACTCCTAAACAGAGAGTACAGAAGCCCAGACTGAGGGTCAGGGGGAGGAAGGACTTCCCCCTGACTCCTGTTCAGCCCATGGGCACAGATCCTGGGTTAAAGGACCAGTTCCAGGATACCACCCCTGTACTGGTGGGAGGTAGAGTGGGAAAAAGGTGCAAGACACCTGGGGCTACTGTCCCCCACTCTGAGAAACCTCAGAGGTCAGAGACCCCTGAATGGCCTGGCTCTGGACACTGACAGCTGTCAGTGGCCTCTGTTGGTTGTTGTCCTTGTGGACAGAGTTTTCCGTGGGTTGGGGACACAAGTTGGACTAAAGGGGTGGAATGGGCCACTTCACTTTTTTTGGCCATGGTGATACTGTCTGCCTACTGGGATTCATCTGTGAGCAAATTAAGTTTAGGTGTTGCACAGATGGGGTCCACGGGTGAAGAAAAGTGTTCTCCATGGGTCAGTTCAGAGGCTCGGAAGAATATAGACAGAGGGATCCAACCGAGTTCAGTGAGGCATAGAACTGACAAGTGCCCCTACAGTAGAGGTTCATTGTCCATGTTCTATTACCTAAGCAGGGAAGTCCATTAAGGTATTGATTAGTCTACCCAGGCTTTATGCTGGAGGGAGGTCGTGTTGGAAATTGCCCTCTCTACAGGGTCACCCCCAAACGTTTTGCCTTCCTCCTCCCATTTTTGCTGAAATCTTTTTGTTGGCTTTAGGATCTATAAGTCCCTAGTAAAGTGCACTACATGTGCCCAGGTCCTGTAAATTAAACAGTACTAGTGGGCCTGTAGCACTGATTGTGCCACCCACTTAAGCAGCCCTTTAAACATGTCTCAGGCCTGCCATTGCAGAGGGATTATCTTATTACATTTTATAAGCCTAATTTCCAAAAGGAAAGATATGACTGGTTCATGTTTGGTGTCTCTGGAATCCTAATTTAAAATCCAAATTTATGGTGAAGTCAGATTTTAAATTAAAATTCTGAAAATGTCACTTTTAGAAATTGACATTTTCTTCTCTTAGCCATTTGGTGCTGCAGCCTGTCTCTGGTCACATGACTGGGTGTAGTTGGCAGTTGGTCCTTGTGTAGTCCACCTAGACGGCCACACACAACGGGAGCTGAAGTGTGACTATGTGGGTTATACAGACAGGATGGGAGGGAGGAGCTGGACCCAGCTTCACTTACACCCGAATAGGCTGTGTCCTGTCCCCACACAAAGGGCTGTTTGCCACCTGTAGTTATTCTGTAACCAGGGCTGACAGGGCAGGACATCTGTGCAATTCAAAGGCTTGTCTTTAAAGTCTCCCCCACTTCAAAGGCACTACTGAGTATAAGTACTGGACCTCAGACACAACCACATCAGTGCACTTCTGGACCTGTGGATACTCTGCCAGGAAGAAGGACTGCTGTGCTGCTGAAGGACTGACGCACTGGAGGAGCTGCGGTGCTGGCCCGCTGCCCTCCTTGCCTAGGTGAGAAAGACTTGGCTTGCAGCTCTTGAACCCAGAGCCTAGAGTGACTCCAAGGGATAGTTGGCTGGTCTGATCTGAAGCCTCTGGGACATAACAGGCTTCCAACCACCTTGCACTTGGACTCTGCCATCTGTGAGTCTACCTTGCCAAGTGGTGCCACCCCAGTTCTGGACCCTTGAAAGTGGGACTGAGGTGCTTACTAGCGGATCTGGCGCATCTTCTCTCCTGAGCGGAGCATCCTCTAGCCAAACCGATGTATCTCTCCTGCTAAGCAGTGCATCCTCTGGCTGAACCGACGCATTGCTGCTACTGCGTGGATTGGGCCTGGCGCACAAGGTCCGCATCATCCTCACATCTTTGGAACCAGCGCATTGCCAATGGGGCGGCGCATCTCTGACTCAGATTCTCGCTTCCCTCATTGACGGGAAGCTCGATGACAGCTTCCGCATCGCAGCCTCGCAGCTCCTCAGAACAGACGCATTGCCAGCTGCGTGCCACATCCTTGATGCCCGAACTTTACATAGCAAACCCGTTAACGGGATCCTTGAGGATGACACAACTGGACCTTGCACCGAAGCCTTGC
Source organism: Calotriton arnoldi (assembly GCA_963921515.1). Classification (NCBI taxonomy): domain Eukaryota; kingdom Metazoa; phylum Chordata; class Amphibia; order Caudata; family Salamandridae; genus Calotriton; species Calotriton arnoldi. The sequence continues at coordinate 712,682 of CAWUFW010000877.1, read as the reverse complement.
CACATCTCAGAATCGATGCACTGCTTTGACTGTGCTTCGCTTCCTCGCCTTGGATCCAAGCAACTCTTCACAACCAGGATTTAAGGAACTTTGTTCAGCTGACTTAACTCGGTCCCTGTAGCCGACTCGCGCTGCATTGCAGTTGACCTGAACTTGTGACATTGTCCCAGTCCGGCGAGACCAGATATCCCTTGTTGGCGCTATGTGCTTTTTGGTGCTATGTCACCGTAAAACTTTCAAATTCAAAATCTCCAGTTTCTTTGATTGGATTTTTGTTGTTTTGGTCTTATTTTATTTATTAAAATATACTCTATTCTTCTAAACCTGGAATGGTATCTTATTGTGTTGTTTTTTTTACTCATTTTAGTGTTTGAAGTGTTGCAGAAATACTTTACACATTGCCACTACACTAAGTTTAGCCTTATTGCTCCTTGCCAAGCTACTAGAGTGTGAGCACAGGTTAATTTAGGGTTTGCCTGCTTCCTACCCGGACTAGGATTGTGCTTGCTGCTTGACCAGGGCTCACAGCCCAGTCAACCAGTAAGCCAATTTCTAACATCATTCATGTGTTAAAATGCACATTCATTCGCTACACTAACTTACCCTAAATTCGGGTTAGTAAGGTGTCATGGTCGTGGCAAGGGTGCACAGCCCTGTAGTCACACAATGAGTGGATCAAACAGTTAAAAGTAGAATTGTCAATGTTATAAAAAATATTTATCTATATTTATTGCAGTTATTGATGTAGTCTCCCACTACATTGTAAAAAGGGGAACTTAAGAAGCACCATTGTGATGTTTTTTTTTTACCAAGTGCGGGAAGGTATGTATGTTTGTAACATGTGGTATCCACAGCTGTTAAATACAAGTCTCTTATAGTTGATTCAAATCGTAGGAATAGGTATTACTCATTGAAAGCTTATTTTTTGTGCCCATTTTATTGTTCGAGGGGTTGCGAACACTTCTCAATTCGAAGTATATCGCATTTATCTCGATTATAGTTTATACTAAAACTGTACGGACCTCAAAAGACAAAAAAGGGGGCCGCATAGTGTGTCTTACCTTGCCAAGGGATCATTTGCATCCTTCATACCTATCTATTTATATTTGATACCTGAAAGAATTGTGAAGGGGGACAAACAAAAGGAAAAGTTGTCCCCATTCCCTAGCATTCTTTGTTATGTAGATTTGAAGGTCATGCTAGGTTGAGACCTCTTTCTCTCCTTTTGGTGAAGTGGAGAACAGATGAACCCCGAGAAGTAGAACCAGAGAGGTGCCGCCGTGCCCCCCTTAAAGGACCACTGTTCACTAATATATAACAGGATCAAAAGAGAGAGGGCCTCTCTGGGTATTGTAACAGTGTTGACACCGCAGGAGCTGTTACAAAACAAGTACAATAAACAGTAAAAGGTCTTTATGGTACAATGCGAGTGCATGCACTTTGCTACTTGTCCCCCAGTTATGGACTTCCCAAGTGACCTACTTGCTCTATAAGTCTCTTATGTATCCATGGCAGCAACATGTAAGAAGTGATGCTCAAGTTCAGCCAATTGGTTTCAGTCAAAGGGAGCATAGATGTGGGCTTCAGTCGATCGAGAGTGGTTGGGTCTACTTAGAGTTGTGCAGGAAATTGGCACAAAGGATGGACGAACAAGTACGAAGGTCACTTTCTGAAGGTAGGAAGGAGCATGAAACGGGAATTGGAGCAAGCCGAGTGAAAGATTTATTAACTTTGCAATCAAGGTGTGAGAGCAGGAGCAGTTCTGAGCAAAAAGCAAGTCTATCATGTCGTATTTCGTGCTGAGGAAGTTGTCGCGGCACTGCTCTCCTGTACCTGCGTCCGTGTATAGGCGCTTCTTTTATTACTGCTTGGTTTCAGGTGTGGTGGCTTGAGTTGTGTGTTGAACCAGGATCACGCCACAGTGATATTCACTACAGGAAGGGAGCCTTCTTTCCACTGGTTTACAGTTCCCTGCATTGTTGTACGTATCTGGGAGCCTCCTGCTGCCCGGACTGCCATATCCCATGTAGTGGGTCAGCGGTCCTGTAGTACGGCCTGTAAGTCGGATGTGAGGTGCACAACATCCGTGGGCCAGGCATGGCCTACGGGGTTAAATAAAAGGGGAGGAACCGCACTGTAGTGTAGCTCCTATTTCCCTAATAGGCTCTGCGCATTGGAATAATATACCCTATAGGCTTGACATAGGACTGAGGTCGGTATGTCCCTATCGAGTATATTAAACTTAATTACTTGTGCCAGCTAGCTCATAGGCCACTAGAAACTCCTTGGATAACAAGAAGGGAGTAGTTTCTGGCAGCCGCTAAACATGACCACTTTGTTTCCCTTTAGAATCAGAACGTGTCCCAGAGTCGTGGAAACAATAGATAACCGTTTCACTCAGCTCAATCGTGCATGCTTAGTTTTCCTCAAAGTTACACAGAAAGAATAGACGGGCGTTTCAATAAAAGATTTATTGAACAGTCTTGTTTCTCGTGTAAGTAATATGTGCTGTTACGATCAGAAGACAGTATGCAAGATAAATAATGTACAGCGTAAGCAGTAGAAATAAATAATACTGCACTAGCATGATCTTTAGTAGATATTCATTTACATAAATAACAGACTAAAAATGCAAGTACTCATACGATGCGTTTCTAAGCTAGTTCTACCCCAATGTACCTAACCTAGGTGTAGGGAGAGGTATGAAGTAGGTGGAGTATTCCTTACTATGGTATACTAAGAGTATGTTATGCCTAGTATGCCTAGTATGCCAAGAGTCCCTCTAGGTTCTAGTCAGCTCCATACCTTAAGAATGAGAGAGGTGGGAATCTCTTGCCAGACTCGAACTCCAACACCCCGCAAGGGAAGTCAGATCACTGGAAGCTGGACTCTCTGCGTGCAGGGATGACAGCGTCTTCTCAGTGCGTCAGGCCGGGAAACGGGCTCCTCTGAAGTAGAGGTCTCCTCTGATTTACAAGGGCTAGGGAAGGTATATTTATACCTGAGAGGTACCTCAGAATGTTAGCATTGACGTGAATCGGACAGCGGAAGACGTCATGAATGAACCCTTAAGGTATAACGGTTCATGCATAATAGATGAGTCCTTGAAGAAATCAATAGTCCTGTGCTAGGGAAACTCCCGAAGCCTTAGGGTCTGTTCTTCAAGAACTCGTTGTGACGTTAGGGTGGACGGATGTCGGAGACCATGCCTGTATTTGGAGTGCACGGTTTAATGCCTAAATAAGGACTGGGATTTTATGCCTATATAAGGGCAGGGCGAATTGTGCCTATATAAGGACATGATACAGGAAAACCTATATACGGACACCCTAAGAGGAATACAACACCCACTCCACTTTCGTGTGTACGATAATAATATAAATGCTAAACATTTAAAATGCTAAACATAAAATGGAGTACCGCATATTGCTAAAGATATGTCTTAAAAGCATTTAAAAAGTATTTTAAAAAACCATTAAAATGCAAAAGGTACTGTACATTGTAAGCATTGCTTTTCATTTCAGGCATATATTTGAAAATAAAAAAATGCAATTTGAATGAAATAAGCAGTAATATTTACATGTGACAGAAAAATGACCGATAAGTTTGTTCAAAATCAAAGTCTTTTCATGTCATGGAAATTAATGAACTTTTTAGACAAACAAGATGACAAAGTGTCTGAGGAAGTACCGCGAAGTCCATACTATAAGAATAGTTCTACTTCAAGCAGATTGATTTGCCATTTAATTTGAAAAACGGAAAAATTTCAATATGGGAAGTGTTCCAAGTTTTTGAAATATGAAGGCCAAATTTTTATTGCATCTCTGGAACACTGTGGGCTGAATCAGTCAGTGTACGGGTCTGGTGTAAACATGAGATCATCTATTTCTGTAGACAAAATATCGTCCACTGTAGTTGGTGACATTCGGAACACCTCGTGTAGTAGATAAATTGCACAGAGATGTGAAGCATCGCTTTCAGCATAGGATGCCGCAGCAATGTTCGCGTCCGTTGTTACCTGTGTGCCTGTAGATCCATCTCGTACCTCAGCAGCAGCCGGAAGCGTCTGTGAGATCTCAATGAATGCCGTCATCAGGATTGGTAGCCTCTGGGGACAACACAGAGCATGGGCCGTTATCGGGTCCAGCAGAGTATCGATATCCGTTGGCGTAACTGATGGAAATGTTAGACAGGTGTCCAACACGCATTCTTCACCGCATAGCAGGCATCGTAGAACAGGTAAGATGCAATCTTGCCAGATTGGTCTGAACGACAGGAACCACGTGGTATTAAGTTCCCGTAGACGATTCATGCCCAAAAGCTGTACTATTCGCACACAGCACTTTCGTTCAAGGAGAGCTTTCTCCACTTTGCTCGGAGTGATGTCTGCGAGTAGTCTGGCCATAGCGTAATAGCAGGAAGAGAAATAGAATTCCGGCAACAAGTGCTAGAATTAAGGGTATGCCACCAAACACGAATGTGCAAAGTTTGGGATTATTCCGAGTATTGCCTGGAAAGGTGCTAACAGACCGGAACAGATGCTCTTAAATACATGTACAATTCCGCTTGTATCAGACATGTTAAAGATACGTCCTATCATTTCCCCGAAATGTATAGGGCAGTTTGTACGTATTAAAGTCTGTATCTCAGCCGAAGTCCTTGCGACTTGCAGATCATAGGTTTTTTTGGCCGAGGTCAAAGGCACTGTTTGTTGTAAAAGCATGGCTTTCATTCTGCTTAAAGTATCAAATCTTATAAAAGAGACGTTCATCGAAGGCCACAAAGGCGACTCCCTGACTGTGTCTATTGGGGCAAACAATACTTGCATACAGCAAGTGACCCTGGAGTTGACCGTTACTAGATATGGGATGCCTGGCAACATGCCGCAGCAACTCTGATCATTCAACATGAGGTAACTCCCATTAGAAAGTTGTCCAAACGTTGGATTAATCACAGCAGCTGGTGTACCCTGCTGGTGGCAAGACAAATTTGCCACAGAACCATTACAAGCCCCGTGTAAAGAAATGTCCTGACATATTAGTGAACCGCTCAGTGCATTTTTACAGTGTGTACCGGTCAGAAACACTTCACGATCCCCACTCCAACATCTATATGTGTATGGTAAATTCCAAGATGTCTTAATGAATTCCTTACCCAACCTTTCATATTTGCCTGCTTGCATTTGTTTGAGGCAATACTGAAACTGAAAAGTAGTCACAGGTAGTGTGATTTTGCCATGAATAAGCCATTCTGTAGCTGGTTTTTCTACCACTGTGAATGGTAACTTTTCCAGTTTTTCAATGCCCAGCACTGTATACTTTGCTCCTCTTTGTGCCAGTTCGATCTGTTTATCAGTTCGATTGTATTCTGCAAACAGAATTGACGTGTTGATAAAACGCCAAGGCACATAGCCCGCACGCAAAGATTGCAGCGTCCAGCTTAATAACACAATAGAACGTAATTGAGATTGGCCTTGTTGTAACGTCGCCAAATCTTGTTCCAGTATGTCTATAGCAGAGGATACAATGCCGTCCAATGAATATATTCTGGAGGACCAAGTTGTTAACCCATTGTCGACCACAGAGAGAGTTTTCTCTAAATTAATACGATCAAGTTCACGTATTTGTTCTGCGGCCTCCATCTGTGACACTTTCCATGCTTCATTATAGGCAGCATAAATGCCGGCATATATGAAACGTTTTTGACGCGGTTTTCTTGGTCCAAGCAAGAATTCCCTAAGGTCTGCGTCTTCTTTAAGTAAGGATAAGTGTTGTTTCACATCCTGTAGTGTAGATTTTTGCAGCCAATCGAGGCATAATTTACCTACACTGTATGTTGTTACTACCCCCGGATGCTGTCTTTGGACGTATTTTGGGTCTGGCCTATGAATAGTAAAGCCCTGAGTTTTATTCAGGAATCTTTCCTGACAGTTGTTCGTGTCTGTGGGCCAGATCAACCATTTTCTCCAATCAGGATTAGATCTGTTGAGTTGTAGTATTTTGTCAACTGTAACCGCTGCCTGTGTATTGTTATCACTTGCAGGTGTTGGTACAGAAGGTGTTTTCATCTCTTTGATCTTGGCTAGTCCAAGACAAGATGTTTGTTGGACAGTTTCATTCAAAAACATTATTTGTTCAGGGATGATACAGGCTCTAAATAAAGCTTCTATCCCCTGCACTTGCCAATCTTTAGTACCCCAGACAGTTTTTGTGTCTATTGTGTCTTTCCAAAAGATGAAACCCTGTCTAGACAGTTGGGCAATAAATGCTGCAGAATAAATCTGTTTTGTATTTGTTAACATAATTTTCAGTCCTGTTTTGTTTACATTTTTATAGTAAAACATTTCTGGATCAGATGTATTGTAACCTGAAAAATATGGAAACTTATTAACAAATGTTTTTGAACTACCTTTTGGTGGTGTAGGACAATGCTCCCATTGGTTAAACACAAACACATTTCTAGGGTATGCAGATTTATGCAAATAATGATGACCATAGTGGTTATAGCAATACAGCTGTTCATAGTCTGATGAACCCTCTAAGTATTCACTTTTAGAAAATGCAGCAGATTTTTCTAGGTCAAACATTATGTCGTTAACGGTCTCAAAGTCCCAATCATCAGAATAGGTACTGGACGAAATGAGATCACTTAGTGAAATTTTAAACAAATGTGGAATGTTCAATTGTTCCGTCAGGCCCAAAAATCAAAATCTGTTTTGTCCCACACTTCACCATCATGTATAGGAACGGCTGTGATGTTCACTGTTGACAAGTCTCTTGCTTCACAATGGGAAGATTTATGAGGTTTCCAAAGTAAGTTCACATCTTTTCTTTCAGTGTTCACATGGATGTATCTGCCATTTATAAGCACGCTCATAGTCATAACCAAAGCTAGCCAAAGCAGGAAAACAAATATTCCAGAAATAATCCAGAGTTCAATCCATGGTGAAACCAGATAAGTTTTTTTCAGAAAGTGAAGAAAGTGTTGTACTTGCTGCTTGAATGTTAATGATGCTGGCGTCGTTTCAGGTTCACTCGGATCTTCTGAGAACGTATCAAAGTTAATGAAATAGCCAGAAGCAGTTCTGTCAATTGTTGAAATTGCATCAGGATTTGTTGAAATCGCTGGAACCAGTTGATCACTTGCTACATTGGTGTAGACAGGTGTATTTGGACGAACTGTTACTTGATTTTCAAGAGGGATGAGTTCCATTGCATTGTTGCTTAGTCCTTCATCTGTTACTGCTGAAGTCTCGATGGTTATCAGTCTTTCAGTCTGAACCTCTTGGATAGTAGCGAGAGGAGTGTGTCTGCTACTAGGTCGGAGTCCATGAGGCCTACTATTTAGTATTGGCCACATACTGTGGTTTGATGAGGTCGATGGACACAAATCTTTTCTCCTTTTTTCCAGCAAGGGGCGGCAGAAGTACTGTTCTTGTTCCTTGAACTGCTAGGACAGGTACTGGTTGTCTGTAAGAAGGTCCAAATTCCTTCTTGTCCGCAATCTTTTCTCTGACTAGATCCCCAACTTTTGGAATCCAGACAGGCCTTGCTGGACCGCCGGTTTTTCCCCAGTGGTGGTTGGCTGCAGGAATACGTTGCTTTGTTTCGATCTTAGTTCATTGAGTTCCTGTAAAACAGCCAAACGATCTTTGATATCAAACGGTTTATTTTCCACCACTGTGCCTACGTGATCGAGGTCTGGTACCCACATTCTTGTCCCAAATAGGACCTCATATGGAGTGACCCCCTAGAGAACTTCTTGGCAGGTTGTTCAATGAGCGTTGGACCCCATAAAGATGTTTGACCCACCCATCACCCGAACCTAATACCCTAGCTGTTATAGACTGCTTTATGTCCCGGTTTTTCCTTTCCACAACCGAATTTCCCTCAGGATGGAATGGAGAGGAGTACCGCAATGCAACGCCCAGACTGGCCATGGGTTCTTTGTAAGCCCGAGAGCTAAACGCAGGGCCCTGGTCAGAATGTAGCGTGCATATTGCGTATGTGCCGATAAAGACTCGCAAATCTTTTATAACAGTTCGAGCGTCAGCCGAGCGCTGAGCCCATATCCATAGGAACCTAAATTCAGTATTTGTGGGATTGCATTTGTCCAGAAGGACGCATGCGCGTAGATAGTCTAATGCTGTCTAACAGTGGTGTCTGTACTGGGCAGCTACATACGTAGCATGGTGTCTGGTGGCGTTCTGCATCACGCTGTACCTTACAGTCTATGCAGTCATTGATGAAGATGTGAATCTGTGTATTCATTCCAGGCCACCAGTACATCTTTTAACGTCAAGATTGTTTTAGAGATCCCTTGATGTGACAGACCTCCCCCAAATGTGCTTCATAAATCAAAGCTGCTCTACGTTCCATGTTTGGAATTACCCTATCCCCCACTCCAGGGATTCGAGCAAAAGGAACGTTGTTTGCATCAATTACATAAGAGTACTTGAGTGGAAACTTTTTTGGTAATGCTGCACCACTGCCTTTGCTTGTAGCATTGACAGCCAACATTATCTCACTGTCTATTTTTGTTTTTGAACGAGTGATCGCAGCTACGGAAGCCGTCTGAACAGCCCCTTTGCGGCTTCGTCAGCCAATGAATTCCCTGCAACGTGAACGCCATCCCGTTGATGACTCAGTGTGTGGATCACGTGAGCCTTTGGTAGTTCGTTTTTTAACTGAACTACTTGTTCCCAAAGCGTTTTATGCTTTATTGTGCCACCTTTCGCATCTTTGAATCCATTTTCAAGCCAGTTTTGTATATATTCATTATACGACTGAACACAGTAAAAGGAATCGCACACTATTAGTGTGGGGAATTCTTGATCTGTACTTTCTAGTGCCAGTTTGAATGCTTGTAGTTCAGCTCGCTGAGCTGTACAATCTCCTAGAGATTGAGTTTTTGTGACCATAGGTCTGAAGATACCATCTCGCATGCGACCTTTAACGATTGTACACGCTGCACTGTAAGCTTGCTTACCCCCTGTTGCGGGTTGTGCGGATCCGTCAGTGTAAATTATGAATTCGTACTGATCGAGAGGCAGAATTTCAGTGGGCAGAGGACATTCTTGTTCATATTGCAGGATTGCTTGTGTTTTTAAATCAGGATCAAAAACATATTCAACATCTGTTGCAGCAAGAGAATTAACCCACTGTATCCATCTTGGATGTAATGCTTTAGCATTTGGAATGCTTGCTTTTGTGACCGCTTCTAAAGCTGGTACTGGGGTTATGACAATAATGCGTTTCCCTTGGGCTAGGGCTCTTTCTTTTGCTACAGCGGTTTGAACTGCTGTCAGAATTTTTTCAGTTGAAGTGAAGCGCATTTCCGCTTGTGTGTACAAATGAGATTTGTATGCGATTGGTATTTTTTCACGCTCATTAAATGTTAAATAGGTGAATCCGCATTGACCCGGAATTATTCGGATCACCAGGTTGCGTTGACTTACGCGTGTTTGTAAGTGATTTGTTGCTAACATGTTAGCCTGTAGCGAACGCAAGATTTCTGTGTGTTCTTGTGTCCAATTCTTGATTGAAAAATCAGGTTTGATTAATGCGTAGAGAGGTTTAACCCTTTCTGCGTAATTTAGAATGTATGTTCTTCCAAAATTTAGGAAACCCAGGATGGATTGTAAGTTTTTTAGCGTTTTTGGAGGTTGGAGCAGCGCACACTTTTCTAAAAGTTAGCTGCCAAGCTCTTGCCTTCACTTGAAAGCTCATATCCTAGAAATAGGACATTGAGATGGGCAATTCGGGACTTTTTAAAGTTGAACTTGTAGCCCTCAGAGGCGAAGCACAGTATAATGGTGCTTACCCTGTTCAAGTGTTTGTCCAGGTCATCGTCCGTCAGATAGATGTCATCGACATAGGACAATGCCTCATTGTCATAAATTTGTGGTAACTCTGTTACTCTCGCTGAGAATAACCCCGGGCTGTTCTTGAACCCTTGTGGGAGTCGACAAAATTGACGCTGGGTCCCCATTATGGAGAATGCTGTTAAGTACCTGCTTTCAGGTGCTATGTTTTGACAAAAGAAACCATTTGAGATGTCCAATGTGGTTTTATATTTTTTACGCACAATGTTATTCATTAATGCTGTGCTATGTGCATTTTGCACTGCAAATGTTTTACAACAAGTGTTTAAGTGTCTGTAGTCCAAAACTAGACGATATGAATTGTCTGGTTTGGAGACAGGAAACAAAGGATTGTTCATTGAGGAGGTGCATGTTTCAATCACCCCTTGGGATTCAAGTTGATCTAAGATCTCCCTGACCTGTTTTTTAGCTTCTTGCTTTATTGGATACTGCCTTTGTGCAGTTGGTTCATGTTTCAGATGTATTTTATGGTGAGGTGAGTCCTCATCCCATCCTACATGATTTTTATATAATGCTGGGGCCTGGGATACTGCCCATGTCCTGGCATAAGTATATTTTAGATGAATTGGAATATGGTTAGAGAAGGCAGGCATAATAATGTCCTCGCCATGTGGGCACTCCCTGACAAATTGTGGTGGCCAGTCTTTTTCTGCTAGAAGTATGTCATAGCCCCTTGAAAGTTTTTCCCAAAAGAGTGCTTTCACCTGTCTAGGTATGTCTCCCTCCATTCGGAGTGTTATTTCATATAACCTTTGTAGAGTACTAACCCTGGTGTCTACAGTCTCAACTGTAATGTACTCATTCAAGTCCACTATCTCCAGAAGTTCCTTCAGGTTCTGGCGAGCTATTGTGACTTCTGCTGCACTGTCCAGCATTGTCTGAGCCCATTCTCCGTTCTTGAGTTGTGTTCTCAGTATTCTCGGCATGTCTGATCTTTAGACCTGCTACTTTCTTTTTGGAGAATTGAGGTTTTGTTTTATTTTTTGGAGCGTGTTTATCTTCCTTGGATTTCACGCGTTCTTCTCTATTTTCTGACCGTCCTCTTCTTTCCGAAGTCCGTGACGAGATCTGAAAGGTACGAGAGGAACGTGTATCAGTATCTTGATACCTGTCAGGTTTTCTCAAATTATCCCTATTCCTGAGGTTATACCTCCTTTCAGAGGGCTCCTTTTGAGGAGACCTACCTCGGGATTGAGAACGTTTCTCGTTTGAGTTTTGTTTAGTAGTTTCCCACTTCTTTTAGAAGATGTAGGAGTTTGTTTAATAGAGTCCTTCTCAGGACTTTCAGATAGTTTTGGTTTCACTGGTCTTCCACCCAAACTATCTCTACCTAATTCTGCATATGATTGTTCAATTATTCTGGGTAGCTCAGTTTGATGTTCTGTAACATCGAATTCCCTTAATCGTTGGCGGATCGCCACTGCTGCTGCCTCCCCTTTAATATTAGATAATATTATTGTTGAGACCTGGTAGAAATGTTTCAGTAATTTCATACCTAAATTCAGAGCAGGTTCTGCCCCGTATTCATTTTGAATTTGTTTCAGGACATCTGGTATTACTGCAACTGATGGAATACCATGTGTTTTAGTATAGATGGCAGCAAAGACCGAGCCCCAAGTGGTACAGTCTTCCAGTTGTGGTGTGATCCCCATTGGTAAACTGATTGTTAGTATTCTGTGTTTCTCATACGGGCTAGTATTTGGAAATACTGCTTCGATTTGAGTAATTTTTTGAGCTATCCAGAATGGAATTTGCTCACGTTTTGTGGGCATTTTACCCATGACTGCGTATAGAGTCTGTGGTGTAATTTTTAGTGTATTCCCCGGTTGAGGGGTTTGATTTGGAAGTGTCAGTGGTTGCTGGACTGTGAAAGTCCACATGACATATTGGACCAATTGTCTGTAGATTTTTATTAACTCTGTGAGTTGAGTAAGTAGTTCCTCGTCTGACATTTCTTCAATGTCAGGATGAGGTGTGTAGCCGGCTAGAATCGGCCATGTTGCTCCTGGCATACCTAGTGTACCGAGCCTGGTAATGTTTTTGTGATGTTTTAGGGTGCCTTTAAACCAGAGCTGATGCTCCTGGTATGTTAATGGTATTTCAATATCCTCGAAAGGAATGAAGTCCTCTGGTGGATCATCTTCTTTGTAGAAGTGAAACATGTGTGTTACTGGATTGGATTCAGGAAATATTACCCATGAATAGAATACCTCTGTCTGAAAGGATTCGTGTGCCTCTATTACGAAAACTGCTCTACCCCTCTTGGTGGTAGGCCATGTTTTATGAGTTTTAGAGTGATGGCTCTTCTTAAGTTTGGAGTGATGTCTATAACACCCTCCTCGCTTTCAATAAAACCTGTAAAGTTAAAAACTGCTGCTTGGGCTGGATCAGCCGCAGCTCCACCGTTTCCGGTCTCAGTGTCGGAGCCAGGCATTTTGTTTTTTGAAAAATGTAGAACAAGTTTCAAGGAAACAAAGATAAGGTGCACAATATTTTGGAACACTGTATCCTTCAACGTTGAGCAAACCAAACAGCTAATATATAGGGTACTGCCCTATGAAGCCGTGGTGGATACTTAACCCTGCGCACTCCAGACGTCTTTTGGAGTATATGGTTAGGGGTCTCTGAGAGAAAAAAGCACGGCTGAGTTACTCAGTATCTAACGTTGAATTACCGCCTTACCAAACCGTTGGGCGCCATGTAGTGTAGCTCCTATTTCCCTAATAGGCTCTGCGCATTGGAATAATATATCCTATAGGTTTGACATAGGACTAAGGTCAGTATGTCCCTATCGAGTATATTAAACTTAATTACTTGTGCCAGCTAGCTCAGAGGCCACTAGAAACTCCTTGACAACAAGAAGGAGTAGTTTCTGGCAGCCGTAAAACATGACCACTTTGTTTCCCTTTAGAATCAGAACGTGTCCCAGAGTCGTGGAAACAATAGATAACTATTTCACTCAGCTCAATCGTGCATGCTTAGTTTTCTCCAAGTTACACAGAAAGAACAGACGGGCGTTTCAATAAAAGATTTATTGAACAGTCTTGTTTCTGGTGTAAGTAAAATGTGCTGTTACGATCACAAGACAGTATGCAAGATAAATAATGTACAGTGTGAGCAGTAGAAATAAATAATACTTTCCCGGTTGAGGGGTCTGATTTGGAATGGTTAATGGTGGTTGGACTGTGAAAGTCCGCATGACATATTGGACCAATTGTCTGTAGATTTTTATTAACTCTGTGATTTGAGTAAGTAATTCCTCATCTGACATTGTATCCAGTTCAGGATGAGGTGTGTAGCCGGCTAGAATCGGCCATGTTGCTCCTGGTCTACCTAGTGGACCGAGCCTGCTAATGTTTTTGTGATGTTTTAGGGCGCCTTTAAACCAGAGCTGATGCTCCTGGTATGTTAGTGGAATTTCAATATCCTCGAAAGGAATATATTCCTCTGGTGGATCATATTCTTTGTAGAAGTGAAACAGGTGTGTTACTGGATTTGATTCAGGAAATATTACCCATGAATAGAATACCTCTGTCTGAAAGGATTCGTGTGCCTCTATCACGAAAACTGCTCTACCGCCTCTTGGTGGTAGGCCGTGTTTTATGAGTTTTAGAGTGATGGCTCTTCTTAAGTTTGGAGGGGTATCTATAACACCCTCCTCGGTTTCATTTAAACCTGTAATGTTATAAGCTGTTAAAGCTGGGTGACCCGCAACTTCACCGTTGTCGGAGTCAGGCATTTTGTTTTTAGAAAAATGTAGAACAAGTTTCAAGGAAACAAAGATAAGGTGCACAATATTTTGGAACACTGTATCCTTCAACGTTGAGCAAACCAAACAGCTAATATATAGGGTGTTTCCCTATGTAGCCGTGGTGGATACTTAACCCTGCCCACTCCAGACGTCTTTTGGAGTATATGGGTAGGGGTCTCTGAGAGAAAAGGCACGGCTGAGTTACTCAGTAGCTAACGTTAAATTACCGCCTTACCAAACCGTTGGGCGCCATGTAGTGTAGCTCCTATTTCCTAATAGGCTCTGCGCATTGGAATAATATACCCTATAGGCTTGACATAGGACTGAGGTCGGTATGTCCCTATCGAGTATATTAAACTTAATTACTTGTGCCAGCTAGCTCAGAGGCCACTAGAAACTCCTTGGATAACAAGAAGGAGTAGTTTCTGGCAGCCGCAAAACATGACCACTTTGTCTCCCTTTAGAATCAGAATGTGTCCCAGAGTCGTGGAAACAATAGATAACCGTTTCACTCAGCTCAATCGTGCATGCTTAGTTTTCCTCAAAGTTACACAGAAAGAATAGACGGGCGTTTCAATAAAAGATTTATTGAACAGTCTTGTTTCTCGTGTAAGTAATATGTGCTGTTACGATCACAAGACAGTATGCAAGATAAATAATGTACAGCGTAAGCAGTAGAAATAAATAATACTGCGCTAGCATGATCTTTAGTAGATATTCATTTACATAAATAACACAGACTAAAAATGCGAGTACTCATACAATGCGTTTCTAAGCTAGTTCTACCCCAATGTACCCAACCTAACCTAGGTGTAGGGAGAGGTATGAAGTAGGTGGAGTATTCCTTACTATGGTATACTAAGAGTATGTTACGCCTAGTATGCCAAGAGTCCCTCTAGGTTCTAGTCAGCTCCATACCTTAAGAATGAGAGAGGTGGGAATCTCTTGCCAGACTTGAACTCCAACACCCGCAAGTGAAGTCAGATCACTGGAAGCTGGACTCTCTGCGTGCAGGGATGGCAGCGTCTTCTCAGTGCGTCAGGCTGGGAAACGGGCTCCTCTGAAGTCGAGGTCTCCTCTGATTTACAAGGGCTAGGGAAGGTATATTTATACCTGAGAGGTACCTCAGAATGTTAGCATTGACGTGAATCGGACAGCGGAAGACGTCATGAATGAACCCTTAAGGTATAACGGTTCATGCATAATAGATGAGTCCTTGAAGAAATCAATAGTCCTGTGCTAGGGAAACTCCAGAAGCCTAAGGGTCTGTTCTTCAAGAACTCGTTGTGACGTTAGGGTGGACGGATGTCGGAGACCATGCCTGTATTTGGAGTGCACGGTTTAATGCCTAAATAAGGACTGGGATTTTATGCCTATATAAGGGCAGGGCGAATTGTGCCTATATAAGGACATGATACAGGAAAACCTATATACGGACACCCTAAGAGGAATACAACAGCACGTGGTTCATCTCCCGACTAGTACAGTAAAGTGTGTGCATCGTTATTGTTCCTCCCATACTATGCCCTTTACCTTTAGTAGGCCCGAGCCCCCATTTGACCAGCCATAAAGCGGAGGCTGGGTCGTAACACTGGCGACGAGGGGAGCCGTGATCCACGCTCCTGGATGCAGATCCTGATTCCGCCCAGCAGCTGGTGTCTCCCCTGTTGCCGTGAGTGACGTCGGCTGCCCTGCGGTGACACGCGCTGTGAAGAAGTGCGCGGCAGGAGGAAGGGCCGCAAGCGGTGAGTGCAGCTACCATGCACGAGTCAGAGCGCTCCAGGGTCTACTGCAGCCATGCAGCGACGCCCACCACGCCCCTGCGACCTCTCCCATACGGAGAAAGAAGGCCAAACACGCGCGCGTTGCCGCGCTGAAGTGGAGACAGCCTGCCAATAGGAGAGATAGCAGCCCAGCGGTAGAGCGCCACCCAGGGAGACTGCAGAGGGCCCTACTGGCAAGCCAAGCCATGGCAGAAAAGATAGAAGAGCAAAATAAAGAAAAAGACAGTAAGAATACGAGGAGGAGAAAGAAAAAAAAAGAAGAGGGGATCCTGCTCAAACGAAGGTGGAGGTGAGGCAGAGGTCCCACAGCACAAAAGCGTAAAATAGGAGAATGGCGGATGAAAACCAGGCACAGCCCCAGCAAAGAGCCCCAGTACAACACGCCCTCACCGGGGTGCTACCACTGTTCAGTGAGCTGGAGGACCCAGTGACAGCGTACCCATGGTGGAAGATCTAGATCGAAAGACTAAACAACTACTTTGTCGCCACGAGGGAGACCGACAGAGCGGTGAAAAGGTCACTATTCCTCCATTACACGGAGGATGAAATCTTCAAGTTGTTTAAGCACCTGCCAAACACAGGAATCACCATGGATTACGACGCTGTGGTGACGGCCCAAAATGCTCATTTCGACCCTCAACTCAACCCCGATTTTGAAGGATTCAAACTGCGCCAGGCGCGCCAACGAGAAGGGGAATCGATCGACGCATTCTATGCCCGGCTGCGTGAGCTAGCCAGCACATGCACGGCGGATGACCAGCAGAAGGAGATCAGGGCCCAGATCATTCAAGGGTGCCGGGACAAGACACTGAGGGGCCTTATCCTACGCCAGCCGGAGACCGCCCTAGAGAACCTACTCATACTGGCACAGACCCACGACCTGTCCACCACTCGAGCCAGTGAGATGGACCAGGCACTCACGATGGCCCATGAAAGGTCGGGGAACATCAAGGCAGAGCGAGCCGACGCTCTAGGCTCAAAGACACGGAGTGACACATCCAAGAAGCCAAGGCCGGAGATGTACAAAGCGAGGTGCGGATACTGTGGGCGCGAGACACGCCGCAAATGAGTGCCCTGCACAAGGCAAGACATACACCAACTGTGGAATCCCCAACCACTTTGCGGCGGTCTGTAGAAAGAAAAACCGAGGAAGAGACACCAGAGGACAAAGACCGCCCTCAAGAGCCGTGCGACAGTTATCCATCACAGACTCGGCACAGCGAGAAGAATCCCAAGGGGCCAGTCGATGGTACCAGGGGCCGGAAGACTCCTATACAGACGAAGACAAAGTGGAGATCTACCTTATCTCGTTCACACGAGAACTCAAGCGCCGCAGAAGACCACAACCGACAAGCGTGGTCAGAATTGCAGGCTCCGAAGTGAGAGCGATCATCAACACTGGGGCCTCAGTGAATGTGATGGGCCTCTAGCAGTACCGTCACCTCCAGCCCAGACTGCCAATCACACCATCCCGGACCAAAATATTCGCCTATGGGAGCCAGTCCCCATTACCGCTAAAAGGGAAAATATCAGTACCAGTGAGGTCCGAAGAACAAGAGGTCATGACCATGATCCATGTCATAGACCGGGAGGCGGACACCCTGATCAGCAGTCTCACTGCTGAGGACTTAGGGCTGGTGTCATTTGCCAGGAGCGTCCGAGCACACCAGGTGGACGACATATTGGATTAGTTTCCTGAGCTCTTCCAAGGGCTAGGGCGCATCAAGTGTGCTCCCATCAAGCTAATCATCGACAAAGCGATCACCCCCGTGGCGCTATGACACCGACGGATCCCATTCCATCTGAGGCCCCTAGTGGAAAAGGAACTCGAGAATCTGGAACAGGAAGGGGTAATTGAGAAGGTCTCAGAGCCAACGCCGTGGGTGTCCCCGATGGTAATCGCGGAGAAGCCCAAACAACCAGGGGCAATACGGCTGTGCATTGACATGAGACTGCCAAATTAAGAATGATGATGCCTTTACTTGAGACATAATACTCATTTTTGAGCGTCACATTATCACTCTTTTTAATTAGGGTAGGAGACCATTTGAATAAATTACATTTAACGGAACTCCCAACTCTATTTTAGATCACACATTCAACTTTACACATCTACACAATTCTGGCCCCATACCCTCACTTCACCATACGGCTATTGGAAGAAGATCTCCGATAAAGAGCCCCTACTATAGGGAGCCCGTTGGGTATTGCACCGCCGACCCGACGAGGAGCAGCCCAGATGATGAAGCATGACACCCTTTTGGGTGTGTGAGGGCATTACAATCCAATAATTGGACTTCCCACCTTGAACCAAATTTGGATCAGGTCGGTGTCACTTCCCTTGTGTTGACAACCATCAGGAACAGCATATCTGTATATTTTCATTACTGCCAAATCATGCCATCAAACGAGAGCACCACATCATGCCCACTATGGACGACATAATTGCGGATGTCAACGGATCCTGTTGGTTCTCTAGGTTAGACCTTAATGCCGGGTATCACCAACTACCCTTGGCGGAAGAGAGCCGATAAATTACAACATTCAGCACCCATCTGGGGCTGCGTCGGTACAAACGGCTAAACTTCGGTATATCCTCGGCAGCGGAGGTGTTCCAAAACACCATCCGCGAGCTGCTCTCCGGCCTGCCTGGAGTCCTCAATGTCAGTGACGATATTTTGATCCACTCAGCCATTGCAGCTGAACATCACAGACACCTGAGAAACACCCTGAGTCGCCTCAGTGTGCATGGTGTGACGCTACACCGGGAGAAGTGCTTATTATTCCAACCCTCACTGGAGTTCTTCGGATACATCTTCAATCAGGAAGGTATCCAGGTGGACCCGCGGAAGTCTCAAGCAATACGAAGTACACCGGACCCCACCGCACCTACAGAATTAAGAAGCTTCCTTGCCATGGCCACTTACTGCGGGAGGTTCTTACCGGACCTCGCGACCCGCGCTGAGCCACTGCGAGCTCTCACGAAAGCTGATGCCAAGTTGACCTGGGGACAACGCGAAGAAGAGGCGTTTCAGAACATCAAGGACGCTCTCCTGGGAGAAGCCACGCTCGCTTACTTCGACCCAGCGAAGAGCACCGAACTACTGATGGATGCCAGCCCGGTAGGGTTAGGAGCGGTGTTGGCCCAAGAACAAGAGCTGGGGCGATGGGTGGGCTGTCATTCACCAGCAAGTCTCTGACCCCCACTGAAGCTAGGTACGCTCAGATCGAGTGGGAGGCACTCGCCATCAAGTGGGCCTGCAACCATTTTTACCTGTACCTGAGTGGACAACCCTTCACCGTCGTAACCGACCACCAACCGCTGGTTCCCCCCTTCAAGGGCTCCGCTCCCCACCCGCCTCCACGGATCGAATGATGGGCCATTCAGCTCCAACCCTACCAGATGGAAGTGGTCTATCGACCGGGAGCGAAGAACCCAGCGGATTTCTTGTCCCGCCACCCTTCACGAGGGGATGAGGCCGACGACACAGAAGGATCAGAGCAATATGTACAAATGATTTCAGTCGCCGCATGCCCCCAGGCTATGACACTCGAAGACATCAAGAAAGCAGCCGAACAAGACTCAATATACACCCGGACCCTCCAAGCAGTACAGGGAGGATCCTGGAAGGACTACCTCCAACAAGCCAATGCGTGGGTGCCAGAAGACAAGAATGAACTGACCAAGATGTGGAGGGTGGGGAGCGAGCTGAGCGCCACCCAAGACTGAATACTACTGCGAGGCCCGCGTTTAGTGATTCCTCAAGCGCTTAGACAACGGGCAACCCAGCTGGCCCATGGCGGTCACCAGGGCACCACCAAGATGAAGGCCAGAATGAGGGAGAAGGTCTGGTTCCCAGAGCTAGCAGGTACGTCGCTGTCAGGCCTTCCAAATGACCAGTATGCCAGAGCGTCCTGCCCCGGTGATCACGGAAGAGACTTGCTCCTCCCCATGGTCGAAAGTGAGTATAGACTTTGGGAGTTTCCCCGGAGGGAAGAGCACGCTCGTCTTGGTAGACGCCCACTCCAAGTACCCCATAGTGGAAACCGTCCCCTCGACTGCCTTCACTCACGTGGCGCCCATACTGGAGAAAGTGTTTGCTACGTTTGGCTTCCCTACTGAAATTCGGAGCGACAATGGACCACTGTTCCACGGGGCTGAGTTCGCCGCATTTCTTAACCAGCGGGGAATCCGTCACCGGCGGATCACCCCTCAGTGGCCCCAGGCCAATGGGGATGTGGAACGGTTCATGAGGACATTAAACAAAATGCTACGCATCACAGGCACAAAAGAAGCGGACCCTGAACAACGCCTCAACTCGTTCCTTCGGGAGTACAGGAGTACCCCGCACTGCACGACGCTCCAAACACCATGGGCGCTCATGTTCAAAGGACTGCGGAGGGACCTGATCCCCACGTGTCAGGGGTGGAGACCCCCACATCACAATGCCCAAGATACCCAGGCAAGATGGGAACGAAGGAACGACCAAGCGAGCACCAAACGCCGTGCCACACCCAGGTCCCTCCTCCCAGGAGCGACAGCCATACTCCAGGACCGCTGACCAGGAGGGAAATTCCGAACCATCCATGAGCCTGGCACCTGGACAGTGGTAACCAATAATGGCACCATGGTGACCGCCCGAAGAGGGAGCGACGAAGTATCCCGTAACATATCTTGGTTCAAGGAGGTCCCGTCTGTTCCCACTGAGCCGGACTCTCTGAACCCCCCCAAGCCAGGACAGGAGTGGCCCCTGCCCGGAAGACGATAATACCAGACTCAAATTCTGTTCAGTCGCAGGTAGTGCCTCAAAGTCCACCACTAGCTGTGCCTCAGCGAGGTGAACCACCCCTCCGAAGCCAGCCCCATCGTTACTGCCTTAGGCCAAATCTTCGGCCCAATCAGCATCTCCAGGACTTTGCCTGCAAACCCCCCCCCTCCTCCCCAGAGACTGCCGTCAAAGTGCTACCGTGCTTACTGAGCTTCAGGGACTGCTGTCAAAAGAACTGAGTTGGGGAGGGATGTAGTGGGTCAGCGGTCCTGATGTCCAGCCTGTAAGCCGGATGTGAGGTGCACAACATCCGTGGGTCAGGCGCGGCCTACGGGGTTAAATAAAAGGGGAGGAACCGCACGTGGTTCATCTCCGGACTAGTATAGTAAAGTGTGTGCATCGTTATTGTTTCTCCCATTCTATGCCCTTTACCTTTAGTAGGCCCGAGCCCCCATTTTACCAGCCATAAAGCGGAGGCTGGGTCGCAACATCCCACAGTGGCCGTGGTGCCCTTGTGTGCTGCTGCTCTGTTCCAGTGCCACTGCTCTTCCTGTGACGGAAAAGGTGAAGGTGTGTGCACTGCCTGTGAAAGAGGGAACCGGCGGTGACCGCAAGACTGTGACAGGGCTCGGTCAATCAACCAATCAGGTTTCTTAGAAAGCATGACTACTCACAGGTAAGGATCTCAAGGCTCGGTCCTACCAGCAGCAGGCTCATCATGTGATATTTTGTTGCAGGGGTTCTCTTTTAATGCTATGGAGAAGGTGACTGCTACGGAGATGGAAACACTTGCATAATATTGGCCTATGGTCTTGACATAGCATATCCATGTGCCATACTAATATACTATACTGGAATGTCTAGATCGTACTCAAGCAACCCACATAGGTAAGTATTATGCCCTCGGTTACAGTACATGACTGACTAGGGTGCTATGCTTTTTCAAACATTCGTCACGTGTACTGCTGTGTTGTGGAAATTGTGAAGGTTGTGAAGTTAAATTGTGGCTCACTGGGCACGGGACATCACGTCCATCCTCCCAGATAAAGTGACTGATGTGTATTTCTGGTTGTTCCTGGGTTTGGACAAAAAACCTGTGTTGCAATAAAGAGTTGCTGTTGAAGGCCTTCCTCTTCTGCGGATTTCCCGATTCACTTAAGAAGATGAAGTGCAAGGCATGAAGTGCTCGGGTGTTTGGTTCTCCAAAAAGAACACAACATAAACCATGCTGTAGAGTGGAGTTGCTCATATTGGTTTGTTTAGGGACATTTTAAGGATTTTAGGGGCCCCGGGCCAAGCATAATTTGGGGCCCCTGCTCATAACAACTCAGAATTTTTTTAATCTATTTCCTGCTCCTTTATACCCTAAGGGGGATATAGTTGCATCATTGATAACCCTCTCACTGTCACTTGACCAACCTACCTCTGGGCCCAACCCTTGAACAAACAGCCTACTTCTTACTTACTGTCACCTGCGAAGCAGAAAGACAAGCATCCCGAACAAGCCTGCTGCATGTGGTACCGTGGACTGGTGCCTCACCTTTGGGGTCTGTGCAGATGGAGAGCGTTTTTTTTCTCCATATTTCCTGCATTCCAGCCCTTACCCTGTGAGGAACAGGGATTCAGAGTGGTAGGTGCCTCTAGCTTGTAATCACACCGGCCCAGCAGCGGCTCCAGAGGGGTGCTTCAGTAATGGAGGGAACATATAATACTGCTCTGCACTGAAACACGTGACCTACCTTTGAGCCCTACCTTAGCACAAGAGATCTCAAGCTGAACGGCACCAGAAAAGCCTTCTAGTCACAATGTGTGGTGTAGATAATCTGTCCGCATCATTCGGGCATACAGTGTTGTTGGGTAATCTTGTTTAGCGCACTGCCTATGCTGCATGGGCATGGTATTCGGGGTCAGAAGGCTGTGGTCACATTTCTGGCAGCAGCTCCACAAGGGTGATGTTCTGCATTTTGTTCATATTCTTTCCCTACCCCCAGGAGGAATTGCTGTGTGATTTCCTGCTGGGCCAAAAACGTGGTAAGATATAAGGGTAAAATAACTATGTGGTGTGCTACTACGGGATATTCTTTCCTGCGCCTCTGCATACCCTTTGAGAGGTTCATCAGGTTTCCCTCCTCTCATTTTACTGATATTTATATACAACCAGTCGGAGACTACCAACTGGGTGTACCTGCTGCTTACTGGAGCGGAGGGTTAGTGCTCTACATGTCAAGAACGCGTCTGGTGGAAATACTTTGAACCGCTTGCGAAAAAAACCATAAGGCTATGTTGATAGAATATAAAGCAGCCTTTAGGATGGAGAAAACCCTGTACTGCAATCAGAAGATTACTTCAGTCAAGCCCTCTAGGGATCTATTTAAATTGATCAATCTTCTATCCTTATCTTCTGTTTCCTCCAATAATGAGAGCTCGGAGGTCTTCTGTAATCGTATGGCAAAATTCTTTCATTCCAAAGTCCTTGACATTTACTCCTCCTTGGACAGTCTCACTCCCGAGTCCTCCATCTCTGCCCTAAAGACTAATTATTCAGCCTCCAGCCCTCCACAGATTAAGAATAGGGATTACTATCTTTCTGCTTTTCTCCCTCTATCTCATGAGGAGACCGAAAAGCTTCTTCGAAGGGTTAAATCAGGCTCCCCACTTGAACCTTGCTCTCCCAAACTGATGCAGTTGGGAGGGGACATAATTATTCCCCACCTTGCAACAATTCTCAATCAGGCTATTTCCTCGGGAGCTACCCTCAGAGCTGGAAAAACATGACTGTGAAGTCTCTGCTTAAAAAACCCAACTTAGACCCCTCTGAATTGAAAAACTATCGGCCCATTTCTTTGCTACCTGTTCCCATCCTGGAGAAAAATCTAAATGCCCAGTTGATAACTTATGCCCAGTTGGAACAACAGTATCTGCTGGACATTTCCCAGTATGGATTTAGGAGCAACCATGGGACAGAGACGGCACTACTATCCGTGGTCAATAACATCAATCAATCAATCACAGAATTTGTAGAGCGCACTACTTACCCGCGAGGGTCTCAAGGCGCTGGGGAGAGGGAAGGGGGGGGGGGTGCTGCTACTGGTCGAACAGCCAGGTCTTGAGTAGCCCCCTGAAGGTCAGCAGGTCTTGGGTCTGTCGTAGGCTTAGTGGAAGGGTGTTCCAGGTCTTGGCGGCGAGGTGTGAGAAGGATCTGCCACCGGTGGTTGTTCTTCGAATGCGAGGGACGGTGGCGAGGGAGAGGTCGGCGGAGCGGAGCTGGCGGTTGGGGACGTAGAAGAAGAGTCGTCTGTTGAGGTAGGCTGGGCCAGTTTTGTGGAGTGCCTTGTGTGCGTGGATGAGGAGTTTGAAGGTGATCCTCCTGTCGACGGGGAGCCAGTGCAGGTTCCTCAAGTGGGGGTGATGTGGCTGTGGCGTGGTACGTCGAGGATCAGGCGTGCGGAGGCGTTTTGTATGCGTTGCAGTCGCTTGATGAGCTTGGCCGGGGCTCCCGCGTAGAGGGCGTTCCCATAGTCAAGTCTGCTACTGACGAGGGCCTGGGTGACTGTTCTTCTTGTGTCTGTCGGGATCCACCTGTAGATCTTGCGAAGCATGCGGAGGGTGTTGAAGCAGGAGGAGGAGACTGCGTTGACTTGCTTGGCCATGGAGAGCGTTGAGTCGAGGATGACTCCCAGGTTGCGTGCGTGGTCGGTGGGTGTCGGGGCTGCTTCCAGCGTCGTTGGCCACCAGGAGTCGTCCCAGGCTGAGGGGTTGGAGCCGAGGATGAGGACCTCCGTCTTGTCCGTGTTCAGCTTTAGTCGGCTGATCTTCATCCAATCGGCGACGGCCTTCATCCGCTCCATGGTTGACGCTGGACAGGCAGCAGTGCTGATTCTGCTGGTCCTATCCGCGGCCTTCGACACCATCTCTTCCATCAGGATGATTGACCGCCTACAGGAAATTGGGATCACAGACTTAGCCTTGAAGCTTCTGTCATCCTTCCTGACGGATTGGTCACTGACAGTGGCGGTGGACCAATTCTACTCTGGCCCCATAGCCACTTTGTGTGATGTTCCGCAGGGCGCATCCCTGAGCCCAACTTTGTTTAATATATATGTCTCTCCCCTGGCCAAACTGAAAAGGTCTGTTGGGCTTAGGCATTATCCTATGCTGACGACACACAAATAATTGTGTCTATCACAAAGTACATAGAGGCCTCCACCATCAATTTTAACAACTGCATGCAGGCTGTGGCCTCCTGGATGGTAACAAATTACCTCTGACTGAATAGGGACAAAACTGAGGTTTTTATCTTTGGAGGCCAACAATCTATTTGGACCCACTTTTGGTGGCCAGAAATGCTGGGAAAATATCCCAGCCCTGCTGCATCCACAAAGAATCTTGGCATCCTGGTTGATAACAATCTGTCCTTTAATCTTCAGGTCAATAGGACAGTATCTTCATGCTTTTGGGAAGGTGTTTCCATTTTTTCTCTGCCTGCATGTAAACAAGCAGCTGTGGCACCGATTATGGCCAGGATGGATCATTGCAGCGCACTCTACCTGGACATCAATAAGATAGCCATCGACAAGATGCAGCTTGTCCAGAATACTGCAGCAAGACTCGTTCTGGATCTTCCTAAATATCATTCGGCCTCTGCTGCTATTCGGAAACTGCATTGGCTCCCTGCCGCCAAACAAATTGCCTTTAAGACCTTTTGTACTGTTCACAAGTCACTTCACAATTCAGGTCCTGAGGGTGTTAAGCATCTTTTTCAACGGTATGTTCCTTCTAGACAATTGCGTTCTGCTGGTAAAAATCTGTTGGTTATCCTCAGATTTCGGAAGGCAAGATGGGAAGGGAGAGCTTTTGCTGTGGCAGCAGCTTAGCTTTGGAATACTCTCCGTCAATTAATCTCCTGCCTGGAAACCCATTTTCCTTTCCGGAAGTCCTTAAAGACCTGGCTTTTTGTCTTGTAATGTTCATTTAGTGTAGGGATGATGCGCTCGCCCGCCTGTAGGCCAAGGCATTACCGCTTTGACACATTCGGGCATTTGTTTGCGCTTTATAAGTTGCCAAATCAATCAATCAAGAGACATTGCTGCCCTTGTAATATGGGTGGCTAACTACAGTTTAATACTGTTGATATCAAGGCACAGACATGAGCTTTCACAGTCTGGGGAATTTGCCGTGTCAATACTCGTGTAAGCATCTATCCTGATACATAAGGCCTTAAAGTGTATATAAAACAATATATTGTTGTGGAAGCTCTGATCAATGTTAAGGCTCATGTTATTTCAATTTAGGCTGCCCTGAATCCAGTTTTGGCAACTTCAGCAAGTTCAAAGAACAACTTGTCTCCTGATCAATTATGAATTCTTCAATTCACTGCCAGGCCATGTTCAACTTGGATTCCAAGTCCTTTGACTAGGTTTCAAACGTGTTCCTGGATTGTCTAGTGTAGCTTGAAAATAAATTCCACATATGCAAAAGTCACAAACACATGGCTTTGCTGGTCAGATTTCCTAGGTACAAATTAATGTTTGGAGTTGCAGGGTTAGCATTTCTGCGTACAAAATGAGGCAGCAGGTGCCACCTACTGGGGGTGAAACTTACTGGATAAGGCTCGAAAATGTACCCTAATTATGGAATTCCCTTCTTGACCACCTTCTTTGTTGGTGTTTTTTTAGAGCTTTACAATCCATTTTGTTTTAAATTCAACAATTTTTCTATTCTGAATTTCAGAATTATCAACAGAAACAGTTTCATTCTTTAAAACACTAGCATACCCAGTTGTCGTTTAACAATCGTGCAAGCTCTCTTGCAAAAGTATTCTTGTGTAATATTGTTTGTGGTTTATCTTAAGCTGTCCCAACCTCCCCTTGTTGTGTACTTAATAATATATTCCCAAAGAAAGCTGGTGAGACACGTGTGTAAGGTGACTAGTTGCTTTGTTGCAAACTGTCTAAGTAACTAGTAGCCTAGTAAGTGTTCCGTACATCTATAAGTATCACTCAGCATGCCTTTAGCTAAGAAACTGCTATGTCCAACCACACTACCTTCTATGTCCCCACTGCTGATGCGAACGACCTCAACAACTTCCGCCCCATCACTAACCTACCTTTTCTTGCGAAAATCATAGAAAGATGTTTAGCGAAATAACTCTCCCGTCATATCAAGGACAATGATCTTCTTGACAATTTCCAGTCTGGCTTCATTCAAAACTGCAGCACTGAAACAGCCCTGCTGCAAGTGATTGATGACGCACTGCGGATACTCTATTCAGGGGAGTCTTGTCTTCTAATTCTCCTTGACCTTTCTGCAGCCTTTGACACTGTCAATCACAACACTCTCCTTAACACTCTTCAACAGAGAATGGGCATGGAAGGCACAGTGCTTAAATGGTTTGCTTCCTTCCTCTCTGATAGATCCCAAATGATCAAAATAGCGAACAGTCTTTCATCTCCTTTGGCGGTAGGTCAAGGTGTTCCTCAAGGCTCTATACTTGCACCCACTTTGTTCAACCTCTATTTGGAACCATTGGGAAATCTCCTAAGTAAATCTGGGATCCTCTATCATCTCTATGCGGACGACACTCAAATCTACCTCAAGGTGTCCTCCACACACTATCTCTCCATCCTAAACTCTACTCTCGACTCCATTCAAAACTGGATGCTAACTCATCAATTGATTCTGAATCCCTCCAAAACTGAATTCCTCCTCCTCTCCTCCTCACTCTCTCCTCCTCCGGTTCAATCATGGATGGATCAGATGAATCTACTTAACAATAAACCTATCATTGTCGACAGCGCAAAATCCCTTGGTGTCATACTCGACAGAAAACTCAATACCAACAGCGCTTTCTCTGGGGGATTCGACGCTTCTTCCCAGAGCAAGACCGAAAAACCCTGGTCCAATCGCTGGTTCTCTCTAGACTGGACTACTGCAATTCTCTTCTTACTGGCCTCCCCAAATCCCACCTGTCCCCCCTCAAATCTGTGCTCCATTCAGCAGCTCGTTTCATATATGGGACCAAAAGAAGCGACCACATCACACCCATTTTATCCTCCCTCCGTTGGCTTCCCATCGAGGCAAGATCTATCTACAAGACTGCCTGTATCACCCACAAAGCCTTTCATTCCTCCTCTCCTCGCTACTTGGCGAATAAACTGAAACTCTCTGGAGGCTCTAGACCATCACGTAATGCAAAAACTTATTGCTTGAACCTCCCACTTTCAAAAAGGAAAGATCGATGGCCCAATCCTTTTCAGGCAACGCAGTGAGAATCTGGAACTCACTTCCGCCTCAGCTCCGGACCACCACCTCTTCCCGGTCCTTCAAAACTGACCTCAAATTTCTCCTTCTCCAAAGACACTTCCAAACCTAATTCACGCCCTCTCTACTCCCTCAAGGAAGTTCTTCCACTATAGGAAATTCTGTACTCCATGCCTATAGAAGTGCCTTTCCAGTGTGTTCTGAGTGACTGCCACTTATTGCAGTATTATACCTCTATTTGTATTTTGTATCTTATGTATCATGCACACTTGTCACTTTTTCCTCTTGTAACGTATCATTTGCAACCTCTTTTTGTATCTTGTTTGTTTTTGTTATTTGCACAATTGTCACTTTTTCCTCACGTAATGTAACGCTTGCTTTTGTATTATGCTCACTTGTAATTTTCTCCTCATGTAATGTTACTGTTCCTATTGTGAAGCGCTCTGACACCTTCGGGTAAAGTCCGCGCTATATAAAAACGCATAAAATAAATAAATAAATAAATACCCTATGGTAGATACGACCAGGACATCTACAGAATGGCCCGCTTACTTGTCCAGTTTTACTAAAGTACAATGCAATAGCAAATTCATTGTCTCTACAGTGTTCTTTATAGCATTGGATAAGTCACCTTCTGGCCACTACAAAGCACTTTTCTAGCATGTATCTGTATCCCCAAAAAAGTAGATGGCCCCATCGGAAGTGGTTGATGCAGTGCTCTGAGAGATACTTAATTATGAGGAAACATAATTTAAATTATGAGGTTAGGTGGAATTATTGATAGTCCATTTAGCAAAATAATTATATTCCATTATAAGTTAAGTCCCTGATTACGAGTTTGGAGAAAATCTAGATTCGGAGTTCAGAATGAAAACCCACACCTCCATGTATTTTCACATTAACATTTTGCCAGGTAAGAAAAGACAATAATGTCGCATATTTGCAGCACTTTGGGTAAAAGCTCCACATATTTTAACAAATGAATGCATGCAACACATTATGAACCATGTTTGCTGGCACAGTAATGATTAACTCTTTGTAGGCATCAGTATTAAGATTAGAATTTGGGCATGCAACTTGACCTGAGGCCCACCTGTCAATGTATGTAATTACCTTTAAGCTGTGGGTGGGGGATTTCTTAACAAACGAAAGGACGGATTTGGCTAGTACTAAAAACTGATTTTGATGTGGACCATTCAACTTTTTATTCTGTAGCTTTGGCTAAATTTGAATAATAAAAATACCTTCTCCTCCCCAACCCCCCTCCCACCCCACTAAACTTAGAACCATAAAGTTAGATTGATTACATTTTTGTAAAGTTCAAATGTGGATTCCTCAAATATGACCTGTTATGAATGAAACGAGCCTTGGCAAAGCCAATACGTTGCGCCTAAGTGAGAGCTATTGGCTCTGTCAATGTCTATTCGCCATGTTATGCAGCAGTGCGGCTGCTGTGCAGCAGGTCTGAAAGGCAGAGTAAAAGCGCTACGACCTGGCAGTTAATGTGGGAGTGGGACAGGGGTATGGGGATAGCAACAACATTGGGTGGCCATAGGTTCTGAATAGTGATGGTAAAGCAAGTTTGATGGACTTGGTTAACTGAGGTGCGCTCGCATGTGGACAGATAGTATGAGGAGCAGGCAGTGCTTAATTTTAGCCGGTGGTTTCCGGGGCTTATGACAGTCTGCAACAAGATGGAGTTGTTTGTGAAATTTAGAGTTGTATATTAATTCAATATTCAATAAAAACGACTAATACCTGCTACCCCCAAGCCATTCTTGTATCTCTGGGTGCCTGGAATAGTCTGAATTATCACACTTGTATTGGCAGCGCTGGCAGGGGCCATTGGTGGTGCAAGCTAACGAGGGCCCAGGCACTTGCGTCTTTTTACAAATTAAGTGCTGGAGCAGAGTCTTGTGGACAAAATGTGAGAAGCTGTGGCATGGGGACAGACTGGGAAGCAGTGGACACGTCGGCAGGGTGAGGAGTGAGTTCGGTCACGTGGACAGAATGTAATGAGCTCGGGCAGAGGGACAGGTTCTGAGGGGTGGGGGTGTGTGAAACTGACTATGATGAATTTAGGGCAAGTTGGCAGCATGAGAAGTGGGTAATGTGGCAGATTGTGGAACTTTGGCCGACTCTTAGGAGCTGGGGGCATGTGAACAGACTGACAAGTTGGGGCAGTGGCACAAGGGCATTTTGAAGGTGTGTGTTTAGAAGAAAGGGAACACAGAGAACAGTGTGCGGTGCAGGGGGAATGTGGGCAATGTGAAGAGATGAAGCTCATGGGCAGATTGACCCTGTTACTTACGGGTAATCTTTATTACTCAGAGTCCTGGTCTTCCCTGACACAGTCCATGTTTCCCGGAGGTGGGATTGATGGTTATGTTTATGCTTTCTGTGCTGGCCGCTGTCCCTCCAAAGAGAAACCTGTGCTCCTAGAAACCAGCAGGCCTTTCCTACAGATCAAAAAGCAAGTATAATATTTTAACATAAAGTCTGTGCCCATCGGACAAAACTCTGTGTGTCTGTGGGAGTCTCGGTGTGTATGTGATTGTGTGTGTGATATTTGTATGAATGCATGAAGGTATATGTGCATATGTATTTTGGGCAGCAGCGGCCCATCCTAATGGTCTGAGGGGCCATGCCCTTCACCATTTGGCCACCGTAAAGAGTGTCTGTGAGGCAGGGCAAAGGTCGGCCTGATCAACACTCTCTTTGCCAAGAGCTAGACGTGCTAAATGCGCAGGTTCCTGGCTGCCTGAGCTGAACTTTGTCAGGCTGAAGAAGTCACAGCTCCAGTGGGTGTGACCTCTTCATCCTGGCAAAGCATCTCGAGACCTGGGTGCTTCAGTTCTAAGTCAGTGATTGGCACCTTCTCACAGAGTGGTGTGGGGACAGCAGTCTCACCGACCCCATCCCACTCTGTGACAAGCGAGGGATTGCTGCCTTCCCTCATTGGCTAACATTAGATCAGGCAATGAGGGTAGGCTGCAGTCCCAACACTCCTGGGATCTCCGAGGCAGAGCTGCACAGGTAAGTATGATTTTATTTTTAATGTTTCGTGTGTGCGTGCATGAATATTTGGGAGCGAGTTGTGAATGGATGTGGGTGTGCGAATGCATGAGTGTCAGTGTTTGTGTGCATTTGTGGCCAGCCCCCCCCCCCCCTACCTGCTAAAACTACAGGCCACCACTGATTTCAGGATGTGTATGTGTGATGTGTGTTAGAGGGTGTATAAATATATATTTATGTTTATATCTATGTATGCATTTTGGTATTTTATGTATGCCTGTGTGTGCATGATGCATCTGTGTATTAGTTTGTTTCAGTGTGGCACAGATTGCCTACGGGCAGCTTTGGATCTAGTGATTGTAGCACACACCACAGGGTTAGTATTTTGGAAGCCCGCGGTACAACACGGTAGTCCGCCCCCGTGGACCCGCCACGACAGCAACGGTGCGCAGAGAGTAGCGAGCGCGGCCGCCGAGTGCGAGCCCGGTGTGTCCGCGGATGCGGCCCAACTAGTTTGGGTGCAGCTTGCGGCTCACATGTGTGCCCTGTTCGCTCTCACCCTGCTCTCACCCTGCTTGCTTCACCTCCTGCCTCCGGCCTCTCAGCTCCAGGGCTTAGGGGGCAGCAGCTGCAGTAGGTGGACTCCTGGCAAGGGGGAGTTGGAGGGGTGTGGCGGTTCCCCCTCTCACCTAGCCGGCTGAGGGCCAGGTCCAGGAGCAGGACCTTCGTTTCCCTCTTTCTCGCGCTTGGCAAAAAGCCCCCTCCGAAGACTGCAACTACAGGAGGCCTGGCCTGCAGGGGGAAAAGTCGTACGAGCGCGAGTGCGGCCGCTTGAGCACCGATCAGGTGGTTGCAGATTTTGCTTTTCTGCCCCCCCCTCTTTTTGGCTGCAGCCCCCGCCTTCTGACTTATTTCCAGTCCCAGCCCTGGTTCTCATTAACACTCCGCTAAAGCCTGCAAATAGGGCAATAGGTAACAGGCGAATAGGAGGAGGTGTATAGGTGAGAGACTCCCATAGCCCTCTGCACCTCCCCCCGGTGTAGTTTAGTAGCCCAGCAGTCCAAACAGGTGGGCAGTGCACGGTTAGCAACACGAGGGAGCCCTGGTGCCGTCTTCCCCTGTCTTCTGCTATTTCCTGCTGCCCTTTGACCTCCGCCAGGACCGGCGCACCAATTCCAGCTCCTAGTCAGTACTCCTGGCTGGGGGGGGGTTCCAAGGATCCATTCCCCTTGTAGGACGAGCTTTGCGCCAGCCAAGTTACTACCCATTTTTCGCCTCGAGCCCGGGTGCCATTAAGCAGGTGTGCCCTTGACCTGGTGAGTCACCACACACGCCATATCACGTCACAGCATCATAGACAAGCATGAGGTCAGGGAAAGAAAGGCGGACCGTCACCAATGTTATTAACAATAGGAAAAGGAAAAACAAAATCCTGAGCGAATCCATCAAAGGCCAGGCCAGGCCAAGACAGGGGCCGAAGAGCCAACGACACAATGGATACAACGGACTATATGGACCATGCCATACTGGTAGAAATAGACAGAGCAATAACATCACCAGTGAAACCAATAAAAAACTGCTACCAACGCAAAATTTTCATTTGTGAAGGATGCAGGGGCTGTATTGAACTCTAGTAACAGCAAGCAAAGGGGGCTTCCTTCCCCACTACACCCAGAGATGGCAGCTCCAACAGGAATATTAGCCGAGCCCACATTGGGAAGCAGCAGAGGGTACAACATAGAACAAAAAGCTGACAGAAGTGAAGAGGAAAAACAAGATCAAGATCAGGTTCAAGCAAGGGAATGTAAAGACATGCACATCCTAAAAGGGAGTAAGGAAACTAGATATCCCTCAGGAAATCTTCTAGCAGGCATAGATCACAAAGGCATGCCCTCCCCTTGCACCCAGGAGGTCCCAAGAATACCATTGGAACCAAATATCACAATCCGGACCTGCCAGCAAGCAAAGACTCATCCGGACGAAATACCCCTGGAAACAAAAGCCATTTTACCCATCCCAGACATGTATTCAGCAAGCAACTCCGACATCATCATTTTAGATAATTTAATAACAAATACTGAAGAAACCCTGGACCCGCCATTGAGCTCTGACGTACCAGCTTCAGCCCATAATAGCACTAATAAGAGACCACAGCATAGCCGGGACCAGGGAACGGCACTAAACAACATTGAGTCTACAGACTTAGTTCCAATCGGACTACAGCCAGAATCTGCGCACAACACCTTAGGTAGCAGTATAGAGAGGACAGGCGCCGAACAAGCAGAGAACACTAACCTCGTAGCCAGTAATACGTCCTTTCTCACAACAGAAGAGTGGGAAAAGTTGGTCATCACGTATTCATCTGACGATAAAGGTAATAGAACACATCAAGACAAAGGAAATGTGACAAGGGAGGGGACTGAGGAAACTCCAACTGAAGGGAATAAATTATGGGCATCCCTTTTAAACACTATGCAACTCTCAACAAAGGCCATGGAAAACCACTCGGACAAGATGGATATCCAACTCTCCCTCCTTAATTGTCTAGCCATGCATGTCTCAAGTATTGATAACAAGCTGTCGGAACTGAACAACTTCATAAAGAGAGTGCAAGCCGAAACTGTAATAAGTCCCCCGAGTTGCACCTGCTACTCAATTATTGATAAACTCGCTACACTACCAGCATTGATGGGAGACCTCCTTGTGGACCTAAAGAGCACAAAAAACACCATAAATATAGGAAATTCCAACATCCATGACAACAAACTAGAAAGAGTAACTCATAAAAATTTAACAGCAACGGCACAGCACTAGCTTGATCAAAAAGCGCGGGTCAAGCCCCACAAGAAAGAAGGCGCTCTGGACGATTCCTCCTCTGAGGACGGCAAAGGACGTGGTCAAGGAGGAGGAGATGCCTCTGGGTCGGAATGACAAGAGGAGACTGGGGAACGAGGTAACTCTAAGGGGAGCATGTATTCGGGTCCTGTCTCCATAGGGCTCCCAGAAGAGTCTCAACATCAAGCGGCAGACCAGTATACCAGCAGTTGCCATGTGCAGATAGGGCAACCAAAAGAAAGGGAAGCATCTATCAATAAAATGCAATAGTCGAAACAACGCCGGAAACAGAGGAGAAAAGGGAGGAACAAAAATTCACCCATAATGTCTTTCTTTCAAGCAGCGACTAAGTCCCCGGCAGGAGATCAAACAGGCCAGAGAGCGAGTAGGGCACCACTAACCTCACAGGCTAAGCAGATTACGCCCTGTGAACTTTGTCCAAGGGGGGCAGATCACGTAGGAAAGACAAATCAGAGTGAAGGCAAGGCCACCGTGACCACCAAGCCAATGGAACAGGCTGAAAATAAACTAAAAGTGGAAATATCAAATGTAGCGAAGCTGAACCCCAGTCAGCCGCAGCCGCAAAAGGCATGGTCACCATGTCCACCAAGCCAACAGAAGAGGCCGAACATAAATTAAAAGTGAATATAGCAACCAAGTGGGAACTGAACCACAGCCATCCCTAAATTCGTCGAGGAAGGAAATGGAGCCAATTATAGAAACACCCCAAAATAGTTACCGACGGGAGGAATCCAAGATAATTCTGTTCATCCCAGAGTACAAATCGAAAGGTCGGGGCGATATCCTAAACAGAGGAAATATTCTCCGATTGCTAACTTCCATCAGCAACCTGGCCGGGACAGATTCACAAGATCTGGAATCCGTAGAATTTGAGGTGCTTAAACACCTGTCGGAGCAAGAGGTAACAAAAACAACTTGGTCCACACGGGAAATAGTGGAGAAAATCTTCAAGGAGGAACACCAATTAAACGCCTGGGGGATCCGATTAAAGCTTTATCACAAAACCGGTTACCCAGAGCCACTGCTCAGACATCAACAAGAGCAGAATGAAAACAGGCCCAGAAATATAAGGACTTCTGGGTCTATCCAATCCGTGCTTAAGGGGGCCTGCACTACCTCTGTCGTGGTCATGGAGAGCAACATCCCGAGCCTTCGGGACATAGGTGAAAAGGATACAATAAATAACTGGACCTGGATAGCAAGAACCATAAATACCAGGCCCAAGAACCCATGACAGATCACGGAACAGCCAAAAAATGATCCACAGTTAAAACTCTGCTCTTGGAACATAAACTTTCTGGGAACCAAAACCATGGACAAAGAACTACTGATGTACTTCCAACAATTTGACCTAATTTTACTCCAAGAAACCTGGTTGGAAGAACCATTCCACTTACAAGGCTATAAATCATACCATCTCCCGGCAAGCAGAAGTTCGAAATTTGGACACTTAAAAGGAGGTCTCACGACTTACGCCTCGATAAAGTATAAGCACAGTTAAGGAATTGATATGTGAAAGTACATCAGCTAATGGTATAAAAGCAATAAAGATGGAATTAGCAGGCCCCAAAAATAAACAACAGTTAATACTTACTTCCGCTCGAGAAAAAAGCTGGTGCAAAACTCCTGGTGGCCGAGCTGACGAGGCTAATTACAGAAGAGACAACCCCGAATTACATTGTCTCAGGGGATTTCAACATGTTCCTCTCAGGGCGCGTCGATAAGGACCAGCCAGCAGAAGATCAACTGTTAGCATGGGGGGTTCCGCTCCAGGATGAATGCAAGTGGGGCAAACAAACTAGGACATCCAAAGAACTCTTAAAGGACTTAGAAAGTCTGTGCCTGGTAGCAGTAAATGGTCGATTTGCGGGAGATAGCCCGCAAGCAGCAACCTTTCATAATGCTTCAGGAAATACAGCAATAGACTACACTTTTTCATCATTATCACTTTTCAAAAAATTAAAGATTTTAGGATTGGAATGTTAGATCATAGCGATCATTTACCACAAGAGCTTACACTCGCCGTACATAGAACAGCACTCACCCATTCAACTGAGAACCCAAGTATAATGGTCATATCGAATTATAAGAGAATCAAATGCAAAACGAGCGATCCGGAAAAGTTTTGGCAGAGGCAAAAACTCGGTGGGAGGAAAGTAAGCCATTGAGCGATAACATTTTGATTGCCTGGGAAAACTTTACTAAAAGTCTTGGTTCAGCTAATTCTAAAGCAAAACCGACAAGAGCAACTGTAGGGCCAAAGGCCCAACAGGAAACACTTTTCAGGCCCTCCAGTAAGCAAAGAACCCATCTCTCGACAACTCAAATCGCTGAATTAAGGCAAATAAAGAGTGAAATAAATAGAGCAATTCGCAGTCTCCGCCAAATGGGCCCAGTCAACAACATACAGACGGAATTAAGGAGGTTAAAGTCTAGTAAGAAGAAAATTATCTGGCAAGCAAAACAGGAAAATGCTGGCAAGGTATGGGCTAAATTACTATATGATACAAAAACTAACAACAGCCCCAGGTTTTGGCACACAGTGAACAGCATAGAGAGTCCAAGGGCCCCCTGAATCAACTCTCACGTGACTGAAGAAGCTTGGGCAAAGTATCTATGCCACCACTTCAACAAGGAAGAAGATGAAATCAAAAAAGATGCCGCGGTTCGCCGATGCGACCAGCCGGCACAGCTCTGGAGACCCATTATTCCTTCACAACTAAACAGATCGAGAATAGAATCACGAAAGGCAGAATGGGGGGTGCGCCCGGTCCCAACGGTATTCCTCCAATTTTATACAAGCAGGATCCGAACTACTGGGCCGAAGCATTATTACCCCTCTTCAGTCACATTATGGAATTTGAAAGAATTCCAGATTCCTGGAAGGGATCAATTATTTCGCCGAACCATAAGACAGGCAGTAAGAATGAAGCGAAGAACTATAGGCTCATTGCATTAATCGACATTGAAGCCAAATATTATGCGGGCCTCCTACTGGAAGAACTTATAGAGTGGGCATCGGAAAAAGCCTTAATCACCATCAACCAACCGGGATTCCAAAAATGCATGGGGACAACAATAAATATCCTTGCCCTTTCACTCTTAATAGATGCTACTAAAAACATCAACAAGCCATTATTTGTCTGCTTCATAGACTATACAGCCGCCTTTGACAGCATTGATAGGGAGAAACTCTGGGCAAAATTATCTGGCTGGGAAATAGCCCCAAACCTCCTAAATCAGTTAATTCTACTCCATTCCAAAACATGGGTTCAAATAAAACTGGGGGCAGGCGACTGCCTATCGAGGAAAATACTGACTACCAAGGGGCTGAAGCAGGGTTGTGTCTTGGCCCCGACCCTGTTTAATCTTTTTATGTCCGATCTCACAACAGAGCTAGATAGCTGTAACCATCACGCCCCGAATTTGTTTTTTTTTACTCTTTCGAACTTACTGTACGCCGATGATCTAGTATTAATCAGCCGGTCTCTAATCGGCCTACAGCATCTCATAAGTACCACAAGCAACTTTTCGGCCAAGAATGGGATAAGTATAAATCTAGATAAATCTAAAGTGATGGTACTAAATCAGAGAAGTAACAAATACCAACATCGATGGGAGCTGGGGGGTCGTCGGCTCGAGATGGTTGAAGAATTCAAGTATCTGGGCATAATCTTTGACAGGAAAGGCACGTTCCTTCAACAAAAAGCGGTTATTAGAGGAAGAGGGACTTCACTGGTTGTCGCATAAAAAAATATCAAACACAAAATAACTGGTCCCAACCTCACCCCTCTACTAGAGGTGCTTCGAGCGAGGCTTCTACTAACTATCACCTATGGCAGCGAATACATGAGAGGGAGAGATGAGAGCACTCTGGATAAAGCGGTGTCCAAGGCCATGAGAATAATATTTAATCTCCCACAGTATACTTCGCCGGCACAAATAAGGCTAGAGTTTGGCCTCCAAAAGCAGCAAATAGCACGCAAGGGTGCCTACGTCAAATGCTGGCACAAAATAAAGGGAGCTGAGACTGGATCACTGAACTCATATTTATGGAAGGAGCTGAAACTGAAAAAAAGACTGTCCCGCCATGGCCTACCTTCAATCAGCAATAAGTAGCCTTGCCCTACAGGACCTTTGGGAAACCATCGGGTCTCATAAAAGTTTCAAGGAATTAGTAAATAAATCAGTAAAGATGCTGTCCCTTGGAGAAGACAAAGCCGCACTAAAGGAGAGGGCCCATGGCTGGTTTGTTATTCAGAGCTATTCCAGGTGCTTGCCACAAACATACCTTGGCATAGGTTTTTCGAGAGCAGTGAAGGAAAGATTCCTGCATCTGAGACTGGAAATTTTACCAGCAATGCGGCACCTCCCACCATGGAAACGGACAGATACAATAACACAGTGTAGATTATGCGGTGATGCCAAAGAGGATGTACTACATTTACTGTGCATCTGTACAGGTTTAGATAAGGAACGAAGATCATTACTAAAACCGGTCCTGAATGAAAGACAGATTTGAACATGCAGACAGGCAGTGAAAGCTTGCTTTGAAGGAGGAGACATTCAGCTAGCCTGCAGCCTGGTCCGCTTTATGAGCGCAGCAGGAACAAAGCTAAATCCAGCAGTAAACTGATTTACTGGTCATAAACCTGCGATTATCGCTTACTTTAGAACAAGCTGGAAAAGTTTTTAATTGCAACAGTCTAAACGAACTTTAAACCTCCACGATGAAATCCTTTGTTTTAACAGAGATATTGTGGCACTCACTGTTTAAAACTACTGTGTTTTTTAGTTTATTAACATGGTTTTATGAATTTGGGGATAGATACTGTGGCATATGTTGTCTAAAATTACTGAGCTATTTTAGATTTATTAACATGGCTTTACGAATTTGGGGATTCTTTTTACCACGGTTGTAATTTTGCAATGGTTTTAAGTAATCAGGCAAATAAATAAATAAATAGTATCGCACAGGATTAGTGCAGGATCACAGCTTGCAGGCGCGTTAACAATAAGATACAATCAGAACATATTTAACCAGCTATAAACTTAAAAATCACTTCACATCAAGAAAATATAATTTATTATAATACAGTACGGAAACCATAATAGAAAGCGATGGAGTATGCCTGGGTGAGACTAGGGCACATGTTCTAAAAAGGGAAGTGGGTGGACTAGCCAAGTTAGGCATTATGCAAGTGACACCATGGTGCATGACATCACAGGACGTGACATCACGGACCGTGACATTGCCCAGGTCATCACAGAAAGTGGCATCACAACCCATGACCTCGCAGAAAGTGACATCACAAGAAGTGACGTCAGATCTTAAGACCTCACACATATGTTTAGCAGTACATTTGAGCAGACTACAATATTTAACAAATGAGATTTTGCTTAGAGGTTTTGACAAAAAAGTGATGCAACCCCAACACAAAATATGCTTAATTGAATGAATGAATGAATGATGTCATTTATAAAGCGCTGGCTTTCACTCCAATGGAGCATCTTGGCGCTGGAAGCAGGTAAACTGAGTGTCAAGGAGTGTGATCTCTGATATCGCCGTGGTCAAATAAGGGACATGGCAAGACTATCTGGTACTGTGAAGATCCAAGTTTTCAGTTTTTTCTTAAACATGGACTCCATCTGTGTAAGTCTGAGTTGGGTGGGTAAGAAGTTCCAAGCTTTTGTTCCCAGTACAGCAATAGATTTTCCTCCTCTGGACTTCAGACGGAAATGAGGGGGTACTAGCAGATTTTCCGTGGAGGATCTCAGATTTCGTGCAGGTACATAGGCTTTTAATCTGGTCCTAAGGTATTTGGGGCCGCTTTGTTTTACAGCTCTGAAAGTTATCACTAGGATTTTGAAGAGAATTCTCTTGTGTATTGGCAGCCAGTGGAGAATTTGGAGGGCCTCCGAAGCAGATGACCCCTTTGGTAATTTCAGTACCTATCGGGCTGCTGCATTTTGTACAGTCTGCAGCTTTTTCAGAGTACTCTTCTTTACTCCTGCATAGAGACTGTTACAATAATCTAAACGTGATAAGATTAAAGCCACTGCCACGGATTTGCGAGTGATCCAGCGCTATCAATAACATTTCTTCTCCTCTAGGCATTGACATCCAGGTTGAAAAACATTCTTCTTCACAACTATACCAATATGACGGTGGGGCCCATTAACACCGCATAAACATTCACTCACTCATATATTCCCTGGAACTCGTCCGCCTTTACTTAGGAGAAAAAATTAATGAGTTGCTGGAAGGAGACGGGATACCTTTTTAAATCAACATGATAATTCTCAAATTTCTAAGGTATTCCGCTCATTGGTCGATGGACCAACTAGTAGGAAT
The DNA here is from genome assembly GCA_963921515.1 of Calotriton arnoldi. Classification (NCBI taxonomy): domain Eukaryota; kingdom Metazoa; phylum Chordata; class Amphibia; order Caudata; family Salamandridae; genus Calotriton; species Calotriton arnoldi. Next base: position 673,009 of record CAWUFW010000877.1, on the reverse strand, counting down.
CAGTTGATGGTGATTAAGACCAGCTCAATCACTATAAACTCATTTAAACATTTACATTTATTATTGAGCTAAAGAACCACAGACTCGTAGTTTCAATTATAATATAGTTTATCAAATTTTATAAGCATGAATAACTTCAGTTTTATTAATCAGATCAATACATTTATTATCATTATAAGGAATAAATTGAAATTGCAATGCATACCCTTTTAGATGGAAAAATAAAGTTCGTCACAGCTGTTAAATTCAGATCCCAGCATAGAACTCCCAAGACTGACTGTTTGTCCTGCTAAACAGGCCTCTTCGACGGACCACCTATATAGGGTTTCCGCCACACTCTCGTTTTTCTCTTGATCAGAATTACAAGTAAAAAGATTAATCGTATTAAAATATAAAGGCCTATAGAAAAATAGCAGTGGCTTCTCCAGCATCAACGTCCAGTGCTCAATAAAAATATGTAAAAAGCAGCAGCCCCTCCTACCTAAGAGTAGGTCCTCTTATACCCGAATACTAGCTTACTAAACAGAAATGTTACATTTTTGGGGCGAGATTCATTCTAATTGGTCCATTTGAGGGGTGGCGTACATCTCATTATTGCCCTCCTTGCTCGAACCAGTTCCACGGAATGTTCATAATTTTATCCTTTCTCACGGGTTCAGGACATTATCAATACATTTAACAGTCTTCATTTGTATCTTCTTTCCGATACTTTATTTTAAACAGTTCATTGTCCATTCACGGATGCACTGCTGGTTCTCACACTCGTTCGCTAAGTTCCCCTTGGCACACGCTTGGGTAATAAGGTCATCACAACCTTGATCCCTCTTCCATCCTAGGCTTTGGAAATAACCACGTGATGCATTCGTTCACAGCTTTTCTTTCGCTTGGAAGCCATTTTGCGCACGGGTACTCTAGCTTGTTTGCCTCAGCAGCCATTTTTACAGCACGGCCTAGCAGGCCTGAGCGAACTATCATAGAAATAAACAGAAAATAGTTAAGAATAAAGAAAATAAGCCTTTTCGTTTCCCTCCCGTCATTCTACGTACCCCAGTTAGGTGTTACCTAGCAAAAGTGACATATGAAGCTATTTCTTACTTACCAACCACTTTCTTGTGCCACCATACAATTTTGTACTTAGCACAAATCATGCGGAATTATTCTAATTAGTACGCAAATCATTATGTTAGCGTTATTCACATTACCAATTGTAAGTTGATTAGTTTGCACAGATACTGCATGTTACCCATAACACTTATAAAGAAAACATACGTTGTTGGTTATTTCACTGAAACGAACAATTGTATTAATTATTATTGTTAATATTAGGGGGTTCAAAATTTTCTCATTTACCTTGCTCCATCACGAGCTATGGCTGGAAGGAGGTCAAAGAATTTTTTTCAGAGTTTTTATCCAGTGAAAACAGGTTCCTGCTACCGACAATGCCTGTCGATGAAAGGAGAGGGATGTATCAAATCGGATTCCTAGGTTTTTGGCAGTGTCCACTGTATTAGGGGGTGGGGCTACATCTGTTGGCCACCACAGTTTGGGTGTGAAGATATTACATTTTCCCAGCAACAGAATCTCCGTCTTTTGGCTGTTGCACTTAAGGTGATTGGTCTTCATCCATTCAAAGACAGCAGAGAGACATTGTTGGAAATTTTCTTCTGCTGCTGTGGATTCTTTATCCAGGGTAAGGATGAGCTGTGTATCATCAGCGTAAGACACAGTCTCGATGTCAAAAGATGACACCAGGTCTAGCAAGGGCACCATATATATATTAAAAAGTGCGGGCTCAAAATTGAGCCTTGGGGCACACCCGAGAGCAGCGGCTTCTCTGTTGAAGTGAAATTGCTGAGTGTTACTGATTGTCTTCTGTTCCCCAGGAATGATGTTAACCAAGCCAGTGCTTTCTGTGAGATCCCTGCTCTTCCTAGCTGTTTACCCAGAATAACATGGGAAACGGTGTCGAATGCGGCCGAGAGATCCAACAGAATCAACACTGCCATCTTTCCTTGATCCAGTGCGAATTTAAGCATCTCCCCGGTATGCATCAGTGCCGACTCTGTTGAATGCCCGGCCCTAAAGCCTGATTGCCTGGGGTGTAACCCGTTGTTTAGTAGGAGAAAGTCATTTAATTGCTTGTTTACTAGTTTCTCCGTTATCTTGCTTAAGCAGGGCAGTAAAGAGATGGGTCTAAGATTGGTCAAAGTAGTTGGATCCGGGAGGTATTTCTTTTGTAGTGGTTTAACCGAGGCAATTTTCCAGCTGTCTGGTACTACAGCTTGTCTAAGTGAAGAGTTTATGATCTGTTTAATAATTGGATTAATAGTCTCAATCAGAGCATGTAGGATTTTCGGGGGGCAGGGATCGCCTGGAGAACCTGATTTGCATGTCATGATAGCCTGTCTGGACTGTTCGAGAGTGATCTCCTTAAAATGATTTAGCATCGGTCTATTGTCTAGATTCTGATTTGAACCTTCTATAGATAGTGTATCCATTAAATTGAAATCCTTGGTTGTAAAGTCTGCATTTTGAAATATCTTATGGGGGTTAAGGCACCTGCTACATAGATCTTTGTGTGCCCAATAAATCGTAGGGAATTATAATAATGGTAAAATAACTCTGAATGTTAATGCACTTGCTGGAGAGAACTGTGTTTTGTCTAGTCCCAGATTTGAATCAAAGTAGCATAGAGGGTTAATATGTCTCCTGCAAAGCACATCATGTGGCATGCAGATGACATTTTTATTTTATGTTGATGGGTAAGTGGGTTACTCCTTTTCATACAGAGATCATTTTGTTACTTGCAGTTCATAAGTTGCAATCCTTCTAATATAGCACAGTGAGCTATGAAGGACAGGTGACTCCTACACCTTGTAACCCTTACTGTCTTATGTAACAATCCTGTGCATTGATTTACACACATATGATTTATTGTCAATGTATCATGTATATGTGTGATGTAAAGAGCTCCAACAGCCTCGATTGAGATGAGTAGCGCTATAAAAGAAATAAAACAAAATAGTGGTACTTAAATTGTTACTTGTGTAAATACTGGGCCAGACCACCACATCTGACATTCTTACAGTGCATGCATATGTCTTATATACAGGGCCTGAACAAAGTCAAAGCATGCCTCTCTTAAGTACCTGTGAAGTAATAAGCTGTGCGCTTTTGTTTCCCCTCCTTTGCTTTAGCAGGTAGGTGTGAGGCTCCAAATAACTCCCAGTCAGGATACATAATCAACAGAAGGCCTGATGTCCGCTTAACTTCGGCCTTTGTTAATGGCCTAGCTGAATTCTGTAATATGAAAGCCCCCTCACAGCCTGCACATTGCTGCTCGGAATGAAAGCAGACAATGTGCAGGCACTGCTGAATGTGTCCCGGTGTGTGAAAATTTCACCGGGACTAGTTCAGGATATTACTGTGTGGGGCCCAACCATCTTGGCAGGGGAGAAGGCGTCCACCCTGTGAAAAAAGTGGGTAGATGCTGTCTGCCCGCATGTACCCTCGACTTATGCTCTGGGTAAGACAATATCTGACTGGCGCTCAGTGAGTGAATATGTGTGAGTGAGAGACTGAAGTAGCATGTTAATGGTCTAGGGCTGATGTGTGCATGTTAGGGTGACCAACCGTCTGTAATTATCACTGTCTATGAAAAAACCCTAATGTCCGTTGTCTGTAATGAAAATTTCAATGGACGGCATTTGTCTGTAATTTTAGCCTTTGTGCTAAAAGACCTATGTTAATGTTTAATTGCATCGGCTGAAGTGGAAGGTCTCCTGGGCTGTGATCCGAAGGGAGCGGCAGACACATAAACAAGAAAAAGCCTTCTCGCCAGGGTGCCAGCTGCCTGAAAAGAAATGTAGGTCTGTGCAGTTGGTTAATCTGTAAATGTAAAGGCTGCTTGGGAGCCGGTAGAGGTGGCATTAATTGATGGAGACACTTTAAGCTTCCTGAAGACAAAGATTTATTCTTTTTGAGAGGCATTGTAGGGGGTGTTCCAAGCTGAGTGCTGAATGTGTGCTTTTAATGGACAGTTGTAAAACTGTATGCACTAGGTGTAATCTCCATATTACTAAAATGTACACTTTAAAAAAAAATTGGATTGTAACTTACATTTATGTCAACATTTTGTACTGTGTGTAACGAAAATTGAACATAATGACTAACACATCCACAGTGCTTTCTGTCATGGGCAGGGACATCGTAGCATTAAAAATACACAAGACACTATTCCCTGCTGAACCTAACCGAAGTTAGTTCTATGGGCTTCTGGTTGCACACACATACATCTGCAGTGATCACATTAACCAACAAAGGTTTCATAACATAACATAGTGCATTTCCCACTGATTTTTTTAAACCTGCTTTTACTTTTTATTTAAGATGTCCATTAATTTATATGCAGTTACCTTATAGTGAAAGATCAAGAAATAGTCACAGAATATTTTGTTCTTTTTAGCTACACCTTTGATTCCATCTCCACGCTCACTGACCACATCCCTGTTGCACTCAGGATCACAATATCCATATATTTTTAATGCCCTTCGACCACTGAGAAAGCCAATTAGATGTTAGCATATGTTGTCTTGCAGTCCCTCACCTACACTATGTACCTTTATTTTTTTTATTAGACATTGTGTCAAATTAACCTGTGATCTGTGTTTACTTAGCACAGTGTACTATTCATCAGGCAGAATTGTACAAAAACAATGTCCTCTGGTGCTAAAGGGGATTGAGAAAAATAAAGTAATCTAGTCAGTTGCTTAATTACACTGTGTGTGACCAGGAAACCTGGGTTCAAATCCCGGCTCCCCGCATGACTAAATTGTGTTATTTAAGTCAAATCAAGTTACTTGATGTCTCTAGTTTACTTGATAGTGACATTTGAGAGCACATTCAAGAAATTCAGTTTGAGATGGATCCTTTGTACAAACCTATCTTATATATGCTTCAATAGCCTGTAATGTTCCTAAATCCATAAAAATAATATTGGCCATGACATAAGGGACACCTCACAATTCCTATGCTTTGTTAACTCATGGCTTTGTCAGGAGAGAGGGTTAATAAATGTTTTAAAGTTCATGTTTAGAAACTTCCAATTTAAATAAATGTCAATGCAAGGTTGTGATCTATTGTACTAAATTGAAACACTTCCATGTGTTAAAGAAACACTTTCTACATTGTAAAGTCTTTATCATGTCCTTATATTTTCTTTGTTGTGTAATTTGTATCCCAAACCTTTTGAAGGTTCTGCATGCTCCTTGGTACTTGGGGATGAGCCAGATCACTGGTTCAGGATTGGCTTGACTGCAGAGCCATTTTAAGACATGGATAAAATGGGCAATTACCCAGGGCCGAACATTCCAGGGGGCCGGCCCCTAACCGCCCTCCACAAGCATTACCAATGGCCAATCACACGGGCAGAGTTTGCCAGAGTGGGTGGTTGCTGGTTATTCAACCACTTTACAGTGCCTCTTCTGTTTCTGGCCTCTCTGCTGAGACTACTCTCCAGGTACGAATACTTTCTGGTAGTCATGGAGGGCATGCACGTCAATTCACCAAAATGCCATGGGTACCGGGAGTGACATCACATGCCCTTTGACCTTCACTCACACACACATGCTTACATATGCACACACATTCACACTTACACACACTGTGATATAAACACACTGTCGCCCGCAAGCACGCACACAACATACATTTATTAGCATTTTTTTTCATACTTCAGCTGCCAGAGAGGGTCATATTTCAGTGAATTGAACTCCATATTTAGAATAAGAATAGTGAAAAATCTTGTATATAAACATATATAATCCACTATTAGTGTAATAGTATAATTTACAGAATACAAAGAGAGTGCAGCTCCAACTGACATCCATAAGGACGAGCTGCCACTGTATTCCTGGCACTGATTTTGCCACGTCTGTGGCCAGGGGTCTCAAAGGCAGTGCCATTGTTAGGAAGGGCAAGCCAGGGGTCGCAGCTGCGACCCCTAAATGACATCCATGATGGAGGGCCTATTTTATTTTAGGACCTGTCCACCTTATTCTTCTCTTTCTTATTTATCCGGTTCTTAGCAATGATCCTTTGAATCAGTTGCTGTGGATCTCCCATCTGATCTTGACTTCATCCTGATCTTTAATTCTCTCGTTGGTGGTCAGGCTCCCAGTTCTGAGATAAACGTGGAGTCCCTGACGCACACTCTATTGCAACAGTCGGACCTTCTTGGTGCTGTGAGACTACAGACCAGTTGTGGGTACCTCACATCCTGACAGTTGGTGTGAGACTGTCACCCACACCATCTGCTCTGCCTCATTGTTTTTTTTAGGTTTGACATCTAGTGGAGGGTCAGGTGAGCCAGATGTGTTTGTTCAACTTGCCTAAACTACAAAAGGTAAAAAAGTCACTTACCTTAATGTTTCCCAAACTGTTTGACATGCGTATTGCAATGTTCAAAAATGTAATCAAAATGTTGCTGTTGCTTTCTCTCCAAGAAAGTTTGGTTATATTTGGGTAGGAGTGATGCCCTTGACACCGTGCTCCATGGTGTCAATTTACTATTGAACAATGACATTTTGCGCCATTTGAATGTAGCATACCTAGAAGCAATCTCATATACAGTAGTGCAATATACAAAAAAATAGTAAATAAATGCATTGATAAATCAGTGGGGTATGGCAGCTCCTCCTTTTGTCCTGAATTTCGAACCTTTGTCCTGAATTTTTGTCCTGAATTTTGACCCTTTGTCCTGAGTTTTTGCAGTCCCGTCCTGAGTTTGCCTCAGTGGCAGGTGGTCACCCTAGTGCATGTGTGAGTGAAAATGTTGAATAAGCAGTGAATAGATTAATGGGATTCCGAGAATTGAATGGCTGAAAGTGACCCATTAAGTGAATGAGTGAACAAGGTACTGTGAATGTGTGAGTTGATTAATGAGCATAAAGAGTGAGGTGGGTAGCAATCACTAAGAGCTGACCCTCAGGCGCTTTGCAACTGCTGGTCTTGGTTTCCATGTTACTGAATGGGAGGAGCTATGCATTTGACACCATTGCAGTTCCTGCTCCTGATAGAGAATGTCAGGGTTTTCATTTATACCCAGTATGTACCGGCAGAAAACCTGAAGTAGGCTCCCCCAATTGAACTGCTCAGTTAGTTAAAGTGCTGTATGCAGAGTTATATACCGCTTATCAATCAATCACAGAATTTGTAGAGCGCACTACTTACCCGCGAGGGTCTCAAGGCGCTGGGGAGAAAAAAGGGGGGGGGTGCTGCTACTGGTCGAACAGCCAGGTCTTGAGTAGCCTCCTGAAGGTCAGCAGGTCTTGGGTCTGTCGTAGGCTTAGTGGGAGGGTGTTCCAGGTCTTGGCGGCGAGGTGTGAGAAGGATCTGCCGCCGGTGGTTGTTCTTCGAATGCGAGGGACGGTGGCGAGGGAGAGGTCGGCGGAGCGGAGCTGGCGGTTGGGGACGTAGAAGAAGAGTCGTCTGTTGAGGTAGGCTGGGCCAGTCTTGGGCCAGTCTTGTGCAAAAACAACAGTTGATGGACAGAATGCAGAACAATGTCATACATTCACCCCAGTACAGAGATCTGGGCCTAAATCCATCGTTTTTTTGCTCACCATGCCATTCCAGTTTGGTCCCAGCCATATGCAAATCAGTCTTGACCCTGTGCCTCATGGGAACAGTCCAGCCCGAACTGCCAAGCCAGGTCCTCCCTGGACTGGAAACAAGCATCCTAGGACCGGTTTCGGGGTTTCACCCCTCTTCAGCCAGGATAGCTTGATTCCAGTGGCATGGAGAGCACGGGACCCACGTCTGGGCATACCCGTCCCACTCGGGGTGACAAATGCAAAAATGTGGCTTGTGGCTTATCATTTACATGTTAATCTCCCTGCAATTCTAGCTTAGCATTTATTTATTTAAAAGGTTTTATATAGCGCTGGCTAGACCCAGGGGTATTAGAGCGCTTTTCATGAGCATAAAGACAGTACAGGAATAAAACAGTTGTTCAATAGCATGACATTCAGACAGGTGAGACTAAAAAAACTGATTAATTAGCAAATGGTCAAAAGAGCTATAAACATGAATATAGGTAATCAAGGAGAGCAAATTTTACACATTAACAAGAAACGGAGGTAAGTTCAATATAGAGTAAAGGGGGGAGCCAAAATTCTGGACGGGTCTGCGGGAGGAGAATAATTAGATGAAAATAGGTGGGAGAGGACAAATTGAGGAAGAGGAGGTAGTATAGATGGATAGAGATTATGGGAGGAGATGGGTGAGAGTAGGAGAATTGCGGTGAGGGGAAAGAGGGGGGTTGAGAGAGAGTAGACAAGGTGAAATATGAAAGGGGGGGGAGGTGAGAGACGGGAGGAAAGTAAAGGGGAACCAGAACGGGGGAAGCAGAGTGAAGTGTCAGAGGCGAGGTAATGGACCCCAATATTTGTTGAGAAGGTGAAGTTTGAGGTCTTTTTTTAAAGCTGACGTAGGAGGGGTTACATCGCAGGTCCTTGGGGAGAGCATTCCAGATGTTTGGGAGAAGGAGCGAGATTGTGTGGTTTTCTTTATTAACAGAGGTGGGACGAGGAGGAGTGCGTTGCTGCTTCTCATCAGCCGGGAGCAGCCCGCTTTTTTGAGTTTATTTGTGAGGTACAACGGAGTTTTTTGATGAAGGGCTTTGTGCGTAATGCATGCAATCTTGTAGGAGGATCTACCTTCAACGGGAAGCCATTTGAGGGCTTTAAGGGCTGGGGAGATGTGGTCAAAACGTTTACAGTCGGTGATTAGCCTAGCCGCTAGGTTGAGCACAGATCTGAGGGGGGCTAGGTGAACTTTGGGGGTTCCGGAGAGGATAGCATTACCATAGTCAATTTGAGAGAGGACTAGTGATTGGACAACCAATTTGAAGTCGTCCGCTGGAATGAAGGGTTTAATTTTCTTGAGATGACGGAGAGTGAAGAGAGCTCCTTTAGCCGAGTTTTTTATGTGGACATTAAGAGTTATTTTTTTGTCAATGGTGATACCAAGAGATATAACTGAGTTGGATAAGGAGAGCGAACAGTTGAGGGCATTAAGGTCAGAGATCCAGGATTGGATGGAGAGTGGGTTGTTTTTTGGAGAGAAGAGAATGATTTCAGTTTTTTTAGGGTTTAGTTTGACATCATTGGAGTGGAACCAGGATTGGATCTTATTCAGGGTGTTGTTAAGGTGAAGAACATCAGAGTGAGATTTAATCTTATAGTAAAGTTGGGTGTCATCGGCATAGAGGTGGTAGTTGATTCCAGCTTGTTTTTGAATGAGGGTAAGGGGTTCCATGAAGAGGTTGAAGAGAGAGGGGGAGACAATAGATCCCTGGGGGACACCTAGGGAGACAGGTGTAGGATTTGAGAGGCAGTCATTGATTTTGATTTGTTGTGTTCTGTGTTGGAGATATGAGGCGAGCCATTTGAGGACAGGACCATTGAGGCCAAAGCGAACTTTGAGCGCGTTGAGTAAGGAAGAGTGGTTAACTGTGTCAAATGCAGCAGAGAGGTCGAGGAGAATAAGTAAGCAAGTCTCGCCATTGTCAAGGGAGCAGTGGATGTCATCAACTATATTTAGCATGGCGGTTTCTGTGCTGCAGCCTTTTCTGAAGCCGGATTGCAAGGAGTCAAGTAGGTTGAAATTGCCAATGTGTTTATCCAATTGGAGCAGGGCACATTTTTCAAGGGCTTTGGAGAGAAGGGGGGAGGTTAGAAATGGGGCGGAGATTGTTAGGGTCATTAGGGTCGGCAGTGAGGTTTTACAGAATGGGAGTGATTTGTCCAAGTTGGAGGGAGACAGGGACACAACCCGTGGCAAGGGAGGTGTTGATGATAGTAGTCCAGTATGGGGCAATGATGTGCTTTAGATCTTGGACAAGGTTAGAAGGGAGAGGGTCTTTGGTGTGAGAGGTCGGTTTTAGTTTGGCAATGATGTTAAAGACTTCGAGCTCAGTCACGGGGTAGAAATTATGCCAGGAGGCATTGTTTTTTAGCTGTAAGTTGGAGAGGTTGGCTTCAGGAGGGGTTGTTACGAGTAGTTGTAGCTGTGAGTTGGAGAGGTTGGCTACAGGAGGGGTTGGTACAAGTAGGTGAGAGGAGGAATCAGGTGGTAGAGTTAGTAAGGAAGGTACTTTTGAAGTAACGTCAACAGCAAATAGGGGGTTGGGTGGGATCTGAGTAAGATGGAAGGATTGATCTATTTTGGTGATTTCATCCACCCGCGACTGTTGAAATTAGCATCATTAAACAAGGTAATAAAAACATACATTCCTCTATTAAGTTTGTGGCGTGTGAGCCGGTGATGGCAATGCCTGCAAGTGCCTCAACTCTTTTACTGGTAAGCAGAGCTTGGCTGTTGTGAGATGGGTGCGATGAGAGCAGTTTACAAAGCTGGTTCTACAGGTCTGTCCTCGCTCTGGAACCCCTGCCTAAAACACATTATCCTCCATAATTATGTCATGGTCCGCAAAAGATGTAAAAGGTTTCTGCCCCATAATTCTTAGTCTCAGAACATATGCACATCACCTCTAAGCGCCATATATTTTTTATATTATTAGAGTGCTTTAGAAACATCATAATGTAACATAATGAAACATTTCAAGTACAGCATGCATAATAATGCTATTACTAACAAGAACTAATGGATTTGCGTCGTATGTTCTGATAACCGTTCAGAAAAAAGGGACGTTAACAATTGAAAATGCAAAATGCATCCTCTCAGACTATAAGGAAGTCCCCGACCCTACTGGTTGAAATAAAAAACGATCACCCGCCGTATATCTCAGATGACTTGGGCATGCCCCTCCTTCTCTCATGACACACATATCCTCCCCCCCTATCAGTAGAGATGAATTGGCATATCTAAGATGAGATGAGGGTGTCCGGTAACAAAAGCCTGTTTCAATTAAGCAGCAGGAAATTGGGGACACAGATTCAAATCTCAGAATTGGCACAAAAATCCTTTGATTCTGGGTAAATCACTTAATCTCCTTATGCCTATATAAAATGAACGTGACCTTGCGCGATGTAAGTAGTGCACATGTAAAGCGCTCCAACACCTTTGGGTCGGGTCGAGTCTGCGCTATAAAAAAACTTGCCAAAGAAATAGTACCTCAATCACAGCGCATGGAGCAAACGGACATTAATTAAGATTAATCATTATGTACTTGGTCCATGTGCCACACCCAAAGAAAGACGCCTCGCATATTCTGCCGAATTAGAAGGCAGAAAAGAAGAGTGATATAGATGCCAACTAATGGTAATTAATGGGCGGGCTAAAAGTCTCTTTTTAGAGTTTTTTTTCTTTCATTTTTTTTGGGACACAATAGGTAGTCACTTAGCGACAGCGCATGTGTGCTGCCTGCAGCTGAGACCTAAAACAGTGCCTTTACAGTGGAGCAATAAAAAGAACCAGAACTAGAATTGATATCACTAAATCCCTGACTACAAATTGTGGTATCCCACCCAGAGCCTTACCTCTGGGTGGCAATCAACTCCGGGCCATTACTGCTCTGTTTTCAGACTAGATAATTCCAGGTCCAGAGACAATGGGTGCCGGTTTCACTGGGTGCCGTACCGCAGCTGGCAAAACCTCTCCAGAGACAGGGATAGGGCAGGGGCTACTGGTAGGAGCACAGCCGAGTTGAGTTTGTGTTCGGGTTGTGGAAGATTTTTGTGCATTTATATTTTTATGCAGAATTAACAACGTTCAAATTATAATTGTTACACTTGAATACACATGCATATACTGATATAGTACTGCCACTTTTAAAACGATTTTGCAGAAGTGCTTTTTCCTGATCTCTAAGTAGGCCTCAATTGGGGCCTCGCAGACATATTATTCAAAATGGATCTCACTCTCCCCCACCCTTTTCATCTCACTGTTTATTATCTCTACAGCACACGTTCAAGTAGAGTCCATGCCAGTTAATTTCCATTTGTTCCTGTTCATGCTGTTTTTGATCAATCTCCCCTAGCTCAGTCACATACTGTTACTGCATTTCATTCATAATAGTTTGCTTTTGTTCATGTATCTCGTTTGTTTCACCATTTGCGTTCACATTAGCATAGAGTGGGCAGAGGCGGAATAATTCTTGATTCTAGAAGGATAGCGTTTAGGTGTTCACGCAATAGGAGCATAATAAAACTGTGTTCTGATTTGCTAACGAAATTATACATTTTCTCACACCACAGTGATTCTGCAGGTGTGGCAATTTCATATGTAAAAATAATGTATAAAAACCCTCGATTTTGGGGGTGAGCCAGAACCTCTCTGAGACCGTTCCTATGCTGCTAGTGATACTGTCTTTTTTTTCGCCTGATTTTGCTGCTTACTTGGAGTATTTTTTATTCCGCTCTTCTCTGTAATCCCTATTTGCTGAGAGCCTTCTTGGCATTAGATCTGTATCGCATAATTTTTTAATTTTGTTATACAACCCTTTAACTATTCCACTGCTATACAACTCAGTTATTCAGTGGTCCCTTTATTTAACTGACTGAATCTATCGTATTTTAGATGTGTTGGGAGGTGCATTAACTCAGGAACATATTGCCTCATGAATTTGAGGTTAAACACGGTCTTCATCAAGTTGTGGGCATTGTGTTGAGGTAAATTTGGTGTCAAAATTTAGGTGATTACCCACACATTTTGCTAGCAGAGGATGGTTACAAGTTAAAGAACACTTCCTTTCTGATTTAGAAATTTTCCCTTTTGCCCAACCTCTAGTGTTACTGAATTTTCTGGTGTGGATCTTTTTGGTGGATTTTGTCTGGGACCAAACTTGCACTGCTGTTCCTTAACGATTCAGATTCTGATTGTAAGTATGTATAGGGCGGAATGATTCTGGTGATTGAGAGTGTTTCTGTGTGTTATTGAGGTGTTGAGACTTGTGCTGCGTGATAGATTGTTAAGTTGTAAATGAGGCATTTGTTTATGTTATGCTGATTTTGGGTGCAACGTTTGGTTTGATCACCATGATTTTGATGTTCTATTCTTCAAATAAGTCTTAAGTCCAGGTTTACTTTCCAGGACTGTCTCTGATCTGGGCTGGTGTTCTTTGCTCTTCGATGCACTTGAGTAAATAAACTTGCCAGAGGCGGATTGCTGCTAGATGGGAGGGTCACATTAGTGTGAATTGAAAATGATAAGTGCCACAAAAGTGCTAGCCTTGTTGCTGTTGTTTGCGAGATTGGTCTTATTCTAATTTATGGATTTTCTCCTATTTAGGTTGAGCAGTCAAGATTTATTTTTGTTTAGTTAGTGTGTTTGCAATGATAAAGACTGTGCAATTATTTTCTAATTCACTGAAAAGTCGTGCTGCAATTGGTTAGTCAACTGAGGAGTCGCACTGGGATTGGTGAGATGTCACCACAGAGTCACGCTGTCCTTGGTTGGTTGCTGTCAAATCTGTGCTGTGATTGATAGACCTCTGGCATAACCGCATTCGGATTGGTTGTTGTTCGGTAGCTTGCTTTGTGCAGTTTTTGAAACATTTTGAGTGAAGAATAATGGGTGCTGTGGTGAACAAACCTAAAACTCTTATCGCACCTGCTATGGAGGCACAGAAAACACCTACAGAAGGTTCGCCTGTATATGAAATTATGATGGCCATTGTTTTTATATGCATGCCCGGATTCATGACTGGCATGAAAAGGACTTGCAGTTTCCTTTAGAGAGTACCTTTAACATTAGAAAGCTAGAGAGATCATGACTGACAGAAAGCCACTACCAATACCTACAAAGTTTGAGGAACAGAATAAATTTGATTGAATAGCTACAGAGAAGGAGAGAAAAAAATTGAAGAAGCAGGTGAAGGGTTCATTTAGACACTGCTTGAAGGCAAGTGGTTTCATCCAGAGAAATGTTGGAGGAAGGAAATGATAGAGGGAGTGAGTTGTTCCTGCAATGGTAAGAGGCAGACAAAAAGAAATCTGGTTAGGGAAACCGAGATTAGCAAAGTTGAGAATGATATTTAGATGAGGAGGATAACTTTTTTTATGATCTTTTGAATTCCAGACCTCCTCCCTTCTGATGGGATCCAGAGACAGGGGCAGAGTTTCGTAGTGCCTGATATAAGTGCAGTGGGAGATGGTGCAAATGTATCAGCACAGGGAATAACTGTGCTTGCAATTGCATCAGCGAGTTCCCCACCTGAGAATACATTGATAGTTTGACTGAGTTCTAGCAGAGATACTACAGTTGTTTCTCCATTTTTAAATGACATGTCATTTACAACTGCTGTTAATGAAGAATCTCCTAAAGAGAGAGACATAAATGTTGGACTTTTAAAGATTGAATTTGGAGAAATTCTACAGGGAAAAATTGATGAACTGATAAATGTCATACAGTGTGGATGAGATGAGGTACTTGATTAAAGAAGCAGCAAAGTGTGCAAACGAAGCATAGGATAGACTTTAGGAACTGGCCAAGGAGTGCACTGTTGATATAATGTTGACGGGAAATGTACAGAGAAGTTAAAACATGGATCTAACTCACAATGAAATTTAAAAAAACTGGATTTAATAACATGATCTCACATCAAGGATGTGGTTGAAAAGATAAAGGCTGGAAAGATTTGAAGAAGTACAGAAAAAGATGGAAAAAGAAGGTTACTACTAAAAAGAAGGCTTCAGAAGCAGTAAAGAAAGCAAAGGGGTATACTAGTGATTCTAAGTTAGAGGCAGTTTCAATATTTCCTCTGAGAAAAGTGTATGGAGGGAACTATATGCATGTGCCTTGGGTGAGAGGTGATCTTTATTCTTTCATGACACGTTTTCCAAAATTGTGAGAGGAACCGGTGAAGTGGTGCAAGGAGGTTCATAAAGTGACAATTTTGAAAATGCTTTGGACTGATTTGGATGTGTTGTTTCGGATTGTTGTTCCTGGTGACTTGTGGTCTGAGTGTAAGGTTGCTGTTGCTTAGTCAACAGAAGAACCAGCTAGAGTGGAGCCTAATAAGGCTCCATCTGAGTGGTTGTTGTTAAGTACAGAGCAGTCATAGAGCATTTGAAAAAGAATATGCCGTGGAAAGAGGCTAATTGGTCAAAGATTTTAAGATCCACCTAAGAGCTGAAAAAGTCAGTGCATGCTTAATTAGAGAAGTTCTGAAAGAGTTTTAAGAAGTACTGTGGAGTTGGGGATCCTGAGAGAGATGGTGCTGGTGGTATTGATCTGCTTTTTTTATGGGTTTATGCCCACCGCTCTAGCGTTGCAGCTAAGTATGACAAACAAAATGCCCTACAGTCAAGGGTTTTAGCAGAATCCATTGATTCTGAATAATGATTTTCCTCAATTTTTTCCAGAAACAAATTTCCAATGATGGTGCATGAAGGTGGAGGTGGATTGCTTTTTTGGAGTAGTCCTGGAGGTAGACCAAAGTGGCCCATACATATATGGTGGAGGCAATGGCCACCCTGTGTCCTTTTTGATAGATACAGGAGCTACCTGCTCTACAGTTCGCTCTGTCGAGGCTCCAAACCTACCCCTCTCAGGAAAGAAGTCCACGTATTAGCAATAAACAGATTGTTAACCAGGTTACAACAGATGTCCCTGTTAAAAATTGGATCAATAGAGAATAATGATCAGTTCATGTCCTGTCCTGTCAATTTGTTGGGTAGAGACTTGCTTTACAAGATGAACTGGATTATTTATTGCGCACTAGATGGTGTCGCAATTGAGACCCAAGATTTGTTATGTTTAAAATAAAATAACATGATTCAAGAGTTGAGTTGTTCCCAGTTCTGACTAAAGATGATGTGCCTCCGGACATAATGTCAAAGAAGACTTATGGAATTTTAATGTAAAAGAGATAGGATTGATAAAAAGTGTCAAACCTGTCAAGATAAGCATGAAACCAAATGTCGTTTTTCCTAGAATTAAACAGTACAAACTTTCAAAAGAAATTTATTGAAAAAATGATAGAACAAGAAATTTTGTGGTAAGTGCTTGGTAGTCCTAATAATTCTCCCACAATGGCCATTAAAAAACTGAGCAGTAAATGAAGAATTGTGCAGGATCTTTGAAAAAATAAATAAAATATTGATTCCATATTGTCTGGTGGTACTGAATCTTTCAGCAATATTGTTCCAGATTCCAACAGATGTAGAATGGTATACAGTCATTGACTTATGCCTAGCGTTTTTCTCCATTCATCTGCATGAGGACAGTCAATATCTCTTTTCCAGTTCCAAAATTAAGCTCTCATTTGGTTTAGAAGTGCAGAAGGTTATACTGAAAGTCCTTCAATTCTTAGTCAGATCCTAAAGTAAGACATGGAAAATTCACAGTTGCCCTGTAATTCAGTCCTGTTTCAATATATAGATGACCTACTGGCTGCATCTAAGACAAAAGAGGGCTCTAAGCTTGATATGATTTTGCTGTTGAACCATTTAGCTGACAATGGTTACAAGAGTTTTTCTACACAAATGCAGTACTGTAATAATGAATTTACCTTGGTCATCACATTGAAAAAGAACCAGGAAAGTCTCAAACTAATGTGTTTCTGCTATCCTGAAGATGGGTACTCCTTCCACCCAGAAGGAGGTGAGGATGTTTTTTTTTGTTGGCTACTGTGTCATCATTAGATTCCAAACTTTTCCTTGACTGCAAAGGCTTTAGTAAGGCTCACCCGCAGTGACATCATTTGATGATGAATCCTTAGTCCGGGTGTTAAGGAAAAAATTGTGCAATGGACCCATCCTTGGTATGCCTGATTAAAATATGAAGTTTTTTCTTTATTGCCATAAGAGAGGTGGATGTGTAATTTCAGTACTCACTCAGAAACATAGTGGAGTCATGAGGTCAGTGGCCTATCTGTGAGCTGTGTTGTATCCAATAGCTTTACGTCTTCCTGCTTGCCAGTAATTGGTTGCAGCTGTTTGCATTGCAATTGAGCAAAGTTTAGGAATTGTGATGGGGCATACACTATTTGTGTTTGTTCCACATTCTGTTGAGATTTTTCTGACCCGCACACACACTCAGCACTTGACAAACATTTGTCTGGCCAGAAATAAACAAGCCATACTGGCTGCTTCAATCAAAAGATGAAATTTCTTAGATCCTGCAACACTGCTTCCTGTTTCAGACAGCAAAGAAAGAAAAGAGAGGAGTGATCCTAATGATGATGATGATGAACCAAAACACCACTGCGTCACTGCCAGATTTATGTACTAGCCAAGACAAGACATTAAAGAAACTCCTCTTGAAATAGCTGATCTGATTTTGTTTGTGCATTGTTCTTGTTTAAGAGACCATCATGGAGCATTGAAGGCTTCTTATGCAGTATGTTCCCTTTCAGAAATTCTTGAAGCATCATATCTGCCTAATGTAAATTCAGCACAAGTGGCAGATCTGGTTGCATTGCCAAGAGCTTATTGTCTTGCAGAGGATTTGAATGTGACGAGCTACGCAGACAGCCAATATGGTTTTGGAGTACTCCATGACTTTGGACAGTTGTGGCCACAAAGGAGTTTTATAACATTCTCTGGGACTCCCATCAGGAATAGTTCCTACATACTAGATTTATTGGAAGCAATACATCAGCTGAAGGAAATTGCAGTGATCAAGTGTGCTTCCCGTGAGATCAATTAAACACATTACGATTCAAGGAACTGAACAAAACGAATGAAATGAAACTTTTGTGGCAGGAACAGAAAATGTAAGTTATTTCTTGTTGAATCCACTTCAAACGTCTTTGAGTGAATTAAGAGACCTCTATCAAAAAGCAGCAGAGGATAAGAAAAAGTAGGAAATCTTAGGTTGCAAAAGAAACTATTCGGATCTTTGAATCACTCTTGAATACAAATATATATTGCCTGACTCCATGCTAAATTGCATAGCTGGGAATCTACGTAATCAGTCACATGTAGGGAGAGACTCTATGTCATAAATATTCAAGTATTGGTCAAATCCTCAATTCAGAAATGTTTCAGACGATTTGTACCAGAGATGTCTAGTTTGTCAGAGAATATTCAAGAAGAGAGGACTACTGCCCTGATGAATCATTTTGGTGAATCAGAAGGCCATTACAAGAAGATTTCAATGATATGCCAATGTATAATGGCCGTAAGTACATTGTCATGATTTTCTGTTTATTCTCTAAATGGGTTGAGGCCTACACAACCTGGAATTTGGATAGCATGACAGTTGCTAAGTTTTTATTGAGGGAATTAATACCCTGTTTTGGCCTGCTGTCCTCTATTGAGACAAATTGTGGCTCACATTTCAAAAATGAAATTTAAAATGTTGATTTGTACAGCACTCTAGATTGTTCAAATGTTCCATTGTAGCTATGGTCCTCGATCATCTAGCATTGTGGAGAAGACGAATGAGATCATCAAGAATAAACTGGCCAAAGTGTATGTATCCACTACTTAGAAATGGCCTGATGAGTATTAGAAGTATACCAGACAAAAAGGCTGGTCTCTAGCCCCATGAAGTGCTGATGGGCAGAGCAATGAGACTTGCATACATTCCTTCAGTTACACTTGTTTCAATGACTGATGATATCATGGTAGATTACTGCAAAGGTCTGGCTGATATGATGAAATGTGTTTCTCATCAGGTGAATTTGGCAACAGCATAGACAAAAGAAATCCTCCCACTGAACCCAGGGGATTGGGTTCTCATCAAGAAACATGTCCGCAAGCATTATTTGGAAGAGCGCCGGCAAGGCCCGCTTCAAGATGTGCTTGTGACTAACACTGCTGTTAAGTGTGCCAGAGTCCCACAGTGGATCCACAAAGCTCAAATGAGATGAATGAAGGCGGTAGAGGAAGAAGTGGTGACAACATCCACTGACTCACAGAGCCAAGCTCAAGTTAACAGCGTGGATCCAGAGGAGGAGCGAAGAAAATTCAGAAACTGGTGAAGACATAGCAATTTATCCAGTTGATGAGAGTTAAGATCCAGTTGAAAGTACCAGTAGCAGTGGCCAGTTTCAAACCAAGGGTCAGAGTGAAGAGCTGTTGCAAAGTCATGAGTGGCAGCAAGAAGACGAAGTCTCTGCTCGGACCGGTAAAGACTCCAGTTGAAAATGCGAGTCTTGAGAACCTCCAAGGGAAGTAAGCAGTTGACAGTGAGTTAAGCGGTTAATGCTGATCAAATTTAAAGTCCATCAGTGAGTGGAGAAGATTCAGAAGTAGTCACAAGTGAAGATGCAGAAGTTGAGACACCAAAAGCAGGAAAGAGAAATTGCAAAATACAGCATTGGCAAAATTAAATACTGAAACAAATCAAAGAAGATCTGAAGTAATTGAAATCAACTCAGAGAACATTGAAAGAGAGTCTGCGGCTGCAAAGATCAACAAGGTAGAGAATTCTAAACTGAAAGTATGCTTCGCCTGAATGGGTGTATCAAGTATCTGTGTCTGAAGAAGAAGATAAAAAGATCTACAGTCTAATAAACTGTTGCTAATTCATTTTAAAAAAATGAGCTGGGAAAAGAAGAACCACCTTGAACAATCAGAAAAGACTGACAATGGTGAAATCAGTGTGAACTTTGCATAATATTTCTGATGAAGAAAAGAGTGTGAGAATACGAACCAAATGAACTATGGAAAAAATTATTGAAGCCTATTTTTATTTTTGATTGTTACTTTGAAAAAATGAAGAAAGAAGAACATTTTATTATTGTTTTTAAAGAAAATTGTAGGTTTTTTTTAGTTTTATGTTCCTTTTTGATTTTGATTTCAATAGAGAATGGCATATAGCAAATGCTGCATACTCATTGGTCTAATCTCCTTGATAATCACACTAATAGTTTTAGTTGGCTTGTTGTTGTGTCTCCTTTCTCCAGTGAGGCACGTCTCCACAGAAGTTCCATTAACTACACTACATAATGATGTTGTTTCCAATACACTGAAACATAGGGAAAGTTTAGCTAGTGGTTTCCATGATAACATATATACTAACATGTTGGGTGAGTATGTGGATATTATGAGGGGTCAAAGATTTTTTTAGGTGAACTTTTCCCTCCTTCTTCTGCAGATGAAAGTGCAACATACTTACAGCTTTCAATGTCCTGTGGTCTATCTTGTAATGTGTTTGTTAGTCTTTTTCATAAAAACGAGTTTCTATCACCCCATCTGTTGGACTTAAATATTTCGCTGGAAGACCTGCCTGTCTCTGAAGATGCTAAAAATGGGGGAAAATATGATACTTTTCTGAACACATTTGCACAAAATAATTGTTAAATTAACAAATGGAAGTATGTGTGCAGTTGTTAGAACTGGCATCTTTTGGCATGATTTCCCCTGTCTTTTTGGCTTCTGACCTCCCGTTTTGACTGTTTGCTGAACTTCATTTTTGCTGGTTTTAGGACTCTGGGCACTATTTCAGTGCTGGCCAGTGGTACAGCGCATGTGCTCTGTGTCTAAAATGTAATGGCATTTGGTTTCTCCATGATTGGCATATTTGATTTACTAATAAGTCCCAAGTAATGTGCCCTATATGTGCCCAAGGCCTTTAAATCAAATGCTGCTAATGGGCCTGCAGCACTGATTGTGCCGTCCACATGAGTACCCCTTCAACCCTGTCTCAGGCCTGCCACTGCAGAGCCTGTGTATGTAGTTTTAAACTGCCACGTTGACCTGGCAAGCTCCCCTACGTGCCAAGCCCAAACCTTCTCTTTTATTACATATGTCACCCCTAAGGTGGGCCCTAGGTAGCCCCTTGGGCAGGGTTCAGTGTATTTAAAAGGTAGGACATGTGCTTTGGAGTTTTGCATGTCCCCACACAAACAGCTGCATACCCCCCTGTAGTGAGTTTGGAGCCAGGGCCAGAAAGGGCAGGGTCGTGTGCACTACAAATACCTTTCTTTGAAGTCTCCCTAGTTCAAAGGCTAAAATGGGTATAAGTACTGGATCTCTGACACCATATACTCAGAACACTTCTGGACTGAGGACATTCTGCCAGGAAAAACAGCTGTTGTGCTACCATGAGGCACTGCCACTTTGCTGCTTGCTTTGCTCTGTTGGCCTGTTGCCTGCTGCTTCATGCCTGGGAGTGAGAGGACTGGACTTTACTCTCTACATCTTGCATCTAAAGTTTCTCCAAGGGCTTGCCTTCTGTTACTGAAGTCTCCGGGATATCAAAGACTTCATCTGCATCTTTACCAGCTCCTGGGTTCATCTGCTGTGAGTCCTGTTCTTCCAAGTAGTACCAAATCCAATCCTGGGCCCTTGGAAGTGAGTGTTTGGTGCTGCAACCAAAGAAACCAACGCATCGACCCGAAGCGTAGTTCAGAACTTGCGCATCCCTGTGAAATCGACTCATTGCCACAGCCTGCACCGAAGCTGTGGACACCACGCGCGACGCAATGACCTTGACTTACAATGCAGACCCGACTTTGCCGCATCGTCCCTGAGCATCAACAGATCCAAGGTACTGTCAGTGGGTCTGCGTGACTCCTGTATCCAGCCCGCACTCCATCGTGGTCGGACTGAACTTTTGGATTTGCCCCGGACAAGCGCGACCAGATAGCCCTAGTTGGAGCTATTGACTTTGAAGCAATGCGTTTTGATTTAATCATGCAAAATTCACATCTTGACTTGTGTATGTTAGATTTGTCTCATTTGTGTCTTGTTTTGCTCAGATAAATATTGGCTATTTTTCTAAACTGGTGTGAGGTACTTTTGTGGTGTTTTCACTGTGTTATTGTGTGTGTGTGTGTGTGTGTGTGCACAAATACTTTCACATTGCATCTTTAGTTTAGCCTGACTGCTCTGTACCAAGCTACCAGAGAGTGAGCACGGGAAAACTTTTTGGGGGAGATTTACTAAGATTTTGCACCGTGTTTGTGTCACAAAAGTGACGCAAAACGGCATAAAATCTTTTTTTCCTAATTTACTTTCCAGCGCTAAACAAGTTAGCGCTGCTTCACATTACTTTGCGACATGGGGGCATGCCACGGGTGGTGCATGGGTGTTCCCATGCAACCACCCAATGTTTCTCACGCTAAATCCAATTTACCAAATACAGTAGATTGGGTTTAGTGTGAGAAAATTGCACCCTTTTAAACTAGGCGCAAGGAAGGAGAAATGCTTTCATTTCTCCTTCCTTTTCCGACTTCACTCTGCAGCACGCATACAAAGTGGGAAAAGCTTTGCCTTGTGTCTAGGCATAGTATTTTGTACAGGAAGGATATCATTCCTGCACAAAACCTATTCTGGACTCTCACACACGCTAGCGCTATGACGCTAAGGTGTGTGGGTGGCGCACAGCAGCTGTAATCAGCGCCAGCGCAAGGTAAGGGGGAGGAGAGAGCCATATCTTTGAAAATATGGTGCTCTCCTTCCTGCTCCCTCCCTGTCGCGCGGCGCAGCCTCGCGGGGGGCTGCCCTGCATTGAGTGGAGATTTGGTAAATCTCCCACATAGTGTGTACTACACTTACCCTGACTATGATTGTGGTTCCTGCGTGGACAGGGTACGCACTCTGCCAATCAGAAACCCACTTTCTAACAGTAGTTTAAGTAAAGAAGAACAAGAGTTTGTCAGGGAATATAATGAGAGAAGAGTGAAAATAGTGAATGAATTTCCTTTTTGGAAAGAGAAGATAAGAGTGCAGATGAAGGTGGAGGAAGAACTTAGATGATCAAATTTGCATCCAAGATTAAGACTGGAGCTTGAGAGAGAGGGTGAGTTGTGTATGGTGTGTTGTGAACCTACAGGGCAAAGGTCAATTGAATATTTGGGTGAGAGTTAGTATGAAAGAAGTTATGTTGTCAGACGTGAATCCCTGATTGGTAAGTAACCACTTCTGAGAGGGATTTATTTTGTATGTGGTTAGACTGCATAATTGGGTGGGTTCCTGTTATCTTGCTTTAGTATTTCCTAGAGTTTTAATGTGAGTGAGATGAATGATGCAGTTGGTTTGAGGAGAGCAAAACGTGGTTTTTGACAGATCGTCTTAGATAGATTAGGAGCTAAGATTCGATCTATAGGTGTGACTGTGAAATATGTAAAAATGTTATGGTTGTCTACGCCTGTGGACCGGCCTTCTTATAACACTGCTGACGCTTTAATGCAAATAACTATGAATTGATTGTTATTTGGGTAATGATTATGTGAACCCGCTTATCGATACATATCTTTCTAATGAAGGAAAGTGGTGTTTGCAAGGTATTGAATATTTGAGAGTGCTGAACCTTCGTACCTAATAACAGTAGGCTTATTAATAAACGTGTTGAATATAACTAATATCTTTTGTGAAGTCCAAGCTTTAGAGGAGCATGGCTTATCGGAAGCAGTAGGTTCCTGGGTTGTGAGAAAGGAAAGGAGTTCACCAAAGATGGTGAATGGTTTGATGGTCTGGGAGGGTGTATGTTTAGGCCAATATTAACCTCTAAAATGATTATACAGATTTGTGCAATTGTCTTGTTCCTCTGAGTACCTCTTTCTAAAATATGGGTGTACAGTAAGAGATTCATCAAAGAGAAAGAAGAAAGAGTATGAATTAGAGAATGTCAAAGATTGTGTTTACAACCAGATGAACTTAATGGAGAATTCAACACGAAAGAAGCAGAAAGTGATGCATCCTGTATTATAATTATTGACTTATTAGATTGTGTTTTAAGTGATAATAAAATAATCAAAGGGGGGAGGTTGTGGAGGTTTTTTGTGCATTTATATTTTTGTGCATTATTAACAAAGTGCAGATAGTAATTTAACACTTGATTTCACATGTATACACTGATAAAGTACTGCTGCTTTTAAAATGATTTCACATAAGTGCGCTTTTCTGACCTTTGTTAAGTAGGCCTCAGTTTAGGCCTAGAAGCCATATTATTCAAATTGTTCCACCAACTCCAGATAACATTGGCATAGAGAGGGCAGAATAATTATTGATGTAGTGGGATGGTGCTTAGATGGTAAGGCATTGTGATGCTTAATAGAACTGTGTTCTGATTTGCTAATGAATGATACATTTGCTCCCACCACAGTGATTCTGCAGTTTTGGTAATTTCATAAGCGGAAATAATGTATAAAAACCCTCGACTTTTGGGGGTGAATCAGAACTTCTTTGAGACTTTTCCTATGCTGGTAGGGATGCTTTCTGATTTTCTCCTCATGTTGCCGCGTACTTGGGACTTACAATATTTTGAATTCTGCATTTCTCTGTAATGCCTCTTTGTTCTGAGTCTTCATGGTATTAGATCTGTATCGCCTTATTTTTGAATTTTGTAATAAAACCCAGTAACTATTCCGCTAGTCCTGAAGTGAGTTACTGTGTTGGGCCCTTAACTTAACTGACTGTGTTTCTGTTATTATTGATCTGTTTGTAGATGTCTTAACTCTAGGACACATTGCCTCATGAAACTGTAGTTTTACACGGTCTCCAATCCATTGAATTGTGGGCATTCTGTTGAGGTAAATTTTGGGGGGGTATCAAACTTTTCGGGGCTCCCCACAACCACAGGCTTATGAAATGTTTTGTAAGTAGGCATGTCTGTGAAAATAAAACTGCAGTATAATTTGACTTAAATGCGAGCAAAGCCATTTCAGCGGAATAGTCTGCTTTTCTTTTGAATTCAAAAGACTGTGTCTTTTATGTACTGTGCATTCATCACTGTAGTCCCCAGTGACACACGTCTACAGCAACAATTTGCGCGAAGGCCTATTTTGACAACATTAATGACACACCACACACTGACATAATTTTATAATTGGAACAAACCCAAAGGGATACAAGTAGTGGTGCTAATGATGCTGATTACAAATTTAAGTGGCAGCTAAAAAGGTCCCCTGATGGGCCCACATACTAACGCCTGACAACATCACAGAAAGGCAGCTGACAATAATATCTTGTAGCATGCGGACATCTCAGACTCCACGGCTGATGCATCTTCAACCTCCAGCAGATGTACGACATTGTGTCAGTTAAAGCACATGGTTATCCACAATCACAATTAGTCAGAAAGAAACTAGCTTCACATTTGCACAGGTAAACGGAACAATGGGTGGAGCGTACAGGTGAGGTGCACAGGTGCCGTGTTTGCTTGACAAGATAAATGCAACCGAGGCTCCAGGGGCTACTGAGGCATCAGAGCTACTCTCAGGGACACTGGTGGCCAGGTGAATGGATGACACAACGTATTAGTTGGAAATTGGCACTGGAAGAGCACCACTATTTAGTGTGACAAACAATACGGATTGGTACAAGAGCCATTTCAGCTTCCAAACCTTGGTTTGCTACTCCATGTTTTGGCTTGTATGATGGTCTCGGGGTAGGATACATAGTCCACTGACATTGACAAATCAAGTACCTTAATACTGGGATTTTTGGGATAACGAACACAGAGATTTCCTAGGCAGACTCTCCATTTCATCACTCGTCCAAACATGTCCATGCCCTCCACGTAACAATGAGGTATTATTAGATACTAACAATGCCCTTTTCCCTCACACACGCAACTTTACTACACATCAATGACGCATTGGAAAAGGCTCTAGTCTTTCCAATTCAACCATAAAAAAGTATTGCACTTGCTTAAATCTAAGCAAACCCAGCAGAACGTTCCTTCCTGGTGTGCTGTGTGTCCACATTTAAGTGTCCTCTTCCTTCCTTTTACATAGTTGAATTTGGTCCAGGGTTTGAAAATGTCCATGAACGAAACAATCGGAAAGACACTGCAGGCTCTTTAAGGCTACTCCTCCCCAGTGCTTCTCCATCGAAAGGTATCGTTCTGGCAATGTCCCGGCACTGCAGAGCAGTGGCTCTCCTTGGTAAAAGACTAGCTGTTCAAAAAAAATCTGAAGCGAGGGAAGATGGGTGTTCTTCATGGTCTCACCTGGAAAAAAAACAGTAACAAGGAAAAATTAAAGTATTAGAACTAAAATTATGACTTGGTAGGAATATTAAAAATATTTGCACAGTTCTGTAGAGTGAAAGGAAGTCAATGATGTGGGAGGTGCGTCAAGTGCCATCTTTTTCTCCTATATGGTCATCAAGCTGTCCATAGCAAGACCTGAAATCACACCTGTACAACAAACTTATGAATAATCTTTCTACCTGTGAAATTCCAAGCACAAATTTCACATAATTTTCCAAAGTACTTTTTATAAATGGCTTTAATGGGAAACTAAAAAACAACTTATCTGTAACTTGGACCTGTAACTCAGGGAGGAGGCATGGACTATAGGATGGAAATGCTACATTGCAAACATTAACTCTTGCCATATTTGCTGTCCTTGAGTTTGCCACATAAACATAGCTTAGCTATGGGTACTGCCAAACTAATACAAATAACATGGCTGCAGATTTCCTCAACGATTTGAGATGGAGCAACTGAGATGCTATCGATAGCCGAGAAGCCATACAACTCAAATATAAGTTGAATACATTTCAGCTACTTCTGGATGGACATCTTAATCGAAATTAGCAGCAAAAAGTAAATACAGTAACAACAATCTGATGTTTAATTTATTTAAGCGTCATGGTGATTAAACTGAGGTTACTGCATGGGGGTGTGCTTCAAAGGATGTAGTATCTAGTAGAGTTGCTGTAGCAATGAAAATCTAATGAGATCTAGCCCAAATCATTCTGTCCAGCATGGGCGACCAACGTAGCTGAGCAGACGACCACTGCAAAGGTTTTGCACCAGGATTGATTGAAATGGAGACAAAAATCTGTTTCCCAACTGCTGATTAAAGCCATAAGTTTATTTTCTTCCAAGTCATTAACTTAGTTATTTCAGACTACCTCAGCCCATTATGTTCAGATGACATGATCATAAGCTTCTCCATTTCAAACAAATTGAACAAAAAGAGGGCTCCTCCTGCCAGCAGATCTACTGCTCCTTGGTCCACACAGCCTGAAGAATATCAGGGGTGATGCCCCTTCACAATATTTACAAGATTTTTACATTTCCTGACCTGAAATGAGAATTAGTAGCAGTGTTCTATATCTACCAATGATTACGAAGGTGCTGCCTGACCCTGCCTAACTGAGCTTCTGGCTGACTCGGCCCGCCTACCAGGCCTGGCCCTTTTGGACCTGCTTCTGCTGCGGCACCAGACTGCGGCCCCCTGCCTGCCGGGTCTTCCTCACTCTCCTCTCTTTATGTCCTTTACTCCAGCAGGAGTAAAGGACATAAAGAGAGGAGAGTGACAAGTTGCTAACAGCGAAGATACTCCTGAGATCAATTTACTGAAATTGCCCTACAGGTAATACAGGCCTTTGCTCTTTCTATTTCGGCTCTCTTTTGTCACTTTTTGCATCTTTGAACCTTTGCACCTTTTTTGTCTCTGTTCTCTTTGTTCTCTCCGTTACCTTTTACTTCCTTGCGCATTTGTTTCCATTCTGTATATCCTTCTGCCTCTTGCACACTTCTCTTCTCGTGCTGCCTGCATTTCTATCACACTTTCGGATCGACACTCACACCTCTGCTGCTCTTTTTGAAGTGCTTTCTCTCTTCCCACTCACTTTTTGCACTCTATCTTTTTGTCATTTTTTTCTCCTTCTTGTTTCTTTTTTGACTCTGCCTATTTTGCCACTTCCACTCTCCTTTTCTGACTCCTGTTGCCTTTTGCCACCCTTTCTGGCTTTTTTTACTCCTTTGCCGCTATTTGCCCCCAGCACAGCACGATCATCTGTTGCTTCCCACGTTCTTCTGCAGCCTGTTCCTGCCATGCCTAGACAAGTCCACTGGCCCAGGATCTCTCCCCCCTCCTCCCCTTCTGGAACTTAATGGCAGCTGCAACTCAGAGGCACTGTTTGCATGTTAAAGGCAAGCCTATCTGCGCCCGGAGACAGGACCCCTGGCCCTTTTCCCACCCACCTCAACCCCAGATGCTATTCAGCCACTGACCTATGCTCCCTGAACGCCAGATATCCTTCAGCTTGCTTCCCCATGCTTCCCTCTCCTACACCGAAGGTGCCTGCTCCTAACCTCCTGATTTTCCTGTGCACCCCCGCCAGCTATCATTGCCAATCCCTTTCCTCACCTAGTGCATACACCTGCCCCCACACTACACGTACCAGCACAACTCTCTAACCTGCCTCCTCCTCAATATTCGATTGATCATCAGACATGCCATTGAAGTATGGGACCTCCAGCATAACCTCTCCCCGGACCTTCTTTTCCTGACTGAAACCTGGCTCTCCCGGACTTTGGCCCCCAACATCCCAGTAGCTATTCCCCCCAGCTTCAAGATCGAAATACAGGAAAGAACCAGCAAACCCAAAGGAGGACTAGCTATCATCTACATAGAATACATCCACTGCTCTATTTCCTCAGCAAACTCCAGTGATCTCCTGAACCACCTGGATTTTAAGCTCCACATCTCCAGCAACACCTCTCTTGAGTGGGCTCTGCTCTACCGACCTATGACTCGAGATCCAACTTTGGAAACACCATCACAGACTTAATGGCCCCACTGGTACTTGATTCCAACTCCTTCATACTCCTAGGTGACCACAATTTCCACATAGAAGACCATGCCCACCAAGACACCAACAATCTCCTGGATGATCTAAACACACTTGGGCTCTCTCAACTGGTAAAGGACCCCACCCATACCGCCGGACATCTCATCAACCCTGTCTTTACCAACTACTCTGGCATCACTGTGGACAACTCCACAACCCCTCACCTGGACTGACCACTGTGTTGTCTGCTTTGGCCTGAAACTGCCCCACTAATGCAGAACTGCACCCTCCAGAATCTGCTTGACGCAACAGGAATTGGATCCCTAAGGAAGCATGGACGTCAGAGCTCCAAACTTTCCGCCTGCTGCAAGAGGACCAAGACCTCCCCCGATCAATAAATCGACTTCAATGTCTGGATCACCTCCTATCCACACTCTCTGGCCCCACTCAAAACCAACACCACTCCCAGGACTATACCTCAAGCAAGCTGGTACACAGAAGAACTGCAGTTCTCCTTACGCCATTCTAAACAACTAGAACACCTGATGCCCAGTACCCATTATCTAAAGTTGAGCTGTAAAAGATGAATGGGTGAGAGCTTGTCTGCTTCCTTTGCTCAAGCTGATAAGTTGGTACACAGCTGTGCTTGCGTAAGGGCCAAGCCAAGGAGAATCTACTGGGCAATGATTTCAAGAAAATTTGTAAAAAATATATCTGAGCCAAACTCAATAATGAAACAAAAGTGAAAATCAATTTGGCTGAAAAAGTGCAACAATCCTAATGATTGATTGAAAAGCCAGATCAAATAAAGTTACACAAAGTAGTGTGACTTAGCTTTGAGTGGAATCCTAGTACCAAATTAAAACAAGAGCTAACAATTTGCAAAAGGAATATTGTGTTTTTTTTCAAATGAAATGTGTAATTTCTGCAAAATGACACAAATTAGGTGATTAACATTTGCATGATTGTGTGCAACATTTGCCCCGGAAGCTGTGCCTTGAGAGCAGCATCTCATGCAAGACACTGGTTGCTCACCTTTCCTCTGTATGTCAACGCTTAGTTATGTTTAGTGTCACAGAAAGATGGCACTTTTTGGATGAGCGTGGCTAATGACGTCATCCGTGTACCATGGTGATTGAATTTTACGCTTCGCTGTTTTTTTGCAATTTTTGTCTCACTGCAGATTTTCGCATTGTGTTGTACTACCCTTGGTAAATATTGGCTACAATCCGGTGGCCTTGTCTAAATAAGGTAGCTAAAGATAGAATGAACACTGGCTTCCCACACTGCTGGTACTTGTTCTGTGCTCTCTAAATGGGGATGAAAATCATTACAATTCAAAGTGGTCTACCTCTGTGCATTCTGTGTTTGAATAGTGTCTGTTCCAGTGCCTTGTTTCATCTGATGTTTCATAGGAAGAATTTGGTAAAATGGTATCCAATTTTGTAGCTCCACTTAACACTTTACCTAAAAGCCCTTATGTATATTATTTGAATGTAGTCATATATTCCACAGGAGGTCAGTGTTGTAATTTTGGGAATGTCTTTTATATTCTTGATTCCTGATATATGCATTTACTATGGTCGGCTACTTTTGCTCTCAATCCGAAATATTTTTGGGGTAAACATGCTCGCACTCGTCCTCCTTAAAGAATGATAGCGTCAATTCCCATTAGTGTTTTAAAGTGGGTGCTCTTGCGTGAATCTGATCCCATAACTACTGATTTATTTGAGAATCAGAAGAAAGCCCCTGCTGGGTAGTTCTGCATCTTTTCTTGTATTCCACATTAACCTTTACCTCCACCATCTTTTTCTTTTGAAAGATCTGAGATTTGGTGATTTAGGATTACTGTTGTATTGTGCTTTTTATCAACAGGGTGTTTCCCCAGTAATGCTTATTGCTGCAAAGCATCCTGGTTTTGGCTGCAGTGGTCTAACCAGCTTCATCTCGGAAGCCACTCTCCCACCGTGTGGGAGTACCCCTTCACTTCAAGATGCTTCCGTCTAGCCTCTTCAGGCTGAAAAACCTCCCATTTTAAGCATACGAGGTGAAAAAACAATAGGCGTACTCACCATTCACAACTATGATTTGTTGACGTTCTCATAGATGACATCACTGATGCAAAACTGCTGCTTTTTCTTTTTCCACATCAGCTGCACGCATTGGTGAATAAAGACGTATTGTTCCTGGGAGAGATAGAAAGGGGTCACCGTGAGGAACAAGGAAATACTTTGTAAGTGAAGTGCTGAGAACACCCTGCGTGCCTAGCAATCACTAAATGTTAACGTTTCTGCTGCAACAGATGTTCCAACTCAAGAGTACAGCCAATAGGCGCAGCACAATCAGCCAGGAGCAAACCACACCGGAGGCCCGCTCTGTAAGTGGATAGGGCCAGGTGACCCCTACCGTGACCTATTAACTGTCATGGGGGTGATGACGCAGAGCAGATTAAGTATGCTGATTGGGAGGTGTTCTCCGAGATTTACTGAATTGTGTGCTCACACTTAATGAGGCTGTGAGGTAAACTACTCCTCTTTGACATCGGAAAAGTATTTTAAGCTGATTCTTTGTTAAATCAGGCAAACTACGTTTTGACTTTCATGAAATTTATGAATAAAGTGGGGTAAGGCAAAACCCCATATGCCCCCACCCAGAGCTGGCCTTTGTTCAGAAAGTGCTCCGGGCGAAACCAAATTTGGTGTCCCTTCCACTTGTCCTATTTAATTGTCCTTTCACATCTGCTATTTGGAGGGGTTGGGTGGAGGGCCGGCCTTTAGTATGCGCACACTGGGCCCACGCCGCCGACCTCCAGAGGTGCACTAGGCTCCATGCAGCAGTCTCCCTACGACTAAGATCCAACGAAAAGTATTGTAAAACACAGTTTTTATGAGTGCCGGTACCCTTGTCTGTTTTTTTGTTTGTTTTTCTTATCATGGCTGTTCTTAATCTTGCCCAGTTCGCCTTCCTCGTATCCTCCCAAATTATTCAGAAAAAGACAATTAAATAGGACCAGTGGACACCAAATTGCTCCACAAAGTAGTGACCGGTAGAAAATGAACGTCATGTTTGGCTGTTTTTTTTAATCGCAATAAATAAAGCAATGTTGGCAATAAATATGAAGAGAAAGAAATTAAAAAGTTAGGTACATAAGCACCCATAGTGGAATGCTCAGTACAGCACTGCAAATCAGAATGTGTTACTGTAATTGTTCGGCTTGATAAGCTTTCTGTTACTGCCTCTACCTGTCCTCTCTGCAGACCAGCAGAGTCTGCCTTCCTTACCCTAGCCGTTGTGGTTCCAAGCTTCCTTTGTCGTGGTTTCTCTTCAAATAGTAGGAGGAAACACAGGGCCGGAGCAGGAGCACCATGCCTACAATTAGGTTGTGTTGGTCGTAACGCCAGGTGTAATAGGTGCCTTAATCCTAGAGTCTGATATGAACTAATGTTTCTACAGTGAATGCTTTGCTGATTTGCACAGTAGTGTCAACAAGTCGAGTTCTGAGTCTTCTTCTTTATCCTTTCTGATCTGACTCGAGAGAAACCATGACATCAACCACACAGAAGTGTTGCAGGTGGACACCCTGTTGTAGGTTGACTCAGGTGTTCGTTTGACATCAGGTAATTATCCTGGGGTGGAAGTGGCATAGGCAGGTAGCAAGCAAGAAAGAGGTGACCGAGATGAGGAGTGGGAAACAGAAAAGGAGAGGGAAACAGACAAGGAGAGGGTGGGGAGTGTGAGCAAGCATTAGTAAGTGTAACTTAAAACAACCATTGGAAATGCAATGTGTCTTGCATTTGTTGGAGTTATTGGCAATATAAATACTAATGGTTTTTTCCTAGCCATGTTGCAGGGTGCTGAACCATATGTGGCCAAAAGAGGTCCCATTGGACCTCTTTTGGCCACATATGGAACAGCACTCTGCAACATAGCTAGGCAAAGGATATGGCTTAGTGGTAAGAGCTACTGACTGGTGAGGTTGGGATACCAGTTCAAGTCTGCTGTTAGGTTCAACATCCTGTGATATGGGCTGATTGTTTAATTTCCCCCAAAGCCCATGGCTAGGTTCTACTATATAAATAAAAGTGTTTGTAAAGTAACAAAAAACACGAGCGAAGCAGCAGTGGCCTCGGAGGAGTGGTGGGGGTCTGCCAGCAGTGTTGTGGGAGGAGTGAGGGGGATGTGGAGGAGATTAAGGGATCTGAAGGAACCGAAGCATTGTTGTGGGAGGGTGGGGGGAGGCACGTGGAAATTAAGGGATATGAAACAACCAAAACAGTGTTGTGGGAGGCACGGGAAATAAAGGAACGGCAGGCAAATGATGCGACAGAAGTTTTACTGCACAAGTAAACAGAACAGTTCAGGCAGTCCTCAGCGAAGGACACAAAATGACAAAAGAAGGGACTACTAAGTGTATTCACCAATGAAAAGCCAGCATTTATAAAGTACCGCTAAAGGAACCAATGAAAACAAGATACAGCATGTCTCACAAAGACAGCGTAGGTGCTGCCCAGGCGAGACCTAAAAATAGGGGCATGCAGCAAGCCCCTTGTGGTGATGGAGGAGAGTGTGAACAGCCTCATGGCAACATAACTGCTATTTAATTGCTTGTGCTTATCTACAGGCTAGAAATGCATGGGCAATCAATTAACAGCCGCAATGATAATTGTGCCCAAGTTACTGCTTACAGTTTCTTCAACAGAATGAGAAAAGAGCAACGTCTCACACACAATCTATGTATGCCCTACCTTTGTCTTCTCTGAATATTAGCTCTTAAATTTCCAAGTTTCGCTTGATTCTACAATTTTCTTTTAATTTTCTAGCTTTGTGTGGAATAATGGCAGCAATGGTATTTGTTTTTAATGTACGAAAAAGTAAACTAATAAATCCCCATAATGTTATAAATATTAGAAGTCACCCTTCATCTCTTTGAGCATGTCTGTGTAATACGAGAAATAATGTCCTCCAGAAAGTCAATATTTTAATGTCATTCTTATCTAAATCTTACTCTTCTCTTTAAACCATTTCTGTTCTTCTGGTCACTCTGAGTCGCCATCAGAACTTTTCTAGGAAATCTCACTTTAGGTCAAATTTTAGGGCATCTGCATATTGGCAATAAAGATATTTAGAGGGCTGCAAATTATAGCATAAAACCTGGCTACTGCCGATAAAGTGAATCAGGCATATTGTGGTACAGTACAGGATGCCACATTTTTCTCAATGACATTCCCCATCTTTCTCATTTCATTTCTTCATCGGGAAGATGTGCCAGACCTCGTAGAAGTAACAGTTCTTTATAGACACAAGTGGTGTTTCCAGCGGGAAATACGTGTTCTATGCCTCTGGGCGCAAGAATGGCCTTTCCCCCAGCATCCTGTATTGATGAATGTCACCTACACTGCATGCTCAAAAGCTTGAATTGTCTGAGGAGCTGCCACACCTGGGCAGTGAAACAAATGCAGGCTCCCATAAAGTAGGCTCTTACTTTTGCAAGCTCGACCCTAAACTTCAAGCATTATTCTCCATCAAAATATATTTGAAAATATTGTGCGTAGGAGCAGAGATATATCCCACTACCTGTCCCTGGGCTCTGGATCCCAAAGATGTATAGATTGGTCCACCCCTGTCCATTGTAAGTTCATAAAACTTATCATCGCTCTCCCGTACA
This sequence comes from Calotriton arnoldi, assembly GCA_963921515.1. Taxonomy (NCBI): domain Eukaryota; kingdom Metazoa; phylum Chordata; class Amphibia; order Caudata; family Salamandridae; genus Calotriton; species Calotriton arnoldi. The sequence goes on along the minus strand of CAWUFW010000877.1, from coordinate 638,953 downwards.
GCCTGCACAGCTAGCCGGTTGCCTGGGGTAGCAGGAGGAAAAGCAAATACTTTGTGCCCTCCCTCACACTTAACACACAAACAGGTTATTTAAAAAAATACAAGCAGAATATAGAATTTGGTATGCACCCAGGCTAGGCAGGAACCACTACTCTAGTCAGGGTAAGCTAGATACATGCTAAAAGATAACCTGTCCTCACCCTTTGGTAGCTTTGCATAGAGCATGCAGGCATTTTAAAGCGGCAATATGTAAAGTATTTGTGCAACACACACAGTAACACAATGAATGCACCAAAAAACAAGCATTGGAAATGCAATAGGTCTCGCCTTTGTTTAAGTTAAAGCAATTTGCTTTGCGAATGGTATTGTTTGCAGCTTTGTATGAATTAGTGTATGTTTGTGATATGTTGTGATTTTATGTTGTTAGAATTGTATTTGTTAGCTGTTTAGTAGTTTAAAGCATACTTTAGTAGGAGAGGTGCAGTGTTTAAGATTTGGGAAGGAGAATGATTAGAAGAGTAGCATGAGGGTGAATGAAGTATAGTGAGGAATAGAATACTATGATGCAGAAGAAAGGTGTGGTGGTAGAGTAAATAGGGAGAAGTAAGAAAGCGTGGAGGTGTTTAGTGTTGTTTTGAATGTTGTAAAGTGTGGACAGTAGTATAATGCATAATGAAGGATAGAGTAGTAGAAGAGCAGGTTTGAAGCAAGGTAAGATTTTTTTATTAGCATTAGGTATAAGGAAGTAGAGAAGTGCCGAAGAGTACTGTGAGGGAGATTCTAGGAGTTGTAGTAGGAGAAGAGTAGTGTGATGCAGAAGGACTGTTAACTGCATACATAATTATATGCATATATATTTGCATTGATATATATATATGCAGTAAAATATATTTTCATATTAATATATATGCATATATATATATGCATATCTATATCTAGGCATATATATAGATATATGCATATATATATATATATATATATGTATACATTTATAAAAATGCATGTACATATATATGCATCTATATATATGGGAAAATGTTTAAAAATGTATATATATGCATGAAATAATGCATCTATATATAAATGCATATATATATATATATGCATATATCTATGTATATGTGTGTATAAATTTATATGTAAACACATATATGCAGATGTATATATATGTTTACATGCATATACATGCATACATATTTATATAAATCAATATATATGCATATATATATCTGCATATATATATGTATATATATTATCTACTGGCGGTCGCCAGTAGATAGTTATAGTTAGGACCTATTTTCCATAGGAAATCCGCAACATTCTATTTGAAATAACTTTGGCGCCGGTTGACGAATCTTCGCGAAATTTTCAAAAGTCGTGGGGCGCTCCGGTCCGCTCCTATCCTGAAAGTCTCGGGGCGATTCGTCAAGTGGGGGCTGAGAAAAAAGGGTGGTCCCAAAACGTGTTTTCCCCATGCAATTTTCCATAGGAACCTTTCATCGCAGCTACAGCCCGAACTGCTGAACGGAATTTCACCAAATTTGGCAAAAAGGTAGCCCTTGGTTCAGAGTCGTGCCTTTTGCTTAAATGGTGTAAATCCGTTCAGTAGTTCCTGAGAAAATCAAAAGTAAAATCACATATATATCTATGGCCGCGTAGGGTCCGCGTACCCTCCCGATCATGAGCTGTATGCTAATTGGCTGTCAACACTCCAAACCAGGAAGTGTTGGCAGCCATCTTGTGCCTCGGTAGAACCAAGGCACAAGAAAAGACAAAAACAAGGGCGCAAAACGCAAAAAGGGGGCAGGGTACAAACACCCTGACCCCCTAGGCCTGCTCAGGGGGTCCTACAAGGACCCCCAGGGCCCCCCAATTTTTTTATTTTTTTTAAATCGGCAAAAAATGCGCTGGGTGCGCGGATCCAGCCGATTAAAAAAAAAAAAAAAAGAAAAAAAAAAACGAAGCGCGGGAGACCGCGGGGTGGGCCAAGTCCCGGGGGCATGCGGGGTTTATCAAATTTATGTATGGGGGGGCCTCTAAGGCCCCCCCAAGCCCCGGGCACTGCCACCACCTGGGGCTTTAAAAAAAAAATGGTGCGGGAGGGCTCTCGGCCCTCCCGCAGCCCCGGGGACCGCCACCCCCTGGGGCTTCTTTTTTTAATAAATAAACTAACCTGTGTGGGGGGCTCGAGGCCCCCACATGCCCCAGAGACCGCCACCTCCCGGGGCACTAAGATTTTTAATGTGGGGGTCCGTTTCGGACCCCGAGCCCCGGGGACCACCACCTCCCGGGGCTGTGCATTGGTTGGGAGGGGGCCGCGCGGCCCCCTCCTGGAGCCCTGATGGCCCTGGGGACCGCCACCCCCAGGGCCGGCTCCTGCAGTGTCCCAGGGTGCCTACCCCGGGACACTGTAGTTTGCTATGGCAGGGAGGGAGCCTCGCGGCTCCCGCCCTGCCATAGCAAACTGCTTTGGTTTTTGGAAGAGAGAGCAGGAAACCTGCTCTCTCTTCCAAAAACCAAAGACAATTGCATTTCCACACGGGGAGCTGCATCTTAGCAGCTCCCCATGTGGAAAAGCAATGCTGGCTCCCGAGGGACGCGGGGAGCCGGTGGGACCGTAGGGGTATTGGGGACCCCCCCACGGTCCCCATCGGAGAGGGCCAGCCCCGGGGGATGGGGCCCTGAAGGCGCTACGAGGCACGTTGGCGCAAGGGGGTCCAGGCTCATTTCAGTGAATTTTTTAAAACTGCTCTTAAATCTAGAAATGAATTGGGGGAAACTCTGTTTTTAATTGTTAATAAGTGGCACGTTGTTTTAAGACTGTGTTTTATGTAATTGAGCTGTGTTATAGCTCCTAGGGGAAGTTTTTCACCCTGCACTCGCACTTTGGCGGCCATTTTCGGGTCAGCGCTCTAGTCGCTGGACCCTGATCGGGCTACTTAACAGCCCGACGACGCGACCGCGCAGCAGGCCCTGAAGCCGCTACGAGGCACGTTGGCGCAAGGGGGTCCAGGCTCATTTCAGTGAATTTTTTAAAACTGCTCTTAAATCTAGAAATGAATTGGGGAAACTCTGTTTTTAATTGTTAATAAGTGGCACGTTGTTTTAAGACTGTGTTTTATGTAATTGAGCTGTGTATAGCTCCTAGGGAAGTTTTCACCCTGCACTCGCACTTTGGCGGCCATTTTCGGGTCAGCGCTCTAGTCGCTGGACCCTGACCGAGCTACTTAGCCCGACGACGCGACCGCGCAGCAGGCCCTGAAGCCGCTACGAGGCACGTTGGCGCAAGGGGGTCCAGGCTCATTTCAGTGAATTTTTTAAAACTGCTCTTAAATCTAGAAATGAATTGGGGGAAACTCTGTTTTTAATTGTTAATAAGTGGCACGTTGTTTTAAGACTGTGTTTTATGTAATTGAGCTGTGTTATAGCTCCTAGGGGAAGTTTTTCACCCTGCACTCGCACTTTGGCGGCCATTTTCGGGTCAGCGCTCTAGTCGCTGGACCCTGACCGGGCTACTTAACAGCCCGACGACGCGACCGCGCAGCAGGCCCTGAAGCCGCTACGAGGCATGTTGGCGCAAGGGGGTCCAGGCTCATTTCAGTGAATTTTTTAAAACTGCTCTTAAATCTAGAAATGAATTGGGGGAAACTCTGTTTTTAATTGTTAATAAGTGGCACGTTGTTTTAAGACTGTGTTTTATGTAATTGAGCTGTGTTATAGCTCCTAGGGGAAGTTTTTCACCCTGCACTCGCACTTTGGTGGCCATTTTCGTGTCAGCGCTCTAGTCGCTGGACCCTGACCGGGCTACTTAACAGCCCGATGACACGACCGCGCAGCGGACGCGCGCCGCTGGCGCGCCGAAGCAAACCCGTCTGCGCCCGTCCGCGCCCAGACGGGTCCAGGGGCCACACACCCTGCCTCACCTAAATTAGACAGGTATGTTTACAGTGCGGAGAATCTAAAAGAACTTATGCTTGCATCTAGACCTAAATGTGCCCATTCCATTAACCCAAATAACTTGGCTCCTAACTGTGAGCACTGCACTTTCAAACCTAGGCCACATTTGCCCATCCCCCCCTCTGTAGGTCCTCCTATTAAACAATTCAATCTTCTACTACTGAACTGTAGGTCCCTACCTAAACATGCCAACGAATTATCCATGTTGTTAATGGATAAAAGCCCTGATGTTCTATTTCTTACCGAGACCTGTACGAATGCAACCACTGATCCCGATATCGTCCAAACACTCCCTCCTGACTATACAGTGTCAAAACTGGATAGGACTTCCGGTAAAGGAGGAGGAATTGCTATTATTCATAAAAACTTCCTCATCTGCCGAACGTTCGGGAGCCCTTTGCCAGATTGCGAGAACCTCCAGTTCTCTATAGGATTTTCTCCCTCACTCTCATTCTCGGGGATCTTGATCTATCGCCCCCCTGGACCCTTGGGTCAATTTCATAAACAACTACCGGAAATAGTGGCAGGTCTAATAGGCATTACCTCAAATCTCACTCTACTTGGCGATTTTAACATTCACTTTGATGATGATACATCGACTATTGCAACAGAGCTTTCTTATGATCTTGCAGCTCTTCAATTATTTCAGAAGGTGTCTCAGGCCACACACACGAAAGGACACCTTCTTGACCCCATATTTTCCAACCTAGAGGAGTTACTCTGCCAGGAACCTATCCCTATTCCTTGGTCAGATCACTTTTTGATTCCCTTTTTCTGGTCCCCCTCTCAAGTTATATCACCTTCTCGGCAAACTCTAATAACGGCACGTAGGTGGCCGAAACTTTCTATAGAAACATGGACCTCTGTGTTAGAAAAGTCTAAGCCACCCCCTCACCCCGATCCCACATTAGCCAACGACCAATTCAATAAGTGGATTGAGGGGACGCTAGACCAGGTCCTCCCCAAAAGACTACCCAGATGCATATCGGATCTAATAGAATGCCCTGGTATACTCCCAAACTGCGAGAACTCAAGCAGACATGCAAAAAATGTGAGAGGACCTGGAGGAAGGAATTCTCCCCTAGTAGGAAAAGGGACTATAGGGAGGCTATCAAAGCCTATAAGATGGAAATTAAAAAGGCCCAGACCTGTTACTTCGAGGAGAAAATGTCACTTGCAGCAAACTCCCCTCGTGAAACATTTCGTATTGCGAAGAAACTCTTAAGTCCCGCCCCCTCCTGATACCTTCGAAGCAACAGATCAGCGTTGCAACGAGCTTGCTGAGTACTTTCACAACAAGATCCAATCAATATGTTGTGTTTTTACCCCAATCGACCACCACACGAGCCCCCAATCTAAAGTTGTTAGCTCTCAGAGCCTGGAACCATTACTGGAAGCCTTTCCCCCAATGAATGAGGAGACTTTCCAGATAACCTCGGCACTCGTGAAAAGCGGGTCACCCAGTGACCCTGCTCCACTTAAAATTTTGAAATTAGTGGTTAAATCTGTGGGCCTTCCTATCTTAGACCTGATTAACTCTTCACTTGCTGCCGGTATGGTCCCACTACCATGGAAAAAAGCTATGGTGAAACCTTTATTGAAAAAACCTAGCCTCGACCCTGATTGTCTGGCCAATTACCGGCCTATTTTCCTGCTTCCAGGGGTCAGTAAAATTGCTGAGAAGCATGTCAACTCAGTACTATCCAGACACCTGGAGGTTTCGAATCTTTTACATCCCTCGCAAACAGGCTTCCGCCCAGGCCAAGGAACCGAAACAGCCCTACTAGCAGTCATCGAGGAATCTAGGAAAATTCTCGATGCAGGAGGCTCCTTGGCTGTGGTCCTTTTGGACCTAAGCGCAGCCTTTGATACGGTTAGTCACCGTATTCTGGTTGAACGACTCAGTAGCCTGGGTGTGTCAGGAATTGCTCTGACCTGGCTACAGTCGTTCCTGGAGGACAGAACTTTTCAAGTTTTCGAGGGGGAGCCAGTTCAGACCCTTGGCCTTTACACTGTGGGGTTCCTCAGGGGTCATCTTTGAGCCCCACTTTGTTTAACGCTTATATGGCCCCTCTTGCTAACATCGTCTCTCCCTTCGGGGTCCATATTATCACATATGCAGACGATACTCAATTGGTGGTTGCATTGAACCATGCTGATAGGGCTTCTACTCGTCTCTGCCCCTGCCTTGAAGAGGTAATAAAATGGATGAAACATTCTCACCTCAAACTGAATGGGGAAAAGACTGAAATAATGCTTCTTGGCAACCCCTCCCTTTTCAAAGCAGACACCATGTGGCCAGCATGTATGGGCCCGCCACCACTCCCTAAGCCAGAGATAAAGAGCTTAGGTGTCTGGCTGGACTCAGACCTTAGTTTTAAAACCCAAGCCAGAAAGGTGATGGCTTCCTGCTTTGGTATGCTAAGAACTCTTCGTAAAGTGCTTCCGTTACTACCATTGCAATCTAGAAAAATCATGGTCCAGGCGCTAATTCTATCACGCCTGGACTACGGAAACGCCCTCTATTTGGGCGCCCCATGCTCAGTCCTGGCTAAACTCCAGACCGTGCAGAATTGTGCGGCAAGGATTCTCCTGGGAGTCCTGCGACATCATTCGGCTAAACCAGCTCTGAAGTCGCTCCATTGGCTTCCTGTTCGGGAGAGAGTTTCTTTCAAGGCCTTGTGTATAGCCCATAGGCTGATTAGAGGAAGAGGACCAGCCATTATAACCCCCCTGGTTCAGCCCTATCGAGCTAACAGGCGTCTGCGTTCAGATGAGCTTCACCTGGCCGTGGTTCCTAGAATCAAGAGGGCTAGAAGTGGGGGGCGGCTGTTTTCTCACAATGCCTCTAGGCTCTGGAATTCTCTCCCTCTTCAGTTACGTAAAGAATCTAACCACCTCGCCTTTCGTAAGGCTTTGAAAACCTGGCTCTTCCCAAAATAACCTGTAGGGACTTCATCTGCCTGCTTAGCGCTGGGATGCCTTCGGGTAGCCATGCGCTTTATAAGTATCACTTCATTATCATTCATTATCATTCATTCATTCATTACAAGTGGCCCACCTCCCCAAAATTTAATTTAAAAAGAAAAAACAAAAAAAAACAAAGGCCGGCCCCGGGGGATGGGGTCCCCGGGGCCATAAGTGGCCTGAGGAGGGGGGCAACGCAGCCCCCCTCCATAAGTTATTTAAAAAAAAAAAAAAAGAAGGCCATGCCCCGGGGCATGGGGTCCCTGGGGCTGATTAAGGCCTCGGGAGGGGGGCCACGCGGCCCCCTTCCAAATTAAAAAAAAAAATTAAAAAAAATTAGGGGGCAGGCCCTGGGGGATGGGGTCCCCAGAGCCAATAATTTAGAAAAAGAAGGGGGGCCACACAGCCCCCCTTCTTTAAAAAAAAAAAAAAAAAGACGGCATCGCGCCGGAGTCCACGCCCCTTCCTTGCAGCACTCTGCAAACGCGCCCCCTGGCGCGACCCCTTGAATACTGGGGGTCCCTGGGGGCCAACTAGCCCACCAGGAACCTCCAGTATGCGCCAGGGGGCTGCGTTGCAGAGAGGTGTACAGAGGCCACGCCCCTTTTTTCACCTCTCTGCAACGCAGCTCTGTGGCGCTTTCTGGAGGTACATGGTGGGCTAGTTGGACTCCAGGAACCCTCAGGATTCAAGGGGACTTAATCCCCCAACTTAAAACGCGCCACGGGGCGCGTTTGCACAGTGGTGAAGGGAGGGGGCGGGGCTTCAGGTGACATGTGTGCAAACAGGCCCCGTGGCGCGTTTTAAAGATGGGGAATTAAATCCCCTTCAATCCTGAGGGTCCCTGGGGGCCAACTAGCCCACCAGGTACGTCCAGAAAGCGCCACAGAGCTGCGTTGCAGAGAGGTGTAAAAAGGGGCGTGGCCTCTCAACACCTCTCTGCAACGCAGCTCCCTGGCGCATACTGGAGGTACAGGGTGGGCTAGTTGGACCCCAGGGACCCTCATGATTCAAGGGGACTTAATCCCCCAACTTAAAACGCGCCACGGGGCGCGTTTGCACAGTGGTGAAGGGAGGGGGCGGGGCTTGAGGTGACATGTGTGCAAACAGGCCCTGTGGTGCATTTTAAATTGGGGGATTAAGTCCCCTTCAATCCTGAGGGTCCCTGGAGTCCAACTAGCCCACCAGGTACCTTCAATAAGCACAACAGAGTTGCGTTGCAGAGAGGTGAAAAAAGGTGCGTGGCCTCGGAACGCCTCTCTGCAACTCAGCTCTGTGGTCTTAACTGTAGGTACCTGAGGGGCTAGTTGGGCCCCAGGGACACTCAGGATTCAAGGGGACTTAATCCCGCAACTTAAAACGCGCCACGGGGCGCGTTTGCACACATGTCACCTCAGGCAACCCCTCCCTTCACCACTGTGCAAACGCGCCCTGTAGCGCGTTTTAAGAGGTAGTTTTAATCCCCCTGCCCTATTATGTACTAGGGACTTACAGAGGAGGTCATGCTAATCACAGGGGTACCCCAACGCATAGTGTTCCCTAGTGTATGTAGGTGTTTTCACTGTATTCTAAGTCTGTTTTCGCATAGCACTGGCTCTGGTTAGTCAGAGTCAGTTACCACCAGTACACGTCGGAAAAAGTTGTGGGCACAGAATGATTTTGGAACAAGGCCTCTTTCTGCTCCTCTGTTGGTTCTTTCTGCACATCTTTTGCTTCTTCCTGCACTTTTCTTCGTCTTTGTGGAGTTCTGTTGCTTCTTTCTGCATTTCTTTTTCTTCTTTCTGTGCGTTGTTTCTTCTTTCTTCACGTCCTACCTCTGTAGGCATAGTTAGAAACTAGCATTTGAAAAACCTTTGAAATTCACTGGAAAAAACATAGGTTTCAGGCACGTTATAGTCAGAAATTAGCATTTAAAAAACCTTTGAAATTCACTGAAAAAACCATAGGTTTCAGGCACGTTATAGTTAGAAATTAGCATTTAAAAAACCTTACAAATTCACTGAAAAAACCATAGGTTTTAGGGACAGTTATAGTTAGTTGGACATTGCACTCGTACAAAACCCGTGAAATTCCCCCGTTATAGTTAGTTCAGCTAACTATAACTCGCGCCCCCGCAATGCACTGCTGATGACGTCACATATTACATCACTCATGACATGGTCAGTGACATCACTGATGACATCACTGATGACATCTCAAATGACATCACTGATGACATCACTGATGACATCATCCATGTGATAATTTCATGCATCTTCTCACACCCTAATATAAGTTTTGATACACCCACTCTAAATTACAGACTGCCATTGTCAAAACCATAGACACTCCAACACCAATAACTACATACCCACTCACTGATTCTTAGGTCTACACACACATCCACTCACTCACCTCTACAGTCACTCATACTTACGGTCACTCACTACAGGACTATCATATGCACTCATACACCTACATAGACACTCACACACCGCCACTCATCCATAGAGGTACTCACACACCTAGTCAGTCATGCAAATAATTAATCACACTGCCATTTACTCACCTATACAGTGATACACACACCAGCTCACTTACTCATACAAATACTAGCACATTCTTACGCTCTTATACAATCACTGATACAAGCACACTTGCATCCATACAGCCACTCTCACAATCACACACTCTCACTTATAGCCTTTTAAATACTCTAACACACATATATACCGCCTTTTACATATGTAGTTACTCACACATGTACCACTGAGATATACATTTACTCACTAACACACCGATACACACACTCACCCACCCAAGCAGTCCATCACAGATGCACTCTTCAAATCATGCACCCAGTGAATCACCCACTCACACATCTATTACAGAGTCACACACACCCCACCCACAGAAACACTCAGGCACCCATACAAATACTCAGACAACCAATCAATAACCCATATAGACACTCATGTAGCTATTCGCAAATCCATGCATCCACTTACACACCAACAGACAAATGGATACAGACATTCACACAGTTTAGTCAGTAACCCATGCATTCAGTAAGATACGTTTAATCACTCACTTGGAGAGTCAGTCACGCACCTACTCAATCATCCATTGAGACACTTATACACCCAGTCATTCTTCAATAAGCCTTTGCCTATATATATTAAACATATTTAAACTTTACAGAAACACACAGTCACTGCATGATGTCATCAGTGATGTCATTTGAGATGTCATCAGTGATGTCATCAGTGATGTCACTGACCATGTCATGAGTGATGTAATATGTGACGTCATCAGCAGTGCATTGCGGGCGCGAGTTATAGTTAGCTGAACTAACTATAACGGGGGAATTTCACGGGTTTTGTACGAGTGCAATGTCCAACTAACTATAACTGTCCCTAAAACCTATGGTTTTTTCAGTGAATATATATATATATATATTTATATGTATGCATATATATGTATAAATGTATATATGCATATATATAAATATTTATATATCAATCTGCATATATATATATCTACAGCCCATTGGCTCGGTTCTCCCTGATGATTTTTTTGGGGCTCGCCCACCTCGTGCGACAGTAAAGCGGTGTGGTAGAGTTCACAGGGCGGGAGTAAAGCACCACTGAAGATGCGATGGGGTGGATACTTCCTCGGAACCGGAGGCAGCTGCAAAGATACAGCGTGAGCAAGTCCTCTGCCCAGAGGCTGGCAGAGGAGACGCAGCAGAGGAATTCAAGTTACAACATACTATGAGAGTTTGCCTAAAACACAAAAATAAGACAGTTGGAAAGTAAAAATGCAAATAGCATGATCGAAAGAAATATCTGTACTGGAGAAACTACTCACACATGGTGCAGACAGCTTGACACCTCGGGGAATGCACCACTGCAAGTTCGTAAGTGTGGGATCCCAAGTGCTCTTATTAAGCGCCATGAAACAACCCTGGGCACAACTAGGCGCTATAAATTCCTTACCCATGTGCACCTCACCCGCACACAACATTACCTGGCTCCAGCATGCACGTCACCGAGCAGCCTGACGAGGAGTAGGAGCAAGTCCTCACTTTGGCGTCCCGCTCATGCGCTTCGAAGTCCGGGTTGGCACACCAGCTCCTCTCCACGGTCAGCGGGAGCAGCGGCTCGGTCTCCATTGCGGATGGGAACCGACTGAGCCAAGTAGTTCTGTACCTCTAACCCCCTGGAGTCCCACACCATAGACATAGAGAGTGTGAGCCGTACACATGCTGAGCCGCAGGAAGGAGAGGCCGCTGCTGACAGAGACGGAGCATTTTTAAAAGTTATAGCGCGACCCCCATAAAGCAGGCGCGCATTTAAATGCGAGACACATACAAACGGCCGCATTGCCCGGCTGCGCTTTAAAAGTGAAAGTGGGCATGCGCGCTCAATGGAAGTGATTTCCAATCACGAGCCAGCGTATGCCATAAACCGAACCCTCCCACGTCACGCCAAACAAAGATGGCATGGGCCGTCCTAAAAGTGGACAGGGCGGTAACAAAAAAGCACGATTTCCAATCACGCGCCAGCGTTTAACATAAACGATGACGCGAGCCAATGGAAAAAAGGGGCGGGGCTTCAAGTCCCCTTCTGAAATTGTATCGATTGCAAGAAGCCCTCGCAAAGTGAGCAGCGCATGTGCGCTGCAATGCCAGGCGAGACCTAAAAACGACTCCACACAGGTTTATAAAAATAGATTTTTAGATTATAAACAACATAAGACCAAAACAACAAAAATCCAATCTATAGAAGTTGAGATCTTGAATTTTAAAGGAATAAATGCAGTAAAGCGCCTAGAAGCAAGTAGTGCTGAAATGGCTACTTTAAGTCGTGCTGGACCAGGGCAAAGTCAAAGTTAGGGCCGCCTGCGATGGAGCGCAGGCTGGCTACAGGATCCACGCAGGCCCCGGTGAACAAAGTACCTTTCCTGGTCTTGAGCAACGAAATGTGTCAATCTTCTCCACGCAGTGAAGACAATGCGTCTGCTATTATTCACGCTATCAGGTCGATGCGTCGAAGTCAAGCCTCGCTGTTGGGATCTCGGATCGGTGCTGCGTCGACATTGAACTTCGCAGTCAGGACCTCAAATGGCCACTGCATTGTCTTCTGAACTTTAATCAGGTCCCTTGTTGTTGTGCCGTGCTGGGATGTCTCCGGATAGGCACTGCGTCGGCGTTGAAGAGCCCTGCATCTGTTCCAATTGGCGTAGTGGTGATGATGTGTCGATTTTTGTAGCAAAACAGTTGAGGAACCCACTTCTGAGGCCCAGAACCTGGAGAGGGCACCTCAGGCAAGGGTAGAACTCACCGAAGGCAGAGCCCAGCAGCACCAGCCGAATTGCAGGAAGGCTTTTGTGTCCCTGAGATTTCAGGGAACAGGAGGCAAACCAGCACGCCCTTGGAGATGACATAGAGGAAAGGCAGAGACCATCTCTCCTTCAGCAGAGTCAGGGAGCAGCAGACAGCAGAGTAATAAGCAGAGAAGTAGTCCTTCCAGAAAAGCAGTCCATTTTAGTCCTTTAAGCAGCACAGCAGTCCTTCTGGCAGAGGTTCAGTTCAAGATCCAGAAATGTCTGATTTTAGGGGGGTCAGAGACCCAGTACTTAAAATCAAAAGTGCCTTTGATGTAGGGGGTGATTTCAAAGCTGCTCTCTGAAGTGTACAAGGATCTCTTTCCACCCAGTCCTGTCTGCCAGGCCATCTGTGGGGGGTAAATCAGTGCTTGGGGTGTGGATAGGACACTACCTATTGAAATGTAAGTGTCAGCCCCTCCCATTTGTCCCTGCCTAGGAAGACCCATCAGAATGCTCAGTGCTCAGGATGCAGATGAGCCTCACCTTACTGTGCTTGTGGCCGTCAAGAGGGAATGAACAAAGTGTAGCTGTCACCCTCCCCTGAAGTTGTATTGGAGACAGGCTGTCAGGCACATAGAGCAGTAAGTGCAGAGAAATGTCCACTTTCTAAAAGTGGCATTTCTAAAACAGTAATGTTAAATCCAACTTCACCGGTAAGGAAGATTTATTACCATTCCAAAGATATGAAACATGAAAAAGCTACTCCTCTCTGATCAGGATTTACAGCTTAAAGTGTATTAAGGAATTCCCAATGCTAGTCTATGAGAGGGGTAGACCTCACAGTAGTGGAAAAGAGAAAAAGCTGTTTATCACTACCCGGACATGCAAAACATAAAAGTCCATGTCTTACCTTTTACTTATATAGCACCCTGCCCTTAGGGGTACTTAGGGCCTACTTTAAGGTTGACTTATATCTAATAAAAGGGGAGTTTAAGGCTTGGCAAGTAGTTGTAAATGCCAAGTCAAAGTGGCAGTTATCTGCAGACACAGGCACTGCAATGGCAGGTCTGAGACAGGTTTGAAAGGCTACTTATGTGGGTGGCACAGTCAGTGCTCCAGGCCCACTAGTAGCATTTGACTTACAGGTCCTGGGTATTTGTTATACCACTTTACAAGGGAAAACTAGTAAATCAAGTATGCCATTCAGGTATACACCAATGTCACCATGTTTAGGGGAGAAGCGCATGCATTTTAGCAGTGGATAGCAGTGGTAAAGTACTCAAACTCCTAAGACCAACAAAAAGAATCAGCGAAACAGGAGGTAGAGGGCAAAAAAGCAGGAGAAAGACAACCCTAAGGATGACAGGTCTAACATTTGTCCCCTCCAGCTGAAAGTGGGGAGATCTACCCAACCTCTAGGGAGTTCTCATCACTAAGGCAGAAAAACCTACATACACCATCAGCATTGGTGTGGTCTACCCCAGGTCTGTTTTCCACTCTGAAGTCCATACCCTGTAGGGAAATGGACCACCTCAACAGTTTTGGATTCTCACCCCTCATTTGCATGAGCTACCTGAGGGGCCTGTGGTCAGTCTGAATCTGGGAGTGAGTGCCAAAGATGTATGGTCTCAACTTTTTCATTGCAGTAGACCAGCAAAAGCTTCTCTTAGTAGCACTCCACCTCTCTTCCCTGGGATACACCTCCTAGAGATAAAGGCTACAGGCTGGTCTAGGCCCTCCTCATTAAGTTGGGATAGTACTGCTCCAATGCCATGCTCTGAGACATCAGTCTGAACAATAAACTCCTGGGAGAAATCAGGGGCCTTGTGCACAGGAGCTCTGCACAGGCTTGCTTTAGGGAGTCAAAATGCAGTTTGGCATGCCTCTGTCCAAATCACATTTCTGGGCTGCTTCTTGGAAGTCAGCTCAGTCAAGGGGGCAACAAGGTGCCATAACCCTTGAAAAACCTCCTATTGTACCCAGTGAGGCCCAGGAATGCTCTGACCTCAGTCTGAGTTTTGGGGGGTAGCCAGGACATGATGGTTTCTATCTTGGCCTGAAGGGGTTGCACCTTCTCCCTGCCCACCAGGTGTCCCATGTACAATGTCCTTTGCATCATGGTACACGCAGTGCACAATTTGCACTCCCCTCAGTGTTGACTGTAGTGTCAACACTACAGTCAACACTGAGGGGAGTGCAAATTGTACCATGATGCAAAGGAGCAAACTTTTCTGGGATATAATGTAGTGTCTGGCCACACCCTTTTTCCTGCCTAAACTGATTTTTTCATGACCTCCTCTACCATTTATCACACGTTCCTAATGTTCCCTTTTGTAAAAATTACATTCTGGCCCATTGATTACACTTCACCCGGCCCAAGCCAGAGAGTACGGCCTGTGTGCGGAGAGTATGGCCCAGGTGCGGAGATTCTGGCTCTACTGTAGACGTAAAGATATGACACATAAATGATCTCTGTGAATACCAAAAGTTGTAAGTTAGACTTTTGTCCCAGATTACCTTTGTGAATCGGCCCCCATATGTATACACCTAGCTTCCCCTACACCCACCTTACCAAAAACCCCTCGCCAACTCCCAACCGCCACCTTGCTGGTATCAATACGGCTTTTGGTCACATCAAAGACCAAATTTGTGGCCCCTGGGAAAATGTTTGTGAGTACCCATGCTATATGGTATGGCACAAACACAAGTCCTATCCTCATCACTGATCACCAGTGTCAGAAATGGGATCCCTGGTTGGCTGAGGTATGCATCCAGGCCAGGCAGGAACCATCACTCTAGTCAGGGTAAGCTAGGTACATGCTAAAAGATAACCTGTGCTCACCCTCTGGTGTCTTGGCACAGAGCAGTCAGGCTTATCTAAAGAGGCAATATGTAAAGTATTTGTGCAACACACTCACAGTAACACAATGAATACACCACAAAAAGACTACACAGGTTTATAAAAATAGATTATTATATTATAAACAAAAAAGACAAAAATTCAATGCATAGAAGTTGAGATATTGAATTTTAAAGGAATAAATGCAGTAAAGCCCTTAGAAGCAAGCAGTCCTATTAAGGTTACTTTAGGCCACGGTGGACCGGAGCAAAGTCAAAGTTGGGACCAACCACGATGGAGCGCAGACCGTCTACAGGACCTAAGAAGGCCCTGGTGAATGAAGTACCATTCCTGGTCGCAAGCAACAAAATGTGTTGATCTTTTCCACAGAGTGAAGACACTGCGCCGGTTCCTATTCACGCCATCGGGTCAATGCGTTGAAGTCGAGCCTCGCGGTCGGGACCTTGGATCGGCGCTGCGTTGACATTGAACCTTGCAGTCGGGATCTCGGATTGGTGCTGCATTGTCCTACTTCACAGTCAGGTCCCCCATCATCGCCGAGCCGAGCAGGGCTTTCTCTGAATCGACACTGCATCAAAGGCAGTTCATCGGTTCCGATTAACGCAGTTACTCTCTTTTGCCCATGTGCAGCTCTTATTCCCCTGCTCAATGTTGGTTTCTCTCCATATTGTGTACTTCTCCCTGTTTCTTCCCTGTCTTCACCATCTCAGATTCTTTCCCCTGACCAACTTTAAAAAAAAAAAAAAAAACATTTTTGTTTATTTACCGATCCAACTCACTATGGTAAATCAAAATTTCAAAAAAACTCTGTGTCATTTTGCAAGCATGTGCATGTGTGGTGCAAGCACCTACAAAATGACATGGCCGACTGTGTTACAGACTTCTTTTCTTCTCTTTTTGCACAGCGTAGAGGATGCTATACAGCAAAAACCATTGGCAAATATGGCAGAGTACTAGGAGAGCCAGACTCATTATGGTCAGGTGTCTTCCTGGTATCAACCCCTGTTTTTAACTATACCAACTAGGGGCGGGAATAAAGTGATAGCTCACCAGTTAGGTATTTTAAAAAAAAGATTCCCTTCCACTCCACATCACTGCACCTCACATAGTCTATAAATAAGTGCTCCTACGTAGTTCGCAAGTCGTAGCACGCCTCAATCCGTAGAGGATTGAGAGGAACCCCAATGATGAAGCATGCCACCTAGGGGTAACCCTGGTGGGTGAGGGGTCTCTAGAAAAAGTCCTTTTTTCTAGTAAAAGTGATTGCAACAAACTTTCGTTGGATCCTATTTGTTTGCTCCCCCATGGGAAGGTTTTCTTCGATATATTCGATTTTTGGGTAACCATATACTGTAAGGAGGGTAAACCTAGCCTAGAACCTCTACCTCCCCCCCCCCCCTATTTTTTGGAAATATTTAGACAGCGCACAGCTGTGGGAGTTCCCTTCCCCTCTTCTATATTTTTATCTACACCACGCAACATAAACACCATGGCAGAAATTACGGGTCTCACTTTCTCAGAAGAGGAAGTGGAAAGAATTTTATCATCCATGACCCCATTTACCGAGACACCTAATACGGACACAAATGAAGCGGGCCAGTGCTGGGACGAGCTAGCAGAACTCAAGAGGAACCAGATCAAGACCATGATCCATAGGATCATGATGACTGAATATCTGAAAGTCAATGCAGCACCCCGTGGGTTGATTGTATGCAACGAGCCATTTATCTTCCAACAGGACAAGGCCTTCAAAATAGATTGGTCCCTAATCTCGTGGCATTGTACCCGAGATTGGTTGGCACGTATCATAAAAACAGCGGCGCGGCTCTCACAGGAAATGACGGATGAGATCCATACCATCAAGGTCTGCCTGAGATCATTCCAATCCATCACGGATCTAAAGAAGAGACTCGAGGAGCTGAACAAAACGATGCACGATTTTGAAGTGACGTTGAAAGACACGAAATATCAGAAGTTCAAGAAGGATTCAAAGAATTTCACGCATGAGAAAGTCTACCCTTACACTCGAGAAGACTACAACCTGACAGGCAGGAACCCTGGTTACAACACTGACACAGATGGATCAGATACTGGCTCTGATAGTTCGGACGCTGGATACAACAGGATAGGTCCTTTCAAAAACGGGCGAAGCCAAGGGGGACGGGTGAGGAACCGAGGCGGACAGGGACATGGATGGCCCACCTTTCAAGGCCCCCCACCTTTCCCTGGTCCCCAATACTTTTATGGACCACGGCAATTTCAACTACTGCCATACACATACTGGAACTCGGTTCAACAACCCGATTACCCAACACCATCGACTCCTTTTTTAGGGAGAGACAAAGGGACACAAAGAGGAAGAACGAAAAGAGGACAACAAGTACAGTGGTCGAACCCATTGGAAGTCACGAGGATGACCACGAGGAGTATGGATCCCCCCAACAACCCCACAACCAGCAACCGTCCAGTCTAGTAGTCAACCTTACGGACAAAGATCTATCATTAAGTCAACTGAAAATACTGGAAAAAGGCCTAGGATTCATCCCAACACCCAACCTGTACAAATTCAAGCTAAGTTGTGAGGTGAACGAATTTATCCGCAAAATCAAATTACAGGTCTATTTTGCAAACAAACCAATGACCGACATCAGGGATGGTGACACACGACTGCGGCCGAAATCTAACTTCACCCCTTCTTCAGCCGCATTGCCAGTAGAACTCCTCGCCTTTGAGAAGGCGATTCTGAAGGAGATAGGAGAGATTGATCCAAGGACCATCAGAATCTACCATAACACCAGCAAAGAGGAACGTAAGCCATCCAACAACTGGCTAGTGACAACAGCATATTGGTGAAACCGGCAGACAAAGGGGGAGCTATTGTATAGCAGACTAATGAGGCATATCGCCAAGAGTGTATGCAACTACTTGGAGACGAGAGAAATTACCAAACAGAGACAACCCCACAGAACACCTACGGATAGGTATCACAAGCATGGTGGAGGAAGCCACGTTGCATGATTGGATCACCAAGAAAGAAGGGGATTTCCTGATCAACACCCAACCGGTAACCCCTTATTTCTACACGATACCCAAGATACACAAATCATTGGAGAACCCACCCGGACGACCGATTTTATCCGGCATAGGATCCATACTGGAACCAATTTCGAAATTCGCTGATGCATTCTTACGCCCTCTAATACAAGGAACTGACACGTATCTACAGGACACTAAGGCAGTGCTATGTCTTCTTAAGGACTTAACGTTCAACCCAGATAGCAGCATCCTCATAGGGTTGGACGTCGAAAGCCTATACACTATCCTACTGCACAAGGAGACCCTGGACATCATCGAAGAGGTCCTGAATGAAGACCACTGGGCATACCACATGCCAAGACATCTGGTATTTGAATGCTGTAAGTGGGCATTGACGGAGAATTTTTTCCGCTTCGAGGATACCCTGTTCCGTCAACAACACGGAACCAGCATGGGCAGTACTTTCGCCCCAAGTGTGGCCGGATTGTACGTGCACCACCTAGAGATGCATAAAATCCTCACCGAAACTAACCCCTTTCGCCAACACATTACCCTTTGGAAAAGGTACATCGATGATATTCTGCTAATGTGGGAAGGAAAGAGTCCGAAGCGGATGAGTTCATCACCTGGTTAAACCTTCAGGACACTTTTCTCAAATTCACCCATACCATGAGCAGATCTCAGTTGGTATTCTTGGACCTCAACATTTCTGCATGTAATGGATCCCTGATGACAACAACACACGAGAAACCCACCGCAAAGAACTGCCTACTATTGTACGATAGTTTCCACCCTAGGCATCTGAAGGAAAATCTCCCCTTTGGCCAGTTCCTCAGGCTAACGAGGAACTGTACCGAAATGAAAGACTTTAGAGTACAAGCCGAAAAATTAACAGACAAACTCCTCACAAGGAGTTACCCAGCAAGATTGGTATCAAAAGCAAAGAAAAGAGCAGCCAACAACCACAGGATGCCCTACTTGAGACACACCGGAATGAGAACACTGAAAGAGAAAGAAGGCCTATCTGCATCACAACCTTCAATATTGCCTCGGATCGTGTTACCAAAATTGTCAGGAAACCCTGGCGCATTCTGAACAGCGGACAGCTTAACATCCCTAAGACGATGTTCTGCCACAAGAGGGGGATGAATCTGAAAGACATTTTGGTTCATACATGCCCAAAATCAATAACAAATGGAGAAAGGAATCCATCTGTGCTAGGCACTCTGCCCACGGGTCATTACCCGTGAGGAAATTGTAGCGTATGCCACCTGACCACAGTTACCAAGAAAGTGTCCTTCAACAACGGGATGAACTGGGAATTACGAAAACTAACAAATTGCAACACGACATGAGTGGTATACATAATAACTTGCCCCTGTAACCTACATTATGTGGGTATGACTACAAGGAAAGTAAGCACCAGGATATGTGAACACCGTAGTAACATCAGGTGTCACCGCAATACTACAAAAATGTCCTCACATTTCATGGAACAGAAACATACACCAAACGATCTGAAATGGGTTGTCCTTTAACATCTTGGTTTAAGTAACAATTTGGAACACAGACTACTGGAAAAAGAGCAGCAATGGGTATATAAACTCCATACGGACACTGAGGGATTGAATGATAATATCCCTAAGGCAAATTTGTTGGTTAATCCAATGCTACTGTTTTTTGCGACGGAGCACTGACCCAGTCTTCCCTAGTATCCTAATCACAGTCTGTAAAGTCATGCTACCTGTGCAGGAATCAACAGGGTAGTGGAATACCTCAGTGTTTGGCCTTATGAACTAACCATACCTCTATTGGTTATAAATACTCCATTGAGGATTGCATGTTATACCCCTTCTAGTGACCCTCGAATCACGACCCTTCCTTTGCGAGGGTTTATAATACTTTTTCGCAGCTTAGACACTGAACTTTACCTAGCCCTAGAGCCTTTTAAATATACTTGTGGGCTATGCTTACTTTTACTGACTGATCACCTATGTAGCGATCTCCTCTTACATGGAACCCCTCAAACTATGCCAGGCTTTTTACACAGAGGGTTTTGCCTTATGTGTAATACATGTGCATAATCATTTCTCAGATAAGGTAAAAATCACATTTCCAGATGGGAATTCTCCCAATATGGCACCATGTTTTGCCTGTTAACAACTTCGTGTCCTTGTGACCAGTGCGCGGATGTTTGCCAAGTAGAGTACTGGACATCGTTAATTCGGCACTTTGGCGGCTATTTCTTTGCACACAGAGGATGCCTAGGATATGTTTATTGATCATATTGCACCACTCGCATACTTGTAAGTGTTGACAGGATCACCCTGTTTAAGTAACTATAATTTTTTAATTACGGAATTCACCTAACATGGCGCCGCCGTTTCTGACAGCAGCGGCTATTTTCAGGACCGGTGCGCGGTCGAGTAGCTGAGCAGAGTGACACAGCACTTCTCTGCTGGCTGCTTCAAATACGCGCCCGGCAGATGCACGCATTAATATGCGGTCTCCAGGAAAGCATATTCCTGGAAAGGCGTGCTTTGACGAAGTAAGTGGCAAAAGAGGGCTCGGTCGACTCCATTGAGAAAATGCTATCCTCTCGTTTTATTCGCAACTAGAAGCGGCTAATTAGAAATCTTGTCTCTTTTTTCCAGAGTTTGACTACAAGCCCCTGTACCCCTGGTATTGACCATGAGGCAATAGTATTGCATTAACAAGAGTATTGCATTAACAAGAGTACGTCTCAAGGGATTATTTTATGTTTCATGTTGTTTGTCACGTGGTGTCCTATCGCACAAGCTTTTTCACAGTTTTTCACCGTTTTGAGCGTGTGGCACATCCAACACACACCAGAAGAGCACCCAACATAGACGATAAGAGCAGCCACTATATACGGGTGTATTGATCCATGTAAGGAATGGCATGTTACAACAGATTTATGTGGCCTGCCAGCTTGTCTGACAGGTAATAGTTGTTTTTAATATCTTTTTGCTTTCTCCTTTACAGATACGGAATTTCTACAAAAACCGTATGTATTGTGTGTATACACACTAGGTGTGCACCTCACTGTGTCCTTAATATAGGACTGCTTAGGAGTGGTACACACGGGGCTGGACCCCGTGGAGTCCTGATGAAGAGCTTGTAGGGGACAGCTCGAAACATGTTGACGCAAGAGTACTAGGAGAGCCAGACTCATTATGGTCAGGTGTCTTCCTGGTATCAACCCCTGTTTTTAACCATACCAACTAGGGGCGGGAATAAAGTAATAGCTCACCAGTTAGGTATTTAAAAAAAAAATTCCCTTCCACTCCACATCACTGCATCTCACATAGTCTATAAATAAGTGCTCCTACGTAGTTCGCAAGTCGTAGCACGCCTCAATCCGTAGAGGATTGAGAGGAACCCCAATGATGAAGCATGCCACCTAGGGGTAACCCTGGTGGGTGAGGGGGTCTCTAGAAAAAAGTAATTTTTTCTAGTAAAGGGATTGCAACAAACTTTCGTTGGATCCTATTTGTTTGCTCCCCCATGGGAAGGTTTTCTTCGATATATTCGATTTTTATGTAACCATGTACTGTAAAGAGGGTAAACCTAGCCTAGAACCTCCCCCTCCCCCCCTATTTTTTGGAAGCCTTGAGATAATACATCTGCAGCAGCCTTGTGTTTCTAACGTGAGTGTTAATGGTCTTAATCTTACTGAACTTAATAATTAAATACGGTTTTTTCTTTTCACAGAATTAGACACATGCTTAATGCATTTGTCTGTAAAAAAAATACCATTAGGAGAATGCCAATAGTGCTGTGCACGTTAATTCTACCACGTAATTTCTCTCTCTTGCCTCAGACAATAGTCGGCCTCTTAACAACTACTAGACTTTTTTTTTTAAATGTGTGGAGCCCTTTATTTTTTGGAGAGGATGTCGGGATAGTGCCGTTTTTTAAAACGAGGGAAAGCCTCACTACGACAATACAACAACCAATAACCACCGTTTTCCTCGTCCTTCCGCTCTGCACGTTACCCATCCCAGGTTGCGAGCTAGATCAGAAAGAAGGATTTCAGCGAGGAATGGAATATTTGAGAGTGATTAAAATACATGGGAAGAATCTTACTGCAGGGTTTGAAAAAATGCGCACATATGCCTCCTATTTATAATGTATTTTCAGACCATTCTTTCAGGAAAACATACATATATTTTTAGAGACTGAAGCAAACCTCATCTGTCCATGAATTAATGTATACTGACCTCTGGTGGATCTACGCGTAATAACACTTTAGACGAATTGAAAAGAATGTTACAGTGACCCGACAGATTCTATAGGGTCGCTGTAGCATTGAAAGATACTTAAAGCTGGGCCCGGGGATGTATGCGGCCCTCCTGACCTTTACATGTGCCCCCCCCCCGTGCAACAGCATCACTGGGCTGCAATTTATTGGACTCAGCACTACCATTTAAAAATGTTAAATAAACAGCAAGCATGTATTTTAAGGAAATTGCTGTTAAAGAAAGGAAGTAACTAGGGTGTACTGCATCCCTTAACGTTAGGAACGCCTTCATTTTTACAGACAGCAAACGTGTAAAAATTTGATAGTCTCTTCAAAATTAATAAAATGAATTTCATAAACCTGCAGAACCGTTTCACCTTAGTAAATCAGATCACAGCAGTGCATTCAGAAGTATTTTTCCATGCTCCCCTGCCCACAACAATGCCATTAGTGATTAAATCCAAGCACAGGGGAAGGTTTTGTACAGCAAGCATCCTGAAATCTGACCTGCCTAGGTCTGAAGGCCGAGGGATATAGATCGCTGCAGACATTCTCATGTCGCAGGCAATATTCCTGAACCCATCGTTCTGATATATATTAGTACCTCCCACACGTTTCATACTACTACGATTCTACTCACCACAAGCACAGCAAGCAGACATGTTTTCTGTTCAACATGGAAAATCCATAGCACACAGAGACATCAGACAAATGTCAGCAGTACCAATGGATTCAGTGGCAGTGCCATTAGTGTCCGTTCACAAATTAGGGGATCAGTGGTGTAACAAAACGTGAGGGGGCCCCCTGAAAGATATGCTAAGGGGCCCCTCACATTCAAATCAGTAAGGGCTGAGGGGGGCCCCTCCAGTATGGGTAACCCTGGAGTCCCCCTGCACCGTGGGGGCATGTGTGGGTACCCCCCTGTCAGGGATGCCAGATAGACTAAAAGTGAAGAAAAGATATGCACAGCATAGCAGAAGCATTTGTCCAAGACATTGCTTAAACTTGTGCAACATAACCAAAGGATAGCAGCTCTAGTGCAGAGTGCATCATCACTGGGCTATGTAGACGTTCTGAACTAATTGTCATATTCTGCTCAGGCTGCAACATCTTTTTGAGCTGTTATGAAGGAGAAACGACCTTTACAATGCGGCCTTAAGCATGCGTGCTGTTTCCCTACAAGCTGAACAACGCTTGCCTTAACCATGCATATGCCTTAACTACGCATATGATTGTGTCATACAATCGTTATGAAGCAACTCCCAGTAGGTTTATTCCTAAAATTTTAGAAAATGTTCTTTTTTTGGGAGATTCTCAAAACCCCCCCACATTAGGCATGAAAATCAATGCATATTTATCACAACCACCATTTTATTTTTCTCCAAAAGTAAAAATAGATTTCTATGTGGAGAATGCTACGAAATATGATGGTGCCCCTTCACCCTCTGGAAACCTTTTTTCAAATACATTTTTTAACCTTTTCTGGGGTGGGGATGGACACACAAAATGTTCCTAAATATATTGCTTTTTGGCTGTTCCCAGCCCTCTAATCTTTCTCATTGTGCCCCATATCCTTAAACCTCCAGCGGAGACAAGCTGCCATACCTGTGAATTTCACTTAATAAAAAGTTCCTTCTGCGGGCTTAACATTCACAAACTGTGATTTTGTAAACCAGCATCTGCAAAACTTTACCTGCACATGGTCTTTCTTTTTTTCCCCACAAATCTAGGCATGCAAAAAATATGCAATTTATGCCCCCTATTTACCATGTCTAGATGTTGAAAAAATGCTGATTACCATAGTGATGCGAATATATATTCAATTGCTAAAAGGAAAGCGTGAGACTGGACGGCCTATTTAAACATCTGTCAATCGACTTTCTTTGTCCTGCAACGATATATCCAGTGGAGCAACCTTGTAAGGCTCTTCCTCTCACTCTTGCTTTACTGACCTTTTTAGGTCGAGCCTGGGCAGCGCATGCGCTGCTGCGTGGCATGCAGTATTGGAGTATGCACCTGAAGCCCCGCCCCTCTCTGCCCATATTTTTCATTGGCTTGTGTCATTGTCCTTCTTAAATAATGGCTTCTGATTCGTAAATAGGTATGTTAGTCCCTCCTTAGTACCGCTTTGTCTTCATTTGTAACCTCCCATAAGGACTGGCCCTTTTACTTTGGTTGTTACACGGCACATGTTATTTAGTCTGTAAACACTGTTTTCTTTAATGAATTTCTCTTACTGCAGGTACGACATGCGCTGCTTTAGCTGGTTTTGAAAGCAGCGGGCACGCCGTGCTTTAGCTTCAACAATGTGGCCTGCTGACCCCTCAATATTATTCCTCCTCTTACAGCACAGCGCCTGCTTTCATATTATCACCCATAACGTCCACACTACCATCGCACGCAGCTCTTCTTTCACTTGCCACCTGGACCTCCATTTCTTTTCAAACATAGGTGCTTGCGCACACAGGTCGGTCGTCGGAGCAGTATTCACCCCTCAGCACCGATAAATTATGGGTAGGTAATGCAAAATGAGCGCTGCATTCCCTTGAGGGCACAGATCAGCTCCCTGCCAAGCCTGTTTTTCCACAACTCTTTTTCTGCTGCTGTTCTCAGAGTCCACGGCAGGACGAAAGCTGAGCCTTCCTCGGGTTCCAGTATTCATGGAAGGGAGCGTGTCTTTCCGGCTCAGCTTTTAAAAACCAAGACATATAGAAAAGGCATTGTCATTTACAATGCCAATAGCTCAAACTCGCGTAAATGCGAGACCTATTGCTTTGCAAATGTTTGTTATGGTACCATTTGCTAGGACTGTGACTAAGCATTTCACAGTGATTTCAAGTTTGAGTTATGGAAATGCTATTGGTGTTCTGACTGCATATTGTTTGCAGTATTTACATGATTAGCTTCAAGTTTTGTGTTTTTTCTTTACTTGATGCCAGTAGGTAGTGCTCATTTAGCCTCAATTGTACTGCAGGTACCACTTTAGGGCCGATTACGATGCCGTTAGGAAGGGCTACGGATGGGATTTGGTATTGCCAAATTCGATTCGGAACCCTTGTTTCCTACCGAATCAGTCACCTTTCTGGACGACCGAGTACAATGCAAGTAAGCCGTCCGGGCTGTCCGAATCGGTTCCGAATGGGATTCAGGCAGACCAATGGAGACGGTTTCCGAACGAGCGAGTACAATAACCGAGACGAAACGGCTGAGAGAATCGGTCTTTGGGGGCCCGTAGCAGGCCCCCCTTCACCCACAGGCCTCCAGATGGTGCCTGTGGGTGAACCCAGGGGACCCCCTTTCCCAACCAAGCACAGTGTGCAGGCACCATGGGTTGCCCACCACAGAGTGCAGGGTGTTCCCCAACCACCCCCTTTTCCAATGGGAGCCTGAGTTCTCGCTCAGCCCACAGGCTCCCATTGAAGTCAATGGGAGACCGACCGAAACGAGTCTTTAAGCATCCGGACACATTGCAATCGGTCGGTAGGACTCCCAGAATACGAATAGTTCGGATAGCATTCCTAACCCGATTCTGTGGGAATGCTTTCCTAAGGACATCGTAATCGGCCCCTTAGTGTGTGTGTGTGGGGGGGGGCACACTAAGGCCTGTGACAGTCACTTAAGTGCATTTTTTCCTTAATACCAGCGACATTGGAAAACAAAGAGGTGTGAGTGTACACCTTGCTGACTAGTTTTACATGCGATCTCATTTTAGGTCTTCTTGTGTCATCACAGCTGTGTCCTTACCCCAAAACGGATGATTCATTGTCAAGTTACAAAGGCGTGCGAAGGGTCGGTGCTGACCACCTTGACACATCTGAGGTCCAGAAAACTGCTGATTGGGCAAGTTTCACAGGCATTTGTGCTGACCAACCAAAGCAAAATGGCATTTGCACCAACACATCAATGCAGGAAAAATACTTTAACTACTGAAACTGGCATTCTGCCCTGGTAAGCAAAAATTGGCACGTCACTAGAACACTGCATGTAATCCAGCTCATGATTAGCATCCTGCTCATAAGCAAAGACCTCACAGAGCTAGAGGTTTAGACTTTATTTGTGAATGGCTGCATGTGGTGAGATGGCATGACTAAAGGATTTAATTCTAGAAGATTCTGTGGCTGTGCGGGGTGCAGGAGGACATGGTGTATGTTTCAGGAAGCTGGAGTCAAAGACCCTAAATTTCGAATGCGCAGGTAAGTGGAGAACAGAATGTTAACATAGATTTACATTTAGGCTCCATTGCACACACATGTGATGCCCGTTATGTAATTGTAAAACAGTACATAGACAAGAAGTGAAAGTGTCTTTAATTTCTTTAAAACAAAACATATGCACTTTATGACCAGCATGATTCAGCAAATAATTTGTTTAAAGATAAGTATGAAAATGTGATAGCATGCAGTGTTTATAAACATGCTTATGCTTGGCTATTGAGCAAAATATAGTATCAAGGACATCTTATGACCAAAAGATAGTAAGCATTCCACATGTTCAGTAGTTCTTGCAGACGGCATGAGGAAAAGAAATAGCAGAGCAAGACAGTGCCCATCTCTACTTAGCAGAGCAAGACAGTGCCCATCTCTACTTAGCAGAGCAAGACAGTGCCCATCTCTACTTAGCAGAGCAAGACAGTGCCCATCTCTACTTAGCAGAGCAAGACAGTGCCCATCTCTACTTAGCAGAGCAAGACAGTGCCCATCTCTACTTAGCAGAGCAAGACAGTGCCCATCTCTACTTAGCAGAGCAAGACAGTGCCCATCTCTACTTAGCAGAGCAAGACAGTGCCCATCTCTACTTAGCAGAGCAAGACAGTGCCCATCTCTACTTAGCAGAGCAAGACAGTGCCCATCTCTACTTAGCAGAGCAAGACAGTGCCCATCTCTACTTAGCAGAGCAAGACAGTGCCCATCTCTACTTAGCAGAGCAAGACAGTGCCCATCTCTACTTAGCAGAGCAAGACAGTGCCCATCTCTACTTAGCAGAGCAAGACAGTGTCCATCTCTACTTAGCAGAGCAAGACAGTGTCCATCTCTACTGGAACCTTTCAGAAGCAGTGATAAAAGGGAAGGTGTGAGACACGCAACATAAATATATACAAAGAGGACAAGATCATTTTTTTTCAAGTAACTTTAGTAAAGTGAGTTATATTGAAAATGAAAGGTTTCGCTGCACACAGTTTAATAACTTAGATCATGCTAACTTTGTGCTATGCAGAGATGTGGCTTGTCAGAAGCAGAGGTAAGTGTACATGGCATAGGAGCAGGCTTTGTAGGTCTAAATATAATGGGTCATTGTTTGGCTAGCAGTCTGTTGATTTCACCTTGTACGTTTTGTTTGTTTTTAATATAGTTTCCTCAGGGGCGTAGCTTGGTCAGTAAGAACCGAGGAGGAGTGGGGGAGGGGGAGGGAGAGGTGGTGAGCTTCAGATTTTTCAACAATCAGGTTGGCATATAATGTTTAAATACATTATAGGACAAGCAGGGTGCGTGAGAGGAGCCTAAGGAGTACT
Organism: Calotriton arnoldi; assembly: GCA_963921515.1. Taxonomy (NCBI): domain Eukaryota; kingdom Metazoa; phylum Chordata; class Amphibia; order Caudata; family Salamandridae; genus Calotriton; species Calotriton arnoldi. Next base: position 611,051 of record CAWUFW010000877.1, on the reverse strand, counting down.
AAGAGAGAAAACAATATTTTGTAAAATATTCATTATACTGAGGACTTTCAAAACAGAGAGGGCGAGAATGGGTGTGCATTTTCGTCTGTGTATGTAAACATTCCTGTGGAAATCCTATTGACATCTCTCAATACCCGACTCAAAGCACCTGTACCCAACTATTTATCAGAAAATAAATTTATTAGGGGGGTGTAACACCCCAAACACCCCCCTGAAGCTACACCCCAAAAGGGGCATGGTTGCCTCTAGGAGCTTGTGCTGCTGTTCTCGGGCAAGTTACTGTTGGGAGTGTAGTTTTGGAGATCAGAACATGGTGTTTTTTAGAAGAGCTAATTGTGGACATTGGAGTCCAATACAAAATATGTGATGAAAACAAAACAACAGCATAGCAAAGAAATTGCCTTCGCTAGTAAGTATTTGGCAGAACCGGATCCCTTTACCATGACGTTATGCTATTCTTAAAAATACTTCCTATAGGTTCTTCTTAATTTTACTTCAGGGACCACAAAGCTCCAGGTAGTTTTACGTGTGTAAGTTATGCTCCCGAAAGGCTGAGCTCACTACCTCTGGAGGGACTGCCCAAGTCAGTGGCAGGTTTATTCAAATACTAAATCCACACAATCCCATCTCTATCATCTGAGGGCGGATTCAAAGGTGTTTACTGAGATGAAGGTTTCAGTAGGATACAGGAGATATTGAATTACTTAGGGCTTGGCTGGGATCACTAATTTATTTCACAAAGGACAGTCAGCAGTTGGACAGGGGAACTGGATTCCACAACTGTTTGACTATGGTAGGTAGGCTTCAAGTCAGTGGCTTGAGAAAAGACCAACTCTTTCCAAATGATGAACTGTCGAGTGATCAGTGAGTGTACCAGGATTCTAGAAATAGAATTTATCTTGCTGGAGAGCCTACGTCATATTGTACAACATAAACACATTATCCTTATCCATTGTACGGTTGCTGGTTAAATTCGCTCAGACTCCCTCTCGTACCAGTGGTTTTTATCTTGTTATTGTCCCTTATTAGTGTCAATTAAAACTACAAATGACCTTCACTGTCAGACAGTGCATCATTTTCCACTTTCAGATCTATCTCTGTACTCCAAAGGCTCTGTTCTTACCTCTGTCTGCACCATGGACATCCTGTGTGACCGTAGCTCTCCCACAAGTCCTAATATATCTACAAATTCGTGATCACGAATGTGCTGCATTAAACGATCCAGTGCTATAAATGTTCCTGTCCGTCCAACTCCAGCACTGCAAAACACAAGAGCGTTGCATTACTCCATTCTGCATAAATCATACATATCAATTGTGATCCTTAATCTTCCATATAGTTTATGATCAATAATGTTTGAGCCGTATTATAATGGCCAGACACATTCACTATAAAACATAAATATTGCATTGTTACCAATTGTTTATCTACAAAGTCATATATGGGAAATCATAATCTTGACTTCTAAATAAACTTTCTGACTCCCAAACGGTTATACGGATATTTGAATTGAAATATAGGAAAATATGTGCTGTATAGCATGACACCTTAATCCGTATTACCTCTAGGTACAGCCAAGCAGGGAAAAGAAGCCCTGTTTTTAAATATAGTTTTTAATACCTGTGTTCAGCCTGTGTAGGTGTACTCCCAGTTTTTCTGTGGCAAAGAATATTAAAAGAGGTTTGAGAGCAAATTATTGTCCTCCTCGACCGCGGAGAAACTGTGGTCCTGATCCTCCTCGACCTCTCCGTGGCGGTTTAACACCATCCCCCACAACACCCTCATCAACAGACTCTACAACATAGGCATACAGCAAGATGCCCTCAAGTGGGTTGCCTCTTTCTTCACAGGAGGCACACAGAGCATCCAACTGCCTCCCTTCACTTCTGCACCCAAAGACATCATATGAGGCGTTCCACAAGGATCATCCCTCAGCCCCACCCTATTCAACATATTCAAGATATTTTGGGACCTCACCGCAGTCGGCACACAGATGACCCTGTGCCTGGCTGATTTTATTACACCATACTTGAGGACACATTTCTGAAATACAGAATTAATTTATATACCAGTTGCTTCACAGGATTATACCCTTATTACTGCTCCCCATGCTTTGAGATAGACTAAACACGAGGGGGCTAAACAAGTGTTGGCTGTCTTCTTTACACACGATGGTTCTGACCAAGGAACTTCGCAGAATTAAAATAAAATACATGCTGCCTTAATCCAGGATTAAGACTCCTTGAATATGTTAGAACTGCAAAACGACGGAATATATATCATTTCAGCTCTGCCCTTCATCTCCTCATGAAACTATGTACTAATGGGTTGGGGGTTTTCCCATTCTGAAGGGCATCTGAAAAGTCTAAATCTACCCATTGTTCAAGGATGGGCCCCTCTGGGATAGCTAGCCCTGCTCTTCCCTCATCAACGTAAGCACACCTACATGGTACAAGGATGGATGGAGCTGCCTGTCAGGTTTGAAACTTGCTAGAATCATTCTTAGACGTGGGAGTAAATCAAATGTGTCTCTTGTTGGAGGTACCACAAAAAGAGATAATTATTTTAGATTTTTTCGAAAGACATCAACAACACCTTTTCTTTTATTTGTGTGAATAGTAATATTTGTACAGCATCACTGAATGCCTTTATCTGTTTCAGGTTTACTTCCTCATGTCACGCTTTAGATCATTTAAAAACCCTGGCTTGTTTTTCCTATAGGTATAGTTATTATTTTCAAAGGGTGATTAAATTGTTGTAGGCCTTAGGTAGTGCATGTTTGTCGTCAAAGCATTTGATTTATTACATTTTTATTAGATAGAATGTTTGTGTTTACGTAACTCTATTCCCTATTTACTTTGACTAGAAGCCTTGTGATTGGTGTGCATACTGAGTGACCTGAGGAAGCCATTACCCCTTTTTAGTTTCCTCTCTCAAAGTCTGTTGCATTCTGCAGGTTTGCAGCTCCAACAGGATTCTTGGAGCCTGTCCACCCTGGCTTCGGATTCTAGATATGACACACGCAGAAGCCAAGGCCAAATTTATGGTGGTGCTAATGTTCAAATCAGAAACACAAACCAGGAATACAAAAATCATACAAAAATCTTAATAAATCAAATACCACCCATGGGATTGTCATCCAGCAAGATGACATCATAAACCAATCTCATCTGGAATGTATGCCACTCTCTTTTTCTTGTAAAAGTAAACTGCAGCTGTAACTAACTAAGGTACTTTATCACTGAGCTTCCGGTAAGGGGATCGGATCACTGGATGAGTTCAACACTTTCCTGGAAGTTAATCCCTCTGAAGCATGTCCAGTGTGATCAACCAACCGGTTCTAGCCAACCACGTACTATTCGACTGAACTCCTCGGATGTGTTTGCGCTGCTCAGCTCTTTACATTTTCATGATCATATCCTTAATTTGTCAACAGCAGGTGGGTAATTAAAAGGCAATGGTCCTTTTCTAACTATCACGTCTCAGTGAATACATTGTTGTATTTTATAACTGATCTGAGACTGGTTTAATATAATTTTAATTTCAGTTGTCTTTTCAACCGTATTGGCTTTATTACTGATTTCCCTTTCTACTGAGCTAAAATGCACTTGGTTTAACAAACCAACTTACTTACCTACTCCTCCTGGGGAATAGGTCATCAACCAGGACTCTCCAGCCATCTATGTCCTGGGTGTCAGACTTGGCATCTTTGGCATGGTTTCCTCTCACTTTTTGCCTCTATCTCCTGTATTTTTGATGCTGTGCTGGATTTCGTTTTGCTGGTTTAGATGCTTTGGGCACTTTGCCACTGCTGATCAGTGTCAAAGTGCAAGTGCTCCCTGTGTAAATTGTTATTATGATTGGTTCTCCCTGATTGGCATATTTGATTTACTGGTCAGTCCCTAGTAAAGTGTACTGAGTGTGCCGGGGCTAGTAAATCAAATACTACTAGTGGGCCCGCAGCACTGATTGTGCCACCCACATGAGTAGTTCTGAAACGGTAACTCAGACCTGCCACTGCAGTGTCTGTGGGCAGTTGTTAACTGCCATGTCGACTTGGGAAGTGCACCCACTTGCCAGGCCCCAGCCTTCCCTTTTCTTACATATCAGTCACCCCTAAGGTAGGCCCAATGTACCCCTGTGGGCAGGGTGCAGTGTATGTGAAAGGTGGGACATGCCCTGATGTGTGTGGCATGTCCTGATAGTGAATTACTGCCAATTTCGTTTTTTACTATTGCAAGGCTACCTGTTCCCATAGGATAGAATGGGGAGTTTGTTTATAACATCTTATAAACATAACTGCCCCTGGGAACAAAGTAGGAAAATAAAGTTTAGTATGCCTGAACTCAGAATGTTAAAATGCATCTTTTAGTGAGGGTGATTTTTACATTCTGTGTTTGAAAATACCACTTTTAGAAAGTAGTTATTTTCTTGTTTAGCCATCCAGTGTGCCTCTGCTAGGATGTGGATTGACTGTCTGGGTTTGGAGTGTCAGGGGCTGGGGAGCAGCAGTGGCTCCAGGGAGCCTGATGAGTCAGGGCTGGGCTGAATAGACCTGGGCTGCATTTAGAGTAGGAGGCGGAGATTTCCTTTCACCTGAATGGGCCTGGTCTGCTTTCCACAATGCTGTGTCCAGTTCCTGCCAGGAAGCTGCACCGAAGAGTACAGCGCTGGTTCTGACTGGGCACAGGGCTTCTCTGCACAAAGAGAACAAAGACATTTTGGGGTATATTAGACCTAAAACCCCTGAACTTTAGACTACGTCTGGATTCCCGAGGAACCTTTGGCAAGGAGTAGAGCTGGAGAAACTGAGGAGAAGTACTGCCCTTGCTGTGTGTCTGGGGTTGGCCTGCAGTTGCTGTTTCTGCCAAGGAAAGGAGAAGGACTTTGCTGTGTGCTGTGTCCCCTGCTTGAGGAAAGTCTCCAAGGGCTTGAGTAGAGTTTGCCTCTGTTTTGAAGTCCCAGGAACATAAAGACTTCACCCCCAGCTCCCCTGAACTTCCTTGCTGGGAGTTCTGACCTGCCAGGAGTGCCTGTGACTGTGTGGGGCCTCTGGAGGTTGTTTCTGCTGCTGGGAGCTGGAAAGCAACGCACCAATAAGAAAATCGACGCATCGCTCTTCTTGCGACAGTTTTTCCGACGCAACGTCGTGGTGCGAGAAGAATCTCCCCGCACCACTGCTGCTGAAACCGACACCGCGCCTGTCGCCGCTGCAAGAATTGACGCTTCGAGGGATCGCGGCTGAAGAAATCGCCGCAGCGCCGCGCGACACCGCCGCATTGTTCGCCGACGCATCCCGGATTTCCATGCATCATCCCTGTGCAGCAAGTTTTCCCCGACGCATTAACCCGCGGATCGGAGTCATCTCAGAATCGACACATCGCTTCCCCCTACAGACCGGACCCGACGCAGCGCTCCGCTGTGTCCAGCGGAACTGTCGCATCGCATCCACGATGGTCTCAGGAATCAACTCATCTCTTTGTTTTTCTACGCTTCTCATCGCTGCGGCTGTTTGGCTTGGTGAATTTTGTCGCAACGACGTGTACTTTGCAAAAAATCACGCATCCATAGTTTTCGATGGACTCAGTTGCTAAAACCTTTTGAAAGTCATTTTTCTTAATACCTGTATGTTGGATTTTTGTCTTTTCGTTCTTGTTAAGTTTAGATAAAGATACTTTGTTTTTCTAAACCGGTGTGGTGTCCATTTGTGGTGTAATCACTGTGTTACTGTGAGTGTTGGTACAAATACTTTACACTTTGCCTTTGGGATAAGCCTGTCTGCTTGTGCCAAGCTACCAAGGGGGTGAGCAGGGGTTACCTAGAGTGTGTATCTTACCCTGACTGGAAGCAAGGGTCCCTATTTGGACGAAGGTACCTACCTCTGCCAACTAGAGACCCCCATTTCTAACACTGGGTTTTTCATTCAATCTGACTCCACAAACCAAAGAGCCTGGAATTTAAAAGGAGGCCAACATGAGCAGTTTTGCATCCTAACCAAACTATGTTTGATCCTGTGGTCTGGTTTGGGGAGTCGTCCACTCTTGCATATCTCTGGTGGTCGGCAGGGGACAAGCTATTCCCAAGACCGATTTCATATTCCAATGACCATTATCTTCTTTAATAATTTATTTTGTGGCTGATTTAGAGTGTGATGGCGATAGTACATGGTTGCAACGGCGCTGGAGTACCTTCCCTGTGAAACTCACGGTGATATAAATCAGGTGGGCGGTGTTTTAGTATGTTGATGACACAGCCTACTCTGACATAATCCTCTGACGACCTGATGGAGTATGGGCCATTGGAGGTTAACATATAATGCTGTCCACCCTATTTAGAGTGGACAGTGATATGTGTGTTTTTTTGCTGTCCATCACCGCCAGGTAGAAGCTAGTGGTAAGGGACAGTAAAAATAAATCCAAATTATAATAATGACTCCCCCTTCCACCCCCCACACACTTATGTTATGTTATTTAACATTTATAACGCGCACAGATACTCGAGTGTCCCGGCGACCTTGAGAGATGGAAGGACCCGATTAAACAAACAGAAAAGTTTTCAGACTTTTCTTAAATTGAAAAGGGTCTTGAATGCTGCGAAGGGTAAAAGGCAACGCATTCCATGCTAACGCGGCCTTAACCGCAAGGGAGCCGCCCCCCGTCCTTTGCAACCGAAAACGAGGGACACGCGCCAGCAGTTGCGCTGAAGAGCGCAGTAATCTTGGGGGAGTGTAAAAGGAGAAACGTTTTTGAAGATAGGTTGGTCCGAGGCCATAAAGGGCACGATGAGCTAGTACTAATGATTTAAATTTGACTCGTTCAGTAACGGGCAGCCAATGAAGAGCACGAAGATGTTGTCTCACGCTACATCTGGTCGGGATGTTCAAGAGGAGCGTGGCTGCCGCGTTCTGAACCACTTGCAGTTTGTTGAGCAAATAGCCTGGAGAGCCAGCGTACAAGGCATTAGCGTAGTCTAAGCGCGATAGAATAAGGGCTCGGGTGACTGTTTCTTTAGCGGCCCTGGGAAGAAGGGGAAGGAATTTCCTCAGTGTTTTCAATATACCAAAGCAGGTCCCGACCAGTTTTTTAATCTGGGACGCGAAGGTAAGGTTCTCCTCGAACCAAGCCCCCAGATTCTTAACAGGTTGCCCTGCTGCAACTGGTAGAACAGAGTCTGACGGCCAAAGCGTGGCTCAAAACTGGGGGGGGGAATTGGCCGAAGAGTAGAATTTCAGATTTTTCCTCGTTACACTTAAGTTCTGCCGAGGCCATCCAATGAAAAACTTCAGTCAGGCAATTCTTAGCGGAAGAGGTAGAGCTCTCGTTTTTTTCCCAAGTGAACAGGAGCTGGGTGTCATCAGCCTAGGCAATTATTTTTGCCCCCAAATCCTCCGCCAATTGTACCAAAGAGGTGACATAAATATTAAAAAGTAGTGGACTCAGGGAAGAACCCTGGGGGACCCCTGTGTACACTCTCTGTGGTAAAGAGGAGGATGGGGGGAGCCAAACCTGCTGCGTCCGGTCCTCCAAGAAAGACTTAACCCAGCCCAAGGCTGAGCCAGATAAACCTATCTCGGCAAGTCGGGTGAGCAGCAATGAGTGGGGGACCGTATCGAATGCCGCCGAGAGGTCAAGCAAAACCAAGGCTGCCCTCCCGCCGGCATCCAAGGAGTCGCGGATGGCCTCTAAGACTTCCACCAGAGCTGATTCGGTACTATGAGAGGCCCTAAACCTTGATTGAGCTGGGTGTAGAAGGCCTAAGCTTTCGATAAACTCAGTCAGCTGTCTGGTAACCACTTTTTCGCACACCTAAGCCACACTGGGCAGAAGAGAGATAGGACGGTGGCTCACAGGGCACAGAGGGTCGAGTGATGGTTTCTTTAATAGAGGCAGAATCTTGGCCTGCTTCCAGGCTGTCAGGACGAGAGCTTCCTGGAGAGACATATTAATAAGTCTGTTAACTTCAGGGTTAACGGTGTCCGCTACTGCCGCCATAAGTCTGACCGCGCAGGGGTCTGAGGGGGAACCTGATTTCAGTCCTTTAAGAATTTTAAGTGAACTGGGCAAATCAATTGGGATAAAAGCAGCTAAAGATTGGGGAGGAGGAGATGATGTCAGTCCTACACCCAAAGGGGCCCCTGGAGCCCTATTATAGGATGTAAAAGATGCCTGTATCGCCAGAATTTTTTCCCTAAAAAATCTGGAGAGATCTTCACACCAGGAATTTGAAGAAGGAAGTGAGCTAGATAGCACTTTGGGCGACAGGAAGCTCTGGACGATTGAGAATATTTCTTTGGAATTATTCCTAGCTGAGTCAATCCTAGACGCGTAATACAGGCTTTTGGCTTGAATTATAGCCATATAATACGTTTTTTGTTTACTTCTCAGCGCAAGTTTAGTCCTTGGGCAATAATCCTTGCGCCAGTTCCTCTCCAATTTCTTACATTCCTGCTTTAACACCCTCAGGGCAGATGTAAACCATGGTTTGGAGGGAGAGTCCCTGGAATGCTTGTGCCGAGTGGCAGGGGATACGAGATCTATGGTATTAAAAATCCAGCGTGTGAAGGAAGCAAATTCACCTACAAGGTCACCCACAGGATTGGGTCTAGAGACCTCCAGGGGGGAAAACACCCATGGTGTGGGGGTTATTTAGAGTTCCCCATGTGGTTAATGGACCACTCTAGGTTTGGTGAGCAGAGGTCCCTTGGGATGGTGGGGACAAAGTCCTCCATCATCTAAACACAGTACCTGCCACCTGCCAAACTCTAAATCAGTTTGCGTTTTGGAAAGTAAGATGAATAGAGAATAGGATTTTCTAGGATCAGAGTGCTCCAGGTGTAGAGGAAATTGTTTGTGCTACGTTTATGCAGCTTTTTATGCCTGCCATCAGATATCTTTAGCTGTCACATGTCAATACAATCATACAGCATAGAGAGAAAGGCTTTGGGTTTGCATCCCCAAGACATTGGCTTGACAAGCTGTCTTTGATGTTATGATATCAGCCAATGCATTTTGCAGCTGCTTATATTTTTCACATGAAAAGTCTGTCTCTGAGATCACATATGGTTCCTGCAGACTCGCTGTTCTTGCTTTGCACAATGATGCACGTGCCACTGAACTAGTGGCATTATATTTTCATGCATCATCTTCTGGTGAGTGCGCATCATTAAAGTGAGTGTTTTCCTTGGACTCTCAAGATGGCTGTTGAGATCCTGCTGAGGCTAGAAACACCCCGACAATATTATGGTAGGCATTTTCAAACATGGCCTCTAAACGAAGGCCATAAACATTGTAATGCTGCTCTTTGTTCAGGAGTGGTGGTAAATCAGGGCTTTGAAGGCGTGGCACAACTGAGATACTGTCTCGACACAAGACTACACCCGCCTTGAGAAACTGCAGCACAGCTGCATGGTTGTCACTGCCCAACCAGCGCAGTGCTTTGCAGAGGTGCAAGATGCTGGCAGCAGCGGTTAACTGGAAATGTCGAGGGTTCTTCCATCTACGCACCCATTTTCAGCCATGCACTCAATCACTCATTCATTCTTATTTATCCACTGAACATATTTATTTAATACTCAATGCAGACAAACCTCACAGACTCACTCTCAGCCACTAATGGAGCTGATTTAAATATTGTAATACGTTATTCATTTTCAGCAAATACACGCTACAACGAATCGAAACAAATAAAGAACTGGTAATGTCATTAATTTGAGGAGCCCTTTCCTTTGATTTTCCGAGATTTACATGGACCGAAGTTCTTTCCATCACATGGGGCCTGTGTAGCCAATTGTGTCCTTCCTTAATCGGTATCACGCATACATCCCATCTATTCATTTGCAGATATGCTACATGCTCTCGATCTGTCATTTTCTCGTATTTCTCTGATCTCCTCCTATCATCAAACACAAGCACTTTACACGTATACCCTATTATTATTATTCGAAACGTACTCTACAGTGCGTCAAGTTTAAGGCACTTTGAAAGTTAAATGAGAAAAATTATTATGACCTCGGGAAGTTACTCCAACTGTTTCATATCAGTGACTCCGATTCCCGAACTTTATAATTTAAATATGCCTTTCAGTTTCACTATAATTGACTCAAATCAGTTTTTCACTGAATATGTGACTGTACACGCCAAAGTGTGACTGCTGGTGGGAGATTTTCGTAACGTGATTACAGCCCTGAAGAAATCCTTTGCCAAGTCCTGAAATGCTGTACAAATTGATGATTCACAGAACACAGGATATGAGGAAGACAAAGAGCAGCTCAGTGGCAACACACCAACAAACTGCGCTCTGGAAGGAGGGTATGGAAAGTGCAGCCAACACAAGTCAGTGGGAAAAAAGGGAAAGCTTTGTTTTCTTGCACAAAGGCGATAGACTAAGAATAAATAAAGGAAAGGTGAAAAAACATGATGTTAAGACTGACGTCTTTACGTTTTAAGGTAAGCTGATAACAGCTTGAGGCCACAGTGGCATTATGGTGCGACAGTTAAACAATAGAGGATTTATTTTTTGCAGTCTTGCCATAGACAGTTACAGCTGTCTGACTAAGCCAGCATTGTACACAATACTGTTGCTCATGATTCTATGCCTTCCTTTTCAATCTAAATTCGTTGCTTTTTATTAATAGTTTTCCTCCCCTTTCTGTGCATGTCCCTCCCCTGGATGGATTGTTCGCCCTAGTGTTTGACTGGCTAGTGTCTAGCCTTCCGCTGCTGATGTCATGGAACTAGCTTTTCTGTTTTTTTTTTTTAATGTCATTACTTGTTTAGCACTCCAAGGAAGTGCATGTCTTGGTTTGCAGAGCACACTCATGCTCTTTACTTGATCCCCCCAGGCTCAACCTATCTCACCACCCCTGCCCGTTCCCGATACGCCTCTGCGGCACACAAGGTGCTGAATGGTGGCATTGGTGATGTGCTGGATGATCTCTTTTCCCTGTCACTCCACCCTCAACCTTCCTCCCAATGCACCTCCATGGCATGCCCAGCACAGGATGGTGGCCTTGCTGATGCCACGGGTGTTGTCCCATTGCGCTTTCCATTACTGCCCCTCTCAATGGTGGTAGCCATGATTGGTTTAGCCAATGGCAGGGGATTTTAAATACCCCTGGCATTGGCAAACCCAATTGAGGGAACTTTCCCATGTTAAAAGTATGGAAAGCAATGTTTTCATAGCTTTCTATAGTTTCAACATGGTTGCTTGGGCGTTTGCAAAGCGTATCATGTTGCTTGTGCAACATTTGCAAAGCAAGACTGATTGCCTTTGCCAAAGATTGTTTAGGTCTCACTACTGACAGCGTTAGCTGTCTGAGAGACCTAATGTAATCAATACTATATGAAGTACACAGAAAGAGAGGACTTTGGCTGAGCCCCTGTTAGAAATGGGGGTCTCTAGTTGGCAGAGGTATGCCCCTTTGTCCAAGTAGGGACCCTTGCTTCTAGTCAGGGTTAGGGTATTACACACTTTAGATAACCCCTGCTCACCCCTTGGTAGCTTGGCACGAGCAGACAGGCTTATCCCAAAGGCAATGTGTAAAGTATTTGTAACCCAAACACACAGAAACACAGTGAAAACTCCACAAATGGACACCACACCAGTTTAGAAAAAAATAAAGTATCTTTATCTAAACCAAACAAGGCCAAAACGACAAAAATCCAACATACACAATCCAAAATATGACTTTTAAAGCTACTACAACAAAAATACAGTTCATAGAAACATATAGCTGTGACAGGCACAAATCCAAAGTACGTCACCGACCGCGAGGTGCACGGGCCGGCCATGGAGTCACATGGACCGCCAAGCAACAGTACCTTGGAAAATGAAGTCAAAAGACTGTGCATGGCATTGTAGAGGTGAGGCATCAATGGCCGAGGCGGAGCTGGCTCCTTTCTGTCACGGGGGAGGCGAGGAGTCGCGTCGGTGAGGAGGTGAGAAATTGTGTCCAGGACAGGGGAGGTGAGGCGTCGTCGACGATGAGGCATCTGCTCTTGGGTGGTGATACATCAACGAAGAGTTCATGAAGTCAACCTTGTTGGTTATCGGCTCTGCGATACCGTGATGCTGGCACTGATGGCGTCGGCGTGAGCGCTGGCATTGGGAAGTCCAATAACTGCAGGCGTCGAAGAGCATCGGAGCTGCGGTGCAGGCGTGCGGTGTCCCCGGCCTTGGTGCAGGTCGCTGACGGCTTTGGAGTTGTTCTTCTTGCTTTGCAGCACTAATCACAGAATTCTCAGTGGTCCAGGAACTGGAATTGGCACCCTTCTGAATACAGGAGTCCACAGAGGAGTCCAAGCACTGGTCAGTGGGTTGCAGGTGAAGTCTGTGTGTCCCTGAGACTACAGAACAGGAGGCCAGCACACACAAGCCCTTGAAGATTCTTCTCAAGCAGGTTCACATCAAATTTCTAGTCTTTGTCCTTTCTTTGGCAGAAGCAGCTACTGCAGGCCAACCCAGCAAAGCAACACAGCAAAGGGTCAGTACTCCTCCTTACAGCTCCCCAGCTCTTCTCCTTGGTAGAGGTTCATCTTGAATCCAGAAGTGATCTAATTCTCTGGGGTTTAAGGTCCAATACCTTTACCCCAGTTTCTCTTTGTTCTCTTTGTGGCAAGGGTCTCTGAGCCCAGTCCAACCCAGTTCTGTCCTCTCTGGCCCAGCTTCCCTACATGAGGTGGAGACAGCATTGTGCAAAGGAGACCTAGCCTATTCAGGTGCTAATGAAACCCCTCCCAATACTCTAAATGCACACCAGGTCTATTCAGCCCAGCTATGAGTCACACAGGAAAGGCAGGGCACACCTCAAACCCCCCTTGGGACTGTCTAGAGTGAATGCACATCCCCAGCTCCTGTCACTTCAAAACCAGACAGTGAATACACAAACAGGCAGAGGCACACAGGATGGTTAAACAAGAAAATGCCAACTTTCTAAAAGAGGCATTTTCTAACACACAATTTAAAAACAGGCATTTTCTAACACACAATTTAAAAACCACCTTCACTAAAAGGTGTGTTATTAAATTCTAAGTTCAGAACGCCTAAAGTCCAATTCTCTATCTTGTCCCAAATGAAAGTTACACTTCAAAAATGGTACAGTGCAGCTCCAATGATAGCCTATGGGACAGACCGCCTTTCAACAGTGAAAAACGAAATACACAGTATTTCACTATTGGGACATGTCACACAGACCAGTACATGTCCTACCTTTCCCATCCACTGCACCCTGCCCATGTGGGTACCTTGGGCCTACCTTAGGGGTGACTTACATGTAAGAAAAGGGAAGGTTTGGGCCTGGCACGTGGATGCACTTGCCAGATCAACATGGCAGTTTAAAACTGCATGCGCAGCCACTACATTGGTAGGTCTGAGACACATTTACAGGGCTACTCGTGGGTGGCACAACCAGTGCTGCAAGCCCATCATTTGATTTACAGGACCTGGCACACTTAGTTCACTTTACTAGGGACTTACCAGTAAATCAAATATGCCAATCTTTTATCATAATCACAATTTACACAGGAAGCACTTGCACTCTGACACTGATCAGCAGTGGCAACGTGCCCAAAGCATCATAGCCAGCAAAAACAAAATCCAGCATATAGTAAAAAATGCAGGAGGTAGAGGCAAAAAGTTAGGGGAAACCATGCCAAGGATGCCAAGTCTAACAGCCCCCTTCAGCCATTGGCTCTTATTTTATCTTCGCCATTGTTTGGATGGGCTGTCCTTAAAGCTAATGGCATTTTGTAAAGGGTTACATGTTCCATTACTATTCTTAGAAAGGTTTGGATGGTAGGGCTTCAAGTAGTCCAACACACCTCTCTAATTCCTCATTCTCACATTTCTGCCTTCCTCACAGCTCATCTCCCCTCAGCCGCTTGTTTGCAGGGTGGCAACAGCACGGAGCCACTGTGAAAAATTCAAAGTGAATGCTGAAAAGGACTTCATGAATGGAAAGATTGATGTGCCTTTTGCCAACACAATATGGCCTCTCACCAAATACTGTGAAAGAATGTTCAGATGAACAATCAGCATAGGAGCTAGCACGTTTTGTGTTGCTCTCCAACCCCCTTCACCTTCAGGACTCTGTTCATAGAGCAGGGCTCCCTTATCCATCTGCTTCCTCCAGCAGACCCTCTGCAGCTCTTGCTGTTTGCTGGTAGACAGTAGGAGCTGCTTGGATATTGAATGCTAAAATTGATTAGCGGGACTGGACTATGTGCAGCTCTCTCTCTTCAATGTGTAAGTCTCCAATTAAGCTGTTTAGTTCCCCACACACCACAAGTATCGGATGACCTCTCCCTCCAAGTCTGAGCGAGTGTGAGGCAGGCACGCCCTGGTAAGGCACACACGCCCTGGTAAGGCACACTGCTGTGCATGTGCAACATTGTCTCTAATGGGACTTATCTTTGAACAGACCTTTACTACTACAGGAGAGATACTGCAGGAGTATAGCCAATCATGCCAGTAGAATGCAGCCTGTCTATGTGATCCACAATTCAGTCCAGACAGACCCCACACCTAGCACATGTGTGCCATGTCTACTCTGTCCCATCTCTCATTTTAGAACCCACCTTTAATATGTCGGTCTGTCTTCAACCATGTTTACTAGAAAAGACACTACCAGCTCGTAACTGTATTACCACATTGGAGGATCAGCGGTGATGGTGGTGAGGGAGCATGAGCCTTGTAGATGAATCACTGTGTACATTTTTACTTCATTTGGCTGCAGACATTCCTTGTGAATTGGCTGTGCACCTGCTGCCTGCACAGTACACGCTAAAACTTTCAGCAGGGCCTCAGGGAAGATGTCAAAATGCAATTCAAATTTCTAAGACAGCTTAATGTTACATGGTTCCTGTTGGACCTGGCCCTCTCTGGAGGGTCACCCCCAAACGTTTTGCCTTCACCCCTCCTGTTTCTGAACCCATTTTTGTTGGCTTTAAGGACTTTACCACTGTGAACATGGAAGGAGAAAAATGCCAATAATGACAGTTTTTGTGCAGGAAGGTGCGCCTTCCTGCACAAACACAATCATCTCTGCAATCCAGGCACCCTTGCACCAAAGGGTGACTGCGATGGTGCACGGCTGCTGTTTGTGCGCCGGCGCAGGGAAGAGCACAGGAGTGTGCTGTATTCTTGTAAATAAGGCACCTCCCTGTTTTTGAAATGACGCAGCTTGGAGCAGCAAAATTGCTTCCAGCGCCACGCCATTTAATTGTAAATATGCCCCTAAGTATTTACAAAGTTGTTCACAACACCTGTTAAGGCTCCTAGCCCTTGGGGTAGTATTAATGTTTTTGTTTTTCTTAAACAGATTAAAATCTGGCTGGTTTAATTTACAAAGATTAACAACTGGAAAAAATATGTAGCTAGAGCTAGATGCTTATAAGAAACAGCCACATGTAGTGCCCATTAAATCCAATAATAAAACTTTGCAAATAAAGAAGCTTCAAACACAACAACTGCCTATGTAGTAGAACAATAGGAAATAATTCGTTTCTCGTTCATACTGGGCAGATGTTTGATACATTTTGGAAAAGTTAGGCATGAAATTAAAACTAAATATTAACTGGCAATTCTCACCTGCAGTGCACAGTTATTGGCCCTTTAATCTTTGTTGCCTGCTGTCTGATCATGTGCACAAACTGCAAGATGCTTTCTGCAGCATTCGTTGTAGGGACACCATGGTCAGGCCAAGCCAAGTAGTTAAAATGCATAACGTCCTGCACTTCACCCATCTATGAGAAAAGACAATGCAATGGTGAAAAGAGCCAAACATCATTAGTAGTGCATAGTTTTCTAGAACCCTTGATTTGTTTTTATTAATTGGTTCGTGTGTAGGTGTGGGGCTGGTTCACAGGACCTCTTATAAGCGCAGGAAGTAGTGCTACAGGAGTAATCTTTCCCATACTCTTACATACCTTTGTGAACTGGCCCATGGTGTCCAACTCGCTATTAGTAAATGTGGAAAGAGGGTACCATTGTTTCTATTCTGTAGTAACTGTGTAGGAATATTACACCCATATTTCCATTTTAGTATCAGTTTAGGTGTTGAGGGGCTGTTTCACAGAGGCATGTAGGAGTATGTAAAAGAGTACTACAAGGGTACTTCTTTACATACTCCAAAATGCCTTTGTGGACAGACCTCTGTGTCTGAGTTTTTAGACCAGTATCAACAATATGGACATAATAGGCATGTATGTAGCTGGGAGCCATCCCTGGAAGCCTCTTTTGCTATTGACAGTTAAGGTGGATAACTCAAGGTTCCTAGCAGGACCATGACACCCAAACATCATAGGCATGGATTACATACCTGCCAACTTGAAGAACAATTTCACTGTGTAAATAGGGCCTTGACAGGGCGGGGCCTCCTACCAAGAAGTACCTATGAGGCACTCTTGAACCCCTCCTGCTCCCAAGTACCTCTCCCCCCCCCCGCTCCCAAGTACCTCTCCCACCCCCACCCCCCCAAAAAAAGAAGCTTGCTGAGGCTGGTGCCAATGCCCTGGGGTGTTTTCACACCCCTTAATGGACGTCGGCCGTTAAAAGCCTCGGAAAACGTGCCGGAAAACCACTATTTAAACGGTTTTCATCTCGTTTTACCTGCCACCCTGTGATGTAGGCTCCTCACTGGGAGACCGTGTGATGGGAACCGATATCATATGTCACACGGTGGCACCCTGTGAGTTGGCAGTCTTGGGACTAATCGAGGACCCCAGAGCCAATTTATGATACTTGACAAGAGTCCAAACGTCCTGGAAAGCAAAATCACAGTCTTCAGTCTAAAAGGACCACAGTCCTGAAGTGGAATGAATGTGAAGTACAGATTTTTTGGGTGAGATTAAAAACCAGCAGCGTAGGCAGTCAAGCATATCAAGTAACTAAGCGTGAACTAGGTACAAAGAGAGACTGCATGCACCAGTTGTAACCTCCATACTTTGCCTGCAAAATGATCAGAAAAAAGTTGGAAGATTAATGACAAAGTTCATGAAAAGTATAGGTCCGTACTAGACAAAAGTGAAGGACCGAGGTAAAACTCTCCACGCGCGAATCGTTCGTTGCTGACTCAATGAGTGATTTGTGACAGAAAGTAAATGAGCGAAACGACCTTCCCTAGGCACGGGTCACACGGTCCCTCTAGGAAACCGCATCACCAGAGGTAATTCACACGAGACCATTCTTTCTTGGCTGCATGCTGAGGTTCGAATCCAGGCAGACGGGCTGGAAATGCTCTACTGTGGAACCCCTGACAGTACAATACTGAAAGAACGAAGCCCTCATGAAGCGTATTCAAGCACCGTCATAAGCTGCATCCGAGTGGGCCACGTTTGCCTCGGGACACCAAAGGCCGTGCCATGCACAAACAACCAACTTTGAGGAGGTGTAAATTGTACACGATATGGTTCCAAGAGAAAATGTCAGTGCAGTGGTGGGATTAGAAAGTGAATGCTGAAATGGGGCGGAATAAGCAGGAAATATTTATTAAATATAAGGGAAACAGTACCAGATGATTAAAGAAACTTGCAGTGGTGCAGTGCTGTGCAAAACCAATTTGCGCTATTTTGCTGCTTGTGTGATATGGAATAGAGCAATAACATAGATTGTGGCAGCGTTGCTAAAAATATTTACTAGACTTTTTTTTTTAATTTTCTTATGTGTATTACAAAGTTTAGCAATTAATTCCTTGTCCATGAAGAAACATTTAAAATAAAAAAAATGACGAATCTGATGTTGCTACTTGGTTAACAAAATATGGAACACGATCATTTGCCTCGCAGATCGTCCTCTCTCAAATGTGAAGAAATATATTTTCTTCCCTTTCTTTTTGTAAGCAAAGAAAAAGATAAAACACAATCTGTTTTTGCAGAGGTAAATATGTGAATTATTTGGGGTTTTCCTTATACAAGCAGCAAAAATGATGCAAATCGAGTTACCTGTAGTGTACCATGTGACCTGTGAGTGCACGTCATAGAAGCAAATTGTTATACCCTACTTTGTTGTATAACATGTACTCCAGCCCTGCTGCCTCTAGCTGCTCAGCCAGAGTGTGAGTTGGTTATGGAATGTTGGTGTGCCTGTGATGCGTGGAATGCCTGGGTGTCTGAGTGGATGAGTGTTGGCAGTTAGAGATGGGCTGAGCAGCTAGGCAGGCTGCTCCTGGTGGGGCTGGTACCACACCAGTGCTGGCTGGATTCAAGACTGATGTAACTTGGACTGATGGATGAAATAAAGAAGACTTGAATATACATCCTGGCTCCTGGTGTCTACTTGCTGAGAACACAACATATTTTTGGCGACGAGCGGACTTGGACCCTAGAGACTCTTGGTACAGCGCAGTAACAATGGGACCACAAAGAAACTTCAAGAGAAACCAAGAGATCCCACAAGCAGCTACATCTACAAAGAAAGTATTTCCAGGCAAGCCAGCGCCAGCCCCACCAGTGTCCTTACCAAAGGACAGCCCCACCGGACAATCTCATCAACAAATGACTCTTCAGCCTGGAAATACTCAAATGGTCTTACGAAGCTACAGTGAGTTGGAGGAGTAGTTCAACTACAAACGAATTTGATGTTCCAGCCACAACGTTTTCTACATAAAGGATTATAGTGAGTTGGAAGAGTAGTCACATTACAGCCACATCTGGTGTTCCAGCCACATCATTACCTACAAAAGTGTTTGGTGAGTTGGATGGGTAGCTTCACTACAGCCAGTTGTTGGTGTTCCAGCCACATCTATCTACAGTGGCTTTATTACTACAAGAAGATGCGTCATGAATGCTGCGCAGAGTTAACCTACAGGTACGCTACGTCTCTTCACACACTACAGTGATGTTGCGCAGACAGAGCCTTCATCTACAGTAAGCCAATTACTTTGCTTCATTGGTATTTGCGCAGAGTGTGTACTTGATTTTTGCCTGCGTTGGAGTAGTGTTCCCTACACACCGGGATCTGCATAGATTCAAGCATGAAGGTACGCAATCTAATTTATATCGACTTTGGTAACCAAATCACCAGCTGCAGACTGTCTTTTTGTTAATGGTGATTGACAGATTAAAAACCGGTGAGTGGAAGTGGCTGAGGCCAGACACCAGCTATGCCTTGCGTGTCCCTGGAGGGAAGGAGAAGTGAAACATTAATGGCACAAGCCTCTTCTGTTTTTAAAAATGTGTCCACTGGATTGTGTCTAGTCACGGACTGGTTACTGTCACGAGAAACCTCACGTACATTTTCTTTTGTGTGTTTCTAACTACGAGATTTCAACGTGATGGATTCCTTTGTGTACGTTTGCCCTGGTATTGACTCAACATTCACATCAGACACACTTCATATGAAGCATGCCAGGTGTGCGTTACTGGTTCAGGTTTGGACTTATGTGGTAAGTTCATTTCCATTTATTTTTGGGCCCCAGCCGTCACCTCCTCTTTTGGCAGTTCAACTGCCACCTTCACGTTTAAAATATAAGTGGCACGAGCTCATACTTGCATTTTGTTGAGGCGCTGTTGGCTCCCGGCTCCCTCTGTGACGAACTGACGCTTGGTGCTGCAGAAGGACACTATGCTGTACAAGCGTGCCTTGAGCCACCCGGCACAATCGTCAGGGAACGTGCCGCCATGTTGGCATTGGCGTCTTTTATCAAGGCCTGTGCCCGCTTTGCCAACCACATTGTTCACTTGCAATAAAGTTTTAATGAAACTGGACGGAGTCTGGGAACTACTCCGTGATAGATGACCTAATCAAGATAAAGATCAGTTACAGTACGGCGCTTTGAGGTACTGTTTTCTACATTGGAGCCACATTTATTTCATAGTCAGACTATACGTGGCAGTGAGGTTACTTTATACTGCTTTCTATTTTTGACGTCTGCACAACATCAGCAGTGACTCGTTTTTGGAGGTAGCATTCTTTTCTCGAGTGCAGCGTGGTATTGTAAAAATTGTGAAATCTCGTTAACATGCATTTCTTCATTCTCTCCTCTGTGTTATGCTGCCATCTAGTGACAGTTTCTCACATTTTGCATTGAATGTCTAATTTATTTTACAGCTTATAACGTTCAGCTTACACATTTCATTAGTTTAAGTTTCCCTTACATTGGGGATGTTTAGTTTTCTTTACAGGGGTTTAGCTGAATTTCACATGGCCCCTACATAGGGGCGGAACCTATTCTTGGGGTAAGTCTTCCCTTACATGAGGGTTAGGTCCCACTTTATGCCATATTTACATTTGTACCCTTACACGAGGGTGGTCTTTTTGATTTGGGTGCAGAGGTGGGTTCCTGCGTGCTTAAGACGCCTTGCGCCGCACAAGTTTATTTTGCACGGGTTGTCCCTTTGCGCTGCACGAGTTTTGTTGCAGGGTTTTGGCAGAGTTGTCCCTTGTAGTTTGTGGGAACTGGACATTGGGTGCAAGTCCCTTTGTACAAATCACAGGTTGTCCCTTTTTGGTTCTGTGGATGGGTCTTCCTTGATTTCTTGTGGGTGGTCATCACATTGTTCCCATACACGAGGGATGGATGTGGGCTAACTTTCCCATTACGTTTCACTGTTAGTTACTCCTACATGGGGGTATGTAACCTCTACAAGGGGGTTTGGACATGGGTTAGTTCATATACATACACAGTACCTAGGTTAACCCCTACGCGGGGTTTGGATGTGGGTATTTACCTCTTTCACAGTTGCGCGCAGTACAATTATACATCCCTTCACGGGCGTTTCTATGGGTGACGACCCATATACTTGTTTATTCCCTTACTCTTGGGATTGAGAATGTAGGGTTTTCTATATTTGTCGCTACTCTACGTTTTGCTTTTGGCATTTGTGTTGCGGTGTCTTTTACCCTTTGCGTTATAGTACATTAAGTTACAGTGTATTATACAAAATGCTTGAACTGTATTTCTTGTAATGCTACACTTTTGCTTACGCTTCAAAATGTTTTATAATCTCTTATTAGGGAGGATGGGGGGATATTGTTGGTCAATTGTTTATTTGCTGTATCTTTACCATCCTTTCTTGCTTTAATGGTTCTTTCTCCTGCGATGTTTTGTCCTTATTGCTGCATCCGAGAGACTTGTACCATTATTCATTTTTCTTGTTTATAGTTCTTGCTTGATGTTATATTGTATTCATTTTTCGTTTTCTTTGAAGAAAAAGGGATAATGTTATACCCTACTTTGTTGTATAACATGTACTCCAGCCCTGCTGCCTCTAGCTCAGTGGTCTTCAAACTTTTTGATGCCGAGACCCCCCATCAAAAATTTTTAGGCGAAAGGACCCCCTCCCGACAAAAATTTCTAGAACCTGGTACTCCTTATCATGGACAACCATAAATGTTCTCCAGAGAAACGGTCAATCTGTGGTTGCACCTCATTAGTACCAGTTTAACACCCAAATGTAGCAATAAGCAACAATATAAGCCCCTTGAGCTGCCGGTGCGTCATTTTTTATGACGCTCTGGTTCCGCAAAGTACAGACCCATATCTACGAGGCCATGCAAAGTCACTTTGTGTGGCTTTTCATGGCCTCCTAGATATGGTGTAAGGCAACGCAAGTCGATGCGTTGCCTTACACTGCGTCAGGTTGGCGTTCCATGGGCGTTGCGGTGGGTTTTCCTATGGGTTTTGACACATTCCCAGATTTACAAGGATCTGTAAACCTGAGGATGCGTCAAAACTGTACGCTGCCCCAGGGGATGCTTAATGAGGAGAAATATCTTTATTTCTCCTCAATTGTTCCTCTTTCTATGTGCAGCACACATAGAAAGAGGAAAAAGCCTCCATGGGTTGTTTTTGCGCAGGAAGGCGTGCCTTCTTGCACAAAAACAATCCTGCCAACAATGCAGACACCCTTGCACCATGGTGCAAAGGTGCCTGCGTTGGCGCTAGGCACCAAATTGTGCACTGGCAGAAAGGATAGGAGTGCAACGTATCTTATAAATACAGTCCATTCCTGCCCTTTTGAATTGGCATAGGGCAGACCAGCAAAAATACTTGCGGAGCTGCCCTACACCATTTCATTGTACATGAGGCCCATAGATTTTAGTAATATCCAGACCCTATGGATGCATTTTTTTTACATAACTGTCCCTTCAACACACTCTCAGGGATAGTAAGCACTATGTAAATACAACAACAATTAAAAGCAAGCACTTCACAGCTTATTTAACTCTGTGCACTACGACTCAAAAAGCTTCATGTGATTTGATCAAGTAACTGCAACAGCACTCTGCTGTCCTGAAAAAAATCAAAGCCAGGCAGACAGCTAAACACACCTTTCTGCCAGTGTGCTGCTGGCCTGAAAGAAATGAAAATGTGCACAATTAGTTAATCTGAAAATCCTTTACATTTGCAGATTAACTCATTGTGCACATTTGCATTTCTTTCAGACCACCAACACACTTTTAGAAAGGTGTGTTTAGCTGTCTGCCTGGCTTTGATTTCCCAGCACAGGAGAGTCCCTGAATAACAACATTCCAGGGAAAGCTTTTTAATTACCGGAATTAACCACCTGGGATGTTTTCTTTTCGCAAATGAAGAGCGCGACCCCGTTCCCATGCCTCCACGGCCCCCCTGGGGGTCGCGCCCCACAGATTGAAGACCGCTGCTCTAGCTGCTCAGCCAGAGTGTGAGTTGGTTATGGAATGTTGGTGTGCCTGTGATGCGTGGAATGCCTGGGTGTCTGAGTGGATGAGTGTTGGCAGTTAGAGATGGGCTGAGCAGCTAGGCAGGCTGCTCCTGGTGGGGCTGGTACCACACCAGTGCTGGCTGGATTCAAGACTGATGTAACTTGGACTGATGGATGAAATAAAGAAGACTTGAATATACATCCTTGCGTCTACTTGCTGAGAACACAACATATTTCACAACACAAATGCATGTCAGCATCCTGGGGCCGGAAGCAGCGTTAGGAGATCATTAAAGTTATGACTAGAGACAGCTCATATCTTGAACACTTCCACTACTGGTCTCTGGTCCCTTTAATTTATGCGCCCACGCTACTGCCGTGGTGCATCTCTACACTGGCATGAGGCTGAGGTCATCTAGCCCACTGGCCGGTGACCCACAAATAAAAGCCTCTAACGCAACATTCCTGCTGAAAAGCAGTGCCCACAACGTTTGCAAAATGGGCCATTAGTTGTGTGGCCTGCACAAGTAATGGGTCCGCATTTGTGCTCCAATGGGAACTAAACACCCCATTGAAGCGCTTGACTCTCATAGGGTCGTGTTGCAGAGCAGTCCAAGGCTGACTCAAGGGAGGTGGTGTGGGCTAGTGATAGGTGATCTGGATCAGAATTACCTTTAGCATGAAATACTCACTGAGGGCAACAAGTTATAATCACAACATCTATGTAATTATAGTCCTTTACCCCTAAAGGGTGTTTGCAGATTAAGCACTTTTGTCAGAAATAAAAATACTGCACTTTAAATATAGTCCCTAAAGGACATTGCTTTGGTAAACGCACATAGATGTAATTACCAGCTTCCACCCCTATAGGGTGCCTCAACATGAATACTCATATTAAACACGTTCAGGCCACAACTGGTTGCAGCCATAATCTTCACCCCCAGAGGGCACAGCCTTCCCAACTCTAAAACAAAAGTTCTAGCTAAGAGAAACTTGCTAAACACTTGAAACCCTTGAGGGGTTATCTTTCATAGAGTCCCACCAAACTTAGAGTGGGGACTCTGGCACTTTCTTTGGGGGGAGGCTGAACTACTCCTACAGCTCACCCGCACTTTGGGAACATTTTGGTGGTGATCCCGCTCTCCTGTGGTCACCACAAGCCACAAACGAGAGGTTTTCATTTTTTAAAGCGAGCGAAATTGACTAGCCCCGGGGGACATTATGGGGCGCTCCTCGCACTGCCTGTTTAATTTCTAAACAGCGGCTCTCCCACTGCATTGGGGAAAGTCGCGTCGGCTTCCATTTTGCTTTGTTTCTTTTTTGGCACCTCTGCACTGCGCTTGACGTTTTCTCAGGGTGCCCGCTCCCACCTGGGCACCCCAAGTGCCTTGGGCATTGTTGGAGAGCTGCTCCCCGCAATGCCAACACACTTGTGTGCTGCCACGGGAGCCGGCACTTCACTTCGATCTGCCCACTCCAGCGGGCAGATGCGTCTGGTGCTGCTGGCCTTCCTGGTGATGCGGGGGAATGCAACAGCACTCCCTCCTTCTTGCTTCGGCCACTGGGGCCCAGAGATGGGGTATTGGGCCCCCTCTCCCCTTTGTGGGGGGTGCAACGGCACTCCCCATTCTCGATTTTTCTCGGGGCCCAGGAATGGGGTCCTGAGTTTCTGCTTGGCATCGCGGGGGAGTGCGACGGCGCTCAATCTTTACTTTTCTTTTTGGGGCCCAGGGATGGGGTCCTGGGCCCTTGCCTGACATCGTGAGGGAGCGCGATGGCACTCACTCATGCAGTTTCTTTTCGGGGCCCACGAATGGGGTCCTGGGCCACTTTCTCACATCGCGAGGGGGCGCGATGGCGCTCCCTCATGCAATGTCTTCTCAGGTGTAATCTCCGGACCGTGGCCCACCCCGGAGGCAGAAATTCGGTACGGCGGCAGAGCCCCATGCACTTTGCTGCTGAAAAGAGGTTAAAGGTCACCCACAACTTCTCCAGGGCACATTTTGGGCCCCGGTGGGCCGTTTTTGATGATTCCAGTCTCCGTTTGCTCCTGGTGGTGAGCCCTTGCCACCTAGAACACTTTCTTCAGGCATCCTGGCCTCAAAATTGGCAAACTTTGTAGGGCGCAAGTTACCCTGGCTCTCTGCACCAGCCTTTCACGTGGTTGTCTTTTTGAGCAGCGCTCTTTCTTTGCGCAAAAGCCCAGTCTTTCCCCCAACTAGTCCTCAAGGAGCGTAAGGGGACCAGCTTCCCTGGTCCTGGGATGTGCCCCACTGGTCCTTGATCCAGTGGGCAGTCAGGGGGTTCTTCTTTCCAATATCCATGGCGCCAGCCTCCAGCCTCCAGTCCCAGTGTTCTGCAGAAAGGCACAACCAACAGAAATCTCTCTCCCTTGTGAAAGACCTTTTAAGTGGCGTTGGAGGGTGACAGCAGGGCTGCACCCCTGGCCTATCCTGATGTGCCATATTATCTTTCCACCCATGTTCAAACCTCCCTACACAGTCTTCTGGGATAGCTCAAAATGGCGTCACCCAGGAGTCACTTGCCACATGTGCTCTGGGGGTCTCTGCTCCAACCCTCGCTGATATCATTGACCGGGCCTTCCCCCAGCAGATCTTCAATGGAGCCCCCCACTGGTTTGGCTCTAGAAGTCTGAACTTCCTCCTTTGTTGAGTGGTCTGGGGCAGACACTCTTTCTGGCACAGGATGAATGCTGGCTGATAGATGCAGAGTAGGTCACCCAATCCCACCCTCGTTCATGGCTGACTTAAGCACTGTTGATTGCTTCTTTTGATGGGTGAGGCATTTGTTCCTGTAGCTGGAGAGAAAAGTAATTAACCCAGCCCGGCAGGGTGACAAAAGGCCTGGGCTCTGATCCTGAGCTGAGTCAGAGAAATATGACATTCCTGGATGACCCATAAGCTGTAAAGATATGCTTTTGGACTTTACAGAATTGTTCTTTTCACACAGCTTACAGTGTACATTGGTGCGACCCTGGAGTCTCTAGGCCAAAGCGAACTGGAGCTGCACACTAAAGCAGCCTTTCTCATAGGAATATAATGGAGCGTCACTACAGTCAAAGACAGTAAAGCACACTGACTTCCCTACATGTGTACCCCCCATTATAGGTGCTGTTCCAGGTCACTACCCAACTCTGCATAGTTCTTTCTGTGCCAGGTTACCTGTGTGCTGTTCTTGGGCTGCACATGACAGGAGTCTCCCACGCCCAGCCCTCTCACGTGTCCACACGTATGTGCACACATGATCACATGTAACCAGCATAGTGCTCCTTATCCTTGCTGCACTGCAGTGGCCATATCTTAAAAGGTGGACAATGGCGGTTAATATGTGCAGTTCATTTTACCATGAGTTTACTGTGGTTGAGACCCAAGTTATAAGGCTCTTGCACAGTAAAAATGTCAACTAGGTGATCAAAAAGCAAAAAGATGGTCAGAACCACCTTATCACAGCAACGCACTGCACTCAAGGCTGTCCAGGTGCACCTAACTACCATCACAGGCCCAGCAGGCCTCTGGTAACGCTTCAGAGTCAATCCCACACCAACAGGGCCCACAAGAACACATAGCAAGCCTCGGAAAAGGCTGCAAGGAGCACTCAAGCACGGCACTCTTGCCCTGCATGAAGAGGCATCATTTAGGCCCACCCACCATAGTACCCTGCCGAAAATGGACCCTCTACCTTTGTCCATGGTGGGCTTACATTCACACAGTGCGCAGACATTGGCAGAAGACACAGGATTACCTCATAAAGGTGATAGCAGGGCCCACCTCTGATAACACAGCACACAGCAGCAGCACAAGCTGCCCCTCCCGCCATCAGGCCACCACATTATACAAGTAGTGCTGTGGACATGATGAGCCAAGTAAATCCAGGGGATGGTGCCAATAATCCACCGCAAGCCTCACCAGTGGCCCTCCCTCACCCCCCAGAGGTGGGGGCAACCATTGCATCCTGTAGGTAAACCAGCAACCCTCTAACCCCCTTCTGCAAGCTTAGTGATCCAGTGACTGCAGCCTCCAGATGGCCTATCTGGACAGGCTGACTAACTATCTCAGGGTTATGAAAGAAACTGATGGAGAAACAAAAAGGTCAATTTTGCTACATTATGCAGGTACAAAATCTTTCGCCACTTCAGGAACCTCCTAAACACGAGAGAAGATTCCGTCTACGACAGTGCGGTGACAGCACTGCACAAACATTTCAACTCCCAAACTAATCCTAACTTCAAGAGATTCAAACTTCGACAGGTATCACAATGCGAAGGAGAATCTATTGACATCTTTTACGCAAGGCTGCGTGTGCGAGCAAGCACCTGTACGAACGATGACCCTCAGGAGAAACCGAGGGCCCAACTCATACAAAGGTGCAAGTCTGGCAGGCTCAAAAGACAAATCCTATATCAACCTGGCATTACGCTCAATGAAAGTCCCGCTGCCATGGCCTGTCCTACAAGTGAGCTGAGCAAATGGCACTGGCATTTTCCAAACTCACCCCCCAAGCTGGAACCCTGAGATATCAGACCATTCAAAAAGGAAGCAGTATCCACCCTTGCAGCAGACCAAATTGCATGTCCACCAGCAAGACAAAGGATGACAGCCACCGCCGCAGATGGCATGTGGATACT
This sequence comes from Calotriton arnoldi, assembly GCA_963921515.1. Lineage (NCBI taxonomy): Eukaryota > Metazoa > Chordata > Amphibia > Caudata > Salamandridae > Calotriton > Calotriton arnoldi. The sequence continues at coordinate 583,787 of CAWUFW010000877.1, read as the reverse complement.
GTGGGTTCAACTCACATACTCTATAGGAGTGCTCAGCAAAAGAGAAAGTTAGTTCCAACTTCCAGCGTCCTAACCACTTGGTGAGGTATTCAGAGGAGGCCGCTGTGTTGCACCCTGTTGAGGGCGAGGCAGTAGCCAGTGCCAAGACACACTTGCCATAATGTCAGACCGGACCCAACTGAGCCCACTTGGGATGCGCCCACCTCGGAGACAAAAAATACTGAAGATGATGAAATCTTCCTCATCTTTTGCACTAGAGAGAACCAGGACTCTCTGGGAAAATCATGGTCGACCTGAAGCATCTCTGTAGCTAGAACAACGCTCCCTGCCATATTCAACACTGGTAACATATAACAATGTCTCGAAGGGAATCAATAAGGGGATAGACTGAATGAAATAACTTAATTATAATATAGATTAAATGATCTCAAAAATAGTCCCATGAACATAATTTTATCCTTGTCAAAGAAGGGCAACCAGATCAAATTTGCATAAATTAAATTGCAGCCTCATCCATATTTTCGAGGTTGTGTATGAAAGTGAAACAGTGAACACTTTTTAAACGGCACAAGTGAAACCAGTAAAAAAAATGTTAAAAAAAACCACTACAGCGTATTGAACCAGAATTCAAACTGAAGTTATGCATGAATCAATACAGTTGTGACGAAATATAAAATCATGTCATAATTCAAAGCCAAAATTTTTGCTTGTGCAAGTCGACGGCGTTTTGATCTTGATGACTTGAGGTCATCATCAGGACATAGATAATACAACATTGAGTGGTGGCTGCTTGGAGTGATCGTGGGTACGTGGACGGGTATGGGCCGGGTGTGTAAATCCAGACGCCTAAGCGTCAGTCATCAGTTCACGTCCACATCATACCAGGGTGAATTAAATCGAACCTGAAGTACCAATGCTCAGTATTTTGGTACACCGTAAATGAATCCGGGACACCCTGGTATTTCAACTGAATAAGGCCAATCTTCTCCTCCCACCGCAGAGCTGAGACATCATCCAGCCAGCTGAAGTGGGAGAACCTTGACATCCCTCCGGATTCATTCATTCACTACAGGGTACCTTATTAGGGCCCCCACCTTAGAATTTTCCATCAAGGCCCCCCTCTTGGGTTGTCTCCCAACTGCCCTATCTAATGGGTTGTGTTTCCATGACACCTTCCCGCAACGAATTTCCGCACCCTTGTTTTACATCACAGCAGATGTCAGCTGCGAGTGTTAACTCACTGAAATCTGGGAAACCTATTTTAGTAATACTGAACGGAAATATGAAATGAGGTGATATTACGAAGTGTAAGTCTGTTCTTTACCAAGTGTTGTACTTCAACAAGGAACCAGCTCTACTTCTTAAATCTTAATCAACACTTTACATCCAACACCCAGACTCGGCCTTGCAATATGTTCACGCTCAGACAAAAATATAGGTGATGAAACTTAAAACTAACCACATGCTTTGCAAATTTCAACTTCTTGCTTAAACTTACATAGCTTAATCTAAACGTCCTAAATGCCCAATCAGCCTGCTCGTCCTCGGCGATTATTTCCAGGGTAATGTCTCCGTAGACAACCGGGTCGTCAGTGAATGGCCAGTAATGGTCACACTTCACCTACAAAAATAACACAGACAATTTATTATAGAAGCATTTGAATCAACAGGTATTACATTATAGGTGGAATGCTCTCTTTGTACAAGGCTCCTAAGCGACCTTAAATGCAGGGTAAAAATAAGAGAATATCACTTGTATTCATCAGAGACTGTGCGGAAGGGACTTGGGAGCCAGGCTCCCCATCAATACACAATTTCTACAAGAACCTGATAAAATTGGATGCTTACAAAACACACATCAGTGCCATCTGTAGTGTTAGGGATTAGCTAGCTAATTTACCACATCCATTGTAAAAAAAAAAAAAAAAAGAAGCTTTCTTTGCTCCATGTTTTGTGAGTGACATTGTCTGGCACCTAATAGGAGGAGAAATAATCAGGAAAGAGCTTGGTGAGTCATCTCCCTCATCCTCCATCTCTGCCACAGCCTATTAATGGCAACAGGGCAGTGTTTTATAAATGACGGCAATAAGGTATAATTCTAGTCTTTGAACGTATCAGCCGAAAGATAAAGGGTCCCATTTTGATTTGGGTGACGTAGGAAATCTGCCATTTCTGCATGATCACTCTGTGTTTTTTTGCCATTTTCTGGAGCCTATTTTTGCTGCAGTAATGAATCTGTACCTTCTGACAATGATATTCAGTGCCACAGGGCTTGAGCTCTGTCCCTAAGATGGTACTGTCAAAATTGGTTTCACCCGACTGGTCTATTTACTTTTCGGTAAGGCCATGGTAGATGGTGTGGAATATGAACCAATGGCATGGAAGTAAATCTCATGTGGAGTGCAACTGTGAATTTACACCACATACATATTTTACAAAGACATACGCAACCAGCAATACCACTGTGCTCTGGCTTGGCTGAAGTTTAAGGGCATTGCAGTGACACATGGAAAGCAAAAGCGCCTTGCCATGTAAGAAAACCTATTTGTATATATTAGTAAGTCACCTCTAAAGTGTGCCTTGTAAGGCCATAGGGCTGGCTGCTCAATATATGAAAAAGTGTCACAGTAAATCTTTGCTATAGAGTGTCCTGAAAGATACTGAATGTTCAAAAGCTGTTGTCCCTATATCTGTTCAGCTAGATTCTCCAACTAGGGGCCTATGTATAACCTAAATCCTTAATTTTCAACTTTGCATGTGGAAATGCTACCAAAAAGAATCATTTATGTCCACTCAGTTTTCAAAATTTAATTTAATTGTGAAATCAGATAATTTATAACTTTAGTGCAAAGTAGCATTATAAATTTGTATTTTGTGCTTCCTGGGTCAATTCTGGGTTAGAATAACTTTTGCCACTCTTCTCACCTCCAGAGGCTCAATACACATTCCTGGCTGGTGTTAACAACTTTACTTTTCATGTTATAATGGCTAGGCTTTTGGGCTCAGTAAGGAAGGAGTATTATCCATAACCGGCCACTTAACAGGGATTAGCCATTTGCTAGGAAGACAGGAACAGTTGGCTGAGCAAATTGCAGCCTTCACACTACTCCTTTTACCTTGGAAATCTCAAATAGGGTGTACATGATCCCATTCAGTTCCAGGACCCTCCTAGATTTTTAGCCTCCAGTCCTGGCAGCGGAGTACATTTCTTGGCTTTGATAGAAGGAGGAAATCTCATCTAAATAGGACTGTGATTTAGGGATAGTCAAAGATCCTTTTGTTAGAAGAAGGGGTTAGCTATTTTGGATTTAAGGCTTCTGGATTCTTTTTTAAAAGTAACGCAAACATGAGATGCTGCAAAGGAGGATGGGAGCAGGTCAAGAAAGTAGAGGACAGGGTAGGAAAAGTCCTCTAATCATTGGCTAGCGCACAGGATAAGACTGGCACCTCTGCACCATCTCCTCAGAACATTCCTGGACACTGGAAGTCTCCATCTGAAGAAAGTCTGTCTAGAAGAAAGAAAACTCAAGGAATCCTGACTCCTACTGACACCCAGGGACTGCTCCCCAAGGGTCAAGTGGTTGGCCTCTTGTTTGCTTGCTCTAGAGACACAAAAAGCAGAAAGAGTCCTTGCTTTAAGAGGTCCTATATGACCACAGAGGAATGGACTATGTAGGATCCCTAGCTGGAGAGAGACCTGGTTCCTAAAAGCATACCCTGAGGACCTGAGGGCTCGAGGTATTCCCCCAGCATTTTTCTCATTTTCTTCCACCTCTGGAGGATCAGGGCAAGGTGCTGAGGCTTTCCATAGGAATTCACTTATGAGGTGGGCAAGAAAACCAGATTTGTCCCGCCCTGTTTTTGCCACATTTAAAACAGGTTCAGCTGGACTAGGTAGCGAATGTATCTGGCCTCAGTTTTGCACTGCGGGAGGATTTTGGGTAACCAAAAAGTGACTGAAGGTAGACAAGGCTGAAGGTAAATCTTGGAATGGGGTGAGGCAGCAAACCTATCCAGCGGTGAAGCAAATTTGCTAGCATCAAAATCTAGCTTTATCCTACTCAAAGCTATGGGCACCAAAACCAATGACTTCAGTGGGAGTGCGATGATGGAATATCCCACTTCAATAGACACTCACTGGCTTCAGCAATGGAACATATCCTGCTGTAAGACTTTGACCTCCATAATAGAGATTAGGGGTTTGATTTAGAGTTTGGTGGATGGTTGCTTTTTCTCAAACACGACAAATATCATGTCTGCCTTTAGTATAAGTGCATCATTACAAGTTCCTTATATCCTGATATGGCTGACTGGATATCCATCAAATTTGTGATGAAGTATACGTCTGTCAGACTCTAAATCAGGCCCTGAGTCAGAATGTAAAAACTTTGATCAGCGAAATCTGCCTTCTGTATTCAAACCCCGCTTCAAAAGTGTGAGCCCAAACACACCTTAGTCCTAGTAAACTACCGCATCAAACTTGGCATTGGTGTTTTACTTCTTTCAGATTTTTTTTTGCCTTAAAACTTTAAAAAAATCATATACCCAGTTTCCCTTATCTGATTTTGGTGTCGTTTTGCTTAATCATTTTTTTCTCTTTTTCTAAATTGTTTAATTTTATTGTGTTATTTTCTTGACTTTAATTCTGTGGGTGCTGCTTGACCTTAACATACATTTCTTTGAGAAGTTTCCTTCTGCGTGTACCATTGCTGTAAAGGGTGGAGAAGGCTTTCACTGAGACCTATCCAGGGTGTGTTTATTAAGTTGGTAGGTCTCCTATTCCCTAAATAATTGGCCCTCCTTCTGACAGGTGGTAATATATAGTCTTTCAAAAACACAGTCGCAACAAAATTTGTTCCAAAAAAGTAATTTCCATAGGCAGATTCTCTTCGGAAGTGCTTCCCATTGCCATAATATAACAGCAAAGCAGCAGTAATTCCTCCATTGGAGAATCCTCTAATGAAAATTACTCTCACGGAGGAAATTAATCTACCAACTGCTTTTCAGAAGAATAAATTACCCCCCTTGAACTGTTGGACCCAGACCTTGTTACATAGATATCAAGTGGGCTATAAACAGAGATGAACAAATTACCAGCATTTTGGGGATTCATTATGTGTCATGAGGTGCTTAATATGCACCCATATAACTGAGACCTGAGGTGGTGGTAAGCCAGATCTGCAACTGGTAATTACATCGCACCACATACCCTTCTCTTCTCATTGCACTGCGTGAGCATGACAATAATCTTCGACTTCTGCTGGAGGATCATCTTCCAGAAATCGTTCCTTGTCTCAGGTAAAGGCCCTTGGGTGGCAATGTATTCCTGGGGTGAATTGTAGCCCTGAAAAATAAGCAGCAGTCAATGCACAAGTGCAGTGATTATAGATCTCATATCATCAAGCTGGAATGGTTCTAAACAAATCTCCAAGCATTTAGCTGTTGTACAAAGATATCATACACACACAAAACAACCCTAAAGGCACTGAGAGAATGCAGCCTTGCAATACTGCATTTTCAAATGTGTACTGTCTCAAAGTGGGTGTATTAAGGTGGACTTGGTCTGAGTGATAAGCTCAACCCCTATTTATTGAGTGGCCTCTTCCACCAATGAATCCCTTGTAAATGTCTCAACCCTAAATATTTTTAACTGGAGTTGTATTCATTAAAAGCAATACAAGCGTTGAATGGCTTGCAATTGATATTTAACAAATGGAAGTACAATAAGCAGAAGATGTCTTTTTGAATAGAAAATATTTACACAGATATATATATATATTCCGTATAAGTCAAAATAAGCGCACACTCATGGGACATAATCACAGGCCGTTCTTTTTAATCCAGTTACGCGTTTCGACTGCAGAGCAGTCTTGATCACACACCGGAGGTGAGGTGGATCGCATACTTCATACAAAAATAAACACAAACAAAGGACCAAGAAACATAGGATTGCTGTTTCAAGACATGATTATGGCATCCATTTTGAAATGGTAAAATACTTGATGTAAAATAAATGCAGAAGATTGTCAACATTATACATTGCAAAGTGCCTGCCAACAGATACCATGTCACTTCAGTATCTGCCTGGTGCAGATGTCCATTGTATACACTCCCCAATTTTGTTGTACCAATATAAAACAAAATACACAGGAGAAAGAAAACCGCAAAATTAAGAACATGTTGTTACCAGATGGTAACATGTCATTACTTTCAACACAGTTGCAGGATAGAGCACGTTAATGACATACAAGGTTGTGCGTGATGAAACAGTAAAAACTGGACTCATAATAATTGCGTAGTGCATATACCCTGCACATTCTAGAGTATTCGTCAATTGTTTTGTTGCCAAACATGCATTACAAGTTTATCACGAAATTAAAACTGAGAAAATGGCATCAATTGAGGAATAATAGATTACAGAATCCCGGCAGGATAGGGGCTGCCCCTATAAACAATCACGACACTGACACCAGGGAAATTTCTCAGTTAAAGATAAGAGATGCAGACACTCTGCAGACTTTGCAAGAATTACTTACAGAAACTGATCTACAATATAATTCAATAGAAAATTCCCTGGGAACGAGTACGGACAAACCAGCATCAACTACTTTCAAACCTAACTCCACTTTCTTTCCTAACATGGCTCATGATAACATTGATACCTTTCATGAAACTGTAATCAATGACCTAATGAAATATAGACAACCGAAGAGAAACAAAAACCCACAGTACAATCTTACAGCTGCACAGAGAGGAGTTATCAAATCTTTAGCTGAAGACAATAATATCTACGCTGATGACACTCAACTTTATCATAAGATTCAATCCCACGCTGACATTCTACACCTCAATGACACCCTGACCAAGATCCAATCCTGGTTCCACTATAACCACCTCAAACTTAACCCTAAAAAAACTGAAATCATTCTTTTCTCCCCCAAAAACAGCCCGCTCCCTATCCAAGCCTGGATTTCTGACCTTACTGCGCTCAACTGCTCTCTCACCTTATCCAACTCAGTCAAATCCCTAGGAATTAACATCGACCAGAACCTCTCTCTCAACTCCCACATAAAAAACTCAGCCAAAAGTGCTCTCTTCACTCTCTTTCACCTCAAGAAATTAAAACCCTTCATTCCGGCTGAAGACTTTAGGTCAGCTGTCCAATCACTGGTCCTGTCTAAAATCGACTATGGTAACGCCATTCTCTCTGGAACACCCAAAGTCCACCTAGCCCCAATCAAATCTGTTCTTAACCTTGCTGCTAGACTCATTACCGACCTCAAACGGTTCGACCACATCTCCCCTACCCTTAAAGCCCTCAACTGGCTCCCTATTGAAGGCAGATCTACCTACAAGACCGCCTGCATTACACACAAAGCCCTGCATCAACACACCCCTCTGTACCTCGCAGACAAACTGCTCAAAGCGGGCTGCTCTCGAACACTGAGGAGCTCTAACTCACTCGTTCTCGTCCCTCCTCTATTAAACAAGAAATCTACCCAATCACGCTCCTTCTCTGGAAATGCGCCGACCATCTGGAATGCTCTCCCTAAAGAACTTCGTTGCAACCCCTCCTACTTCAGCTTCAAAAAGACCTCAAACTTCACCTTCTTGAAAAATGTTGGGGCCCTTAACCCCTCCCCTGGGCACATCCCAGCCTCCTACTGCTTTAGGACTCCCCCCGTCTGACCTCACGATGCTCTTTCTCCAGCCCCTTTCCACTGCTCACTTTTCCTGCCCTCTATATCTTATTCCTCTCTTAGGCCCGGCTTGATTTATCCAGTATCTCCCTAATCCCCCCCCTCACAGCCTCCCCACTCTCCTACATCCTGCACCCCGCTTTCTCTTTCCCCCCTGGCTCCTCGAATACCCCTTTTCTCTTAACTTGCTACTGATTATCTCAATCTGCTGTAATTCTGTTCTCTAAATCAGTTTACATCAATTGTTTTTAATTTGATTTGAATGCAACCTCATTGTATTTTATTATTTTCATATCTACTCTTGCGAACCTTGTAAAGCGCTCTGATACCCTTGGGTCCAGCCAGCGCTATATAAAACTTTTTAAATAAAATTGTTATACGCCCAGCAGATAAGGGCGGTAACATTGTACTGTGGGACAGGGATCTATATATAAAGGAAGCTCTAAGACAATTGGAAGATACTAAATACTATGTACATATTGATATGCATGAGTACAATGAAACTATTGTGTGTATTTGGAACATGTTGAATGGGTGGAAAGATAGTGGCATTCTACAGTAGGAAGAGTACTGCTACCTTAAACAAGACTACTCTAAATTACCGATTTTTTTATCTCCTCCCTAAAATCCACAAAGACCCCACTACACCACCAGGGAGACCTATAGTTTCCTCTATAGGAAGTGTTTCTGAGAAAATTTCTAAGTATGTTGATTACTTCCTTCGACAATTTGTGATGGCTCTTCCATCCGACATAAAGGATACAAAAGATTTTCTGAGAAAAACAAAGGACATTGAATGGGAGAAATATTTTCTCCTCATAACTATGGATGTGAATTCTATGTACTCTATTATTGACCACACTTTAAGCTTAAAATCTTGCCGACATTTTCTTGAAAACAGAGAAATCTGTTATCTTGAACATACAAACATGTTGCTAGAAATAATGACATTTTGTCTATACAACAACATTTTTATGTTCAATGGGAAATTGTACAAACAAATTCTGGGGGCAGCCATGGGCACATGTTTTGCCCCCAGTTTTGCGAATTTGTTCCTAGGAGCATAGGAGGAGGAGATACAGAATGACCTGAGACTTCACTGTAGAGATGGGTAGGTAGTCACATGGCTCAGATATATAGACGATTTGTTCGTCATATGGAAAGGGAGCAAACAAAGTGCAGAAAGACTCATTGAAAACTTGAACAGAAATGAGTACAATTTGACACTCACATTCACCATGAGTAGATATTTGATTGACTTCTTGGATGTCCAGATAGAGATAAAGAACAACAAGCTCCACACGAAATTACATCAAAAAACCACAGCAGGTAACAGTCTTCTCCATGCTCTCAGCAGTCATCCGGACACTCTTAAATAGAGTATCCCCTACGGAGAGCTGCTGAGTGCAAAGCGAATCTGTAGTACACAGGAATTTTTCATCGAGGAACAAACCAAGATGATAGAAAGGTTCAGAGAACGTGGTTATCCGAAGTGGGTTTTGGAGAAAGCCATGGACAAAGCTAATGGTATAACTAGAGACCAAACTCTAGAAGAGAAACAAGAGACAAAAGAGGGAGAAAATCCTACTAGAGTTATCCTCATATATAACATGGAATCACAAAAAATCTCCAAAATGTTGACACAGAATTGGAACATTCTAGTGAGTGATCCTATTATAGGACGCAGTTTAACCGAACGTCCTATGGTTACATTTAGGAAGGGGAGAAACCTCAAAGATATGTTAGTGAAAGGTGACATCACGAGAAAACAATTAGGCATTCAACATACTTTACAGGGGTTTTTTCCTTGCGGACATTGCAAGGCTTGCTGCAACAGCTATATGAAGAAGACCTATGACACTCCCCGTGGTGTCAAAACTATTACCCAATTTTTGACATGTAACTCTACTTTTGTCATCTATGTGCTAGAATGCCCATGCAACCTACGATATGTCGGGAGCACTACTTTGACAGCGAAAAAGAGAATGCTTGAACACATGAGGGCAATCACCAACAAGGATCCACATTACCCTGTGGCTAGACACTTTGCAGAATACCATCTGTCCAATAGCTCCCTGCTTAGATACTTTGCAATTAAACACATTCAACAGAATTCGAGGGGGTGGCAACAGGGTCCTCCACCTTAGACAGAGGGAGTCATGGCACATTTTAGACTTCCAGACCAAAAGCCCTGGTGGCCACAATTTAGATGAGGAATTGGGTATTCACCTACATGAGAACTAACTCCGTTGGAGTCAATGAGCGGGGTCTGTGCAAGGCATTTTCTATCCATAGCAGTATCTGAAACTTAGATTCAAAACGTTTATTTATCTTAACCAGAGATGTATGTTCATATTGACTTATGTATTTTGATGATTTTAACCAGAAAGTAACGAATAATTTTTTAATATCTTCTTTTGCACTACAGGAGGAAAGGAAGGGACCTACTCTTGGATGGAGATACCAACAGGGGTCCCTACACTTTTCTTCAACACCATGTCTTCTTGGTGAAGAGCACTTCTGCAGATAAGAACCTTTTGGACTTATTTTGTATATTCTGGGATAACACTTGGTTTTAGGGTTAGATTGTCACATAATTATTTCGGAAAAAATATATATACATATAAAAAAATGTGGAAATTCAGGCTGACTATGTTGGATCGCAAATACGAAGTATGTTGAGCATAGAAGAACACACTATGCAGGAAATAGTATTATATTGCGGTAATGTATTGTTGGAAAACGAGGCAGTATCTGTGAGGCCTGCACAAATAACATGACTACATGTGTCCTTCACTGGGAACCAAACACCCAATTGTAGCGCCTGACTCTCAGAGGGTAGCGTTGCAGAGCAGTCTGAGGCTTTACTCAAGGGAGGTGGTGTGGGCTAGTAATCGCCATTTGCAGGTGCGCAGAAATAACACTCAATAATTGATTGTCCAGTCTGTACTTTGCTTTATAAAAGTAAGAGTACATTTATTAAACACACACACTACTCAATACTATGCACCAATTTACAAATATACATAAGCTGTTGGAATTACTTTGTGACATTGCGTAACATCTCCCCCCCTCCCAAAAGGGGGGTGGGGTCTAGTACCACCACTCCCATGTATGCACATCATCTTGCCCCCTAATGCAGTGTGTTGAGCCTAACCTGGAGCGAGGGCCCTGCGCACTGGCACCATCCCAGTGGCGACCCACCCCATTACCTCAACGCGCATTAAAAATGGGTACACCTGCCTTGGTGACACATAACCCTGACTGAGCATTTCCTACTGACCATAAAGTATGCACCTCTATATCTTAAGGGCTAGCAGTCTGGGTCTTCACCTAAGTGCAGCAGCAAGAATACATGTTTACGCACACCTTAGAATGACAGTACTCATCACCTTTGTTGGACATTAGAATGCATTGCAATTACAGCCCCTAAGGGCATCACAGATGAAATCACAGGATTACGCCTATACAGCCAGACACCCTAGCAGGAATGTCTGGCAACATAACCCACTTTGCTTATGACATTACCTTACACAGGTACTTCACATTACATATGTGACCTCCAGTCCCTCTAGAAAAAGAATAACAGTTAGTAAATGCAGTTCTGGTGCAATTACACCTCTTCACCTCCAGGGGATGCTCTTCTGGAGCCATCCCCAACTCAGCCTTTCACTCCATGAAGCCCATCGCAATACACCCTCAGCTGTAGAACAAAAGTTCCAGCCTAGAAGGTGTATAAATGCAGGTTGAGCCCTTGAGGGGTTATCCTTTCCAAATCCCTAGGAAACTTAGGGTGGGACTGACCTTCGTGCTGGGGGGGACTGCGCTTCTCCAGCAGCTCCCCCAGCACCCTTTTTCACTCTTGAGGGTGACCCCCTCCTCTGGGGGCCACCAAGCACAAAACGGTAGATTTCCAAATGCCTTGCAAGGCATTATGGGACGCTTCGTGCTCCTCTGCATGCATATATGATGAGCGGCTCTCCCGCTGTGCCGGGGAGAGCCGCGATCCATCTGGCGCTCCGCGCCGCCTCCCACGCGGGGTGGGGGCCCGGTCCCACCCGGACCCCCAGGTAAGGGAGACGGCTCGGGGAGCCCACCCCCGGCCGCTCCGGCCACGTGTTGGGGGCCCGGTCCCACCCGGGCCCCGCAATGCCTGGCTCCTCCTTCTGCGGGTCCCAGTCCCACCCGGGACCCACGACAGCCTGACGGGTAGGAGGGCAGCCTGGGGAGCCCACCCCGGCTGCCCCCGCCGGCTCCCCGCGCGGCCAGCACCCTCGTGTGCTGCCGCGGGAGCCGGCCGATCAGTTCTGGTCTGCCCGCTCCAGCGGGCAGACGCGTCGTCCTGCTCCGGTCCGGGGGAAGTGCGGCGGCGCTCCCCCGGCCTCCTCCCAGTCTTCGGGTCCCAGTCTTCGGGGCCCGGGGATGGGGTCCCGGGCCCCTCCTCCTCTTCCCGGGAGCGCGCCGGCGCTCCCCGTCCTGGATTTTGCTCGCGGGGGCCAGGGTGGGCTCCTGACTCCCCCGCCTTCCTCCACTTCACGGGGCGCGACGCGGCGTCCCCGGCTGCTCGGGGCCCGGGGATGGGGTCCCGGGCCCCCTGGGGATCTCCTCACGGGGGCGCGACGGCGCTCCCCCGCCTCCATTTTCGGTGGGGGCCAGGGTGGGCTCCTGGCCCCCAGGCAGGGCACTTTCGCGGGGAGCGCGACGGCGCTCCCGGCTTCCCTGCTTCTCCAGGGGTCAAGGTCGCTCACCTTCCGGGGGCCATATCTCAGCCCCTGGGGGTCCGATCTGCCCCATTTTCGCGTCCTCTTGCTCCTGGTGGCGGCCCCCAGCCACGGGAGCACTCTCCTTCGCCCTCTGGATCTCCAAGAGGGGGCATTCTGCAGGGAGCGGTCTTCACTGGCTCCCTGCGCCAGACTTTCGCCTGGCTCTCCTCCTGGGCCTCTCTTCTCCCTGCGCAGAGGCCCCTGCTTCTGCGCACCGGTCCTGGGCTCCTCTTCTGGCGCTGTTAGGGGCCTGAGGGGCAGTCAGGGGTACCTCCTTCCAACTGCCCATTGCCAGGCTCCAGCACCTTCTGCCTCAGCAGACCACACCCCAGAGAGCCCTTCTCTTCCTGTGCAAGCACTTTTTAAAAGTTGAGTAGGGGGCTGGCAGGAAGTCTCTGTTGGTCCTATCCAACAGCGCCACATCACTTCCCTGCCCCTGCTCCCTCCTTCTTGTCCAGCCTCTGGGCTGGTTCAAAATGGCGTCGTCCAGGGTCTCTGGCCACATGGTCTCTGAAACCAGAGCCCTTCCCTCCTAGGTGCAGCCTGGTGCCTGGCACCCAGTGATAGCTGCTGATGGATGAGCCTGTAGCTCCGCCTATCTTCCCTTCGTGGAAAGGAGGTCTTCGCTCTGGGAGGGAAAGGTCATCAATCCAGCCTGCTGAGGTCAACCCCCAGCCAGGCCCTGGTTATGATCTGACTCAGAGAGATGTAACATTTCTGGATGACCCAAAAGCAGTACAAATATGACTCTGGACTCTGCAGAATACTTCTTTTCACATCCGCTACAGTGGACTTTAGTGCGTGTCTGGAATCTGTAGGCCTTATGGAAGTTAATCTAGCACATGGGCTCCACATCCCCATAGGGGAATAATGAAGTGAAAAACACAGTAAAGCACACTGACTTTCCCTGGCATGTTCCTTCCTAGTGTATAAGGCCTATTCCGTGTCACCACCCAATTCTGCATAAGTCCTGCCACACCATTCACTTTGTAGCTGCTCCTGGACTGCGCATGCCAAGAATCTCCCCTGCGCAGCCCCTACACGTGTGCACACGCATGTACACAGGTGTCTGCATGTAACCTGCCCGGTGCCCCTTACTCCAGCTGCTGCGCAGCGGCTAGTCAAGCTAGGGGGACACCAGTAAAATCCACATGCCGTCTCCTTCATTATGAGTTCACTGTGGATGAGTCCCAATTTATGAGGCTCTCCCACAGTAAAAGCTCCACACATAGGTGCTCAAAAAGCGAAAAATCTGGGCGGCCCATCGTGTCAGAACCACCTTCTAACACACGCCGCGCCCAGCTGATTCCTACAGGGAAGAAGTAGCCACTCTACATCGGTATTCTTCCAGTAGTCAGCGATAACTAGTTATAAGGGGTTCTGACCAGACCCCCCTTACTCACCAGTTATCCGCTTAGACCACCTACTCCTCCCATCCATGAAATCTCCCCCATGATAGGGATCCCAGACTACCCTAAGAACCCTCCGGGCTCTAGGTTAGATACCTCTAGGTCACTCATGGTCTACATGGGCTTGGCCTCACTAGGCCCACCTTTGCCCTTGGGCATGCAACACTATGCCTACCCCTTCTCTGGACAAGGGTCCAGTGCCTCAGCACCGATGCGGTCTTCTGGGACAGATCTACATCCCATCCCCTGGGTCACTAGCTGGTCTCCCTTCTGGAGTTTGTTCCAACCAGTACCCTCTCTCCGTTTGGTCCTTGCACCCCAAAGATGCAACCTCTCTGGACCCTCACCCTCAGCCTGCCGCTGAGGTCATTATGCTGCCACCACCCTTTCGGGACGACTGGCTTCCCTAAAGAAAGCACAGCCACTCGTGCTTTCCCCACACAGAAAAGCACCCTTTGGCCACTGGCCTGCCTCCCTGATAGGACCTCAGACCGGCCTCACTACCACACTGGCAGTGCCAGGGAGGAACACTGAGGGTGCCCCGTCAGACATCCTACAGCTCATTCCCCCCGTCAGTAGCTCCCCACGGAAACTACCCCGGGAACCTAGACCCCTTCCTTGTTCTCCGCTGCGAGAACAGGGCCTATGCACCCTTCCCTCCGAGAGGCGCGCTCTCCTCCCAGAGTACCCTTAGAGAGCCTGTGGGCCCCGAGTTAGCTAGACCCAGGCCCACTTCTCATGGCCCTCCCCGGTCTCCCAGCAGCGCCTTGGGAGACCGCCCAGAGACCTACATGGTCCCTGGATGGCCTGCACCACCCCTTATGAAGAGCAGGGTCCCCTCCCTAAGATAGGCCCTACCTGCCTTCAGGGTAGCACGACCACACCAAGCCAGGACCCTAAAGATCCCGGCTAGGCCTGCACCACCCCTTTGCGAACCACAGGGTCCCGTCACTTAAGATAGGCCCCACCTGTGTTCAGGGTGGTACTACCTTGCAGAAGTCCACCTCCTGCCCCGAGCTAGGGGAACACCCCCATGCTCCTGGTCCTTGGGTTCAAGACCCACAGGACCTACCGGACTGGTCACCGTCCACCCGACCCTGTCGCCTCAGGGTCCACCACTAACCCTTCACCTGGAAACTAGGGAGTACATCACCCCCACTCCGATCTCCACTGGGTCAGTTACCTAGCCCACCTAGGGTACCTAGGGGCTACCACTACACACCATCACTCAAGAACTACCCTCCTCTGGGGCCACCCCCTACCAGGGGCCACCTCTGGGTCGCTCACCTCCCCACCAGTTAACCTGGGGGCCTACCGGACACCCAACTCTACCACACCCTCCTCCCACCGTGGGAAAAGTTCCTGGGGGTCCCCACCATGGGAACCCCTGGGGCGTTACTACCCGGGGTAAAGAAACCTCCTGCCCCACCCTTCCAGTGGTTTTGGCCTGCGCCAATGCAAGTACTTTCAGTGGGGGAAGAATACCTGGGGCCCCTTCTGTGGAAACCCTCCCTGCCCTTAAAAGCGCGGGAATCTCCCAGGACCCCCTCTTTCTCCTGTCCCCCACAAAGGTCAATCCACCCGACACCCCCACCTGTGATGTAGGTATCAGTTGCTGTCCCTATCTCTTGAGGAGACACCCTCCTCATGCAGGTGTAGTGTATGTAGTGTTAGGGTTCAAAGGTGTACAATATGGCTCAGAACATTTGTATGCAATCATTTCCTGGAAAGCACCATCCCGCTAGCACATGATCATCAACATAGCGCGGTCATATCAATACAGTTTACATTTCAACCATAATATCTTCACATGACACGTATGTGCGCGGGGCTTTCCTTTCCCATACCTTTAGTTCACCTAACCAAAACTTTGAACCCTTCTCAGAGCCTTGCGCTCTTCCATTTGCTCATTACTGCATAGATAATGTGTGGCAAAACTGGACTTATCAAATGCTATAAATGCACACCAGAATGGGATACTTTGGGGCATATTAGCAATGCCTGGCGATAATTATCGCAAAGCGCAATTAGCGCTTGGATAATTATCGCCAGGCATCGCCGGTTTCTATCGCGGAGTTAGCGTGCAATCAGCAATGCTAATCTCCAAAGCGATAGAAACCTTGGAGAACAGTGTGAATATCGCCTGAAAACAGGCGATATTCACACTGTTCCCCAGTTCTGCTTGCTGATAGTGCGAGGGGGACTTAGCCATGTAATCCACCTCTCATTGGATTACATGGCTAAGTCAGGGTAGGACCAGGTGTTAGCAAACCAGCGCTAAATGTGTTTAGCGCTGGTTCGCTAATCACCGCCCCTGCCTCGCTGATAGGCGTTAGCGACCTCAGCGACTGTTTCCAGTTGCTGTTAGGTGGGGAACGCCTACTTTGCATTCCATTAGCGATAAATATCGCTGGCATGCAAAGCGGCACCCAACCCGGTCGCTATCGCCTACAAGCTGTCGCTAACAGCAGTTAGCGACAGCTTGTTGATTAGGCGCTAATATTATCGCCGCTTTAGCGGGAAAAAGTCCCGCTAAAGTGGCGATAATCGCCTTGCTAATATGCCCCTATGTTTCCCGCCGCTAGACACCAATGTTGGAAAACGAGGCAGTATCTGTGAGGCCTGCACAAATAACATGACTACATTTGTCCTTCACTGGGAACCAAACACCCAATTGTAGCGCCTGACTCTCAGAGGGTAGCGTTGCAGAGCAGTCTGAGGCTTTACTCAAGGGAGGTGGTGTGGGCTATTAATCGCCATTTGCAGGTGCGCAGAAATAACACTCAATAATTGATTGTCCAGTCTGTACTTTGCTTTATAAAAGTAAGAGTACATTTATTAAACACACACACTACTCAATACTATGCACCAATTTACAAATATACATAAGCTGTTGGAATTACTTTGTGACATTGCGTAACATCTCCACCCCTCCCAAAAAGGGGGTGGGGTCTAGTACCACCACTCCCATGTATGCACATCATCTTGCCCCCTAATGCAGTGTGTTGAGCCTAACCTGGAGCGAGGGCCCTGCGCACTGGCACCATCCCAGTGGCGACCCACCCCATTACCTCAACGCGCATTAAAAATGGGTACACCTGCCTTGGTGACACATAACCCTGACTGAGCATTTCCTACTGACCATAAAGTATGCACCTCTATATCTTAAGGGCTAGCAGTCTGGGTCTTCACCTAAGTGCAGCAGCAAGAATACATGTTTACGCACACCTTAGAATGACAGTACTCATCACCTTTGTTGGACATTAGAATGCATTGCAATTACAGCCCCTAAGGGCATCACAGATGAAATCACAGGATTACGCCTATACAGCCAGACACCCTAGCAGGAATGTCTGGCAACATAACCCACTTTGCTTATGACATCACCTTACACAGGTACTTCACATTACATATGTGACCTCCAGTCCCTCTAGAAAAAGAATAACAGTTAGTAAATGCAGTTCTGGTGCAATTACACCTCTTCACCTCCAGGGGATGCTCTTCTGGAGCCATCCCCAACTCAGCCTTTCACTCCATGAAGCCCATCGCAATACACCCTCAGCTGTAGAACAAAAGTTCCAGCCTAGAAGGTATATAAATGCAGGTTGAGCCCTTGAGGGGTTATCCTTTCCAAATCCCTAGGAAACTTAGGGTGGGACTGACCTTCGTGCTGGGGGGGGACTGCGCTTCTCCAGCAGCTCCCCCAGCACCCTTTTTCACTCTTGAGGGTGACCCCCTCCTCTGGGGACCACCAAGCACAAAAACGGTAGATTTCCAAATGCCTTGCAAGGCATTATGGGGCGCTTCGTGCTCCTCTGCATGCATATATGATGAGCGGCTCTCCCGCTGTGCCGGGGAGAGCCGCGATCCATCTGGTGCTCCGCGCCGCCTCCCACGCGGGGTGGGGGGCCCGGTCCCACCCGGACCCCCAGGTAAGGGAGACGGCTCGGGGAGCCCACCCCCGGCCGCTCCGGCCACGTGTTGGGGGCCCGGTCCCACCCGGGCCCCGCAATGCCTGGCTCCTCCTTCTGCGGGTCCCAGTCCCACCCGGGACCCACGACAGCCTGACGGGTAGGAGGGCAGCCTGGGGAGCCCACCCCCGGCTGCCCCCGCCGGCTCCCCGCGCGGCCAGTACCCTCGTGTGCTGCCGCGGGAGCCGGCCGATCAGTTCTGGTCTGCCCGCTCCAGCGGGCAGACGCGTCGTCCTGCTCCGGTCCGGGGGAAGTGCGGCAGCGCTCCCCCGGCCTCCTTCCAGTCTTCGGGTCCCAGTCTTCGGGGCCCGGGGATGGGGTCCCGGGCCCCTCCTCCTCTTCCCGGGGAGCGCGCCGGCGCTCCCCGTCTGGATTTTGCTCGCGGGGGCCAGGGTGGGCTCCTGACTCCCCCGCCTTCCTCCGCTTCACGGGGGGCGCGACGGCGTCCCCCGCCTCCATTTTCGGTGGGGGCCAGGGTGGGCTCCTGGCCCCAAGGCAGGGCACTTTCGCGGGGAGCACGACGGCGCTCCCCGGCTTCCCTGCTTAACCGGGGGTCAAAGGTCGCTCACCTTCCGGGGGCCATATCTCAGCCCCTGGGGGTCCGATCTGCCCCATGTTCGCGTCCTCTTGCTCCTGGCGGCGGCCCCCAGCCACGGGGAGCACTCTCCTTCGCCCTCTGGATCTCCAAGAGGGGGCATTCTGCAGGGAGCGGTCTTCACTGGCTCCTTGCGCCAGACTTTCGCCTGGCTCTCCTCCTGGGCCTCTCTTCTCCCTGCGCAGAGGCCCCTGCTTCTGCGCACCGGTCCTGGGCTCCTCTTCTGGTGCTGTTAGGGGCCTGGGGGGCAGTCAGGGGGTACCTCCTTCCAACTGCCCATTGCCAGGCTCCAGCACCTTCCGCCTCAGCAGACCACACCCCAGAGAGCCCTTCTCTTCCTGTGCAAGCACTTTTTAAAAGTTGAGTAGGGGGCTGGCAGGAAGTCTCTGTTGGTCCTATCCAACAGCGCCACATCACTTCCCTGCCCCTGCTCCCTCCTTCTTGTCCAGCCTCTGGGCTGGTTCAAAATGGCGTCGTCCAGGGTCTCTGGCCACATGGTCTCTGAAACCAGAGCCCTTCCCTCCTAGGTGCAGCCTGGTGCCTGGCACCCAGTGATAGCTGCTGATGGATGAGCCTGTAGCTCCGCCTATCTTCCCTTCGTGGAAAGGAGGTCTTCGCTCTGGGAGGGAAAGGTCATCAATCCAGCCTGCTGAGGTCAACCCCCAGCCAGGCCCTGGTTATGATCTGACTCAGAGAGATGTAACATTTCTGGATGACCCAAAAGCAGTACAAATATGACTCTGGACTCTGCAGAATACTTCTTTTCACATCCGCTACAGTGGACTTTAGTGCGTGTCTGGAATCTGTAGGCCTTATGGAAGTTAATCTAGCACATGGGCTCCACATCCCCATAGGGGAATAATGAAGTGAAAAACACAGTAAAGCACACTGACTTTCCCTGGCATGTTCCTTCCTAGTGTATAAGGACTATTCCGTGTCACCACCCAATTCTGCATAAGTCCTGCCACACCATTCACTTTGTAGCTGCTCCTGGACTGCGCACGCCAAGAATCTCCCTGCGCAGCCCCTACACGTGTGCACACGCATGTACACAGGTGTCTGCATGTAACCAGCCCGGTGCCCCTTACTCCAGCTGCTGCGCAGCGGCTAGTCAAGCTAGGGGGACACCAGTAAAATCCACATGCCGTCTCCTTCATTATGAGTTCACTGTGGATGAGTCCCAATTTATGAGGCTCTCCCACAGTAAAAGCTCCACACATAGGTGCTCAAAAAGCGAAAAATCTGGGCGGCCCATCGTGTCAGAACCACCTTCTAACATGTATTATACAGATTCTTACAATAGATTGAGCCACTAGTAAGGTGATTTAAGATCAGTGTACGGGGCATTCTACGAGGGACACTATGTCTTGTAATGGATATTTAGCAACAAAACAATTGACAAATACTTTGGAATGTGCAGGGTATATGCACTAGGCAATTACTATGAGTACAATTTTTACTGTTTCATCACGCACAACCTTGTATGTCATTAACGTGCTCTATCCTGCAACTGTGTTGAAAGGAATGACATGTTACCATCTGGTAACAACATGTTCTTAATTTTGCAGTTTTCTTTCTCCTGTTTATTTTGTTTTATATTGGTACGACAAAATTGGGGAGTGTGTACAATGGACATCTGCACCAGGCAGATACTGAAGTGACATGGTGTCCGTTGGCAGGCACTTTGCAATGTATAATGTTGATAATCTTCTGCATTTATTTTACATCAAGTATTTTACCATTTCAAAATGGATGCCATAATCATGTCTGGAAACAGCAATCCTATGTTTCTTGGTCCTTTGTTTGTGTTTACTTTTGTATGAAGTATGCGATCCACCTCACCTCTGGTGTGTGATCAAGACTGCTTTGCAGTCGAAACCCGTAACTGGATTAAAAAGAACTGTCTGTGATTGCGTCCCCTGAGTGTGCACTTATTTTGACTTATACGGAATCTGATTGTCCGGTGTGCTCCGCCGGCTTCGGCGCACCAGCTACCTCGTGCGAGGGAGAACAGAAGGAGCGTTTTGTGGAATGTATATATATACATATATACAAACCAAATCTCCTCCCTTCCGAGCAGACTCAAGGGACACAGCGGGGCTTCAAATGACTTTTATTAAAAGATTAGGGCATAACGCGTTCCAGCGACAGCCTTCCTCAGATGCCTCCATCTTAGCACATATATATATATATATATATATACATACATACACATACACACACTACATGTGTTATGACAATTGTCTAGCTGGCAAGAGTGATTTATGACCTATGATGTTATGACAATTGCCTAGTTGGCAAAGTGATTATTGATTTATGTGCTTGTGGTCTATGTGTCTTATATATGATACAGTGATATTTTTATATAACCTTGCGCGGAGTCTCTTTTTGTGGTGTGCCTAGTGTGTCACTGGTGTGTGTGTGTTGCGCACGCTTTACACATTGTCTCTAATATAAGCCACACGTGTGTGTGTCTGTTAGAAATGGGGTTTCTAGTTGGCTAGGGTATGCACCTAAGCCAGGCAGAACCCACCACTCTAGTCAGGGTAACCCCCTGGTAACCCCCTTGGTAGCTTGGCAGAGCAGTCAGGCTTATCCCAGAGACAATGTGTAAAGCGTGTGCGCAACACAAACACACACCAGTGACACATTTCGAAAATAGTAATAACAAATCCGCGTTGACCAATAAGCAGGATTTATCACTACTATTCCAAACATGGCCACGCTACCCCTTCATATCAGAAGTTATCACTGATCACATATCAGGGAATTCACAATGCAAACCTATAAGAGGAGCAGCCTCACATCAGTGACATGCCACACAACAAAGGCACATGCCCTACATTTTACCTACACAGCACCCTGCCCATAGGGATACTTAGGGCCTACCTTAGGGTGACCTATATGCAGTAAAAGAGAAGTTTCAGACATGGTAAACACTTTAAATTCCACGTCACCATGGCAGTAAACTGCTCACGCAGGCCCCGCAGAGGCCTGAGACAGGGTTGAAAGTCTACTTCTTTGGGTGGCGCAAGCAGCGCTGCAGGCCCACTAGTAGCATTTAATTTACAGGCCCTGGGTATACGGGATACCACTGACAAGGGACTTACAGGTAAATTAAATATGCCAAATAGGTGTAGACCAACCTTACCAAGTTTACAGGAGAGCAAATGCACTTTAGCACTGATCAGCACCGGTAAAGTACCCAGAGTCATAAAACCAACAAAAACAGGTAAAAAAAACATACCGGAGGAAGGCAAAATATTTGGGGATAACCCTGAAAAAAGGGCAAGTTCCAACAGTATAATATATGTTTTCAGCCAGTTACACATTTCCTCCACCCACCACAACATGAGAGTGTGGGTCATTCTACAATACATGCCAACATTTTAGACCAGGAAAGTGGGATATTTTGGTGGGAAAAAAATCAGCGGAGTGTATTTTCCCCATTTGCTTCTATTGAAGCAGAGGCAATTTCAGTTGGGATACAGCTTTTTTTGTCTTTAAAAAACAAAACAGCAATCCCACTCCTGAATCAGGTCTGTTGGAATGTATGGTCCACTTTAGACATTGAGTCTCTTCACTGAGATGATGGTATTTTGATTGAGCACTTGTACATGACTGTTTAAAATTTAGTCCATTTCATTGTGAAGTATGGCGGGTCAATCTCTGCTTTCATTTCATGTTTTATTTATTTATATTTTTTACCGCACCTGGTGTTAGTTGCAATAGAAGTAACGCTACTGCATGGAGTTTTGCCTGTGCATAGCCATCAGAGAGCCACACCTCCACAAATATCTCTGGTGTGTGATTATTTTAAGTATATTGCAAATTTCCTGTTAATAATTCGCAGTAGCTCTTATTGATAAAAAATAAAACATCTTTATTTTTTCGCGGAATTGATGATATATTCTTTACATGAAATTGCCACTACAGCCATTCAAATATAGCAACTGTGTTTTTTCTTGGGCTGGGTGTGGCCTGGTCCTTCGGTATTTGTTTGCTTTAGCTTTACTGTTACACTACAGCTTAGAGGTTTCTTACTGCACGTTGCTGGAGTAGGATAAGGTTTACTTATCCATAATGCTGGGATATTCAAGCATGTCTGCCACACCACAGAAGGTGGTGCTGAGTTGCTTTTAAAACCTCTGCATTACCAGGTATTTGCTGCAACAGTTTAGATTTTAAATGTTTGTATTTTGGCCTTTTATTTGTCAGTACTAACATTCTGCATATTCTGAATTCCTCTGGCGCTGGCCTCTCTTGTTTGCAATCACTTCATTACTCAGTTCCATCAAAAATACAACAGCCAGCTCCATCCGTCTCATTCATGCAGGTCTCAGTTCTGGATCCAATAATATTGTGCCTTTTAGGTGTGACTTTAATTCACCTCATCTACTTCCGCTAGCACTTAATGTAGCACTTTATTGCCATCTGTGAGCCGGACGCCTTTTAATTATAAACCAATACAGCCTTTGGCTGGCACGGGTTAGTTTTTCATGTTGTCACAGTTTGTGTGCCTAGCTGGAGTTATACAGTCTGTCCTCGTTGCCATTTCCAATGGACAGCTTCCCTCTTCAACCCAGCATTGTTATTAATATAGAAAAAGAGAAGGAAAACCTTTACTTTTTGGTTAATAAAGTACACAATTTTGTTTTTGTAGAGTGTGGTCAGGAACCTTGCAATAAAGTTGAGGTAAACTCAATATTGTTGTTATTTTGCTCTCCTGGTGAGCCCTTTTAGGAAACCCTGAAAAGTCACAGGTATTATTAACTCTTACTGCACCGCGCTAAATTCATACTAAGATGTACTTGCTGGTGAAAGCACTGACGGCCAAAATATTTTAGAAGCAAACATTGACCTCGCCAACTGTTATGGTTTTTGAATACAGCTTTGAGTTTGTTCATGAATATTAGCAGTTCAGAATAATCGGGACATTAAACTTTAAATGTGCCCCAATCATCCGCTTTTTAATTTAACACATTTTCTATAAACCAGAACCTGAATCTCTAAGTATGTTGTGCAAGCGAGTCACCTCCATCTTCAACGACTTCAGTGGCAACCGAAGAAATGTTTGGTGCAATAGTGTCAAGAAACTCGCAACACATTTTACCATATTGTGAGAAATCAGGGCCTGCTTGCAGAGTCCCCTCACTTTTTGCCCCTATTTTGACTACGAGGTGCTGGTTTTCTGACACTGATTGTGCCCTGGGCTCGGCTAACCAGACCCTGGGCCTGTGCTCTGATTAAAAGTACATGGTTAGGTGTAATTATATTTGGCAATGACAGGCCCATGTAAATCCCTAGTATATAATATGGCACGGGGGATTCAAACTACCTATTAGTCCCTAGTATATGATAGGGCAGAGAGGTTTAGAGGCCCAGTAGATTTCCTGCCCTAGAGCGTGCACTGCTGTGTCGCCTGCTGTGATTTTAAAAGCCAGCCCTGCCTTGCAGGGTGCTTTTGAATTTGAATATATGAAAATGGGAATTTAATGGGAATTAAAGGTACATCCAAAGTCTCAGACCACCTTATTTTTGCATATGAGTCATCCCCCCCAAGGCCTTCCCTAGGTGCCCCAGGGGTAGGGTGCCTTGTAACTATAAGCAGAGACATTATAAAATATGTTTTATAAGCGCTGGTGAGGAAAAACTGCCAATTCCGTTTTTCCCCATTGTAGTGAATGGCTCCAAAGGTTAACATTGAGATATTTTATTTAAGTATAAATATTGACAGGAGACACCTAAAAATATACTTCAAGGTATCTAATTAATAGTTTAGATTCATCCAACAACTTGCCACTGTTAGATTTATAATAAGTATGACAGAAAATAAGTTATTAAACTTTCTTTTCTGTGAGCCAAAATCCAGCTTTCCAGCTGCCCTCTCCTGATTGGCAAGCCTTTCCCAGGCTGAGTCAGAGTTGCTTGATGAGGTGTGAAGTGACCTGTCAGAGTAGACCATGGATTTCCTGTGGGTGGAAAACTTTATCTGCAAAAGCCAAAAGGCAGGAAGAAGGTGGGAGAGCCAAACTCGTCTTCTAAAGGGAGAATGACAGTTTGGGGTCACCCACATCCTGCACCCCAAGCCACACAGGAGCCTCAGTAATTAGATTAGTCAGGGGGTTGGAAGGGGTGCGTTAGTGAAACTTAGCCACACCAGTAGGTGGGTTTAGCCAGATCTAATCCCAAAGGAGAGACTTTCTCCATGTTGGATTTTGAACGAATAGTGCTTTACACACCTGTCTTCTAAGTTAAGCCTGCCTGCTCATTGTCAGCTACCAAGGGCTGAGCAAGAGAATAATTTATTGAGACCCTAACTGAACCTTTTATATGTTTGTGGCCATATTGCTAATGGTAAGTGTGACCAGGTGGGCTCGGACTTGAAGGGGGCATAACGAGCACTGAGCCCGGGGAACGAGGAAACCACCCTTTCCCCTCTTCTTTGTCAGCAGCAGGACGAGTGGGGTTACTCAGTCCCACGAAGAACGGGAGACGAGGAGGGAACCATACACCGCCCCTTTAACTGGGAAGGCTGGTCGGCGGGTCACGCCCTCTGCGATGACGACGAGGAGTCCTGGCCAATAAAGTCGGAAGGAGGACGGAAGCCTGTGTGTGGCATCACCGGAGGAGTCGAGGAGAAAAACGGAGGAGAGAGGAGAGCGAGACGGACAGAAGCGAGTGACGGGAAGGAGACAGCGAGGTCGAGTGAAGGCGGAGAGCCAGGAGGCCAACGTCCCCGTGAGTCGCCCAGCCACGCTCCCGGAGGAGCGTGGCTCACACAGGTACGCGAACGTTTTGCGGGCTGGGTAGGAAAAAGGGAGAGACCGGATACCTGACCTGTGGGATCCCCGTTCCCAGGTGTACCCTCCCTGAGCACTTCCCTCACACAGATAGACATGCCGTGCACCGAGTGATCCCACCACCACCCTTCCTTTTCAAACCTAGTGCACCCGTACACCCCACTTACACCTGGTATCCTGTTTGTTTTGTTCCCCCACTACCACGGAGGACGGGACCGCGCTGGAGCGAGTAAGAAGAGGGAGGACCTCCTCGAGGGACCAGGAAGCGAAGGACCAGCCCCCGCTACCGTATTACAGACTGGCCACAAGAAGACGTGTGTTACACCCAATAAAACCCTTCCTACCACAACCCAGCCTCCGACCCCTTTCTGACACCCCGCTACAGTAAGTCACTACTTATCACTGCTAATAACCCACTTTCCAATATATATATGTTGACTATAATCACCTAAGGCTTCAGAAAGCATGCTGAAATACCCCTTAAGAGCATTCTACATGCCCTAGCATGCCTCATCCAGGGTCTAAAGAAATATAATCGCATCACCCCCTCCTGATGGAAGTCCTTCAGCTCCACTTGCCGGCCTGCAACATCTTCAAAACCAAAAAGCAGCCCTGGCAAAAATTCTCAAACCATCTCCACTCCCTTTATCTTCTTGCGCTATCGCTCACTTCCCATCCATCCATTCTTCCTCTCTCCATCCATACATCCTATTTTCTCCCTCTCTCTTATCACTTCGTCTCTGCCTCCCCCATCTCTCTCTCTCTTTTGAAGCCTCTCGTGCCCGCTGCAATGTACCTTGGGCAGCTGGGAAAGTAGTAGAGGCCCTACACACATCGAGAAGTGGCGCAGTAAAAGGTATGTCGCTATTTAGAAGAGGTGAGTGAACAAGACACCCATGTTCTTAAAACTGCCCACACCCACAAAAATTTGTGGCATGCTTCATCATAGGGCTGCTACAACACCTCCGCGCATGCCAACGACAGAG
The DNA here is from genome assembly GCA_963921515.1 of Calotriton arnoldi. Lineage (NCBI taxonomy): Eukaryota > Metazoa > Chordata > Amphibia > Caudata > Salamandridae > Calotriton > Calotriton arnoldi. The sequence goes on along the minus strand of CAWUFW010000877.1, from coordinate 557,560 downwards.
GTGGAGCAATAGGGTGGGGGAGACAAAACAAACATAAAGAGAAAAAATGCGGGATCAAAGAAAAAGTGCAGAGAAAACACTGTTAAAACTAACACAGGGATCTCCAAACTACCCTTTATTAGTTGATTCCCTGGTTAGATTAAAAAGGTTTTAATCAACCAGTGGATGATGGTATGATGGTCTATAATGAACCCACTACCCCTCCACTCTGCAAACTGTCGACATGTTTCAGCTGGATACTGCGTCTTTCCCGGCTTTCATCAGGACTAAAGAATAGATCCCTAAGAAACTCTCCCTACCTCCTACCTTGAGGAGTATATCGTTGTCACAGCCTGTGTACCTGCTCAGGTCGTGAAGGTCTTATAACCATACTCAAAAAAAATATCTGAGTTTATTTGATATTTGTGCTCGAACTGGCAGGGGAGTGAGGACGGCTCCCTGTAGTCACACATTCGTCAAGGTGAGCTCGTCACGGACATTGTGTCCCTCCCGGCGCCGCGTAGGCTCCAGGAGCGGCCCTGGGCTTTCAAAATGGGCTTCCAAGAGCTCCAGCCCACCGAGGAAATGCCCAGTGGAATAAAAGGCCTCTCCAGCCCTGCAAACAATGCTCCAATTTAGGAAGGAGTTGAAGACACACCTCTTAAGAGAACACTACATCACTAAGCATTAAAAATCCACAACCTTATTTTGACTTTATGCTTGCCTTGGACCCTTTACAGCTGCCTTTTGGGTAGCTTCGCACTATAGAAATACCACATTCATACATACAAGTAAATCTTGGAAAATAATTAAATACTTAAGTATACAACAAGTGCTACAATGCCATACCAGACATGTCCTACAAGTGCTGATTATTGATAGCTGCAAAGAACTTTGAGTCCAACAGAGAATCATATTCCTGGTCAAAACAGTGGGAGAAAGCATTATAGGAAGTGGTTAAGCATGCTGTGGTTTCTTCCATAGGTGCGTTAGGCAAGACTATGTAGGTTCTTTTTGTTTTTTTTATAGACCGAGAACTGTTTCATGTTAACATGATTGTATGGCATCTCACCATATGCGTCTCCAAGCACAGTGTGTGCACACTTATTGGCAAGCACATCTTAATGAGAACGGCTGCTGATTCCACATTATGAGCGGAACTTCATGTTCACTGCGGTCACTAAAGCTCAAAAAAGTTAAACTGAACTTTCTTTCACCATGTTTCTATGAAAAGCAAAAACAGTTTTTTGAGATAGAAAAGTTTTTTTTTCCTTTTAGCACGCCACCATTATTTACGAACCATTTGTTGTTATTGGCTTTTATAGTGCCCTCAGCTCTAACACCTCTTTAAAGACTCTTTAGCAAAAACTCTGTGCTTTGAAAAGTGCCAGTATGGGTCTCCAGATTTCACTAGACGTTTGCATATTTCTCTTTAACAATTTTTACTCACCCCTTCATTCTGTGATATTGGTAAAGATTAGTTAAAGGATTTCAGCGCACAAGTACCACGTCTGTGCTATTTTAACCATGACTCTGAGGTTTAAGGGGGTTGTAAGATTAAAATCAAAGTGCCATTAATCACCCTGCAGTCAATGCACTTTCATTAAAAAAAGGCTAGACCTTTTGGCTTTGCCAATGCTTGTTGCAATTGTGCTTTTCTTTCTATGCACAAAAGACTCTGTCAGTAGAAAGTTCATAAAAATTGCATCAAATCACTTACCTCAGTTATAGCCAAGCACACTTTGAATGGATAATCAAATGGAAACTGCTAAATATCTGGACAATGATCAAAGCTTTAACATCAATCGGAAAAAACAGTAAATGACCGGACATGTGTGTCTATTATGCGTCCTTTCGCTCCAAGTTTTATTGCCTGTCTCTGGGTTTGTACTTTCTCCTTCCACGGGCTCATGCTGCTTTTCTCACATTTGATATAGTTGGCACTTGGATACTATTCTTGTGAGATGTATTGTGAAGAGTTCATGAGACCAGTTGTGACGGCTCGTCAAGGTACCCTCGTCAAGGTACCCTTTCCGTCTATACCAGGGGTCTCCAACCTTTACTGTCATAAGAGCTACTTTCAATCAATGAAAATCATCCTGAGCTACTAATATTATTAGAGTTGTAATAGTGACCACATCAGACAAGATTATATTGGACACCCCAAGCAAGATTACCAGCAGCAATCACCTCAGTGCATCAGGCAGGACTACCAGCAGTAAGGCAAAAAAGGCTTTGCAATCTGGAATGCCTCTTTGTGGGTAGTACAGAAAAGCTATACCTTCAATGCCCCAAGCACAATGGTTATAATCTTAGTAATAAGTATATCCAACATCTCAAATGTAAAGCAATTTCATTGACAAGTCATATTTTAGCTACTGTGCCCAAACATCAGCTTAGGAGTTAAGAAAATGTACACATTTGTGTAGTGAGTTCACCCAATCGATTTTGGTACGCAGATTTTAATTCAACCATGCAAAAACGTCGTATTTAGTAGACTGGGCTGCCGACACGAGAGCTACTTAAAGATAGCTGGAGAGCTACAGTAGCTCACAAGCTACTCGTTGGAGAAGCCTGGTCTACACAAACCCAAAATCAATGTTGTTAGCCTTGCATGGTGATACAGTGCACCTTAGAAATTGCCTGCCATAAGAATTTATTGGAATGGAAGGCACTTCTCCCCATCACCCCGCCTTTGGCACCCCTTACTTTTCATCCCTTTGGACCATGGTGCTTGGCTTCCTATTCTTCTTCTGTTTGTGGCTTTCTTTCAGTTTGATTAGTTTATCTCTATGGCTCTTCCTTTTTGATGCTTTAACATTTGATGTATGCAAAAACAACAGTTGATGGACAGAATGCAGAACAATGTCATACATTCACCCCAGTACAGAGACCTGGGCCTAAATCCATAGTTTTTTTGCTCACCATGCCATTCCAGTTTGGACCCAGCCATATGCAAATCAGTCTTGACCCTGTGCCTCTTGACCGGTCCCAGGATGCTTGTTTCCGGTCCAGGGAGGACCTGGCCTGGCAGTTCGGTCTGGACTGCTCCCATGGGGCACAGGGTCAAGACTGATTTGCATATGGTTGGGTCCAAACTGGGGTGGCGTAGTGGGCAAAAGAACGATGGATTTAACCCAGATCTTTTGACTTGGGGAGAATGTTTGCATTGTCAGCATTCCGTCCATCATTTGTTTGCTGTAACACTTTTCGCCCTAAGTGGGATGGGTATGCCCAGACGTGGGTCCCTTGCTCACTGCGCCACTGGATTCAAGCTAGCCTGGCTGAAGAAGGGTGACATACCCTGAAACCGGTCCCAGGATGCTTGTTTCCGGTCCAGGGAGGACCTGGCCTGGCAGTTCGGTCTGGACTGTTCCCATGGGGCACAGGGTCAAGACTGATTTGCATATGGTTGGGTCCAAACTGGGGTGGCGTAGTGGGCAAAAGAACGATGGATTTAACCCAGATCTTTTGACTGGGGGAGAATGTTTGCATTGTCAGCATTCCGTCCATCATTTGTTTGCTGTAACACTTAACATTTGATGTAGCAGTATAGAAAAAGTGAAGTATGCATATGCAGGCTGGTTTAGAATAACCTGCACTACTTGGGGAATCCCCAGATGTTGCTCTGTAAGCTTGTTTTGGTAAGGATTATGGTTAGGATATGTGTTGGACTGTGCAGGATCCACAAATACTCAGTCTAGTAGCCTGAAGTGACATTTGGGAGAACAGATGCCAGGTTCACAGCAGACACACTCCACACCTAACTGTCAGAGAGGTACAGGTAAGGGTCAGCATCTTAAGGCCTTGAGAAAGAAGGTACTGAACAGGTAATACAAATCAGTCTCCCAGGCAGCAAAAGCAGAAGAAGCAATCTAGGTAAAAACTAACCTCCAAACACCTCAATCCTGATGGGCAGCATCTAATTTGCTGGATGGCTCCAAGTCTTCAGCCTACCAGACTTCCAGTCTATGGCTTTCTACAGGTCATTCTGAGATTAGTTATTCCAATTTTGTCAACTGAAACAAGCAAAATCTACAACACCATCAATGCACAAGTTTGCTAGATGAAAGTCCAAGGAATGGAAAACTAGTGTATTAAAGTAAAGTAAGTAAGTAAAGTAAAATTATTTGGGTTAATAAAAAACATCCCCAATTAAAATCCTCACAAGTGCAAAATCCTCCCTAGAGTTGACCCGCAATACAAAAGCATTCTATCCACATTGCATGCATGCCCAACTGAGGCACCAAAAGTGACTTTTCCCTAAATTCCACAGGGTTCTAAAAATATCCAATCTGCATTGCCTCAATTTATAGTTTACCTAAAAAGAAAGAAACCAGCCTAAAAGTCCCACGGTTAGGCTACTCTTTATGGCTTGAGTCCACTTGTAATACACTCGCTCCCATAAAAAAGTGGATTCCTAAACGCGCTAAACCTTCGGCCCCTTGGTATTCGGAGGAGCTCAGAAATCAAAAACTGACTTGTAAACAGTTGGAACGGGCTTGGAGGAGAGAATATAATAAGTTAGACAAGGACACCTATAGACATAGCATTGCTATCTATAAGGGGATGCTGCTGGAAACTAAAAAGAAATTTTTTGAGGAGTAAATCGCACAAGCCAAATCGAACTCCAAGGAACTCTTTAAGACACTCAAAAAACTAGCCATACCCAACGTTCCTAAGAGCTCTAGTAGCCCCAAATTTTGCGATCAACTGGCTGATTTCTTTAAATCAAAGGTGGAATTTATTTTTTCCTCCTTCTCTTCAGCCGATAATAATGAGGAGGAGCTGTCATATAAGATCGGACAAGAAAGCTCCATTACCCCAGTCGTGTTAGAACATTTTCAACCTCTCTCGGTACCGGATACTATTAAAATTCTGAACACCATTCGTTCTGGGGCCCCTTCAGATCCTTGTCCAGCATACCTACTGAAACAAATTTCAGGAGTCATTGGGTTGGCTCATACTCCCCTGCTGAACGTGATATTCAGCTCTGGTATTTTTCCCAAGAAGTGGAAGATTGCTTCCATTCTTCCCCTTCTGAAAAAACAGAATCTTGATGCAGGTGACCCCAACAATTATAGGCCAATATCTCGACTCCCGCTTCCCTCCAAGACCATGGAAAAAGCCATGAACATACAACTCAATGCCTTTTTACAATCCAACCAGACTCTTGATCCATCTCAATATGGCTTCAGATCAGAACACAGTACGGAGCTTGCCTTAATTAAATCCACAGAGGAAATACGGGAGGCCCTGGATGGGGGAGGCAATGCTGTACTGATCTTGTTAGATCTGTCCGCGGCCTTTGACATGGTCCATCATAAAGTTTTGATGGACCGTCTGTCTTGGGCCGGGATAAAGGGGTGTGCCTGGAAGCTTCTGCAGTCATTTCTTTCTGACAGAGTACAAACTGTGGACTTGGACAACTGCCAGTCTAAACCTTTCACTCTTCCATGTGGGGTGCCACAGGGCTCTTCCGTCAGCCCAACACTCTTCAATGTGTACGTGGCACCCCTAGCTGGAGTGATTAGGTCATTTGGCTTCCAGCTGACCTCCTACGCTGATGACACTCAAATAGTGTTGTCACTGAGGGAGGGCTCTGAAAAGGACACAGGGGCACGATTCCATGACTGCATGGTTGCCATCTCCGAATGGATGTCTGCAAACTGCTTAAAACTGAACTCTACCAAAACTGAGGTCATAAAATTTGGGAAGAATCCTCTAGTGTGAACCCCAGACTGGTGGCGGGGCGACCTGGGTCCATGTCCCATACCTACCGAGAAAGCAAGGAATCTGGGAGTGATAATGGACAATAAGCTGGCACTCGGCAACCAAATAAGTTCAGTTACCTCGGCCTGTTTCTACGTATTAAAGATCATAAAAAAGATTAAGTTTTTCCTCAACGACAATGGCCTCAAAACAGTGATCTCGGCTCTCATCATGTCACGGCTGGATTACTGCAACAGACTATATCTGAATGCTCAAAAACAATTCATCAACAAGCTTCAGATTGTTCAGAATGCGGTAGCCAGACTGCTATCGGGGACTCCAAAGTTTGCCTCTGTTAAGGAAGAGCTCAAACAGCTGCACTGGCTCCCTGTTAGACACAGAATACGCTTCAAAGCACTATGCACCATTTTTAAAGCCCTCAAGGGCAAAGGCCCGGATTACCTGCTACGCAAAATACAGTGGTACACCCCCAGGAGATTGTTACGGTCAACAGGGGCAATTCAAGTCACAGTCCGTTCTTTCAAAAAAGCAGGCTGGGGAGGCAGAAGCTTTATCAACTGTGCGTCCAAATCCTGGAACGAGCTCCCCTTACAGATGAGGAACGCTACAGACCTCCTCTCTTTCAGGAAGGGACTGAAGACCTGGCTTTTTAACCAATAAATCCTCTGGCTACCGTTTCTAGCAGGCAGTGTATAGCGCCATGACACCCTAGGGTAACCGTGCACTTTACAAATGCGATTAACATAACATAACATACTACCTGAAGAAAATCTATAGCTATGTACACTAACATGAGTGTGTTAAAAATACTTCAAACAATGTGCCGTGTGTACTCTTACACAACAGAACTTAAAATTCATATAATACAGTCTGACACGTTCTAAAATACAGTCTCACCCTAAAATGTTTCTAACAAAAAATCCAACAATAAGTGATTCACCCCATTTCCTCACACCGCTTCCGGCTGATTCCTTTCCAATAATAGCTGTTCCAATTTATTCATAAATTTCATGAAACGAAAGGACACCATTGGGAAATCATCTCTCAAGCAGAAAATGATTGCTTAGTGACATGTTCTTATACCGAATTGAAGAAATACTGGCCGTAGCCAATATTTGCGTTCCGGTAAGATACAAGGGCAGACACAAGAAACGCAGCACAGTTTTTCGCTAAAGCAGACACAGTCTGCGACTGTTCACTGGTGTCGTGTCCGCCAATTTGGTAATAGGTTTAGTGAAGCAAGAAAACCAAATCGTAATTGCATCAGCTTTATTTTGAAATATCGATAATAACTTTCTGCTAGGTATTTTTAGTGCTGAAGACGCTTGCATGTATTGATGGACATCCAACTGTGGCTTCTATTCCTGAAGTTTTTCGTATCTCTTAGGAATGAGTACAATTTTGATTGCTTATTTACCTATAATTAGCCTGTTGAGAAGGCTGCCATAAACAAATTCCCCAGAATTTATATTTGAGGTGTCACCGACCCAAACTTGCATGGAATATGCTATTGTTAATGGTTCAGTGATAGACAATGCTTAATTAATAATGAATCAAGCATTTCCTTTCTCAAAGGATCAATCAAATCATGTTTATCTTTCTTTTCTTCTTCCCATGATATTTTTTAAACATCCACATCCTTCCTCAAGTTCAAAATCAAATCGGAAGAACAAGGGGTTACAGTTCTGCACCTCTGATAAACTCTTGTATATCACAGAAGAATGTTTTTCTTTTTAACGCCTTTCAAAATGTGTTACCAATCAGTCCTTTCTTTTTTCCTTTTTATGTGCCCTGATCACCCCTTGTTTCAAGTCATCACAAGATTCATTGTTAGCATCCTCATCCACTTAATACATTTTCCTTTTGATAAAACTACAAACTTCCTCCAAACGTTTAATTTTCCTTTAAACCACTGTAGTTGCTACTACCAACTCTCAGCTGTCTTGTTGTCTAGACTTGTTTCTCCTCCTATGCAAACCCAAAACCTGCACGGCTAGTTTGCCACCCAAACAGGAGAATAAACTCCTCCAATGTCTTCTCTAGAGTGGAATTAAAATCTGCTACTATATTCCATACAGCAGTAGTTCTTGACCTTTTGACTTCTGTGGACTCCCACTTAATCATCATCGAGTTCGGCGACTGCCACTCAAATCATTTTTGGAATCTTAGGACCACCACTGGGTCATTACTGGAAGCCGGGGAGCTCAAATTAAGAAATGTTCATTATTTGAACCTCAAAACAGTACACTAAAGTACAGAGACAAGCATTCATCAAACAAATATACAAATGATGAAATATTTTATTTAATTCACAAACAAATGTAAAAATCAAAATGTTATTTTAATGGGGAAGTTCTTGCTTTTCTAAATTCAGCTGAGACCATCCAGCATCCATGCTATATTTTGTTTGATGCATTTGCACACCAACTTCATTTTTAGCCACCAGTTGCAAATTCTTTCACATTTACTTAAAGTTTTAAAATTTCAAGTTTACATTTTGCTTCTTTAAGATTATGTAATTTTCTTAGCTGTCGTGGACCCCCTAAATAGGTTTTATGGACCGACGGACCTCAGTTTAAGAACCACTGCTCTAGAGCTTTGTTCACTGAAACTTCAATCATGTTCTCTAATCCATGTAAAATGTTGCCTTTTTGATCAACCTTCATAGCAATTCCTCACTAATAACTTTAGCATCCCTGCCTTGCCATAAAATCATAAGACATATTTTTCTGACAAATTAGGCAGTATCCCTTGCGGTCTTTCTAACATGGTCAACCTACCTAGCTGCACTTCAAATACAGTTTAGCCGGGTAATAATAAATAGAAAAAGGTGAGAGAAGATGCATCTTGACAGCAGTGGAGAAGGCAGACAAGGAACAGAGCATGCCAAAGGGTGAAATGTAATAGTGCAGTTGAGGGAAATGGGTGAAGGTGAAGAAAATTACAAGGGAATAACCTCTACAAATATACATCGAGAAAAAGTTCATATTAAACACTTTGCAGAGGACTAGCCACTTGAAGTGGGGAAAATTAAGGTGATAGGTTCAGGGGACCCCTGTGGGTGCCATGAAATGCGTGACACTGGAAGTGTTGTAGACTCTTGCTCGAGGTGGCGCCCAAGCTTCTAGATCTCTACAGGTGCTGAATATTAAGAGGTCTCTGTATGTGCTTCCCAATTTTCTAAGACAGTTATTTTTTACTTGGACTAAAATTATCTAATGTATAACAAAAAATTCCCATTTTTGGTTCAACACAGGGTGAGTGGCTCTCCCGACAAACTAAACTTTACCTGCTTGTGAAAGCAGCATTGATATTTTAGGGGTTATTAGCAGGCAAGCATGCTACATGCTTATTTTCAATATTTTTATATTTAAATGATGGGACGCCTTGCTACCTTTGTTACATTCTATATAGGTACCATAATATAGGGCTCGGTAACTTCATTACCCTTCACCTATATTCTTCCATACATTACACTTGTCACCGTTTACAGGGACTGACCTTCTACCTAGATACTACACTGCATTCAGAACGCGGGTTTTTCCCTAGTTCGAAATCTCATACATTATGCATGAGGATTCTTGGAAGCACAGCAGGACTACCATCTCCTGTATAAAATCTATGTACAAAGTTCATGCCCAACATCATCCTTAGGCCGACACAGTAACACAGCAAGGTAGGACCCCTGGGGAGACCTATGGGTATATATACATCACATCTTGCTAAGATAGAGAAGAGGAGACAGAGACTTCCCGGCCGACACATTGACCAGAGACGCTGAGGTTCCTGCATGCAGACACTCCAGCTCGCAGTCGTCTAACATCCCTCGCGGGGTGTCCAACTCAAGACCAGGACGGGGTCCCACAGTCTCTCACTTCAGGTAATGGGGTTGAACCAAATCCTAGAGGGATTCTTGGCTTAACACCTGCATACATGGTAGGTACACTTAGGTACATCTAGTTAGGGAAGCATCGTAGGAGTACACATCTTTTTATCATGTGTTTTATATATTCTCTAATGTATTCATGATTATTGCAAGATGGTAGAGCTATACCATCCATTCACCTTTATAGTACTGCTAATCATTTATATCTTATACTGTCTAACGGTTGTTGCAGCTAATTTATTTTACACCAGAATAACAACTGTTCAATAAATGTTTCTTGAAAAACGCCCAGCCTGTTTATTCAGTGTATCTCTCTGAGACAGACTAAGTAAGCACGAGTGACTGAGCGAAAGGTAGTATATTGTTTCCACGGTCCTGAGGGATCAGGGTTGTCATGTTTGATGGTTGCCAGGAACCATCCTCTCCTTGGTAAGAGAGGATTCTAGTGGCATTGTGAGCTAGTTGGTACACAAGGGCCAACATACCCGGTGGGGGTGTTCAGAGTCAGTTTGACACCAATCCTACAGTGTATGTTGTCTAAACGCGCAGATCCTGTATACTTTTTACAGGAACTACACAACATGGCGCCTAACGTTGGTTGGGTACTTATTTAACAGTAGAATCTGAGTAGTTCAGTCGTGCTATTCTCATAGACTCACGAATCCCCAGAGACGTCTGGAGTGGGAGGGCACAAACTCCGAAGGTGAAAAATCCTATTTATTAGCTGTTGGTTAATCAAGCTTGAAGGACACAGTGTTCCTAAACATTGTGCAAAACACCTTATCTTACTTCCCTTGAAAAGTTATTTCATGTTCTATACACAATGACTAACGAGGTCTTAGACCCACTAAACCTGCCATTGCCACTCTCGGAAGACGAGGAAGATGCAAACGCAATACATATTGCGGCAAACATTAGAAACGCAGTCACCCTGAAACTGCTTGCGCATGGTTTAACACCTAGGGGTGGCGTAGTAGCTTTCGTGATTGAGGCACATGAATTATACAGAACAGAGATATTTTATTCGTGGGTTACATTCCCAGCAGCAAATGCAAGAACAAAAACATTTCATTACTACACAGAAGATGAACCACCAGCGGAATATTGTCCGTATGAGGACATTGAGGTTCCGCTCACGTAACAGGAACATTTATACTGGTTTAAAGGCACCCTACCCCATACAAGAAGAAGAGTAAGACTCGGCCCGCTCAGAAGAGAGGGAGCAACATGGCCAATATTAGCAGCCTACACACCACATCCTGACATCGATACAATGCCAGGACCAGACTTACTCATACTTCACAAAGAATTAATAAAGCTTTACAGAAACAAGACGCAATTCGTCGTGAGGACACTTACAGTCCAGCCAGCGATGGTAACAACAAATACAGCTCACGTTCAAAACACAGCAACTAAGATTACACCACAAACGTTACACGCAGCAATGGGTAAAATGCCCGCAAAACGTGAACAAATGCCATTCTGGGTAGCTCAGAAAATAACACAGTTAGAAGCAGTATTTCTGAATACTAGCCCTTATGAGAAACACAGAATGATGACAATCTGCTTGCCCATGGGGATAACACCACAGATAGAGGATTGTACCTCTTGGGGTACAGTTTTCGCTGCCATATATACCAGAACTCATGGTATACCGTCCTTAGCAGTAATAACAGATGTATTAAGACAAATACAAAATGAGTACGGAGCAGAGCCTGCTCTGAACTTAGGGATGAAATTACTAGGTAATTATGCCCAGGTATCAGCCATAATATTAGTACATATTAAAGGGGAGGCAGCATCAGTGGCTATCCACCAATGCCTAAGGGGTTCAGTCCTTTACAACAGGAGCACGAACTACCTAAAATAATTGAAACTGCATATGCAGAATTAGGCAGGGACAGTTTGGGTGGAAAAGTATTAAACCACAACTGATGGGTAATAACGAAAAGGAGACCATCAAGCAGACACCTGCTTCATCAAAAAAGAAGTGGGACAATAACAAAAAACTAAAAGTTAAAGAAAACAGATCTCAATCCAGAGGTAGATCGCCTCCACAGGAGCCCTCCAAAAGGAGGTATAACCTTAGGAATAAGGACAATATTAGGAAACCTGACAGGTATCAGAATACTGATACACATTCCTCTCGTTCCTTTCAGGGTTCAACGAAAAACTCCGAGAGGGAAGGACGGTCAGACAGACAAGAAGAGCGTACAAGGTGCAGAGACAAGCAGCACGCTCAAGAATATACTCCCAAAAAGGAAGATAAACCAAAACAAAAGCCACAGTTCAAAAAGAAGAAGGTTGCAGGTCTAAAGATCAGACATGCCCAGAATTCTGAGGACTCGACTACTGAACGGGGAATGGGCTCTGACGATGCTAGACAGTGCGGCAGAAGTAACAATAGCTCACCAGAACCTGATGGAATTTCTGGTGAAGCGGACTTGAATGATTATATCACGGTGGAAACACCTGATACTAGGGTAAGTGTCCCACATAAATTGTATGAAATAACACTCCAAATGGAGGGGGACAAATACAGGACAGTTAGAGGTCTCTTTTGGGAGAACCTAACGTTTGGCTATGACATTTTGTTAGCTGAACAAGATTGGCCGCCAGCATTCGTCATGGATTGCCCTAGGGGAGAAACAGTAATTTTACCAGCATTCTCCGACCATGTTCCCAAACATTTAAAATATACATATGCGCAGGAGTGGGCGGTAGCCCAGGCTCCGGCATTATACAAAAACCATGGTGGATGGGATGAGGATTCAACCCACCACATAATTCCATTAAAAAATACTCCAACTGCACAAAGGCAGTATCCAATAAAGCAAGAAGCTAAAAAACAGGTCAGGGAGATCTTAGATCAACTTGAATACCAAAGGGTGATTGAAACGTGCACCTCTCAAATGAATAACCCTTTGTTTCCCGTATCAAAACCGGACAATTCATACCGTCTAGTTTTGGATTACAGACATTTAAACACTTGTACTAAAACATTTGCAGTACAAAATGCACACAGTGCCGCAAGCACATCTCCTTCAGCCACGCCACCGGACTCCACTGGACCGACCACAGCTGCGTCCACTTCAGCTTCAGAAAGACTGCGACCCACCACCACCCGCAACAGGCTCCCCGCCGGAGCTGGAGCAAGATCACCGCCGAGCAGCTCACCGCCTCCCTCAGCCAGAACACACCCACCAACACAACGGACCCAAACGAAGCAGCCAGCAACCTCGCCAAGTGGCTGACCGCCTGCGCCGACGACCTCGCACCACTAAAAAACCCTCCCAGCAGACCCGGAAGCAAGAAAACCCCTTGGTTCACCAACGAACTCAAGGAATCCAAGAAGAACTGCCGCACTCTCGAGAAAGCCTGGCGACTCGACCAGACCACAGACAACAGGACCGCCCTCAAGCACGCCACCCGCAAACACCACCAGCTGATCCGTGCCACCAAGAAGTCGGCACTCAAAGAACGACTGGACAACAACGCCCACGACAGCAAGGAACTTTTCAGCATCGTCAAAGAGTTCTCCAACCCCAGCGCCGGAAACAACGACATCACCCCCTCGCAAGACCTCTGCAACTCACTCGCCGCGTTCTTCCACCGCAAGATCACCGACATACATAACAGCTTCGACGCACAGACCACGCACCCTACCGCCGAACCAACGCCCGCCACCACCACCCTCTGCAACTGGACCCCGATCAGCACCGAAGACACCACCCGCACGATGAACTCCATCCACTCCGGATCACCAACCGACCCCTGCCCACACCACGTCTTCAACAAAGCCGACGCCACCATCGCACCCCATCTCCGGGACATCATCAACTCCTCCTTCCACACCGCCACCTTCCCGGAGAGCTGGAAGCACGCCCGAGCTTACCGCCCTCCTGAAGAAACCAACGGCGGACCCCACCGACCTTAAGAACTACCGTCCCATCTCGCTCCTTCCGTTTCCGGCCAAAGTCATCGAGAAGACCGTCAACAGACAGCTTGCCGCCTTCCTCGAGACGAATGGATCCCTCGACCCCTCGCAGTCCGGGTTTCGGGCCAACCACAGCACCGAGACCGCCCTTATCGCAGCCACCGACGACATCAGAACCCTAACCGACAACGGGGAAACAGCAGCCCTCATCCTCTTGGACATCTCCGCGGCGTTCGACACCGTCTGCCACCGCACCCTAGTGAAGCGCCTCAGCAACATCGGAATCCGAGAGAAAGCACTGGAATGGATCATCTCGTTCCTCGCCGGAAGAACCCAGAGAGTCCGCCTCCCCCGTTCAGATCCGAGGCCACCGAAGTCATCTGCGGCGTTCCACAAGGATCTTCACTCAGTCCAACCCTCTTCAACGTCTACATGAGCCCCTCGCAGCCATCGCACGCCAACACAACCTCAACATCATCTCCTACGCCGACGACACCCAGCTGATCCTCTCCCTCACCAACGACCCCACCACCGCCAGAGCCAACCTACACGACTGGATGAGAGACGTCGCCGACTGGATGAGGAACAGCCACCTTAAACTGAACTCAGACAAGACGGAAGTCCTCATCCTGGGCTCATCACCCTCCGCCTGGGACGACTCTTGGTGGCCCCCGGCCCTGGGCACCGCGCCCAAGCCAACGGACCACGCACGCAACCTGGGCTTCATCCTGGACTCCTCCCTGTCGATGACCAGACAAGTCAACGCCGTCTCATCTTCGTGCTTCAACACCCTGCGCATGCTCCGCAAGATCTTCAGATGGATCCCCACTGAAACCAGGAAGACCGTCACCCAGGCACTCGTCACCAGCCGACTGGACTATGGGAACACCCTCTACGCCGGAACCACAGCCAAACTTCAAAAAAGACTCCAGCGCATCCAGAACGCCTCCGCACGACTCATCCTGGACATCCCCCGACACAGCCACATCACCGGACACCTGAAAGACCTGCACTGGCTCCCCGTCAGCAAGAGAATCACGTTCAGACTCCTCACCCACGCACACAAGGCCCTCCACGACCTGGGCCCCAAGTACCTCAACGACCGCATGACCTTCTACACGCCCACCCGCCAGCTACGATCAACCAGCCACGCCCTCGCCACCGTACCACGCATCCGCAGAGCCACCGCCGGAGGAAGATCCTTCTCCTACCTGGCAGCCAAGACCTGGAACTCCCTCCCCACTCACCTTCGGCGAACCCAGGACCATCTCTCCTTCAGGAAGCAGCTCAAGACCTGGCTGTTCGAGCAGTAACTTACCCCCTCCCCCAGCGCCTTGAGACCCTCCCGGGTGAGTAGCGCGCTCTATAAATGCCGTGATTGATTGATTGATTGATTAATGAATAACATTGTGCGGAAAAGTACAAAACCACACTAGATATCTCAAATGGATTTTTCTGCCAGAATATATCGCCTGAGAGCAGATATTTGACAGCATTCTCAGCGCTAGGGTCCCAGAGTCAATTTTGTTGACTCCCCCAGGGGTATAAGAACTGCCCGGGGTTATTTTCAGCCAGAGTAACTGAATTACTTCAAAAATTGGTTGAAGAGGCATTATCCTATGTGGATGATATTTATCTAACGGATGATGACCTGGAGGAACACTTGAACAGGGTGAATACCATCATTTTGGGATTTCCCTCTGAGGGTTACAAATTCAACTTTAAAAAATCGAAGATTGCCCATCTCAATGTCCTGCTTTTGGGATATGAGCTTTCAAGTGAAGGAAAAAGCCTAGCAGCTTACTTTTTGGAAAAATGTGCGCTGCTCCAACCTCTAAAAACATTAAAAAATGTACAATCAATCCTGGAATTCCTGAACTGTGGCAGAACATACATTTTAGATTACGCAGAAAGAGTAAAACCTTTCTACGATTTAATAAAGCCTGACTTCTCAGTCAGACAATGGACACAGGAACACACAGATATCCTTCGTTTCTTACAAGCTGACATGATAGCTTCAAAACACTTCAGACACGCGTAAATGTATGCAACCTGGTGATAAGTATAGTTGCAGGTCAATCAGGATACACCTACCTAACATATAATGAAGGTGAGACAGTACCAATAGCGTACAAATCACATTTGTACACAAATGCTGAGATGCGCTTTGCATCAACAGAAAAAATTCTAACAGCAGTACAGACTGCTGTAGTAAGAGAAAGAGCTCTGGCTCAAGGAAAGCGTATAATAGTCGTTACACCAGTTCCAGGCTGCGACAAAGGCAAGCGGTCCCAATGCTAAAGCCTTACATCCAAGATGGATACAATGGGCTAATTCTCTCACTGCAACAGATGTAGAATACAGGTACGACCCAAATCTAAAAGCACAAGCATTTCTGCAACACAAACAAGAATATCCTCTACCAAATGAAATAATGCCTCTAGATCAGTATGAATATATAATTTACACTGACGGTTCTGCTCAACCGGCCATAGGGAGTAAACAGCAATATAGCGCAGCGTGTGCTATCGTTAAAGGTTGCATGCAGGATGGAAAGTTTCATCCGAGTTGTACAAAAACACAGTCTCTAGGAGACTGCACAGCACAGCTAGCAGAACAAAAAGCACTAATACTGGCACTGGTAAATACGGATCGAGAATTCCCCACACTAATCGTGTGTAATTCCTTTTACTGTGTACAGTCATATAATGAATATTTACATCACTGGGGTCAAAACGGGTTTAAAGATGCAAAAGGTGGCACAGTTAAGCACAAAATGCTATGGGAACAGGTTGTGGAGTTGAAAAACGAACTACCAAGGGCTCACGTGATACATACACTGAGTCATCAACGTGATGGCGTTCACGTTGAAGGGAATTCATTGGCTGATGAAGCCGCAAAGGGGGCTGTATGCACGGCTTCCGTAGCTGCAATCACTCGTTCAAAAACGAGAATAGACGGTGAGATAATGGTTGCAATTATTGCCACACGCAATAACTCAGCAGTACCAAGAAGATTTCCACTCAAATACTCCTACAAGTTAGATGCACACAATGTCCCATTTGCTCAAATTCCTGGAGTGGGGGATAGAGTAATACCAAATATGGATCTTAGGTTAGGATTAATTCTAGCAGCACACAAGGGTATAGGTTCTGCACATGCAGGAGTTACAGCAACTGTTTCTCTATTGAAACAGCGCTACTGGTGGCCAGGACTAAGAAAGCAGACTAAGGACTACGTCTTGAATTGCGACATCTGTCAGCAGATGAAAGGCTCACCAGTAACACGTCCAGGGCAGACACCATTACTAATATCAGACAAATCACTTGCGTGTGTTTATCTGGACCACTGCGGCCCCTTACAATCAGATGGAGTTTACAAATATATCATGGTTGCAGTGGATTCCTGCTCTAGGTTCCTATGGGTGTAGCCCCAGCGCTCGGCTGACGCTCGAACTGTTATAAAAGATTTGCGAGTCTGTGAGGGTTTTCCCAACAATGACTGCACGGTACCTTTAATTTATGACTGCCCCGGTTCAGCCATCTCGGGGTTCCCACGAAGCCGCGAGGACTATCGTCCGACGCCAGTGAGGGTAACCACGCCCCCTTATCATGTGTCCTTACAGGAGCCAGTTACAAGGCGGGAGTCGCTGGACGTGGGCGGGACTGACTCCGGAACTGGAAACCCGAGGCCTGTAAAAGGAGCCCGAGGACAGACGGAAGGGCGCGGATCCACGGAGAGTGAGGAAGACGAACAGGAGAGCCATACCGGAGAAGTGACGGAGATCTGCGCGAGTCGACGAGCGGAAGCGGACGACCCGGAAGGAGAGGAGGAGTGGAGCGAGGACTGGTGGAGCCCACCGGAGGACGCTGGAGAGCGGCCGCAACTCAGGAGAGTTGCGGCGGAGCCGGTGAGTCCTACTGAAAGAGAGAACGGGGAAGTGGGAACAGGGGAGGCGGGAGAGGGAAGCACACTTGGGGTGGGATAGGGAGCGCCGGGGTATACAGCGCTAGAAGGCACGAATACTGAGTCACCTATCTGCACCTCCCGTTTAGAGCACCTGAACCCAACACACCTTTTTAAAACCCCCCCTATTCTTATTTGTTTTACTGCACATCCCTTCCTTGTACGCCGCGTCAGAAGACGTATCACCGACCGGGTGTGGTGACGGTTAGCACCAGACAATACCCCTTTTAGGGACTACCACTGACGGCTCCTTCTTGTCTCTTTCCCCCTTTTATGAGCCTCCGAACGCCCACCACCACCTCAAGACCCTCTTGGGAGGAGAAGAACGACTGAGACGACCAGAAGGGGCCCACAGAAGGAGAGGACACGGACTGTGTTACCTGTGCCTACAGTTACAAACAGTCCAAGCTTGTTAATAAAAACACTAAATATTGCACACCATATCCAGCCTCCGCGTCTGTGTATCCGGCCCGCACTCCCCCCACGCTCACAAGTGGTGTCAGAAGTGGGATTTGCCGGAGACATGGAGGCTGCGATCAGGAAGATGGCGGACAGTCAAGAGAGCCTAGGCAAGGCCATGGAGAGGTTCCTTACGGTCGTGGAAGACGACCGCGACAAGATGCAACAAACGCTTGCCGGACAGAGTCAATCGCAGGAAACGGCCCTAGGGAAGCTTGCCGAGGCACTCAGCCAGCCGAGAGGGGCCACCACCCTTCCGTCCCTTGTATTACAGAAGTATGTGAGCGGAGAAGACCCGGATTACTTCTTCTGTAACTTTGAGAGGATGGCCATGGCAGCCGCATGGCTCGCCGATAAATGGGGACAGTACCTGGGACCCTTACTCACAGGCGAGCTCCAAGCCGCATATCAAGCCGCAAACATGCAAGGTCTCACCCCTTATGCGGACATAAAACAATGCATCCTTGAACGACTAGGGATAGACGATGAGACCTATCGCATACGGCTGCGTCAGTTGAAAGAGGGACCCCAGGAGACCCCAAGAGCGCTATACTTCCGCGTGAAGGACTTAGCTGACCGATGGTTGAAGCCCTCCTCGACCACTAAAGAGGAAATCATGTCCAAAATCTACTTAGAGCAGTATTTGTCCTCCCTACATCCACCCATTCAGAGATGGGTACGCCAACACGCCCACCTTACTCTGGAAACCGCAGTTGAAATCGCCAGTGCCTTCAGTCGGGCGCATGAGATACAGAAGGGGCGGGAGGAAGTTCCCGCGAGAGGCGGAACCAGCGGACCACATCGTCCCCCGAAACCCAATACTTAGGAAACCGGACCATATTACTATAACGCCTGGAACACCCCTCTTTAGGGCACCCCCACCCGGACCACAGTGCTACAACTGTGGGGGTCTGGGACACATAGCGCGTTTTTGTCCCCAAAAGGAGGAACCTATGGAGGTCGGAATAGCCCGCAATTATTATTGTTCCCAACATGGGAGATCCCTACCTCCTTATCGGTGTAAGGTATTGGTGAATGGACAACCCTTAACCGCCCTAGCAGACACTGGGTGTCTCCACAGCGTGTTAAGACCCCAAGACCTCGACCAAGCATCAGGAACGGTTAATGGGACAGTGGCCATACAGTGCGTTCATGGAGACACAAAACAATATCCCACAGCGCACGTTCGTATACAACACTCCACCGATCCGGGCTCCGCCCTAAAAGTTGGTCTCATTCCCCGGCTTCCCGAACAACTCATCCTGGGGAATGACTATCCACGACTAGCCGATCTAATAAAAGGGACCCCTCCAAACGCAAAAGATTGGTGGAGAGAAGCCCCTTTTTCTCAAGAAGAGGACCCTGAGTGGCCCCCGTCCAAAGCAAGGAAAAGTCGTAAGCAGAGAAGAGAGGAGAAGAAGAAGAGCCATGCGGCATATCCCGTCCGGGTAGAGGAGCACCCCTGGGAGACCGATAGGGATTTCCACGCCACACAGAGAGAGGACCCCGTCCTACAAGAAGCCTGGAGCAGAGCCCTAGAGAACGAGGACCCCCTTCAAGTAGGTCCCTATTTCTTTAAAAGAAACGGACTGTTGTATAGAAAAGGGAGTTCTACTCACCCCGCACAGCTCCTCATACCCGGCCCCTTTCGGGAGAAGGTATTATACCTTGCCCACAGTCATCTCCTGGGGGCCATTTTAGTGATGAGAAGACCGAACAAGCCATTCTCGAGAAATTCTACTGGCCAGGCATCCATCAACAAATCCGTACATATTGCCGGAGTTGTCCGATATGTCAGAAAAACAGTAGATACAAACCCTCCCGAGTACCACTACGGCCTCTTCCCGTTATAGCGGAACCCTTTCAAAGGATAGGGATGGACATAATAGGACCCCTGTTGCCCTCCAGAAGCGGCTGCCGCTACGTCCTAGTTCTCGTGGACTATGCCACCCGTTTTCCGGAGGCCATACCCTTAAGACACCCCAACACCTCAAACATAGCTAAAGCCATGATAATGGTGTTTTCCCGCGTAGGCTTTCCCACAGAGATCCTCACAGATCAAGGGACGCCCTTTGTCTCTAAATTGATGAAGCAGGTGTGTAGTCACCTAGGCATCAAACAAATACGCACTGCAGCATATCATCCACAAACGGACGGGTTGGTTGAGCGCTACAACGCCACCCTGAAGACCACCCTTAAAAAACTTCTATCCCTCGAAACCCGAAAGTGGGAAGAAATGTTGCCCTTAGCACTATTCGCCATTCGGTGTAAAGTCCAAAAGAGCACAGGGTATTCTCCGTTCGAGCTCTTGTACGGTCATCAACCCCGTACGTTTCTAGATATGGCGAAAGAAACGTGGGAAGCAGAACCAAACCAAAGTAGACCACTCCTTGAATATGTAGACCGGCTTAAAACACACTTGGGGCAAGTCCGTGCCATAGTCCGACAGAATCTAGAGGCGGCTCAGACAGCCCAGAAAAAACAATATGACAAGGGAACAAAAGAAAGAACATTCGCTGTGGGGATCAAGTACTTCTTAGGATGCCTTCTTCAGACCAGAAGATGTTAGGCCAATGGCAGGGTCCCTATACCATATTGGACAAAGTGACCCCAGTAACCTACCGAGTAGAGACAGATCCGACCAGAGCTACCTCACAAATATACCACGTTAACCTACTAAAGAAGTGGATAAGACTTCTCCCTGTCATGTTAGGTCAAGAGAAAGAGAAAAGCCTCCTGATGGAACAGAGCATAGATCAGGACTTACCCGTGGACCTCAAAGATCCCTCCTAGACGCTCTTTGTCCCCTACAGGGGATCTTCTCCCTGACCCCAGGGAGGACAACAGTAACAGAACATGCCATCAAGACCCAACCCGGTAAGAAAGTGCGACTACGTCCCTACCGTATACCCGAAGCCCGTAGGACCGTAATCAGGGAAGAGGTGAAGCAGATGTTAAACATGGGGATAATCGAACCCTCCAAGAGCGACTGGAACTCCCCTATAGTACTAGTACCAAAACCTAACGGCACGGTCCGTTTTTGTATTGATTTCCGCGAAGTCAACAGAATCTCCGACTTCGACGCCTATCCTCTCCCGAGGGTCGACGAAATGATTGAGCGCATAGGGAATGCCAAATACATTAGTACCCTTGACCTCTGCAAAGGGTACTGGCAAATCCCCTTACGGGAACAAGACAGGGAGAAAACAGCTTTTTCTACACCAGACGGCCTATATCAGTTCACCGTGTTGCCCTTTGGGCTACACGGGCACCAGCGACCTTTCAGCGAACCATGAATCTGGTGTTACGACCCCATGAGAAATACGCAGGGGCGTATCTTGACGACATCATTATATATAGCGAGACATGGGAACAACATCTCACCCACCTATATAATGTGATTCACGCCTTGGGCTGTCATAACCTCAAAATAAACCCGGCCAAAAGTCGTTTGGCCGCCCAAGCGGTCAGATATCTAGGTTTTCTTTTGGGGGAGGGTGTCATCCGACCCCAAAATAACAAAATAACCGCTATCACCCTAGTACCTTTTCCCCGATCAAAAAAGACCTCAGGGCCTTTCTAGGCCTATTAGGCTACTACCGGAGGTTCATACCTAATTTCTCTCAAACAGCAGCCCCTCTCACTGATTTATTGCAGAAAAGCGCAAAAACCGAAGCCCTGTTGAAGCAACCCACTCCAGGAATGATCCGAGCTTTTGAGGCGCTGAAAGCCGCGCTAACGGCAGACACGGTACTCACCAGCCCTAACTACACCCTCCCCTTCATCTTGCAAACTGATGCATCAGATCAGGGTCTGGGGGCAATTCTTTCACAACGTACCCCTGGGGGCGAAGAGAAACCAATCCTGTACCTCAGTAGAAAACTCTACCCCGAGAAAAGAATTACGCAGTGATCGAGAAAGAGGCACTCGCTATAAAGTGGGCCATTGAGTCACTACGGTATTACTTAGAAGGACGAGAGTTCATCCTCTATACCGACCATGCCCCCTGGAATGGTTAGCTCGGAACAAAGGACACAATGAAAGAGTGCTTCGGTGGTTTTGTCTCTACAACCATATAGATTCACTACACAACATCGGAAGGGTACAGAACAAACAAACGTGGACTTTCTGTCAAGATACCCGGTAGAGACAACCCCTACAAGAAGGACGGCTAGGGAAAGGGGATGTGAGGGTTTTCCCAACAATGACTGCACGGTACCTTTAATTTATGACTGCCCCGGTTCAGCCATCTCGGGGTTCCCACGAAGCGCGAGGACTATCGTCCGACGCCAGTGAGGGTAACCACGCCCCCTTATCATGTGTCCTTACAGGAGCCAGTTACAAGGCGGGAGTCGCTGGACGTGGGCGGGACTGACTCCGGAACTGGAAACCCGAGGCCTGTAAAAGGAGCCCGAGGACAGACGGAAGGGCGCGGATCCACGGAGAGTGAGGAAGACGAACAGGAGAGCCATACCGGAGAAGTGACGGAGATCTGCGCGAGTCGACGAGCGGAAGCGGACGACCCGGAAGGAGAGGAGGAGTGGAGCGAGGACTGGTGGAGCCCACCGGAGGACGCTGGAGAGCGGCCGCAACTCAGGAGAGATTGCGGCGGAGCCAGTGAGTCCTACTGAAAGAGAGAACGGGGAAGTGGGAACAGGGGAGGCGGGAGAGGGAAGCACACTTGGGGTGGGATAGGGAGCGCCGGGGTATACAGCGCTAGAAGGCACGAATACTGAGTCACCTATCTGCACCTCCCGTTTAGAGCACCTGAACCCAACACACCTTTTAAAACCCCCTATTCTTATTTGTTTTACTGCACATCCCTTCCTTGTACGCCGCGTCAGAAGACGTATCACCGACCGGGTGTGGTGACGGTTAGCACCAGACAATACCCCTTTTAGGGACTACCACTGACGGCTCCTTCTTGTCTCTTTCCCCCTTTTATGAGCCTCCGAACGCCCACCACCACCTCAAGACCCTCTTGGGAGGAGAAGAACGACTGAGACGACCAGAAGGGGCCCACAGAAGGAGAGGACACGGACTGTGTTACCTGTGCCTACAGTTACAAACAGTCCAAGCTTGTTAATAAAAACACTAAATATTGCACACCATATCCAGCCTCCGCGTCTGTGTATCCGGCCCGCACTCCCCCCACGCTCACAGAGTCTTTATAGGGACATACGCAATTGGCACATTACATTTTGACCGTGGCCCCGCGTTTAGCTCTAGGGCTTACAAGGAAGCCATGGTAGGTCTGGGTGTAGCATTGCGGTACTCCTCTCCGTACCATCCCGAGGGAAATTCGGTCGTGGAGAGGAAAAACCGAGACTTAAAGCAGTCTTTAACAGCTAGAATATTAGGCTCGGGTGGAAATTGGGTATAACATCTGTATGGAGTTCAAAGGGCATTAAATAATCAGCCATGAAGCTCTCTAGGGGGTATCACTCCTTATGAGGTCCTATTTGGGACGAGAATGTGGGCACCTGATCTTGATTGTGAAGGCACAGTGGCGGATGATAAACCTTTTGACATCCATAAACGTTTGGCTGTTTTACAGGACCTGAATGAATCCAGGGCACTACAGAGTATTGTCCAGGTGAAAAGGACCGCCACTGGGGAAGCAAAAAGTGTCATGGCAAGACCTGTCTGGATCCCTAAAGTTGGGGATCTGGTCAGAGAGAAGATAGCGGACAAAAAAGAATTTGGGCGTTCATCCAGAAAGCCTGTACCTGTCCTGGCAGTTGAAGGAACAAGAACAGTACTTCTGCCACCTCTTGCCGGTAAAAAGGAGAAAAGATTTGTCTCAATAGACCTGATCCAACCACACTATGTGGCCGATACTGAGTAGTAGGCCGCGTGGACTCCGCAGTAACAGACACCCTCCTTTCACAACTATACAAGAAGTTCAAACTGAAAGACTCATCATGTTTGAAGGGTCACCTGCACGAAATGATGGACTAAGCAACAATGCAATGGAACTCGTTCCTCTTGAAACTGAAGTTCAAAATGAGAACTCCACTGAAAGACAAATTTCAATTTGGCCAAACACGGATATCTACGTCAACATGCCCCAACAAGAGCAAGCTACAGTTTCCACAAGACCTGCGGAATTACCAAAGCTAGACCGAACTGCATCTGGCTATTTCATTGACTTTGATACGTTTTCACTGGACCCAAGTGAACCTGAAACGATGCCAGCCCAAAGACTTGTGTACAGCGACTCAAAGATTTTCTGAACTTTCTTAAAAAGACTTACCTGGTATCACCTTGGGTGGAACTCTGGGTATCCACTGGAATACTTTTCTTTCTTTTCTGGATAGGCCTAGTAACTGTCTTTAGTATGCTTCTAAATGGAACTTATCTTCGAGAAAGCTCTGCAGCACAAAAAGTGAATGTGATTCTGAAACCGCATCTATCATCATATTGTGAAAAAAGAGACATATCATCAGTGAACATTTCAGCAGTTCCTATACCTGACGGTATAGTGTGGGACAAGGTTGATTACGATATATTTGGCATGACTGAACTTTTAAAAATACCACATTTATTTAAAAATTCATTAAGTGATATCATTACCTCCAGTACATTTTCCGATGATTGGGATTATGAAACTGTAAATAATACAGCAAAATATACAATCCTGCGTATTGAAAAATTGGATAGATTAGCATTCACAGTGGCAGAGTCACCGTCCACGGAATGGTTAATCCATGGCCACATAACTCTTCCGGTCACTACCTTTCAATTCCAATATTGCCTTGAACAAATGCAGGCAGGCAGATATGAAGAAATGGGTAGGGAATTCATCAAGGAATCTTGGGAATTACCGTACAGATTTCGATGCCAGAGTGGGGAAAAAGAAGTGTTTCTAAGCGGTACAAACTGCGAGAATACTTTAAGTGGATCACTTATATGCCAGGATATATTGCTTCATGGGGCCTATAACGGTTCAGTATTGGAAATAATATAGGGGCAAATGACTGATTTACTATTGATTCCTCTTTTATGTACGAATGATGTAACTGTACTGAAATGTATGCAAACAAAAGAATTGTGACTTACTTGTTTTTTCAAGCCAATAAAAAAATCTTTAAAAAAAAAAAAAAAAAAAAAAAAGGTTGCTGTGGGATGCTTCCGGGCATCGCATATCTGGTAACCATGAGTTCCAGGGTTACTTGTTGTATGCAAGTATTGTTTCCACCAACACATACAGTCAGGGAGGCGGCGTTATAGCCTTCACTAAATGTTTCATTAATACGGTTTGATGCTTTGAGCAGAATGAAAGCCATGCTTATACATAAGTCTGTGCTCTTAACCTCCGCTCGAGAGACCTTTGATCTTCAAGTTGCAAGGTCTTCAGCAGAGATACAGGCGCTTATAAGTACAAATTGCCCCTTCCATTTCGCGGAAATGGTAAATCGTATCTTTAACATGTCTGATACGACAGGCATCGTCCACCTATTTAAGACCATGGGTTCTGGACTATTAAGCACCTTTCAGACGGTCCTCGGAGTTATACCAAACTTTATACACTCTGTATTTGGAAGCATATTTGGAGGGCTGCCGCTGATCCTGTTTCTAATAGCAGGTATCCTGATTGTCGTTTTTCGGCTACGCAATGGACGTCCCAGTCACCAAGGAGATGGAAACAGTACTCCTGGAGCGAAAATACCGTGATTGCATGGTACAACTTCTAGGCACACCTCGCCTAAGGGAACTAAGTGCTTCTTGGTTCTTGTCATTTAGACCAGTCTGGATGGACTGCATCTTACCTGTCCTCCGATGCCTGTTTTGCGGAGAAGAATGCGTGTTGGATCTCTGTCTGACACTCCCATCATGTGCGCAACCGGACGTTGATGCTTTACTGGACCCGATAACGGCCCATGTTCTGCAGTGTCCCCAGCGTATTCCCATGTTGATGGCGGCCTTCCTAGAGCCACCACATGTAGTATCTGCTCCTGTTGGTATGGACACCGGCTCCTCCTCTGACACCCAGGCCTTGGATGGCGCACAGGCTGCCCCAGCACCGGCTGTGGACAGTACAGAAGATCATCTGTGCTCAATTGACATAATCTGCGAGGTGTTGCAGGGACCGTCGACTGCAGAGGCAAGCAACGAAAATGTTACGTCTGCCAGCTGGGACACAAACATTTGACTAATTTGGCCCGTCGTGTGCTGGGAAAAAATTCGACTTTTGGAAAACAAACGGAAAATTAGAACTCCATATCAAAATTGACATTCCTTTTGAGCAAGTATGGCTTTCAAATGCTTGTAGTAATTCGGACTATACCTACGACATATTAGAGCTGGAGCTTAAAGTGTCAATTTCTAATATTTTCTCCTTTTCTTTTTTTAACACTTTTAAAAACAATGTTTTTTTTAACACAATGAGAAACTAATGTTTTAACTATTTGCGTACAAGTATCTAGTACAACTAGTAGTTCAGTTAGAATTAAACTATGTCGTCCATTCGGAAGAGGAGTGGGTGTTATATTCCATATAGGTACCATAATATAGGCCTCAGTAACTTCATTACCCTTCACCTATATTCTTCCCTACATTACACTTGTCACGGTTTACAGGGACTGACCTTCTACCTAGATACTACACTGCATTCAGAAAGCGTGTTTTTCCCTAGTTCGAAATCTCATACATTATGCATGAGGATTCTTGGAAGCACAGCAGGACTACCATCTCCTGTATAAAATCTATGTACAAAGTTCATGCCCAACGTCATCCTTAGGCTGACACAGTAACACAGCAAGGTAGGACCCCTGGGGAGACCTATGGGTATATATATACATCACATCTTGCTAAGATAGAGAAGAGGAGACCGAGACTTCCCGGCCGACTTACTGACCAGAGACGCTGAGGTTCCTGCATGCAGACACTCCAGCTCGCAGTGGTCTAACATCCCTCGCGGGGTGTCCAACTCAAGACCAGGATGGGGTCCCACAGTCTCTCACTTCAGGTAATGGGGTTGACTAAATCCTAGAGGGAGTCTTGGCTTAACACCTACATACATGGTAGGTACACTTAGGTACATCTAGTTAGGGAGGCATCGTAGGAGTACGCATCTTTTTATCATGTGTTTTATATACTCGAATGTATTCATGATTATTGCAAGATGGTAGAGCTATACCATCCATTCACCTTTATAGTACTGCTAATCACTTATATCTTATACTGTCTAATGGTTGTTGCAGCTCATTTATTTTACACCAGAATAACAACTGTTCAATAAATGCTTATTGAAAAACGCCCAGCCTGTTTATTCGGTGTATCTCTCTGAGACAGACTAAGAAGCACGAGTGACTGAGCGAAAGGTGGTATATTGTTTCCACGGTCCTGAGGGATCAGGGTTTTCATGTTCGATGGTTGCCGGGAACTATTCTCTCCTTGGTAAGAGGAGATTCTAGTGGCACTGTGAGCTAGTTGGTACAAAAGGGCCAACATACCCGGTGGGGGTGTTCAGAGTCAGTCTAACACCAATCCTACAGTGTATGTTGCCTAAACGTGCAGATCCTGTATACTTTTTACAGGAACTATACGACATGGCGCCCAACGTTGGTTGGGTACTTATTCAACAGTAGAATCTGAGTAGTTCAGTCGTGCTATTCTCAGAGACCCCTACTCATGCAGACATAACTCAATAATACCTCTCTAGGGGCCAATGTACTAAGATACTGGTTGCAAAATGTGGTCTCAAATTGTGACCAGTATTTAATTTTGCAAGCTTACCAATGGCATAAATATCATGTTTTGTCATAAAATTTGTAGGTCTTATTTCCTCTCTTTTTTAATTCCCCTTCTGTGAATGATGTGCATGACAATTAATTCAGCAAAAATGAATGCATATGATAATGTCACATGTGCCTGCTTTTTTCATAATTTTCTGTACCTGCACCTATGATATTCAAGCGTACCAGAATATATTCATATTATTTAGTTCTTGCTTTTGATTATTTACATGTTTCATCATTATTGCGAAATGATCGAGTTTTTAGAAGGTTGATATTTAAGTGTTACATTTGTTGTCTTTCCAAGAGAACACTGTCTGAAAGATTGAATATAACTGGAAGGGCATTACGCCACTCTTCGTGGAATTTTTGTCCTAAAAGTTTCCAACAAAGCCTGGACTAATCTATGAAAACCAGAGATATAGACGTCAGTGGGAACTTCATACCAGGTGATGGAAGAACAGAGGGACCAATCGGGCACTACCTTGATTCAAGCTGCAAATCGTTCTGTTTTTACTAGTTGCTTCCCTGGTAGCGTTAAAAGACTGTGTCTCATCACAGGCACATACAGCTACCCTGGTAAGCTGACAATAAAATGTATTGTTCTTGAATAACATTTGAGGATACAAACAATCTTTGACACTTGAAATATGCTTGTATCCTATCATGCTGTAAATATGCTAGAACTAGTATAGTGCTTACAAGTAGTGAATGAGGGTATTAACGCTATAGTTTCCACAGCAAAAATGTTGCAGTATTTTTTTATTGTTCACATTACTCATAAACATCCTCCCTACCTTACTGTTTATATTGATTGCAGTAACAATTCTTGTTGTGTGCACTAGATTAGACCTGTAGTTTTACATAAAGGTTTTAAAACTTGTATCCTGTATTCCAGTGATCCTTGAGTGCACTGATAATCTATGAAAGAGGATTTGGTGTGCTATTAACTGTCCCACTCTCATATATCATGGGACTGCATATTGCCTGAAACACATCTTATGCAAACATTGTTCAAGGGGTTGTGTATGGGTTCCAGTTTGATTGGTTTTCTGATTCTGGCTGGCACACTTACTGTGTCCTTGGTGATAGGGTGCCAGAAATCAAAACCTGTGGCTCTAAACAATTCTACAGAACATTACACCTATGTACTAGTAGGTCAGTTTGTAAAATAAGGAATCATAGGGGTCACAGAATGACCCCTGATGAATATTAATTAGACAGGTCACAATTTCTGACCCCCTATGATTAGCTACAATCACAGGAACTGTGGCTAGCAAGGGATAGCAGTCCACTATCCCAGTGATTGCGTTTAAAAATATAGAACTGTTTTTTATAGCAGGCCAATTTTCTTAACAGAAACATAGCTGTTTTAAAAAAATGAAGCAATTTTGAAAACCTTCTGGGAGAGTTGGCGGTAACTTTCTGGAAAACTGTCTACCACCACTGAAATTGCCAAATTGCGAATTGGTAACTGTTGAATTGTTTGAAACCAGAATTAACGGAACATCTATAATGTGCCCGTTCCAATTTGTTAAACAATAACCAGTAAAACTTTACCAACCAAATAGATTTTGTAAATAAGAAAAAACTTTTGTGGTTGCAAACCATATGGTTTTGCTAATTGCACGGTTTGCAACCGCAAAATCCCTCAGTGCATCTGGTTCTAACTTCACACTAACTAAATTGAAAAGTTGTGGTCTAGTATAGATAGGTTGTTGTCTGTTTCTAAGACATAAACAGCTGACTATAACAACACGTGTAATTTACAGTCTTTTGGAACCACATGATTATGGTAGCAAGCTATTTCACTTTGTAGCTGCTCATGCCTTCCCTCCCTGTTTATGTTGGATGATACCAGATAAATCAATCCACCTCATTGTGCTTATGTTCCTTTAACAGCAAAAAATACGAGATCTGACAAAGGCCAGAATAAATCAGTGTATCAATAACTAACCACTAATATTTGTATTTAGCTCTGTTATGTCTACTTGTTGAGTAGGACAGTAAGGGTGCATAGTTCTTCCCCTGTACCTATGAATGAAGTTATACTTGAGGGAAATATGAATGCATTTTCATCATACTCTCTTCGTATATATACTTTAACATACTTCATACAACATGGTTCTAATTGTTTTCACTTACCGGCATATAATTTGCATTAATATAGTCCGCCCCTTCTTCCTCATTCATTGAAACGAGTTTTACACGGCTGAAGTCATCTGAAGGAGAAACAAAGATTAGATCAGTTTAGGCAAAGACAGAATGAGCTTCAGCTTGAGAAAGTTGCAGCACGTTTTATATAATTAAAATGCAATTGAGATAAATCTTCTTCATATGGTGCCCACCCAGTTTAATTTTTATAACAGATAATTGACCTGGATTTTAAAATATACCTTTTTTTAGATAAAAGCATATATGAAATCTCAATACCCATTCTCGATTGTGTGAAGAATGCTTAGTACCTATTTTAGCTTGTAGTAACTGCCTAATAATCAAGGCCAGATTGGCTGTACCGGGCATCAGGCATTTCCCTGGGAGGCTGGAAGGGTGGAGGGCCACTTTTGTTACTGGGGGCTGGTTATGTAGCAGTGCAGCAGTTTTGAAAGCACTGCAGTGTTCTTTGTATATCCAACAGTTTTCATGCAACAGTAAAAGTGCCAAGATAACTCCGGTGATTAATGTTGCTGCTGGAGAGAGATCTGAGTTATGTCTAGTGGCAGTTTTGACTCATCTAAGATAGAGCAGGGGGTTATTATGCCTGCTGCAAAGAGCATGTACTATGCAGATCACAGAACAGTATTTTATGTGCATAGCTTAGTGGGTTACTGCTTTTGCCACAGAGATCATTTTGCTACTGTTCAGTTCATAATTTACAATCATAATCTAGGTTAGAAAGTTATGTCTTTCATTATACTAATTTTGCTAAAAATGTTTTTTTTGGAGAGAAATTAGTTCTTATTAGTAAAGTCAACCCTAACCACTGTGTTACGTTCTGAATCCTGAGTTTGTGCTTCCCCGAACCAATGACTCTTAACCCCTTCGGTGGGTCGGACGGCCGGGGGCCGTCCGACGCACCAGTGCTCATGTGCGTAGGACGGCCCCCGGCCGTCCGATCACATAGCACTCAGAATCCCTCTGGTGCGGGCACCAGAGGGATTCCCTTTACCCCCAACAGCCTCGGGATCTGGGGAAGAGCTTCCCCAGCTCCCGAGGCTGGTCCCCTGGTTTCCCTGAAATGACGATCAGCGCGCACGTTGCGCTGACGTCATTTCAGTGAAACTGAAATTGAAATGAGCCAAGAGGCTCATTTCAGTTTTCACTTTCCACGTGCTCAGGGGGATATCTCCGCCCCCGAGCACGTAGAAAGATGGGAGAGGTATCATTGGAAAGGGGAGAATCTCCCTTTTCCAATGGTACCCCTCCCTAGTAGATCCCTGTTTGGGTATCGCCCCAGGAGGGCGATCCCCAAGGAGGGATCCACCCACTAGACACCAGGGAGGGGCCCTTGGGCAAGGGCTTTTGCTCCTCCCTATATTTTTTGGGCAATGCAGTCTTTCTGCCGGGGGGGGGCAGAAAACCCACTAGAAACCAGGGTTTTTGTTTTATTGATGTAGGGGTGGGGGCTGCCCAAGATGGGCAGGCCTATGCCCCCCCCCAAAAAATGCAACAGTCTTTCTGCCCCCCCCCCGGGGCAGATGGGGGCAGTAGCCCCTGATCTGCCCCCAGGGGGCAGAAAGCCCAGTAGAAACCAGGGATTTTTTTGTAGTGATGTAGGGGTGGGGGCTGCCCAAAATGGGCATGACAATGCCCCCACACCCCCAGTGAAATTTTATTCTTTCTGCCCCCCGGGGGGCAGATGGGGGCAGTAGCCCCCAATATGCCCCCGAGGGGCAGAAAGCCCACTAGGCACCAGGGATTGGGTGGGGGCTGCCCAGAATGGGCATGCCAATGCCCCCACCCCAAAAACAATAACCACAGTCTTTCTGCCCCCCCGGGAGGCATATTGGCACAATAGCCCCTTATCTGCCCCCCCAGGGGGGGCAGAAAGCCCACTAGGCCTCAGGAAATATATATTTTTTAAATTCAGGGGTGAGGTCAGCCCAGAATGGGCATGCCAATGCCCACACCTCCCCCAAAAATGCCACAGTCTTTCTGCCCCCCGGGGGGCGGATGGGGGCAGTGGCCCCTGATCTGCCCCCCGGGGGGGGCAGAAAGCCCACTAGGCGCCAGCGATTACGCTGGCTTTTTTTATGCGATGCGGCCCCACCAAAAAATAGCCACAGTCTTTCTGCGTCCCATGGGGGCATATCGGGGCAAACCCCCCCCAATTCCCCTCCCAGGGCAGCAGAAAGCCCACTAGGCACAGACTTGTTTTTAGCAATGTGCCTACCTGTGGATTTTGGGCCCAGCACAGCCGGCACATAAGGAAACCTAGCAAACCTGTACATTTTTGAAAACTGGAAACCAAGGGGAATCAAGGATGGGGTGACTTGTGTGCCTCACACCAGGTTCTGTTACCCAGAATCCCTTGCAAACCTCAAACTTTGTTAAAAAAACACATTTTCCTCACATTTCTGTGATGGAAAGTTCTGGGATCTGCGTGGATCCACAAAATTCCACCCACCCGGCATTCCCCAAAAGTCTTCCGAGAAAAATGGTACCTCACTTGTGTGGGTAGGCCTTGTGCCCGCGACAGGAAACGGCCCAAAACGCAACGTGGACACACCACATTTTCACAGTGAAAACTGACCCTTTTTTTGCAAAGTGCCTAGCTGTAGATTTTGAACCCTAGCTCTGCCGGCACCTAGGGAAATTGGGGGTCACGCAAGCCATACCTCGCTGGACTCCCCCGGGTGTCTAGTTTTCAGAAATGTGTGGATTTGGTAAGTTTTCCAAGAGTGCCGCCAAGCCCGGGGCCAAAAACCCAGGTGACCCCCTTGCAAAACCAGGTTGTTTTGTGATAGGTAATTTTGATGTCTCCTCAATACGTTTTGGGCCCTTGCCTGTCGCGGGTACTTGACCCACCTACGCGAGTGAGGTACCATTTTTATCGGGAGTCCTGGGGGAACGCTCGGTGGAAGGAATTTGTGTCAGCCCAGTGATCCCACAACTTTCCCACACAGAAATTTGAGAAAAATGCAATTTTTTTCAGCTAAATTTGAGGTTTGCTGGGGATTCTGGGTTGGAAAACGTTGGGGGGCCCACGCAAGCCATACCTCGCTGGACTCCCCCGGGTGTCTAGCTTTCAGACATGTGTGGATTTGGTAGGTTTGCCAAGAGTGCCGCCAAGCCCGGGGCCAAAAACCCAGGTGATCCCCTTGCAAAACCAGGTTGTTTTGTGATAGGTAATTTTGATGTCTTCACAATACGTTTTGGGCCCTTGCCTGTCGCGGATACTTGACCCACCCACAAGAGTGAGGTACCATTTTTATAGGGAGACCTGGGGGAACGCTGGGTGGTATGATCCTACAACTTTCCCACACAGAAATTTGAGAAAAATGTGAGGTTTGCAGGGGATTCTGGGTAGGGAAAATTTGGGGTATCCAGGCAAGCCATACCTTGCTGGACTCCCCTGGGTCTCTAGTTTTCAGAAATGTGTGGGTTTGGTAGGTTTTCCAGATGGCCGCCAAGCCTGGGACCAAAAACGCAGATGCCCCCTATGTATCCGAAAATGACCTGGTTTTGCAAGGGGGTCACAAAAGTTTTTGGTCCCGGGCTTGGCGGCCACCTAGGGAAACCTACCAAACCCACACAAGTCTGAAAACTAGTGACCAGGGGGAGTCCAGGGAGGTATGGCTTGCGTGGATCCCCAACGTTTCCCTACCCAGAATCCCCTGCAAACCTCCAATTTAGCTGAAAAAATCAAATTTTTCTCAAATTTCTGTGTAGGAAAGTTGTAGGATCACCGGGCTGACACAAATCTCCTCCCAACCAGCGTTTCCCCAGGTCTCCCGATAAAAATGGTACCTCACTCTTGTGGGTGGGTCAAGTACCCGTGGCAGGCAAGGGCCCAAAACATATTGTGGAGACATCAAAATTACCTATCACAAAACGATCTGCTTTTGCAAGGGGGGGTCACATGAGTTTTTGGTCCCGGGCTTGGCGACCATCTAGGGAAACCTATCAAACCCACACATTTCTGAAAACTAGCGACCCGGGGGAGTCCAGGGAGGTATGGTTTGCATGGATCCCCCTACGTTTTCCTACCCAGAATCCCCTGTAAACCTCAAATTTTGATGAAAAAAACCACATTTTCCACATATTTTTGCGCGGAATCACCGTGCCGGCACAAATGTCCTACCCCACAGCGTTCCCCTCATTCTCCCAAGTAAAATGATACCTCCCCGGGGGCGTGGCTTGGAGCCAAACATGGCGGACGCAGCTCTGTAGAGCTCCGCCGGGCGCGTACCTTCTCAGAGCCCAGATCCTGCATAATCCTGGTCCCGGCTATCGACGACGCCGGATATCGGTGGTGGAACACGCCGAGACCTCTCTGCTGAAGTCTGGGGTTGGCGGCGTGCAGGAGCGGTCCGCATCCGGCCTGGCGGTGACTGCGGCCTACTTGTGGGTTACGAGGCGGAGCACGGCGTGAGGCGGAGACGGCGCTGGCCCGCAATCCTTGTGAGGCCGCGCCCGGTTTCGTGCTCGGCGGCGGCCCCGGACCAGTGGCGCCCCAGGTCAGTGCTGTGTTGGGCCCTGGGAGTGGAGGGAGCCTGTCTGCAGGCGGCCCGGCGCCCCGCCTGGCCTGAGTCTCTGGCGCTTCTGCAGAGCCCCTTTCCCCGCCTTCCAGGAGCTGCAGATAGCGGGGGAGCCTGGAGACCTCACGGGGTCGTCGTGGAGACCGGGACCCCGGGGGCGCCTGTGACGCTCGACGCCGCCCGGAGGCGCCACCGGGACTGCTGTGATTGCTGCTGTGCCCGGGCTGGACCGCGGACCTACTGAGGGGGAGTGCGGTAAGGCCTACGCCGCGAGACGGAGGTGCGCCGGGGACCGCGCTGCCCGCGCGGAAAGAGACTGTGCATGATTGACCCCCGCTGAAACCTCGCCAGAGACCCCGGGGCCTGTGGCTCCGGGGCTGATGCAGCGCGACTCCCCGTGATCCTTGGTGCCTTGGGAGTTCCCTTTTCCGGTCCTGAGAAGACGATTGGGGGCCCGATTTGGTGGCGGTTCTGCTCACGATCTGCTCACAGGGGACCATCGGTGACATTCCCCGGGGCAGCCCAAGATGCAACGTGGCCAGCTCCCGTCGACCACCATCGGCTGGCCGCCTGTGAGGCCCACTTTCCTACGTCCATCATCCGCTGCAGTGTCTTCGTCCCTGGTGTACTCCCCGGTCTCCCCCACGTCAAGATGGGCAAGGACAAGCCCGGTGCGGCGGCCCCCAAACAACACACTATAGACCAATATACCACTCCGGCCGCCGGGAAAGAGGGTGCCGAGACAGTGACTTCAGATACTGCGATGCTGCTCGCGGCCATCACCCAGTCGCGGACTGCCTTGGAGGCCCAGGTCGGGGCCGTCGGCTCGGAGGTGTCACTCCTCCGCCAAGATCTACGCCGGGCGGTAGAACGGATCACGGAGACGGAGACCCGAGTTTCCTCGGTGGAAGATACAGTGTCCGCCTTCCAGAAACAAGTGGATAAACTCACAACAGTCTCACGAGAGCTCGCATCCAGGGTCGAAGACGCGGAGGGACGGACCCGGCGCAACAATATTCGCTTGGTGGGCTTTCCGGAGGGATGCGAAGGCGCGTCCATGGACGCTTTCCTCTCGGACTGGCTCATGACCCTCTTGCCACCTGAGGTCCGTTCCTCCTGTTTTGTGGTCGAGCGGGCCCACCGGGCGCTGACTAAGAAGCCCCCTCCCGGAGAGCGTCCGAGGCCGGTAATCGCCAGGCTTCTCAATTACGCCGATCGGGATGCGATCCTCCGCTACGCCAGGCTACACAAGGACAAGATGGTCTTCGACTCGCATCCCATAATGGTTTTCCCCGACTATACTCGGCTGGTGCAGCAGCAACGGCAATCCTTCGTCGAGGCCAAAAAACGTCTGCGAGATCTGAACATCTTCTATGCACTGTTGTTCCCAGCCCGTAAGAAGATACTGTATAACTCCTAGACCCTGTTCTTCAACTCACCGGAAGAAATCTTCGCCTGGACGGAGGAGAGACATTCCCTCAAGCCTCACTCGCCGCCGCCACTGGACTCAGATTCGTCCCAAGGTTCTCAACGGAGCGGCCGGCCGGACCATCACGCTGCAGCCAGACGCCACCGGTCCCGCTCCAACTGGCGTGCCAAGGGCCACTCAGAGGCAGCCGACTGAACTTACATTGATTATGTCACATTTCTTATGTTTGCCTATCGTGCTCAAGGCCCTATGACCAGGGTTCCATAGAGGCTGATGTTAGCCTATAAGATGCCTGGGCCACGTACACACGCTCTGAGGGGTAGTAGCCATAGCCCGCTCTGGTTGTGTAAGAAATGTTGGGCATTGTTGGGTGGGGGGGGATCTATTGGGGAAACCGCTTGAGTCATCCAGTTGAGGGCTTAGGTCGAGATTTCACCGCGACAGATGCTTCAAATTCACCGAAGTATTGGGGTGGGGGAGCGGGGGAGGGATTGGGGGGTTTCAGTTTTGTTGTTATTGTTATGTTTCGCTCTACGCACTAGACACAAGACCACCAACTGCTACCGTGTGGGCCATTACGCACTACAGGACGTAGAAATGACACACGACCCACGTAAACCTCCAATGGGGGATCTCAATATCCTGGCGTGGAATGTACGGGGACTCTTAAACAAAGTCAAACGGGGGCGGTGCTTCAATTGGCCAAGCGGTACTCTGCTGACATCCTGTTATTACAGGAGACTCATCTCCTGGGCACTAAAGCCCCCTGCCTGTCCAGATTTGGGTACACCACGGTGTACCACTCCGGCTTCACAAGGGGCGCCCGCGGCACGGTGATACTCCTTCATCGTCGTGTGCCGCTCCAGGTAACGTGCCATTGGCTTGACCCAGGGGGACACTACACAATTATCACAGGTACCATAGCGGGCGAACAAATCACCATTGGTAGTATATATGCTCCTCCTCCACTGGGTCAGACATTCGTAGACAAATTAACACACCTATGGGGAGACCTTCCAGGGGGCTTGACGATCTTGGGCGGGGACTGGAACGATATTATGACTCCTCAGGACAGGTGGCGTGCACTCCCACAAGATACACCCCTTCCTCGATCCAAACTACAGACTTTTGCAAACACACTGGGATGGGCGGACACTTGGCGGGCCTTCCACCCCACAGAAGCAGGAT
The DNA here is from genome assembly GCA_963921515.1 of Calotriton arnoldi. Classification (NCBI taxonomy): domain Eukaryota; kingdom Metazoa; phylum Chordata; class Amphibia; order Caudata; family Salamandridae; genus Calotriton; species Calotriton arnoldi. The sequence goes on along the minus strand of CAWUFW010000877.1, from coordinate 520,542 downwards.
TCACCTATGCCTCCTCAGTGCACCCCACCCTTTCGCGCCTCGATTACTTATTCCTTCCCCATAGCTATATCCACTGGGTATCCCACACTTCCATTATGCCCCGGGGCCTATCTGATCATTCCCCGATTCAACTCAAGTTGTGTCTTCAGACACGGCGGGCTCCCTGTAGATGGCGCATGTCTCCTTGGTCTCTTCGTGGCGTCGCCTACCAGGAGATGCTCCTACGGACCATACGAGACTATCTTGGCTTCAACGTGGGGTCCACGACGTCCCTGATTTCCCTCTGGGAGGCCCTAAAACCGACAGTGCGGGGAGCGGACATCAGCTTTCGCGCCGGAGAAAAGCGCCGACGCTTAGAACAGGTAGAAGAACTGGAAAGTAGGCAGATCAGTCTGCAAGCTCGACTAGTGGAGGGTTCGGACCCTGACACCCGCCGCAATCTCCTTCATGCCCAACAACAACTGCACCAACTCCATACTGATGCCGCTAAAGAGGCATGGCTAGCGACTCAATATAGAATCTACCAGTGGGGCGATAAGTCTAGCCAAATGCTCCATAGACTGTAACTCGAACGGCCCCGGCCCCAGTCCCGGTCTTGAAGTCCCCAGATGGCAGTGTCTGCTCCTCTCCCGAAGCTGTGGTTCAGGCCTTCGCGCAATATTACACTGCTCTCTATGCGGAGTGGGAGGTGATTGCTGCGCCCCTGATAGATGCCTTTTTAACTGATATTCCACCCTGCCGACTCCCAGATGAGGTACGGGATAGACTGGACAAATCCATCACCTTGGAAGAGTTACAGACAGCTCTGTCCAACTTACACCCGGGCCGTTCCCCGGGCCCGAACGGGTTCCCTAGTGAATTTTTAAGCCGACACACCACTATCCTGGGTCCACATCTGTTGGGGGCACTCCATGAAGCCTTAGAGCAACACATTCTACCCCCTGATTGGCGGCACGCCGAGATCGTGGTCTTTCTCAAACCGGGTCGCCCCCCGGATGATCCAGGATCTTACCGCCCTATCTCTCTTTTAAACATTGAGCCTAAACTGCTGGGCAAGGTATTGGCTGATCGCCTCCGTACTTGTATTCAGGATTTGGTCCACCCGGACCAATCCGGCTTCATGCCGCAGCGCTCTACCAGACACAACATAAGGCGGGTACACAGTGCCATCGCGGGGGCCCCACGACTGGGCCGCCCCACGGCGCTCCTCCTAGCAGACATAGACAAAGCATTCGATTCCTTGAGCTGGGCGTACCTTTTCAAACTCCTAGCGGCCATTAATCTGGGGCCCCGGTTCCTGGCATATGTGAAACTTCTATATACGGACCTCACAGCCTCGGTCCGGACGGCCGGTTGCTGCTCTCCCCCTTTTCCGATCCGCAGGGGCACCAGACAAGGGTGTCCCCTATCCCCACTCTTATTCGCCTTAGCGATCGAACCCTTGGCTGCATAGGTGCGCTTTGACCCTGTGATCAGAGGACTTAACTGGACGCCGGAGTACTCAGACAAGATCGCGTTATATGCCGATTACGTCATGTTTTTTATGTCCGATCCACGGTTCTCTGGGCCCCGAGTCCTCCAGATCCTCCACATCTTCGGAGAGACCACTGGTCTCTGCGCAAACCCGTCTAAGTCTACCCTATTCCCTATACATGGAGACCAGAGGAGTCAGACATGGGCATCACAACTGCTTATCGCGGACACAGGCTTCAAGTATTTAGGGGTCGTTGTAACTCACAATTCCGATGAGGCCTGGTCGCGCAATATAGCCCCGCTCCTCCCCGCCGTTCGGGACGAGACAACAATCTGGTCCCAGCTGCCCCTCTCACTGTATGGCAGGTCTGCAATATTTAAAATGGTATCCCTCCCTCGCCTACTCTACCGACTGCAGAACTACCCATACCCAATTCCCCCGTCATGGTTCCTCCAGGTTAATGCTCTACTGAATAGATTCCTATGGCAGGGGGGCGCGATACGTGTGGCGCTCGCTACATGTACACAATTTACGTACTGTGGGGGCATCGCTGCGGCGGATGTCCGCGCCTACTACTGGGCTTCGCATCTCTTGATCATTAACGAGTGGTGGTATGCCTCCCAGACGGACCCAGCCTACGCCGTTGAACGGGCGGCTATGGAGGGCACCCCCCTGCTTCACCTATTGTACAGCAGCTCCCAGCTGACAACACTCCCACCTGCTTGTAGAGTAGTCATCCAGATATGGCGGCGAGCGGTTAAGACCATGGGCTGGTGGGACAAACTAACTGGCGCCACTCCCCTATGGCAAGGTACCTTTCTCCGGCCAGTTGCATCGCTGATAGGGTTCCGCAGATGGGACGACATAGGCATATCGACACTGGGGGACGTGATGCAGGGGACCACCCTTAAATCCTTTCAAACACTACAGTCGGAATTTGATCTTCACAAATCACAATTCCACCGCTTCCTACAACTCCGACACGCATTGACCCCTCTGATACGACACCTAGAGTCATTACCTGAGTTTCATCCCCTCGAGGGACGTTTGCTGATGGGGGACTTGGGTGCCCATAAAATTAGACAAGTGTACCAAACCCTCACGACACACTCCAAGACCACCATCCATCGCACCCGGGCAGCATGGGAGGCAGATCTACCTGGTCTGACAGATGACGATTGGACCGAGGCGCTAGCGAGCCCCCGCTATCCCGCCGTCTCCACTAGATATCGGCTCATCCAATTTAAATACCTTCACAGGGCATATTATACGCGTCTTCGCTTGTGGAAAATGGGAGTGATCCCGTCTCCTGTCTGTCTCCGCTGCAACGCGGATGAGGGGACGTTTTTACATACAGTCTGGAGCTGTGGAGCCGTACGGCCCTTCTGGTCTGGTGTACTTTCCTGCTTGGGGAGGGTTTTGGCCTGGGATATCCCCGCTGACCCCAGATTGGTACTCTTACATAGCACTGAAGATATTGGAGGGAACAAATACAAACAACACTTGCTATTTCTGGGCCTAGCCCTTGCCAAGCGGGATATAGCCCAACAATGGAAAAACACGTCCCCGCCCTCTATATCCACCTGGAAAAAAGCTATGGATAAATGCATGTCGGCGGAGATTGCTGTGTTTCAAGCGCGGGGATGCCCACAGAAACATGGAAAGATATGGTCCGGCTGGGCCAAGTTCAGGGGTATAGATCTCTCCCTGCTGTTACCGCTCGCCATCAGAGATCCCATTGAACGATTGGTGGTAACCGACTTACCGATGTAAGATGCTAGTGCTACTGAAACGTAGTTGGACACACGTTATGTATATGCAGTGTATATTACTTATATTTATGTGGTATGTGCGTGGGGGGGTTTGGGGTGTTCACGAGGTCTGATGTTCTGCAGATCTTCGGGGTGGGTATATTACAATACCTGAAGGCTAGCCAACTTACATTTCAATTGTATTGTGTTTATCGGGCCTTGCCCTTCGGGTACAATGAAAACTCAATAAAATCTGTTGTTAAAAAAAAATGATACCTCCCTTGTGTGGATGGGGCAAGGGCCTGTGACTGGGAAGAGCCAAAAACATAGGGATTAAAAGTAAAGCACCGAGAATTCTAAGAGCTACATTTTTTTAAAAATACGTTTTTAGCCCATTCTGCATTGGACACCCACACAAGTGAGGTATCATTTTACTCGGGAGACTGAGGGGAATTCTGTGGGGTAGGACGTATGTGCTGTCACGGTGATTCCACACGAAAATATGTGGAAAATGTGTTTTTTTAGCTAAATTTGAGGTTTGCAGGGGATTCTGGGTAGGAAAACGTTGGGGGATCCACTCAAGCCATACCTCGCTGGACTCCCCTGGGTGTCTAGTTTTCAGAAATGTGTGGATTTGGTAGGTTTCCCAAGATGGCCGATGAGCCTGGGGCCAAAAACCCAGGTGACCCCCCTTGCAAAACCAGGTTGTTTTGTGATAGGTAATTTTAATGTCTTCTCAATACGTTTTGGGCTATTGCCTGTCGCGGGTACTTGACCCACGCAAGTGAGGTACCATTATTATCGGGAGGCCTGGGGGAACGCTGTGTGGTAGGAAATTTGTGGAGCCACGCAGATTCCAGAACTTTCCACCACAGAAATGTGAGGAAAATGTGTTTTGTTTTTTACAAAGTTTGAGGTTTGCAAGGGATTCTGGATAAGAGAACCTGGTGATAGCCAGACAAGTCACCCCGTCCTGGATTCCCCTGGGTGTCTAGTTTTTAAAAATGTTTAGGTTTGCTAGGTTTCCCTAGGTGCCGGCAGAGCTAGGGTTCAAAATCTACAGCTAGGCACTTTGCAAAAAAAAGGGTCAATTTTCACTGTGAAGATGTAGTGTGTCCACATAGCGTTTTGGGCCGTTTCCTGTTGCGGGCACTAGGCCTACCCACACAAGTGAGGTACCATTTTTCTCGGGAGACTTAGGGTAACACAGAATTGTAAAGCAACTGTTATTACCTATTGACTTTCGATGCATTTCTGCCTTTCAAATGAAAGACAATGTTTAAAAAAGAAGTCACTTTGAAAAATGTCCTATATTTCTCATGCTACTATGGGTACTCACAATTTCGGAAATGTGCAAATAGCTACTGTTTCTAAACTCTATATTTTGTACCAATTTCAGAAATACATATGTGTCTTTCATCCCGATTTTTCACTGTATATATTTTCCCAAATGAATTGCTATATACCCGGTACATAAGAAAAAACCATTGCAAGATGCTGCTCAGTTATTGGCTCTGGGTTCGTCGGGTTCTTGGTGAATGTTGGACTTGGCCCTTTTTGCAGGGTCATCCCTGAACTTTTTGCCTTCCTCCTAGCCTTTTTTCTGACATGGTGTTGGTGGTTTTAGGACTCTGGGCACTTTAGCACTGCTGTCCAGTGTAAAGTGCGTGTGCTCTCTGTGGTAAACATGGTAAGATTGGTCTACACCTGTTTGGCGTATTTAATTTACCTGTCAGTCCCTTGTAAAGTGGTATCTCAGATACCCAGGGCCAGTAAACTAAATGCTACTGGTGGGCTTGCAGCGCTGATTGCGCCACCCAACAAGGTAGCCTTTCAAACCTGTCCCAGGCCTCTGCCATTGCAGGGCCTGTGCGCGCAGTGTTACTGCCGCTGTGATGTGGCACCTAAAGTGTGTGCCACATCTGTGACCCCCCTTTTACTGCATGTTAGTCACCCTAAGGTAGGCCCTAGCTAGCCCTATGGGCAGGGTGCATTGTAGGTAGAAGGTAGGACATGTACCTTAAGTGTGTGACATGTCCTGGTAGTGACAAACAGCCATTTTGGTTTCTCACTGCTGTGAGGCTGCCCTCTCATAGGAATGCATTGGGGATTCCCTGATAAGTGTTTCAGTGGTAATTCCTGATATGAGAGGAGCAGCGTGGTCAAGTTTGGTATGTTTGGAATAGTAATAATAAATGCTGCGCAATGGTGTGCGCAGATTTATTATCACTATTTTAGAAATGCCACTTTTAGAAGTTGGCATTTCCGTGTGCTATGTGTCTGCCTGCCTGATGTGTATTGCATGTCTGGCTCTGGAGTGACAGGGGCTGGGGAGGTGTGTGGCTCCAGGGAGGGCAGGGTGAGTCAGCGCTAGGCTGAATAGGAGATCTGCATTTGGAGTAGTGGGGGGAGTAGTCCCCTGACCCTGAATAGGTCTGTGCCTGCCTAGGTGAATGCTGGCTCCACCCCCCTGTGGTGTGTTTGAGGACCGAGCCCCATCTGACAAAGGAGGGTGGAAGCCTGGTAAACAGAGTGCTTCAACACCCCCCAGAACCAGTTGAGGCTGGTTCCCCCAAGCCCTGTGCCAGCGCAGACAAAGAGAAATGTACTATATATACTGGGGCTGTGACCCCATGAAGTTTGTGCTTCCTTGTGATTTGGGACTTGCTGCTGCTGGGCCCCAGGAGGAAACCGCCATGAGGGACTGCCTCCCTGCTGGAGGGCCCCGTAAGCTGGCCTGCCTGGGCCCAGCCTCTGCCCTGAAGACTTTGGGGCTTATTGTGAGGGAAGCGCCCAGGACTGTGATCTGCTGACTCTGTTCTCCAAAGGAAAGCGCACTTGGCGCAAGGAGGGCTTTGCCCAGGACGAGAGGAGTGCGAGGGCTCTGCAGCGCTGCACATCGTCAGAGGGAATCCCGGTGTGGGGATTCCCCAGTGCTACACAAAAGGAAAGTGGGAGCCCACCCCGCATTTTTGTGCTCCTGTTAGCGGGAGCCCACCCCGCATTTTTATGCTCCTGTCAGCGGGAGCCCAACAGCATTTCTTCGGTCCTGAGAAGTCGCCGCCGAGGTCGGCGGCCCGGAAGTCAGGCATGCTGCCTGACTGGGGGCAGGCCCAGAAGAGGAAGTTCCCGGCCGGAAGACAGGCAGAGTCGTGCCTGGAGGAGGGCGGGAGCCTACCCCGTCTCCGTGCCCGAGAGAAGCCGCAGAGTCCGCATCCCGGCGGGAGCCTACCCCGCATTGGCCCATCCGCGAAGGAAGGGGAGAACGGAGACGGAGCCTGCGAGGCACATTGTCGGCGCCTTTTCCCCTGCCCAGAAGAGACCGGAGGAGTCTGGAGAGGCCCCGGTGAGTGGCGGCCTGAATGAGAAGTATTATGGGTGCCAAGTGAAGTGCACCGGGAGGAGCCCAGTGAACGGGGCTCCCTAAGGCACTGATAGTGCCGGTGCTTGTTGTTCGCCACAGCTGCCCCGCCGGACAGCGGGCAGCTGCAACGAGGGGGCAATTTTGTTTTTGGAGTCACAGAGTGCGGCTCCAGAGGCACAGTAGGTGCCACAGCCAATTTCCTCAGCTGCACCGCGAGAGCGCGGGCAGCTGCACCAAGGGGGCATTTTCTTTTCTTGATGAGGAAGGGGTGCGTTGCACCCCCGGCCCCAGTGCGCTACGCACATTGCTTTTACTGCCAAGGCAGCCAGAGGGCCATGGAAGGTCCTATAATTGCGCCCTGACTTTGGAGGATAAAGGGCATTTGAGCCCCACAGAAGGCCAGTGGGCCGGGGGTCAGTGTTGGTAGGACGCAAGGCCCTAATGTGATGCCTATTGCATAATGTGTTTATGCCTACAGAGATTGCATAATGTGTTTATGCTTATGATGTTTATGCATAATGTGTTTTACGCCTAAGGTGATGCAGACATAATGTGTTTATGTTGCTTGTGATAATGCGAAGTACAGTGTTTTTACCAGTAGTTGCTGGTTGTTTTATATTTGCTACTGGTGCTTTCTAAAGGTTCTGACAGTGGCCCGATTGGCCCTGTCTTGTATATAATCCCTGTAAATTACTACCTGGTGCCAGTTGGCACAGTGTATATGTGTGGTTATGATCTAATGTGTTTGGATAATACAAAGGCTATTTTTTATATAACCTTGTGTGGAGTGTCTTTTGTGGTGTGCCTAGTGTGTTGCTGCTGTGTGTGTGTGTTGCGCAAACGCTTTACACATTGCCTCTGGGATAAGCCTGACTGCTCGTGCCAAGCTACCAAGGGGGTGAGCAGGGGTTATCTTCAGCGTGTAACTCCCTTGCCCTGACTAGAGTGGTGGTTTCTGCCTGGCTTAGGCGCATGCCCTAGCCAACCAGAAATCCCATTTCTAACAGTGAACCTACAAGTCCTATATATCCCCACAACCAAAAAGCTCCAGCGGAAATAACACTATATTGCTTTTAAACATCTGTCATAATTAGAAGAAGTTACAGGTGAAAACGTTGGCACAAATGGCTGTTTTTTCCAACTCATTTTCAATTTCTCCTATTTTCAACTGTTAGTTTCTATAAAGAAACCTTGAAGGATCTACACAAATGACCCCTTGCTGAATTTAGAATTTTGTCTACTTTTCAGAAAGGTATAGCTTTCCAGGATCCATTATTGCTTTCATACCCATTTCTACCATTAACTGGAAGAAGGTTGAAAGCACAAAAAATAGCAAAAATAGGCTATGTCCCAGGAAAATGCCAAAACTGTGTAAAAAATGTTGGTTTTCTGACAAAAGTCTGTCAGTCCCTGAAAGCTGGGAAAATGGTGATTTCAGCCCCACAAACCCTTTGTTGATACCGTTTGCAAGGAAAAACCAGACGTTTTCATTTGCAGCACTTTTTCCCATTTTTCAAAAAAAAAAAAAATGTAGCTGTATTTTGGCTAATTTTTGGGTCCCCTCCAGGGGAATCCACAAACCCTGGGTACCTTTAGAATCCCCATGATGTTGGAAGAAAAGGACGCAAATTTGGCGTGGATACCTTATGTGGTCAAAAGGTTACAGGGGCCTAAGCGCGAACTACCCCAAATAGCCAAAAAAAGGCTTAGCACAGGGGGGGAAAAGGCCTAGCAGCGAAAGGTTAAAAATGCCTATCAATATAGATGACATGTGAATCCTACACCTTGTAGTCCCCTTTGTCTTATGTAACATTTTCTATACACTGATTTACACACATATGATTCTTTGTCTCTGTATGTGTGTGTGATGTAAAATGCTCCGACACTCTACACTGGTATGAGAGGTGCTATAAAACAAATGAAATACATGTGAGAGAGTGGCTAGGGAGAAATGAGAAGCACTGTTGGAGGAAGATAGTGATGGAATCATTGAACAACCCCAATAAAGATTGCTGTATCCTGGTGCACTGTAAAGTCATAATTTACTATGCTTTAAAAATGAATACAGTTGAATATACAATGAAAAATGTGTTGTAAAATCCACCATTTTCTCCAAATTTTCTTGAGGAGAGAAACTCCCAAGCCCCCCTTGTTAGGTCAGGCTTGTTTGCTTGCTATGCACCGTATGGGGTCTGACAAAATTTGCCAGGGTTTCTTTGGGTTCCCAGTCCAGCCCTGCTAATGATAGACAGATCAAACATCTTTTCCTCCTGTCTTTTTCTATAACATATGCCCAGCATAATCCTTTAATATGTTGAAACTCAGCTTGACACTGCCTAATATTTGACCCATTTAGTAGTTGTCATCATATAAGTCTAATTTTCTGGCATGTGCACCTTTTGACAATCCCTTAGTGATATGCGCATGGCCACCAACTTGGTAGTTGATAGGCCAACAACTATCACTGTCGCCATTCTTATATACGTATTATGTATCTATTGCGCCTGCACTACAACATTGATTTCATAGTGTCTGCTTTTCCAATGTTGTATTCCTCTTAGGGTATCCATAAACGGGCTTTCCAGTATCATGTCCTTATATAGGCACAATTCGCCCTGCCCTTATATAGGCATGAAATCCCAGCCCTTATTTAGGCATTAAACCGTGCACTCCAAATACAGGCATGGTCTCTGACATCCGTCCACCCTAACGTCACAACGAGTTCATGAAGAACAGACCCTTAGGCTGCGGGAGTTTCCCTAGTCCAGGACTATTGATTTCTTCAAGGACTCATATATTATGCATGAACCATTATTCCTTAGGGGGTTCATTCATGACGTCTTTCGCTGTCCAACTCACGTCAATGCTAACATTCTTAGGTGCTCTCAGGTATAAATATACCTTCCCTAGCCCCTGTAAACCAGAGGAGACCTCGACTTCAGAGGAGCCCGTTTCCCGGCCTGACGCACTGAGAAGACGCTGTCATCCCTGCACGCAGAGAGCCCAGCTTCCAGCTTCCAGTGATCTTACTTCCCTTGCGGGGTGTTGGAGTTCGAGTCTGGCAAAGAGATTCCTACCTCTCTCATTCTTCAGGTATGGAGCTGACTAGAACCTAGAGGGACTCTTGGCATACTAGGCATACTAGGCTTAACATATTCTTAGTATACCATAGTAAGGAATACTTCACCTACTTCTTCCCTCTCCCTACACCTAGGTCAGGTTAGGTACATTGGGGTAGAATTAGCTTAGCAACGCATCGTATGAGTACTCGCATTTTTAGTCTGTGTTATTTATGTAAATGCATATGTACTAAAAAATAATGCTATCGCAGTATTATTTATTTCTACTGCTCACCCTGTACATTATTTATCTCGCGATACTGTCTTGTGATCGTAACAGCACATTTTACTTACACCAGAAACAAGACTGTTCAATAAATCCTTTATTGAAACGCCCGTCTATTTCTTTCTGTGTAACTTGGAGAAAACTAAGCATGCACGACTGAGCTGAGTGAAATAGTTATCTATTGTTTCCACGACTCTGGGACACGTTCTGATTCTAAAGGGAAACACAGTGGTCATGTTTTGCGGCTGCCAGAAACTACTCCCTTCTTGTTGTCAAGGAGTTTCTAGTGGCCTCTGAGCTAGCTGGCACAAGTAATTAAGTTTAATATACTCGATAGGGACATACTGACCTTAGTCCTATGTCAAACCTATAGGATATATTATTCCAATGCGCAGAGCCTATTAGGGAAATAGGAGCTACACTACACCAATGCAGATACTGTGGAATGAATGTGGGAATGATGGTACAATAGGTATATAAGAAAGTTGATAATGATTAGCCTAATAGCTACCAAGTTGGTGGCCATGCGCATATCACTAAGGGATTGTCTAAAAGTGCACATGACAAAAGTTCAATTTATATGATACTATGTTGGCGGGTATGTGCATATTAATAAAGGATTGTCGCACGTTGAAACAAGTTGTACATGACAGAAAGTTACATATAAGTGACGCTTGTTTGAATTTGAGGATGTATTACTAAAAGAGCATAATTACTTGACATGATAGAAGTGCACCTTAGTGATTTGGCCTGTGACAAGAACATGACAAGGCACTACTCAGAATTAGTACCTGGCTTCTCCAGGTTGTTACCATAGCTGGAACGAATTCCTACATGTAGTAGGGAATCTTATCATTATAATGCTCCTCGGGGTGTTGGCGCTTAATGTTAAGACCATAGTGGGGCTACACAGTGCAACATTAGAGAATATTCTCCACAGTGCAGAGTGTATAGCAAATTTATGATCTGTCATGCTCGCTGTGATGATCTTAGGGTTCTTGCTAAAATGGTACATGATCGGAACAAATCCTCTATTTCGTTCTACATTAGATACTATAACTATGGATTACCAGATCCCTGGAGAAAGTATATAAATTTGAGAATATTCCTATCACTTTAGACTCATAGGTATGATTTACACTGTTTATTAGTGAGTGCTACTCATTTAACTCTGACTATTATGGTGTCTTGCATTTATTGCTTTTGTTCATTTAGGTAAAAATGGCAATATATATGGTGCATGAAATCCTTGAAACTTATGACTGATGAATTATAATCCTTCACCAACATATAATATCTAAAGTGAAGAAAAGAAAATATTATATGTTCGCTAGATAAGAGTGATACTCTTGAGGCTTAGACTGGGCCAATATAAGGAAATGACCAGTGTATTACTAAAAGATAATTAGATATGATAACAAAGAACGTTTTAAAATAAACACCCATCATATGCTCTTTACATTAGAGTTATTACTATGTATGTATCTTTGTAAATAAGAGATTTCTACTCTAATACGTTTCATTTGGAAAATTTAATGTAACAACGTTGTGCCTTTAGTGGGTTTAATTTTTTCTAAGTATTGGTGTTTTTCTCATTTTTTGCACTGTACTGGGAACAGTGAAATGGTTGAATGTTAAGAAAAATGTTTTTAGTGGTTTAAATTTATTAAATGTAATAAATAATGTATATGCTTGTTAATCACACCCTGAGGAAGTTCTGACTTGGAACAAAATGCATTGGCTGGTTGAGTAATGGCTATCTGACTAAGGACTATTTGAATGGATATATTTTATTGCTGGAACATATCAATAAAAAAGCTGAATATATGAATGAAAACAAAAATATTTGGAGTGCCTAATTTGGACAGATTTCCTTTGTATACATATTGTGGGGCAGATTTACAAGTTTCTCACCTAGTGCAGTGCAGCAACCGGAAATGCTGCGCTGTGTGAGAAGGAGCGAGCAGGAGGGCGCTTTATTTACAAAAATATTGCCCTCTCCTCCCCTCTCAATAGTTCTGGTGCAGAAATATGCAGCTGTGTGGCACGGACACACCTTGGCACTGTAGTGCAAGGGTGTCTCTGTGAGTGTAGTATAGGTTTTGCATGGAAGGGAACCCTTCCAGTACAAATACCATACTTAGACTAACTTTAAACCTTTTCCCACTTTGTATGTGTGCTGTGCAGTGCGGTGCTAAAACTTAGTAAATATACCCCTATGTGCTAAACAAATGACTGAGTGCACACAATTTAGTTTTAAGTTATTTAATATTCAGTCATGGTTTGACTGAATAGACAATTTGGTTCTGTAGTAGCTATATACAGAGTGGTTGCTCAAGTTTGACACATACAGAACGGGTATAGAGTGCAGTATCAAGCTAAAGCCTAGCTACTATTGTTAATTGTTAGGGCTCCAGAAACACTGACACCATGCAGTAAGCTGGAAGTTGCCGGCAAGTAAGCTCTGCTTTTATTGTACAGGTCAATCTGATGGTGCCCTGCCACCCCACATCCCCCTGCTCTCCTATCCGCCCAGGCATGGTTTCCAACACAATTAGCATCAAGGTGTGGCATAGAGCTATCAGCATATCTTGTAGCCAGGGAGTGGTCAGAGAAACTCACAAGGGTGCAATTGCAAACCACCTCTTCCTTATAGGTCCCTTATCCCTTAAAAATCAAAACGTTCAATACAAAACACCTGTTTTACTACATCTTACTATTTGGAAAATATGCACGTAATTCGCAATAGGTGAAGTAGCCTTTAAATTTTCTTTTCACATTTCCATTTTTACTAATATCTAGTTTATTGTTCTTTATAGTGCTCATACAATTGGAATGTATCTTCAGGGCACGAATAACTCTGAGATCTCTGCATGTAGCTTATACACCAACATGCTCATTGCAAATAATATTACATATATTTTTAATATGGAATGAAAGATTTCCATGAGAATTATGACTGCCAAAGAGGTTGTGACAGCCATTTCAATGATGAATTAACATAATTACATATTGTATCTTCTAATTATTCCAAGATCTGAGGACAATTCCCTTCTTTCGGGATTCAAGGAGGGGCAGCGTGGGTGTTCAGCGATGCTTGTTAGGGCTATACAGAATGAATCAGTATTTAGCTCATTCATTGTTCAGGAGTCTGAGAGCGTTCCTTTATTCCTGGGTCTTCTGCATGGACACATTGGTCAGGCATCCCCCGAGACACGCTTGGCATCTCACCTCGAAGAAGCTACTCATATGCCCTAAGCCTCATCAAATAGTGAAAACAGATCAGGATTCGCCCTGACCACAGACACTAGCAGGGAAGGAATATCTATCCCCTGCCTTCTAAGTCTCAGGCCATTGGTCTTGGGTACCAGGTCAGTAACAGCCTTTTATGAGGATGGTTTTTGGATTGTCGGCAGAAGGAGCTCATCACCTCTCACTTTATATGACCACAAGGTCAAACAACTCGTCTTTTTAGTTCTCAATCCTTGTTGCAAAGTCATCCTGTGCCCTGGGCACCCCCAACTTTTTGCTGACTGGCACTGGTGGTAACTGACTCTGACTGACCCTGGGCTTTGCCTAACCAGGCCCAGGGCCAGTGCTATGCTGAAAACACTTAGAATACAGTGAAAACACCTACATACACTAGGGTACACTATGGGTTGGGGTACCCCTGTGATTGGCATGACCTACGCTATAAGACCCTAGCACATAATAGGGCAGGGGGATTGAAACTACCTATCAGTCCCTAGTATATAGTAGGGCATGGCAGTTTAGAGGCCAGCAGCCTTTTCTGCACTTGCATGTGTGCACTGCTGAAGCCTGAGGTCAGTTTAAAAGCAGCCCTGGGTTCCATGACTGCTTTTAAAAAGTAAATTGTGCCCACACTCGACTTTGGTGTTTGGGGCACTTAAAAATGGATAACCTACAATGTTTTGGCATATTAGGAACCCCCAGGGTCTCCCCTAGGTGTCCCAGGAGTGGGGGTTCAGGTATTTATAAGGTGGACCCTTATAAAAATGAGTTTTATATGCCCTGGGTTAAGTGAAATTTCACATTTCACTCCCCACATTGTGATAAAGTGCTGCCCAAATTCGACTTTGATGCTAGGAGCACTGTGGAGGGACGATCTGCAATATTTCTACAGATTCAGAGCCCCTAAAGTCTCCCCTAGTAGTCCCATGGGGTGGGGGTCCTGTAGATATAAGCAAAGTACTTATAAAATATGTTTTTATAAGCCCTAGTGCTGGAAAAATGGCCCAGCCACTTTTCCCATTGCAAATCCTATGCCACGTAGGTTAACATAAGACACTCAATTGATGGACGGAATGCAGAACAAATCAAAACATTCACCCCCAGTCAAGAGATCTGGGTTAAATCCATCATTCTTTTGCTCACCATGCCACCCCAGTTTAGACCTGGCCATATGCAAATCAGTCTTGACCCTGTGCCTCATGGGAACAGTCCAGCCCGAACTGCCAAGCCAGGTCCTCCTGGACCGGAAACAAGCATCCTAGGACCGGTTTCGGGGTTTCACCCTCTTCAGCCAGGATAGCTTGATTCCAGTGGCACAGTGAGCCCGGGACCCACGTCTGGGCATACCCGGCGCACTTAGGGCGAGAAAGCAAAAGACACACAATTGATGGACGGAATGCAGAACAAATCAAAACATTCACCCCCAGTCAAGAGATCTGGGTTAAATCCATCATTCTTTTGCTCACCATGCCACCCCAGTTTAGACCTGGCCATATGCAAATCAGTCTTGACCCTGTGCCTCATGGGAACAGTCCAGCCCGAACTGCCAAGCCAGGTCCTCCCTGGACCGGAAACAAGCATCCTAGGACCGGTTTCGGGGTTTCACCCCTCTTCAGCCAGGATAGCTTGATTCCAGTGGCACCGTGAGCCCGGGACCCATGTCTGGGCATACCCGGCGCACTTAGTGCGAGAAAGCAAAAGACACACAATTGATGGACGGAATGCAGAACAAATCAAAACATTCACCCCCAGTCAAGAGATCTGGGTTAAATCCATCATTCTTTTGCTCACCATGCCACTCCAGTTTAGACCTGGCCATATGCAAATCAGTCTTGACCCTGTGCCCCAGACGTGGGTCCCGTGCTCTCCATGCCACTGGAATCAAGCTATCCTGGCTGAAGAGGGGTGAAACCCCGAAACCGGTCCTAGGATGCTTGTTTCCAGTCCAGGGAGGACCTGGCCTGGTAGTTCGGGCTGGACTGTTTCCATTGGGCACAGGGTCAAGACTGATTTGCATATGGCTGGGTTCAAACTGGAATGGCATGGTGAGCAAAAAAACGATGGATTTAGGCCCAGATCTCTGTACTGGGGTGAATGTATGACATTGTTCTGCATTCTGTCCATCAATTGTTGTATTTGCATTTGTCACCCCGAGTGGGACGGGTATGCCCAGACGTGGGTCCCGTGCTCTCCATGCCACTGGAATCAAGCTATCCTGGCTGAAGAGGGGTGAAATCCCGAAACCGGTCCTAGGATGCTTGTTTCCAGTCCAGGGAGGGCCTGGCAGTTCGGGCTGGACTGTTCCCATTGGGCACAGGGTCTAGACAGATTTGCATATGGCTGGGTTCAAACTGGAATGGCATGGTGAGCAAAAAAACGATGGATTTAGTCCCAGATCTCTGTACTGGGGTGAATGTATGACATTGTTCTGCATTCTGTCCATCAATTGTTGTATTTGCACATAGGTTAACATGGCAAGAAGTTATTAACTAATAACTCCTGATAAGAGAATGATAGAACTTCCATTCAAAGACTTCCCAGGATGGTAGTGATGAATCCAACAATATCATATTGTTGAATTTCCCCTAAAATGTACAGACAAGAAGTTATAAGACTTTCTTGTTTGTAAGTCCAGATTCAGCCGTCCAGTGGTCTGTCCTAATTGGTCAGAGTTAAGTGGATTAGCCAGGCTGCCTTGAAGAGGTGATAAAGAGCCCCTGGGGTTAACCAGCTCTGCTGGGAGGGCAGTGTGCTGCTACACAGGAATACCAGAGCAGGGTGAGGAGTCGTAAACCATGGTCTTCAAAGGGAAGGGGACGGCCTCAGTGTCATTTACAACTCTACTCTTTTGACCCAAAGCCAGAGCTAGGATTAAGGCAAGAATGAGCAGATGCAAGGGGGAGAGTCTATGGAAAGTAGCCATCCTAGGGGTGTGTTTAGCCAGCTCTTACCTCCCTGCTGGAAAATCAGCCATTATGAATTTGGAAGATTTGGTGCACTCTGGGACAAAATAATGCCACACTCTACAGGATATGGTCATATCCTTGGGGAGTTGCCCTACTCCCGTTGGTCAGGAGTGACCTCCTGCTTGACCCAGAGAACTTGGAATAAGTATCTGAGAAGGGCAGAGCCCTTCAGATCTGCTGCTTGAAACTTAAGAAAGCAAGACGTTGCCATGCTGAGAAGTTGGGGTGCAAATTCTAAGACCTGCCCTCTGAAGACTGCACCAGCTGAAACTACAGCCCTGTGGACTACCTTGCTGTAAAAGAACTAAAGAGTGGACTCCCTGCAAGCTACAGGTTAACAGAGCTCACCTGGAACATCACCACCAAGGATCCTCAACCTGGAGAACTACCAGTGGATTTGTAAGGGTTTTGTCCAAGTGGATTGTGGGAACTGAAGTCCTCAACTTTCAAGGACCATCTTGGAGCTTCCAGACCCTTGGAGTGAGTTTGAGACACTTTAAGACCCTTTGGGGAACTTCAGGAAGAAGTTCCAGAAGTTTGTAGAACTTTGGAGCAACTTTGGAAAAAAGCTCCATAGGGGGACCGACTCAACCTGGCCAGCCAAGCCGCCTGCCTTCAACCGTGAGCCGGCTAAGCCATCCAGGTTCGTCCCGCTGAAAGCTCCGTAGGTCCGACTTCCAGAGTTTGACCGGGAGTAGAAGAAATCCGAGGCCGGCAAACCCTCACCGAGCATCGAGGGACCCCACGAGAAAAAGCTCCAGAAAAAGCTCCAGAAAAGTTTCTAAGTCCGAAGGTAAAAACTGTGACCGGGACCTACTGCAAGGGGTAGCCGCTCAGGGCTCCATCGCAGCCGGCCTGAAACTTTGACTTTGAGCCGGTCTATCGCGACCAGATATCCCAATATGGTGCTATATGTTTCTAAGTGCTATAAAGTGATAAATCTTTAAAAATTAATATCTCCCGTTCCCTACATTGGAGTTTTGTAGTTTTGGTGTCATTTTAAAGATAAAAATATTTCCTATTTTTATAAATTGGTGTTGGATTTTTATTGTGCATTGTGTCTTAATTATTTACTGAATTGATGTTTTTAAATGCTTTACATACCTGTCTTTGAAGTTAAGCCTGCCTGCTTGCAGCCAATATACCAAGGGTTGAGCATGGGAATAATTTTCTAAGACCTATGCTGAGTCCTATCATGTGTTAGTGGCCTTATTGCCAGTGGCAGATATACATTTGCCCCTACTAATAATCCACTTTCCAACAATCCTTCTATGCACTTTTCGATGGGAGGGTTAGTGACGTCAATAGAGCAACTGATAAAAGCAGAATTAATATGGGAAAATGAAATATGATCCATTAAATGCAGCATTTCTTTCAGGTGACCTTGAAATTAGAGTCTGCAAATTGAATCAGCAACACGGCACAGTGCAAATATATGCGTTGATTTGCAAGTAAGTTTGAACCCCAGAAAGACCACCTCAGCCTCCCATCTTTTCAAGGTAGGAAATTAAGTACCTTAAATTGGGTAGTAGTAACACCTATTATCTGTTGTGCTTGGATACACAGAAGCGTGCTATGAAGCACTGTATAAAACAACGTATTGTTATCATCATCATTTACTTGATAACACTTTCACAAATTGAACTTTGAGTAATGCTGATGCTCTTCTGAGGAGGTTTTCTGCATAACACAAATTTATCTTTATCAGGAACATGTAGCCGCGCTCAGAACTTAAGGGAGGTTTAAAATCTTAAATAAATAGTTAACTCTCCGCACTTCCTCCTATCAGTAGGAAAGGGCCGTCATTTCGAGTCTTTGAGACCTAATTAGATTTCGAAATTGGCATATGCTACAAAGAAACATCCCTTTATTTCTATGGCCTACATAAGCAGCTCTAGTTTCCAGCTACAGTAACACATCTCTGCAAAGGGAAAGCTTATACTTTTCAAAAGCACCAGGTGCAGTTTGCAATTCCCTGCCTAGGGCAGCATTGGGTGACGTCACTTACCCTCTTCTATGTTTTGTTTCCTTTACTTTCTTGTGCCACCCATTATGTTTCTAACACCGTTGAGAACCGTGTACAGGATTAAAATAGGCCCCTGCGTAGTTTGCCAGACTTACATGGAAGGATGTTTGTGTAGCGATTTTTGCATCGATTGGTGGGAAGGTCTGCAGCAAAGTGAGGGATATCAAGCCCAATCAGCTTTAGCTCCTGTCGAGGAGAGAGAAAACGAACCACGTCACCATTAACCACATGCAAACTGAGTACCAAATGAAGGAGCAAGTCACCTAGGTTAATTAAAACGAATCCATAGAATAAATGCCCCACCTCAGATCACAATACAAGGTCATTATTAACTAAAACTAGACCCCTCTGCCACCAAACAGCGGAATACAACGTTATAGTTGATTCTGTCGACCTGAATCTGTAGGAGCTGGGAGGTGACCAGGGCAGAGTTTAAACAAAGGTCAGCTACAGTGCTTAATTTGCAAATAAATAAGTGCCTGGACCCTTGTCAGGAGGCCACTGCTGCTTGGACTACCCATTGC
The DNA here is from genome assembly GCA_963921515.1 of Calotriton arnoldi. Taxonomy (NCBI): domain Eukaryota; kingdom Metazoa; phylum Chordata; class Amphibia; order Caudata; family Salamandridae; genus Calotriton; species Calotriton arnoldi. Next base: position 501,840 of record CAWUFW010000877.1, on the reverse strand, counting down.
CCTTACTAGTGCTGCCAGCGACAGTACCAACGCAACAACTAACCATCATATATCTACAAGTGAGACATTTTAGACTTTTCCAGGCCCCCAAAGCTAGAAGAATGGCTTGGGTGGCAGGTAGTAGTCATTTTTAATGTATATTCAACTAATAAACAACTGCTATTGTGCTGATCTTTAAATGAGACAAACAGTACCATTATGTCGTAGCCTGTCATAAGTACCGGTGTTGACAATTAAGTTCTGGTGCCGACCATCGGAAACCACCTGCTCAAAGTAAGCACTGGTAAGTTATGAGAAGCAGAGACAGGAGAAGGCAGAACTTCAGGCGCAGAACAGGGAGCCATATTCTGAGCACACAAGAGGGTCAAAGAAAGCATTAGGGACAGAGGGGAGAGAACAGAGCAGAGACCAAACTGTGAATTCGAGGCTGAGCAGGGAACACGAAACGAACGAAGGGGACAATGTGGAGCAAGCAGTGATTAATTTGAGCGGGTGGCGTCCACTGGCACTCCTTTTTGGGGCCCGGCACTTCCTCATCATACATTTCCTGAGAGGAAGAGAGGGAAAACACATAAAGGAGGAACGAAGGAGAAAGACGGAAAAACAGTCAAAAAGGGAATAAGCAAGAACCTGCAGGAGTGACATTAAGGCATAGGGAGTGCATGGTAGTGGATTAAATTACATTCGTAGATTTATATAGCACGACTTATCACCCATGAGGGTATCCATGCGCTGTCCATGGGCACGGGGAGATTAAGTGATTTGCCCAGAATCACAGGTTGCTGAGTCGACGCGGAGGCTCGAACCTGGATACCCAGCTCCCTAGTCGGCAGTTCTGTCTGCTGTAAACAGGCATACAGTAGACGCCAGACTATGCAGCCTTGGTACTTGGCGTGCCAGTGCAGCCACGGGCTTCTGAGCAGAGCTGTGGGCACTGGCGCTTATTATGCAAACTAAGCACTGGGAGCAAGGACCAGGGAGTGAAGGCAAGAAAAAGCAGGGCCAGTAAACTGAACACAACGGGTATTGGGGAAAGGGTTATGTAATGAGCTTGGATAAGAGAGTCCAACACAGCGAGTAAGAATTGGGTAAAGATCAGGAACAGAGCATGAATAGAGGAATGACTGTTCAGAAAACCAATCTCTCTCTCTCTCCTGTTCTTCCGTTTGCTTCACCAACTTACCTCAAACTGGAGAGAAAACTTGTAATCAGAATCCTTGGCCATATCCTTGAGGTAAGCTTCAAAGTCATCCAACTGGACCGGACTTTCACCGATAGGTAAAAGGAAAAAGATTCAGTTCCAGCACCATACACCATTACACACTGAAAAAGGTTCTACATAATATTTATCTAAACAGAACCCCTCATGACATTTACTGTAAACATGAACAGTTTAAAGGGGGACAGTTGAGTACCACCTTTAGTATGTCTGCTGGGAATACGCCCCCTGCTGTTAAATATTGTCATCATTGCTTTCTGTTAAGCAACCGTGTGTACATGTTTTATTGACTGAGTGCCATTTTCACAAAACGTTACATTAGAGCGAAAGTATAAATAATGGCATTATTATTAATAGGCAACATTATACCAGAATTAATTTTTTCGGTGAAGTTGCATACCCATAGTTCTGGACCATAACAGTTGTGCTGGCTCAGTGCAGAGCCTAGCCTGTTTTTAAGTGTTTTCCATGTCTACGGTTCATACATGCAACTCAGAAGTCCTGTGAGTTAATGCATAGAGTCGGAAGTGGTGAGCACCAATTGCCTCACTGTGCTTCTGACTTGTGCTGTCTGAAATTCATGCATTAACTCCAAGAAATTCTGAGTTATTGGTATAAACCTTAGACCTGCAAGTGCAATAAAGCAGCGCTCTGCGCTGAGCCAGTGCTCCTGTTCATGACATAGCCCTAAGTAACTCCACACAAATACAAGGATTTCACATGATTAAGTTAGACCTGTGCAAGTTAGCATCTAGGATACATTAATTTTTGCAATGCATGACAGCATCATTAGAATGCATATTCCTTTCTTTTGTTTTACCATGTGCAGCCTTCCCAGTACTTGGCATGTCCAAGCATGGACCACGAATGACTAGGAATATGCAGATAGAATTCGTGCTCTGCAGTTTCTAGTCATGTAATAAGCCCATTGCTTACTCCATATAGAAACCCATTGAGTATCAAACAGGGCTCAGCCTTCACATCTTTCAAGCAACACCTCAGAAATGACTTTCTTTGAAACCTGTTGACCACATCCTAATGAACACCTGAACATCCTCTGACCATGAATCCTATACGACCATGTACTACTAGTTACACCACTGTAGTCCAGCTACCAGCTAAACACTTAGACAGTGGCACTTACAACCTGCATGTGGAACTATCAGTACCTTCACTCCTAATCTGCCTCTATGTTGCACCAATGCTACATTAAAATACCTTTTCCTTTTTATGTACCATTGTTTCCTTAAACTAATGTATCTCAAATCCGTTTTTAGGTTTTACCTGCACTGTGCTTGTGAAATCTATTGTATTTAATATATCTTGAAAGGGGCTCTTATCACTTCCCATAGCCCAAGTACTATATTCATCCGCTTTTGTGTGGAACTTTTTTTTATGCGAGCCTGCTGCTTGTCGGCTGCATGTTTTTCCCTCTCCTTCACCCCCACCCTCCTCTCGCTTTACCTCTTGCGGGGCAGCTGGCCTTGTGAATTCTGTGTGAGGATGCACCCTCTTGTTTCAAACCGTTTGTATAAACATACTAGTATATCACCTTCGGAGAAGGGTTCACCTTAACCTGGCAGTGGCGACAAAAAGCCAATGCGTTGCACAGGATGGCCAGCAGATAGAGGGAGAGGGCACGTTTAATAAATCCAACCATGAAAAATCATTGTTTGGCATCTTTGCATGTGCGTATATTCTGAAGGGTTAGAGTCTATTTATGTGTGGTGCATGCTTTTTACTGTGCTAGCCGTATCTATGTGTTTGGCTGGTTTTGTGGCTATTCATGTGCGTGATTTTCAGTGTGGCTGTATGCACGCATGTGTGTGGATTTCTGTGTATGTTAGAGTGTTCCTGTTAGTATGGGAGTACTTGATGTTTGTGTATATATGTGCATGTTTGAGTGCATGCGTTTAGGTGCTGCAGGGTTTCTTCCATACTACTTATTAAGCTGCTGTCCATGTACATTTATTTATTATTGATGTAGTGCAAGATTGTTTTTGAGTGCACCTGTGTACTTTATAACAAACAGCAGACAACAGAAAAGACGAGATATTACAGTTTAGGATGGGCGAATATAATAATAATAATAATAATAATACAATCTTTATTCGGCATATAGGAATACCATAAAAGATACAATATATAAAAAGGAAAGGATTACAGGTACAGGCATTATAAAAGGATCAACGCTATGAATTCTGCATGATTCAACTTCAACAGATGAATAATGAGTTTACACATCACAAATTTCATGTTCCTCATCCATCTAATTCATCTTCAGACTTGGTTTGGGCCTATAGCACGCCATGATAAGATTACAGAGAATTTTTTAAAAACAGTATAAGAGAATGGCAAGCGGGAAGTCTATAGGCTTCCGCCGCCCCTTGTGATCCTTAATCTAAATGCAGCCCTCAAAAAATTAGTAATACAAAAAAGTGTAAAAACATCTGGGGCCAATTTTAAAAATAACAGAGCCACACACGCTTGTCTGAATCTGGCTTTCTTTAGGAGACCCTTCAAGAAAAGACTTCTGGGATATGAATAAAATGGGCATAATAAAACGAAATGAAGGGTGTCCTGTGGAGACCTGTGGTCGCAGCCACAGGGCCCCTTCATTTCTATTGACGATGTAAACCCTGCCGGATCCGCTAGTACATGATGCAAAATGTTTAACCTAAACCGGGTCATTAAAAATCTATCGTGGGCACTGCTTAAACATGACAAGTATGGTTCAAGGCCCACGGTAGACTTAACTACTAGATGTTCTCTCACCGACGGCTTGGCAGACTCTCTATCCTCATGGAGTATCAGAGAATACTTAAAGAACCGATCCTTGACCAAGGCCTTATCCTGCATACTCATTTTAGAAGGATTGGTGAATAAGTCTACACATCCCATTTTCTCAAAGGACTCCTTCACATATCTTAGCCAAGGGATTTTGAGACCCTGATCAAGGGAAAGACAGTCTTGTATAACCAGCCTGCTTAATGCCGCCTCCTCATTTGACCAGATCTTTACCCAACAGACTAGGGATTTAACTGCCATCATATCCGTGATATGTCTGACACCCAATTCTTCATGAATGATGTAAGCTGGCGTGCTCTGGGGGACTTTTAGCAGGCGCCTGAAATACATATTCTCTTCGATTTGCAGTTTGTTAGCCTCAATAAATCCCCATACCTCACTTCCATATAGCACTTTAGCACAGCACATGGAACTATATAATTTTAAAATCTGCTCTGGGGTCCAGCGTCCTTACCTGTGTGCAAAATTCATTATTGATCCAGTACACCTGGTCATAACTCGGCACTTCTCTTCTAATAAATATTTAAAATTTAATCGGCCATCAAATAAAATCCCCAGAAATGAAAAGGACTGAACCTTTCCTAGACAATGAGAATCAATTTTGTAGTTATAGGATCTACCTGGCTTCTTCCCCACTTCCATAACATAGGATTTTGCAAGATTGGGTGACAGGTCCAGATTCTCCATAAATGACACAAAACCGTCTATTAGGAGCTGCAGGCCTTTGGGGGTACGAGCGAGGAGTACCGCGTCGTCTGCATAAAGCAGAACGGGAATCCTGCGGGTACCTATCCTGGGGGTATCTGCCTGTAAAGTGCTCAGTGCATGGTCAAGACCATTTATATAAAGGGTGAACAGAAAGGGTGCTAATATGCAACCATGTCTGACCCCACTAGAACACTTAAAGGGTTCTGTTATCTTTCCATCCTGGTTATATCTGACCGCAGCCGTAGTGTTCAGATGTAGGGACTTTAGGATGTTAATGAGCCCCGGATCCACCCCGAGCCCACCCATAATTGCCCATAGTTTCCCACGGTTTACTCTGTCAAAGGCCGCAGTCAGGTCCATAAATGCCAGATACATCGTCCCTGGGTTGACCACTGTGTATTTGGCTGTTATGAGGTATAAATTGAGGCATTGATCGGTGGTAGATTTCCCTGGTCTAAAACCAAATTGGACATCAGTTATAACTTGATGCTCCTCTGCCCAATCTGTCAACCGACTTAAAACCACCCGCCCTAAGACCTTCGCCGACACATCAATGAGAGAAATCGGGCGATAACATTGTGGACTGTCCTTATTACCTTTCTTAAAGATGGGGACGATCGTAGCAGTGGACCATGATGCTGGCATTACTGTGTCCATTGCTGCATTTATGACCCTAGTTAGGAGGGGCGCCCATAAATCCACATTACTTATAAAAAGGTCCGGTGGGATCCCATCTGGGCCTGGGGCCTTATTCCTAGTTAAGCCCTCAATTCCTGTTTTTACCTCGCCCAATGAGAATATAGGTGGGGGTATATTCTGCTCCAGGTTCTGCTCCTGCGTCTGGTCCGAACTTGTATGATAATTATAGAGCCCTTGGAAGTGGTCATGCCATTGAGTCGGCAGAATGTTATTGCTTAACCCAGGTTTATTAGCATCATGAAAACAGGGCCTATTTATGACTCTCCAAAAGGCAGTAGAGACCTTTAATACCATAGCCTCTGTCAAGTCTTCCCAGGCTTGCTGTTGCAATTGACCCTTGCGTCCCTTTATAGCTAATTTATATTTTTTCCGGCAAGAAGTCACCCGGTCCCTATCTCTTGGTGAAGTCTTTAGGGCAGCTTTCAACTCTCTTAACGCACGTGAACAGTGTGGATCAAACCATCTTGCGGTGTCCAATTTGATCGCATGAGCTGGAGCTCTTAGCAAACTGTCAACTATTTGCGCGACACTCCTGAAAGCCTCAACTAATTCTGCCCCTTCCACTTTGAGATCTAAACACTTCAGGATAACCTGCTCGCCTTCTTTAAAAGAGAGCTATAAAAGGCCTCGCCATTGACCTGTGTCCATCGCAGCCTCCTGCCTTGGTCCGTGGCCCCGACCACCCCCCCCCTACTCTATGGGGTATTGGGTGGCTGCATGCGTCAACAAGGAATAAGGCCAGAGGATTATGATCGCTGAAGGCTCTGTACCCAATATTAAACCCAGATACACAGTTTTTAAGTGATACAGGAACAAAGATGTCATCAATAAATGAGACACATCCTCTTCCCTTAAAAGTGGGATGAACCAATTTATCCTGTTTAACAACAATTAGGTCCATCGTGTGTGTTAGCGCGTGCATATCTAATAAGCTACTGAGTTCCCTTCCCTCCTTTGTGTGCTCCATGTGTGGACCGTCGCGGAGCCTACAAGACGACCAGTCCCCATGAGATACCCTCAAATTTGGGCACAAATGGCAATTAAAATCGCCTGCTAAAACCAACTGCAGCACCATCTGCCCTCGCTCCTGTGTCTGGGTTAATCTAGTATTCAGTTCATGCAGGCTGGCGGAACCCTGTCCATGTGACGTCGCATTATAAAAGTTTGTAAGGAGTAACCTATAACCTTTATTAAAAAATGTGAGCCCCTGCGCAACTTCTGAGTCTCAGGCCAGATCTGACCATCTTCCCTGTAATGTAAGGTCTATGAATGTAATCAGCCCTCCCCTCGCTCTCCCTGAGGCTGCCTTATGCGCCGGGCAAAAGAAGGTTTTATATCCCTCTAGGAAAAAATTATTGTTTGCTAGTTCCCATGTTTCCTGCAAACATATTATCTGAAATTCCCTTATGTGTGCAAGCCATTGCTCATTCTTAAATTTAGTGGATAGGCCTGCTATGTTCCAGGAAACTATTTTTATTTCCCTCCCATTGAGCCTTTCTGTGCTGGCTGTTACCTGGGAGCTACAAGTCCTGGTAACTGTCTTGCTTATGCAGCCTTTCAAGTGGTCAATTAAATCCTTATGCTCACGAGTGGTTTGAGCTACAGCTATCCCCGGGTTGATCTCATCTCCCCTCCCCCTTATATCTATTTTGGTCAGGGGGGTCTCACACGCTCTGTCTGCTTCCTCCGTCAGATGTAGTCAATCAATGTCATTTAGGTCTCTTAGTGGAGCGAAGGCGTTATTTGTCGGACCTGAGTTAGCCCACCAGGTTACACCCTCCTGTTGACCCACATGACAATATCGTTGACTGGAGTTGGCCAGTGGTCTATAAAAGAAACCCAACGGGAGCGGTTTGATCCCCGATTCCACTTCAACTGGATGGAACCCGCTGCTCTGTGAAAGAATCTTGCACACAAGGTCAGGGTGTCTAAGCGTAACAATCACGCAATCCCCTGAAAAGACTTTCCTGGTTCTGCCAATCCAGGACACCCTCCTTGCCATCAAAATGTGTCGGTGCTCTCTGATGTTAAACCCTACATACCTACACATCCAATGTGCCACCTTATTGATCAGTTGTGTCGTGGATTCCTCTTTTTGATTTATAGAAGCTGGGACACCGGTCAAAACAACTGTGTATGGGCAGCTGGCTGGGGGCAAATCTAAAACTGGAAGGTCTGGAGTGCTCTGCGCAATAAGCGGGGGCATCTCTTTTAGTTGCTGTTGCGCATTGTCTCCCCTTTCTATCCTTGCAGCGTCCACCTGCTGTATTACGGAGTTACCTACAGTCCCTGTCCTAGGTTCCCTCAGCCCCCTGTTAATAGTGCTCACATCAGGTCTAGTTACTTCAAGATGTACATGAGGGACCCTATTGCCCCTAGCGTCTTTCCCTATTGTGTGATCCCCTTCTCCATTTTTTCCCCCCACACTCTCATTCACTACAGATGGGGCTGGAACCTTGGAAACTTCAGCTGCCCCATGAGCTACACATGTGCACCTACATGCCCCTTGATTAGCTGATGCGCTACTGAGATTCCGGAGTTGCGACAGTTTTTCTTCAATTGACCCTAGTTTACATAGAAGAGGCCCCAAAAGGACAGTCATGAGAGTCTCCAGTCTTTTCCATTGTTCAGGGTCAGCCCCAAGGTCCACCGGGGTGTGATCGCCACTATTGGGAATTTGGCTCGCGGCTAATCCTCTGTCAGGTTCTGAAACCAATATCTCGGGATGTCTATTTGCTTGCTGCTTAGATCTGGGTTTTTGTTTCTGCCTTTGTAAGACACCTCCCCTCGTGCGCTTTGCAGGCGGCTCTCCACTGCCTGTTGCCAAAGATTTCGATAGGCTTATCGTACTTTTCCTGGTGACCCTTTTGGATCTGGTGAAGACCTCACCACGACACGTGCCAGGCGTAGTTGCATTGTGAACCGTGATGGGAGCCGATGTCTCCATAGTCAATATAGGTGAAGTGTCTAAAAACTCAAGATCCCGTTCCCCCACAGGATCTTGGGCAGAGTTGATGGTATTTATCTGTGCAACTGTGGTCACCTCAAATGCCGCTGGTGATATGACTGGGAGATCAGCTATTTCCCCGTTATTACTTGGACCTAAGATGGCAGCACATGAGTGGTCCGCAGGTTGCTGCACTCCCCTGGGGGATTTGGCCATGACTATGCCCCCCATCGATGTCCTTTTTTGGGCCGCAAAAGTATCCAGGGAAAGTCTTTTTTCGGTGAGCTGGGTCAGGACCGTCTCTGCTCTGGTCAAAAATGCGTCCAGGGTCCCCACGACCCCCCCTCCTGCCAATAAGCCCGGGACCTTACGCTTGCTCATTCTGTCAGGTAACTGCAATTCGATTACTAACTGATCCTCAGACTGTGCAAAATCAAATGTGTACCTTGTTTAGCAGCTGATGTCCAACTTGTCCAACTTAATGCGTGAGATCACAGGGGAGTGGCCCAGCCCAGCCTCCTCCAGCCTCTGACGGGCTCGGACGGGCCCGCCCTTGGCCCGGGCGCGGCCCGGGCGCGTCCCGCGCTGCGGTGGCCCTGAGCTGGTTTTAAGGGCCTCCAACGCAGCGGGAGTGACGCGGCTGGAGAGCACCTCCTGGCGCGGGTGTCTCTGGGGGTTAGAGTCCCCTCCTCTTGGCAAGCTCCGGTGATGCGGCAAAATCCTTCAAGGCGTCCCGCGCTGCGGGGGCCCTGAGCTGGTTTTAAGGGCTTCCAACGCAGCGAGAGTGACGCGGCTGGAGAGCGCCTCCTGGCGCGGGTGTCTCTGGGGGTTAGAGTCCCCTCCTCTTGGCAAGCTCCGGTGATGCGGCAAAATCCTTCAATGGGCGAATATAATCCCCTGATGTTTTCGAAGTGCCATTTTCTATCAAACGTAACTCCTTTAGTTGTGTTCGGGTGTATATGTTTTTTGACTCAATATATTGACTAAATTAGTGTCTGTTTATCGCCCTGTGTATATGAAAGCGTTGTTTTAGTCAGAAAGAGGGAGGGGTGGACGATTGTTCCACTGATTTTAACCATCTGCACCTCTAAGTGACCTGCCAAATTCTCCTTTTCGTTTTCTAGACAACTGGGAATTCTATACATGCCTCAAACTCCAATTACACACCTTCTTCAAAGGAACCGCTCTTTGATTCGGAGGGGCATTAAATGCGCTCAAACCAGGGGAAAACTTTGCCGCACTTAATGGGAAATGCATCTGGTCAAAAAACGTTTACTAGCTGAGAATTTGGAGGGTAATAAAAAGAGTGAGGGCCATATTTAATAACGAAGGGGCAAATGCCACGCACTTGCCCCTTCAGCAACAAAAGCTCTACCGAGAGAGCTGCTCCCGAAAAACCAACTAACCATAAAACAACAAACAGATCCGCAAGAGGACTTCTGTTTCAACTTGGTAACTCCAGGTCGGGTCAGCTGCTAGCGAACCTCCAGAGCTGGGATAAAAGCTCTTGCTGGAGCTCTGTGTTTCCTGCTTCACAGCAGTGCCCTGTCGGAAAAATGGTTTTTCGAGAGCCTACTGAAAGCCACAGGAATACACTTGATTCTTTGACCTCGTGTATATTCGTTTCCGTTGTTGTTATTTTTGTATAAACTCTGAAATTGTTTGCCGTATTATTGTTGTACAAACTGTACAGTTGTTTGCCTTTCTTCTTTTATACAGTCATGTATTCTCAAGTTTCCAAAACCCCTTAGGTTACAACAGGGTCCTTTTGATTACATTTGTAACTGGTGAAGTGAAATATTCGCAAGGGATGCCTTTCAGTGCTTTGCATCAGTGCAACGATTTGTGTTGCACTGATTTCACACTAGTGTTAGATTAAACAAGTGTGCATTTTGTGTCCATGGCCAATTTATATATCCTTTGCACAGGCGCAACAAAATCATAGCTTTCGAATCCGTCATGCGCCTTAGGTTTTAGGACTAGGACGTTCCTAGGAGTGCCTTTAAATTATAATGCACAACTGCTCACCAAGCTAAAAAACGTTTACATAAAATATTATTAATCACATAGGTGAAACCTAATGCATTTACCAATGCTTGTTATGCAAACCGCTCTAAAATCCTATTGGAACATGTTTATGCTATAAAAATGTTTAAATAAATATGACCTGGTATCTAAGATTAGACTAAGACAGTGGGGAGATGCGACCTGGGTTCTAATTCTGGTTTCCTCACTTAACTACGGTGTATCACCAGGGAAAAATGAATCCACATCCCTGTGCCTCGTTTCCATTATCTGCAAAATGTAGCAGTGCTTAAAAAGTGACTTGAAAGTGTGGTCGGTAAGACTCTGGAAATCTACAATGATAAATGCTCAGCAGCATCAGATCCCTTATACTGCTAACCATTTATAATCTCTTTTGCTGGAAAGTATCAAGACAGGATAAAAGGACATAAAAGCAAGTGGCTTTCCTATTGAGGAGAGTGATGTTCTGCACTAGCACACAATGAGATTGAAACATACATTTTAGGTACAACTAAAAATAGCAGGTGTGAGACATCTACCATTTATTCATTACTTGCTGAGTTTATGATGGAATGGAAAAGCAATTTGCCAATCAGCTCGACCTCAGTGATAGGGCATTCACATCAATTAAATGTCAAGGAACGCTCGCTTCCACACAAAGGGCAGTGCATGCATGGAACAACTCTGAGCAGAAGTGGTACAGACAAAATCATCAACTGAATTTCAGAGCCTAGGCCAGATACAGGAAAGAGGAGTTTCCTGTAGAGTAAAGGCAAAAAGAGCTCATGTATGATTTGAGGGGAAGCAGAATAATGGGCCAGCCCGATGGTTCTACATGTGGGTCTCTCGAAACAAATTCAGCTCTTCTTCACAATCAACAATCAAGATATTGGAAGTTAGCTTGATCCAAAGTATCTCTGCAAACAAATTAAGCTCTTCTTCAAACTCAAGATATTGGAAGTTAGCTTGATTCAAAGTATTACCTTTCATTACAGAAGAAAATGCCAATGCTTTGTGGCAATACATAGTACTGATCACAAACATCTACCACACATCCTTTACTTTAGCTGTATGAAGAGGTTTGCAGAAAGGATGCACCTCTTTCCTAATGAAACAGTTCATCCAGATATAATCTTCGAACTGTCTCTGTCAGGGCACCCCAGGAGTTGAGCGTGTGCCCAATTCTATTCCATCACTAGATGGAGCTGCTGGATGCACACTTATACATAAACAAATCCCCAAAACCTTAAATGGTCATTTATTAAACAATTGACCATCTAAAGTCCTGTCCAACTTTCATTGAGGACGGATGTCGGAAATCCATCTGAAAAATTTCCTGAGAAACAAATTGTCTTAGGTTTTCCTACAAACTCTAGGCTGAACAGCAAACCTAGGTCTTTTATAACTTCATAAATGGCAGCATGTGCCCTTCAGCATCCTATACAAATGCCCTTGCTTTCACTCTCAAATCAATCTATGATTTCCATCAACATGTGTAAAACATTAAACCACCATATAGTCTCAATATGATACCCACATGCTCCAGAGAGGCAGCCCATCCAGTGCAGCCAAGGATTTCAGCACCTGTGTCCAAGTGGTTGTGCCATCCAGAGTCTACTCAAGAAAAACACTACTTCACTGCTTGTCTAAATTTACCCTGCTTCATTTCAAAGACATCATCACAGCTCTCCTCAGCAGCAGAGATTTAGTGCCCAATAACAAGTGAAACTTGAATATCGTTCCAGTAAATCCAACTTATGACAAAACAAATTTACAAATCTCAAGAGTTTACCACATCCAGGATTACCAGGTGCAGTAACATCTCCAGTTGCCAAAAGAAGTCGGACATCATGCTCTGTAAGTAGCCTGGTGATTGGGAAAACATGCGGAGAGTGGTGGTTACCACCTCCCTGTTATCATGCAATTCATGATCATCCTATTAGAGCTCCACTTACTCATGCCTGGTTCCACCAGAGGTCTGTGTCCTCTTCTGAATGACATGACTTTGAAACAAAGAACTTCCCCTGAAGGATCCTATGTGACTAGCAAAAACTGTCCACATATCTGGAGAAACACGACCAAACAGCATGAAGACAAATATGTGGAGCAGCCAACCTCCAACAAAAGCAAGACAGCAATCGCAAATCAATGCATTGGCTAAAATTGTATGCTTTTAACCAAGATGTCTTTGGAGGATTTGTCAATTTATTCTAGCACAAGACTGTAAAATGCTTGTTATATCTCTTGTGCTGTTGGAGATTGACTATGGGAATTATTTTCTGAATGGTCATCCCAAAGTACATCTTGTCCTCCTAGAAGCAGTATTACACATAGTGGCTCACTTCATAATGAGAAATAAAAAAAAAAGTGAACACTTTTCCTGTGTGCTTTTAACACATTATGGTATTATACATGTGTCTCACACAACTCCACACCTTGGTATTTAGTCTCAGAACTAAATGTATAAGGTGGGGTCAGACCCTTATGTAGTACTGAAACTCTTCTTTCTGAACCCCCAACTTTAAAAAAGGGTTGTACAATGGCACTGCCCTTTTCTGGCACTGCCGCACTAGTACTGAACTCTCTCCCTTCTAGCCTTAACACCTCTACCTTGCTAGCTACCTTCATCAATGAGCTCAGATTTCTTCTCTTCCAAATACACTTCTGTGCTAGTGTTCAATAAATCCATTTCTCAAAAACTGACTTCGTCCTTACTTACCATTCCATCTTATCCTCCCCTGTTGATTCCTCGCTCCCTTATTGTCACAACTACTATCTTCCTGTCCTTGTCCTTCAGAAGCTCCTTCTATTATCCATCCCACCTGGATTCCTTTTCGAGTAATTATGAAACTCACTATGTCTAATGATGCTCAGATATTTGTACTTCTCCTATCATGATTTGATTTCCCTTCTGATAATTAACAGGTTGCTGTGTATATTCTGTTTTCTTTTTATTATCACTGTGATTGACTGCTTAATCTGAATGAATGAATGAAAAATGTATTGCACAATTACTTAAAACCATTTACAATATTTCTTACATTTATAATTAAATAAAAAACCTAAATAAAAATGCAAACCGAGTACCGTCATAAAATTGTTTTAAAAAAATGCTTATTTGTCTTTAAAAAGAGGAGTTATTTTAGCAGCAATTAAGAAATGAGAGTCCGATTCAGTCTCTTGAAGCCATCGGGCAGCGGAAGTGTAGAACAGTAGTGACATCCAAATCGGCCACCGTGTATCTAAGCACCACTGGGTTTAGGGTATCTGAGTGCCTTGTGTCGTGTAAGAATTTGATGTTAGAGTTGGAAGGCAAGTCTATTTCCTGTTTATTTACTTTGCTACCGTAAGAGCTCTTCAGATGTCAACTGAGCCTTGTTTGTTAGGAGAGCCGAACACGCAACTCAGCCATATATTTTCAAAATTTGGCCAAATCTGTTTGTGCAGTGCAGGCGAACAGAGCTCCTTTGCATGTCCAAACACCTTTAGATAGATATATAGATTTTAACAGCTTCTCACGTTGTTGAAGCAGGACGGGGCAGCAGCAGAGTAAATGTAGCTGAGACTCCTATTTATAATTACAGATTCTACACCTGGTTATGTGGGTCTGGCATTTCCATCCAGGATTTGGACCTTTGGTGGGTGGGGGCACTAGCCTGGCCCATTGTATGTTTTTTAATGCATTCCTCCCCACTGCTTGCTTCAGGTAAGGCTGTATTTTATGCTCCTTATATGTTGTTATTAGCCCCTTCAGGCCACCCCGTGCTGTGTAACTTGCTAGGTCTGCTTCCAGTGACAGTTGGTAGATATGTTTGTTGAGAGCATTTTTAATTGCCACATAGCTTAGGCCCTGCCTTCCCCAGTTTTCTGTTGCCAGACCCAATGAATCCACAGCTTCCTGCATATAGCTTATCCATGGATTGGTTGTCTCTTTGTAAATGGGCTTTAGCATGCTCTTTAGGCTTCCAATTGGTGCATTCAACACTTGATAATAATATTTCGCCTGCATTCCTAGGTATTCATAGTGTTGTTGCACCAGACTGAACTCCAAGCGAATCAGGCTGCTCCGGGTGTATTTTGGTAGCTTAAATATATACGTTTGTACGCCTGGCATTGTGATTTCTCTAGTATAAAGTCCATTTTGCCTGGGAATGCCTGCTGTGCATAGCCAGCTATTGCCCTTATTTTGGACTGATTGACTCTTTTTATTGGAATTGATGTTGGACTTTGCAATTTCTGGTGGAGTTTACACAGAGCGTAAATTGTCGACTGAGCTTTTGAGTGCATTTCTTGTAGGTGTAAGGATGGTTTCCCGGTGTCGCTGATCCATGCTCCAAGATAGTTATATGATTTTGTGGTAGAAATGATCTCATTGCCCACTTTCCAAATATCATAACTTTAGTCTTGTGTGGGTTTATGACCAGTTCATTGGTCGCATTATAGATGTTGAGAGCATTTAGACCCCTTTGGGGACCAATTTTGGTATGATCCATCACAACCAGGTCATCTGCTTATTGCAATATTTGAAACTTGTTGAGGCCTATTTTGGGACTGGTGAGGTTGGCATTTTGGAGCATTTTCCCTAGATCAACTGTGTATAAATTAAAGAGCGTCGAGGCAAGAAAGCAGCCCTGTTTTAGACTCTGGTCTGTAAAGCATGTTTTTGTTGTTGTGTTGTCTACTAATTTGACTTTTATTCAGGTTTTGCTATAAAGAGAGATGATGGCATTCAAGAGGCCTGCTCCAATGTCCCAGTTTCTTAGCTTATTACAAAGCTTGCGTCGAAAGACCCCATCAAATGCCGCAGAATAGTCGAAAAAGCAGGCGTAGGTTTTTTTTATTTTTGATGTTAGCTTGCTGGCTCAGATTAGAAACAGCCACTATGTTGTCAATTGTCGACCCTCCTTTGCGAAACCCTGTTTGATATGGGGGAGGATTTCTTTGTCTTCAATCCATCTGTTCAGCTCTGCCAATAGGATACTAGCGTAAGCTTTACCTTTAAAGTCCAGAAGGGCAATCCATGTACAGTTTTTTGGCTCTGTGTTGTCTCCTTTCTTGAATATAGGTTGTAGCAGTGAGCCATGCCATTAATCCGGGACACTGGCTTGCAGGCGACATTCAGTGAATAGGGTTGATTGAACTCCACCCCTATATACCGGGTCTTCTCTGAACATTCCTCCCTGGAGCCCATTGGGACCTGGGGCCCGTCTTTTCTTATCTGTTTCTTATCTTCTGCACAGCGGGGCCATCTTGATCTTTGCCTCCAATTTCTGACTTAGGCTCATCATCACCATTTGCATCCTCAACTGGGCACTCCACAAGCCCGCCTGCTGGATGCCTCCATTACTTTTTATGTAGATGGTAGCTATGTGACTTAGCCATTACTTGGCAGGAACTGAGTTGCGTCGATCCGCTTTGTCATTTTCCAACCTGGCAATGTATTGCCAGAACTGCCGGTGTTTATGGTTCTTGGATAGCTCATGGATTTTGATCCATTCTTCCTCGAGATTCTTCTGCTTTAAGTTCCATGTTAACTGTTTGCATTCCAAGTTGAGTTCTCTGGACCTGTGCTTAGTGGCCTGTATTCTGGTGTTCCAGTAGTTCCTTTTTGCTCCTTTTAGGTCCCGGGTTAGTTATCTTAGTTTTTTGTTGTCTTGCCAAGTTTGCATAACACGTGGAGTGTTTGCTCGGTAGGTGGTCTTTCGTACTCCCCAGCGGGCTGTTTTCAGGGCAGAGGTCCATGCTCCCCAGTTTTTGATAGTGTATTCGACACTAAAATCGTTACTTGTTCGTTCCTGTTCGTCTTTCCATAATGTTAGTAAGGCGGCTTTCGGCTCATTCCATCTTATCCTCCTGATTAATGAGTGTTCCTCTATGCCTCTGGAGTGTGCTAGAGTTATGACCTGTTTCCGTTGTTTAGTGTTGATGCTTAGTTCCACTTGAAGGGCTGCATGGTCGCTTGTTTCATGCGTCACCATTGTGAAATGAGCTGTCTTATGACTAAGATGGTTGCACAGGAAGACGTAATCAATTGTTGTACGGTTGTTGTAAGTAAACATTTCTGGTGAGTTTGTATTTACATTTTTGTTTAATGCCTCAGAGGACTTAAAATTATAGTTTTGTAGGAAATTGTAAAGGTTTTTCCGAGCTTGTTGGATACTTTGTTTCATTTTCCTCCATTCCTAGGTGATGGAGTTTGAAGTCGCCTATGATCACCTTGGTGAATGAATGATGTGTGCATAGGATTTCCTCTATTGTGGCGATTGTGGATCTTGTTGTCTACAATTTTGCCTGACGCTGGACATTGAGATAAACATGTATTATTAACAGTGAAGATCTTCCTTCCTTGTCCTCTTTTCCTCCCACTATGAATGCCTGCAACATTTCTGAATCCGTTTCTATTATCCTCGTTGTGAGCTCTTTTATATTGCTTTAAGTACGTCGACCCCCCCGATGGTCTACCATGGCGTTGGTGTCTGGTTGCTGGTTTGTGAAAGCCGGCAAAACCTTCCAGGCGCGTCGATTGTGAGGCCCAGGTTTCTTGTAGGCATATGATGTCACCTTCTTGCATTATCTTCCTTGCTCATTCATGTTAGAGTACTCTCTGTATACCAGCAATGTTCCAAGATACAATTTTGATGCCCGATTGATTGGCTTTATTGGTAGACTGTGTTCCCGTATCCACGGCCCTTATTTGTTTAGGATTACACTGTTCTTTGAGGGCCTCCCTGTTGTCAGGAGTGGTGAGAGACATGCATTGTCTCACTGCTTGTCCTGTGTTGTTCATCCCTCCTGCAAGGTTTTTGAAGTGCTTCATCTGTTACCGATCTATTTCTGCTTAATCATTTTAGCGTCCTTTACTGTATTTTTTTTTTGCATTGTTGTCATTTTAATTGTGGTTACCTTAGTGCTCTTACGCCCATGGATAAGGTCGTGCTACATAAAACTGTATAAGTAAATAAATAAACGTCTGTGACAAAATATAAGGCTTACTTTAAAGGCTC
The DNA here is from genome assembly GCA_963921515.1 of Calotriton arnoldi. Lineage (NCBI taxonomy): Eukaryota > Metazoa > Chordata > Amphibia > Caudata > Salamandridae > Calotriton > Calotriton arnoldi. Next base: position 484,430 of record CAWUFW010000877.1, on the reverse strand, counting down.
TGAAACGCCCAACACATAATACTCCCCATCACTGATAACCTAGCTCCTCTTTTCAAACTACACCTTGATAACTCCAAAATCACTCTCCATTTAGTCTAAGTAGCATCCTTGCTAATGCATAATGTAGCCAACTCTTTCCAGCATCACTTGAAGCAGGAAATTAAAATGTCGTTTCTCTCAACTTTTCATTTAAACAATTCTCAAGGGGCAATTTGAACCTGTTCTTCACCAAAGAATGCCTTATGGTCATTATGACAATTGCCACACACAACATTATGACTCTGCAGAAATCAGATTTTAGACTCTGGGGTCACCTTTACAGATGCTTTACGACGGCACTAGGGCTACACAGAGTGATGCACACCAGCACAAATAAGCACCAGTGATTACTTTCCTGCCCAAAGTTTTTTGGCACTATGCCTTTTTCACAGCCTGAATTCCACTTTGCGTTAAGGGGTTTTTCCTCGGATTGGATCAAAGCAAACACCCATAAGATTTGATGCAAAGCTCAATCTATTAATGTGGCCTGACTGGATTTTGCGTCATAAACCAATGTCCAGTGTAAGCAGATAAAAACAAGGGGGAATGTGTAGGTTTCCTCCAGAAACTGATGCAGTCTGCGAGTGCTGCAGTGCCAATGTGCTTGGCCTTTCTGTGGCTGTGTATCCATAGATGCTTGTACTGGAAGTGTATGCTTACACTACAAATACTACACTGGACAGTGCACATCCACCGCTGGACCAAGGCAGCCTGCTTGTGCTCCACCCCAGTAGAGACGTTTTAAGGCATTGACAAAGTGGGCTCTGGCCCAGGGCCCCAGCCTTCCAGGGGGCGCCTAACAGGGCCAGCTCTTGTCTGCGGACACTCTTGCCCTGGTGACCTTGAATAATTCTTAAACAGATTTTTCTGAACACTGGTTCCCTTTAATTTATTTTTAATATGTGTGATGTGTGAGAGCCTATTGCGGACATTTTGCAGAGAAATGTTTTGTTTGTTTCATGGAAAATCCATACAAAAAGTTTATTTTACATCAAAACAGGAACTCGCATATGAAAAAAGGGATGGTGTCACAGAGATTATTTGCTGTAATAGTGAGCTGCTTCTGTGTTACAGTATTAAAAAACATCACATCACTATATGTGAATATTAAGAACCGGACTGGCCGTAGCGGGCACCAGGCGTTTCCCCTGTGGGCCGCCAGGGTGGGGTCTGGTTTTAGACCCTTGGGGGGCCGTTTTTGTTACCGGGGGCTTCGGCCCCAGCAACAAAAGCGGCACAAAGCTTTCCGCTAGCACCCCCAAAACCCCCGGGGCTGGCCGAGCTCTTTGCCCGGGACGGTTTTGCCCTGGATGTAAACACGTTTTAAATTTGGATGAGTGTGCCTGTGTACTGTCAGTGATCTGGCCAAAGAGGGCATAACAGAGTTGAAATTGGATAATAAATTGAAAACTGTTCCGAACAGGGCCCCCCAAAATACGTTTGGCCCAGGGCCCTAAAAATCCTTACGATGTCCCTGCACCCCAGGGCATTTCAGTAGCAGTAGGCCAGACTTTGTTGACACGGCTCTACTCTACACCGTTTCCCTTCCTGCAACACAGTGCAGCAAATGTGGATACTGCCCTGCAAAGCATGAGATCTAGGTAAACCTGGGTCCGGTTCGCTCATGAATAACATACCTTATACTAAATAGGCTGTAAAGGAGGTATACTCCGAGGCCGTAAAGTACATGCATTATACTTTTAATAGTATAGAAGCCAGCACTGAGATACTCAAGCTGTTCTTTATTATATGAAAAAAAAATAGCCCAGAAGTCTTTGTTTCAAAGCAAAATAACTTTCATCTCATATTATTTCAGCTTAATATGCTTAGAGATGTTTACAGAAAGGCGCTGACATTTAATTGATGCAAAACTGTGTTTATTTTTACCCTGCCGTGTGGCTCCATGGTTACCGCGAAGATAAGTTCAAATGGCAACATATTATCAATAGTGTAACAAAAAATCAAAGCGGCGATAATGAGGCTTAGATGCTGTGCCGGAGGCAATTATCTTTGCATTAGTACAGTCCAGGAAAATACGGCACAGCCCCGTCCACAATGCATGTATGACAAGATCCCACAGCTACAGACACCTAATGTACTATTCCTTTTACTTCTGACACTTGTCTATTCGCACCTCGTGAAAAATACAGCAAATATTACGGGTGAATGATTTTTTTATTTTTATTAAAGATGAATGGACTAAGGAACGAAAGGTTCACATTGTATTCAATTATTTCATTAACTCTTAAGGACCCATAAGAATATATGGGTAATGAGCGTTTAGGATATAATGTGCAAACGTATGGTTGCCAGGAAGGCTTCTTTCAGTTTTTGTGTTAAATTAAGGACATTATCTAATTTTGTGCATGTTTCTAACATGCAATTTTTGGGTCCCATCTGCAGGTCCTTGAGTAGTCCAGAGCATTACTATGACTGAACCCGAGCATGACTACTCGATTGGGTTTATGGCACCAAATCTATCTTAATCTTTCAGCTCAGCAGAGGTCTCTCGAGCACCCACTGGGGAGGTGGTGGCCCTATGAGTCCATAGGGACCCGCCTGCTGGTGCTGCACTTGACTGCAAATCATCTGTCAGACGATGTCAAGGCCTTCAATGGTGCGCCAGCAGGAACAGCATCACCAGGACATAAAACAGGACAAATTACCCATTGTCAGTGTAGATAGGTGGCCAAAGGGTTGGGTATTTCATCCCTCTCTTTGGTTACTCGCTGCCCAGGCAGTATATTGGACTGCCTACCCACTTGTGTGATAAACTACTTGTCATCAGATAAGAACTGCTCTCGACTGGTGATGAAGGAAGGCCCTGCCACAGTAGTCCTTGATCTCTCAAATTCTTTGTTATAATTGATCACTCTGGACAGTCAAAGTGTCTACAGGTGGCACTTGGAGTTGATTGCATAGCTGTGTCCTGGTTTACATTTATCTAGCAATCCACACCAATTAGGTAAAGCTGCCACCATTCTTATTCAGAATCAATAGTTCCCTCTTTCCAGTGTAAGCAGAAAACCCTTTACTCTATGATCCAGTAACAACCTTGCTTGACAGCTACCAACTAATTCCACCATGCCTCTCCTGCTTCCCTGCGTCCTGCTCCGAAAGGATTACGAGAGGAGTATGGTATTTTGCTCTTTTTCTTTGGCTTTGTAACTCACTATACAATTCAGGCTGCTTTTCTATCTCAGGGGCAGCAGATTATCTAAATAATCAGAAGGGGTTCATCAAATATTGTATATTTTTGAGATTAGATCCCTTCTGACCAACCTGAAATTTGTGGTAGTCATACTGTGCACAGAAAACTCAACAACAACTACTCAGGCATTAGAATGAGTCCAAAATGCATGGTCTGGCCGCCTCGTTGTAGCAGTTATAGTAGTGACATATTACCACCATCAGGTCACTTATATCTTTACACTGGTGAGAGCATCGGTAGCAAATACATCACTAAACATAGAAATGACCGGTTCCCAATACTTGTCAAATAACATTCAGAAATACATGCCCGTTGTGTTGCTCAATGGCGAGCAAATAGGCACACTGTTCGTTGCTGAACGCCGATACTTTCAACAAAAGTAAGGGGACCTCTTTTTGTGGCCCTTGTCCCTGGAACCTTTTCCATATTTTTTGTGACTTCCCCTGGAGACTGGTGGTTCTCCTGGGTGGATCAGTTCTCTCTATTTCCTATCCCAGGGTTCCCCTCTCAGGATGGGCTCTACTCAGCAGTTGAGTGACAGTCGCATCAAAGCACAGGCACACTTCTGTTCTCTGTGTGTGGAATGTTGCTCAGGTGAGTTGTTTTTCCTCGGTTCAGCACTTTGAACTTGTAATGTTATCGAGTCTCATCAGGTTTCATCACCATGTGCTCACCTGGTTCAGGTTCAGAATGCTTCTGATTTGTGTGATTTTCTAATTTGAAGCAGTAAAAAGTGTCAGCGGTATTTTACAGTGTTGTGCGTAACGTTATTATTGAAAAACAGCTGGCATCAATTAAAAATATGATGTGATAAATTATGGTACTAATATCTAACACTGTGCAGTTGGCTGTTGGCAAATTAAATACCACAGACAGGTATTAATGTCAATATAAACTACCCAAAAAAATCAGATAGTGCTTACGCAGTACTGTTTGCATAACACATCTGATAACTTTTACTTATTTCTGGATTCAAGATAGCCTGGCTGATGACGGCTGTAAGCCAGAAACCGGTCCCAGGATGCTTGTTTCCGGTCCAGGGAAGACATGGCTTGGCAGTTCGGGCTGGACTGTTCCCATGAGGCACAGGGTCAGACTGATTTGCATATGGCCATGTCTGAACTGGGGTGGCGGAGTGAGCTAAAGAATGATGATGGATTAAACCCAGATCAGTTGACTGGGGGTGAGTGCTTGCAATGTTCAACACTCCGTCCATCATCCCCTTTGGTTTTGCTATGTTCGCCCTAAGTTGGCAGGGTATGCCCAGACGTGGGTCCCTTGCTCACTTTGCCACTGGATTCAAGATAGCCTGGCTGAAGACGGCTGTAAGCCAGAAACCGGTCCCAGGATGCTTGTTTCCGGTCCAGGGAAGAAATGACTTGGCAGTTCGGGCTGGACTGTTCCCATGAGGCACAGGGTCAGACTGATTTGCATATGGCCATGTCTGAACTGGGGTGGCGGAGTGAGCTAAAGAATGATGATGGATTAAACCCAGATCAGTTGACTGGGGGTGAGTGCTTGCAATGTTCAACACTCCGTCCATCATCCCCTTTGGTTTTGCTATGTTCGCCCTAAGTTGGCAGGGTATGCCCAGACGTGGGTCCCTTGCTCACTTTGCCACTGGATTCAAGATAGCCTGGCTGATGACGGCTGTAAGCCAGAAACCGGTCCCAGGATGCTTGTTTCCGGTCCAGGGAAGACATGGCTTGGCAGTTCGGGCTGGACTGTTCCCATGAGGCACAGGGTCAGACGGATTTGCATATGGCCATGTCTGAACTGGGGTGGCGGAGTGAGCTAAAGAATGATGATGGATTAAACCCAGATCAGTTGACTGGGGGTGAGTGCTTGCAATGTTCAACACTCCGTCCATCATCCCCTTTGGTTTTGCTATGTTCGCCCTAAGTTGGCAGGGTATGCCCAGACGTGGGTCCCTTGCTCACTTTGCCACTGGATTCAAGATAGCCTGGCTGATGACAGCTGTAAGCCATAAACCGGTCCCAGGATGCTTGTTTCCGGTCCAGGGAAGACATGGCTTGGCAGTTCGGGCTGGACTGTTCCCATGAGGCACAGGGTCAGACTGATTTGCATATGGCCATGTCTGAACTGGGGTGGCGGAGTGAGCTAAAGAATGATGATGGATTAAACCCAGATCAGTTGACTGGGGGTGAGTGCTTGCAATGTTCAACACTCCGTCCATCATCCCCTTTGGTTTTGCTACTTTCTAAAAGTGGCATTTTCAGACACACAATTTAAAATGCATCTTTACTAAAAGATGTGTTATTAAATTCTGAGTTCAGAGAGCCTAAACTTTGTTTCTCCATCTTGTCCCAATGGGAAGTTATATTTGTAAAATGTTAAAAAGTATCTCCCATTCTATCCTATGTGGCAGATATCCTTTCCATAGTGAAGAACGAAATTGGGAGTATTTCACTATCAGGATATGTCGCACACACCAGTACATGTCCTACCTTCCACATACACTGCACCCTGCCCATGGGGGTACCTTGGGCCTACCATAGGGGTGCCTGACATGTAAGAAAAGGTAAGGTTAGGGCCCGGCAAGTGGGTGCACTTGCCAGGTCGACATGGCAGTTTAAAACTGCACGCAGACCATGCACTGGCAGGTCTGAGATGCCTTTTGAGGGCTACTTATGTGGGTGGCACAATCAGTGCTGCAGGCCCACTAGTAGCATTTGATTTACAGGCCCTGGCACACTCAGTGCACTATACTAGGGACTTACCAGTAAATAAAATATGCCAGTCATGAAAACACCAATCCATAAACACAATTTACCCAGAGGGCATATGCACTTTAGCACTGATCAGCAGTGGTAAAGTGCCCAGAGGTCTATAGCCAACAAAAACCGGTCAGGAAAAATAGGAGTAAGAAGCAACACGTTTGGGGATAACCCTGCGAAAAGGGCCAAGTCCAACACTAACCAAAACACCCAGGCTAACCAAAACACCCAGGCTAACCAAAACACCCAGGCTAACCAAAACACCCAGGCTAACCAAACACCCAGGCTAACCAAACACCCAGGCTAACCAAACACCCAGGCTAACCAAACACCCAGGCTAACTACAGCACCCAGGCTAACCACAGCACCCAGGCTAACCAAAACACCGAGCCTAACCAAAACACCCAGACTAACCAAAACATCCCTACTAACCATAACACCCTGACTAACCAAAACACGCAGGCTAACCAAAACACCCAGGCTAACCAAAACACCCAGGCTAACCAAAACACCCAGGCTAACTCAGAGAACCACACCAAATGTTCCCCTGAGTGGGAGAAAAGGCAAAGGAACTCTGGGATTGTGTGATTCTTTTCTTTCTCAAGTATGCGATGTAATGAAAATGTGTCAAGTGACATGAACAGAGGAAGCAGCAGACATTCCTGGTTCTGTTTGCAGGTGCATATCTATCATAAGTGCAACAGGTGCTGCCACACCAAGCCAAGGTAGGAGGGTCCCTTGCAACCCCATTATGCTTGCCTTTAACTACCCAACTCTGGGCCGTGGTGCCCTTGCTATGTACTTCCCATTCCTAAAACAGACAATGCTTTGGAAACGCATGTAAGAGTAAGAAGATCTGAAAGGAGATCTCTGGTTGATTGTGTACGTTAGAAGAAACATACCCCTCTCACCACCTGGGACTCATTACAGATGTGGTGAACTGTTCAACTCAGTGCCTCGGCAGACCCTTAAGCAAGTGCAGCAGATGTAGACTAGGACAGAGCAATGTGTGACAGCAAACACACTGTTCCCAGTGCAGTCGTAAACCTGCTGCTGCACTAAGAGAACAGTGCATTAGTGAAAGGCGAGCCAGCTGATTGAAGCAGCAGGTTCGCCTTTCACTCGAGGCAACAACCTAGCTTGATTTTCAAAGCAGGGCAGAGATCACCCTGCAGGTGGTTGAAGTGACTGCACCAGCCTGCAGTGGGATGCCTTGGGGTTCGCTGTAATCCTCACACTCCCTCACATTGCACCCTCATGGGGCATGCTGAGGGTCGTATTTACTAGATAATGATGCAGCAATACGACACATCCCTGTGCTTTCCTCTGCGCTGGCACTCAATTGGCTGCCTATTGCACCATGTTGCAAGGGTGCCTGTGTTGCATGGATGATTGTTTTAATGCAGAAAGGGACATCTTTCTACACAAAATCAATCATTGATGGCTTTTCCTCCTTCTATGTGTGCTGCAAAATGCAGCACATATAGAAAGAGCAAAAAGCGAGGAGAAATAAAGGTCTTTCTCCTCGTTGCGTCACTTTCATGTCTCCCTACGAAACCTTGCAAATCTGGGTGCACTGTGGAAACACTCACAGCAACACCCATGGAACACCCTTTTCACTCAGAGTAATGTGTGAAAGGGGGCCATATGTATGAGGCCTTGAAAAGCCTTGCAGGGTGGCTTTGCATGGCCTTGTAAATGTGACTCAGCATTGTGCGCCACCGGAGCGTCAAAAAAAGCGATGCTCCGGTGGTGCAGAGGCCTTGTAAATATGCCCTTGAGTGTGCACAACCTTTATGTGGTCATTATACCTTTTGCTGTGTCTCTGTCTCTGCACCATGTCTGTAAATAAGTGCATGTTAAAATGCAAAGGATTCCCTCATTTAGTGCTGGCATGATCCATATCACAGAAGAGGGCACACAAGGATCTGCTGTCCATTTTTTACTACCATAGGACAAGAAGCTGGCACAATCGCCCATTGCACTCATGGGTCAATATGAATTCTATGGCCCCTGATGCTACAAGCTCTCAAGATGAAGCAAAAGCAGAGACTATAGTGGGACATGAGCACTTTTCAACTAACTACAAACATAATTTTAATCCCTGGAAAGGATAGTTTGTCCCCCTAAAGAAATTCTGAAAGCAGCACTCCATTTCCAGCATTGCCAAAGTGGTGACAGGCAAAGGATGACAGTAGGTAATCAGTGTTTACTTTAAGGCAGTGCTTAATGTGCAAAAAAGTAAGTGCCAGGGCCGAAGATATTTCACGAGCAGCTTGTACGACCCAAGGCCCCTGGTAGCACTGCCTAATGACAATGCAAATGTTATCTACTAACCAACACACTCCCAACAATTGAGACAATTTGTACTATTCAGTGGCACCCAGAGCTGTAAGAATGGCATGGATGAGGTATTATTGTAATTTGAAAAACGTTTTAAATAATCTCTGCTTAAAAAAATAATACACAGTACCACCTTGTGGTGGACTATCAGAAAAAAGTGCTGGTGTTGTGAAATAAGTGCCAGGGCTGAGCACCGGAAAACACCTGCACAAATTAAGCGTTGCTTTAAGGTATCTCTCACAACCACCATCTAGAGACACAGCACAGAGGTAATGTGCAACAGTTTTCAGATAGCTATCTTTCAATACCGTGTGTCCTTTTGCACACAAAAGAGCAGATTAAGCTAGTTGCAGCATGGAGTCCAATGAAAAGGATATTTTGAGAGTTTACAGGTAATGTAAACTCCTCCAATTTCTGTAGGCAGCGTTAAAACAAGAGTAGTTTCCTCCTCCATGAGGAACAGCATGGTGTCGGAAATTCCACCAGTGGATTTGCCTCAGGAATATACTCTCCGACCATTGTACTTGAAGTTAACAGTAAATATGTCATTTCAGTACTTAAAGAGGCAAGCACCCTCCACATTTCTAGTGCTGGAATCATGGGCCTTAGCAGTAAAAGTCATGGAGCCACATTACAGGAAATGCTTAAGGAGCACAACAAGTACATGTGCCTGATCTTTGCACCTAGAGGCACTTCAATATTACAGAAGAGATTGCAAGTGCTTGCCTGGCCCCTCTGTAATATGCATTGCGGGATGCATCATTTGTACCAGCATGAAGTCAACAGGGTGTTCTGTCTGTGCATGGGGCTGTGCCCGATGCAATGAGGACATTCCTTTTCATTGCCATTTTACTGAAATGAGTGCAGGGTCAGGAAAGCTGTTGGGAGGCACACTAACTGTGTTTCACATAAGAAGCCACACTCTGTAAGGGAATTCCCTTATCCAGTATGTAGGAGGGAGGTTGTGGGTCACAGGGACACCTGAGGTACCCTCTCAATCAATTGACACACAATGTTGCAGGCACATTATTCAACGAAGCAAAGCATTGCAGGTCAATCTGTGACTAGTACATTTGTAATTACTGGTTAATGTCCTACTCTATCTTTGCAATTTATATTTGTTTACATTTTGAAAATGTTCACCTCTTTGTAATGCCTACATTTATGCACTGTGCATGCTCTAGTCATCCATTTCGTCTGTTGGCGCTAAGTTCATATTCTCAAAACTCAGTAAAATCATACAAATGTCAGGTGTATGTTGAAGTCACAACTTGTGACTTAAATTTCCCAGCTCTCACTATACATTTGTAGCCTGAGATATAAGTTGCTTTTAATTTGATAATTTTGTTTTATAAAACCTAGTGTTTGAAAAACATTTTGCTTTCTTTGCCAAAGATTTACAGGCCTCACTATGCTGCTGTCTAAAACATTTCTTCACATTTACAGCTTATTTAACCAGTGATGCAGTCGGTGTTATGCAAGAATGAAAATAGCCTCGTCTGATCATTTTGGTTAGTATAGAATAGACACACTTCTGGTGCAATGGGCCCCTCATAACCTGGACTCCAGAAGTACACCTGCCTGATAGTGAGGACTAGTATTATTCTATTAAAATTGTATGTGATTGCTAATTTTGAGTTCTTTTTTTAACTTTTAGCATATGTTTGTAATAAAAACAAAAAATCTAATAGTCAATACACCCGCCTAGGCCAAAGCTATTGGCTTTGCTAATGTTTGATTATAGATGTAAGTAGGGTAAACATCTCTTGCATATTTAACACTGAGATTTAGGCTTTTTCATCTGTACCAATCCTTCACACAAAGGCAGCTGAATTAAGAAAGATTCAAAAATGCAGCTTTAAATACTGTAAAGATTTCAAGTTTCCAGTCATTTCAGTGGAATTGGTCCTGAGATATAAATAGAATTTTTAATAGTAATCCTGTACATAGAGAGCAAAATATCTCTTGAGTATTTAAAACAAAAAAGTGGGAGCTGTATAAGATATGCTGATTTTGATTCTTATCAATAGATGGAAATATTTAGCTTGATGAATTTCTGAGTTATAATGTTGCTTCTGAACAAATCTCATTCGTATATACTAAATCCTTTGATCACACCCGGAAAGGACAGAGAGTGTTTAAATGTCTCATTTAATGAGACAAGGTGGCGCATATTACAGCTGTTTAGTTATGTAAAGCATACTTTGTGGATATATCTGCTTGTGAATGTCTTTTGTTTCATTGCAATACAAACATGCATTGGTGAATCCAATGGGCACTGGCAGTTTGCTTAGGTTTTGATAGCTACAGAGAATGCCCTCATCTGCAGCAGCCATTTTGGAATGGGCTGTAAGACATTATAAATGCAGAACAAGATGGCAGCTGTGGATGTGCACACATCCACGGCGTACACCTTTGAATGCCTTTGTAATGTTTTTATCAAATACGTTGAAAGATGGACACCATGGATGCGTGCACAGCCATAGTAGCAGCCTTTGAATATGATTTGTTAAAATAAAAAACAAACCTTTCATAGGTACCTACTGCTTGTCTGTGTGCATACACACTCATTGGCGACCATCTTAACATGGTCACAAATATATTTTAAGATTGCTGACATTTTAAATTGGCTGCCCGCTGATACTACACTGGGTGGCCAAAATTCACAAAAACGTTAAAGAAAAATTGAGGAGGTTGCTAGGTGGGGAACGTGATGGGAGGAAGAAAGGGGAATAAGGGAACAAATAAAGTAAATAGCCCCTTCCAGAAATAGCAAACAAATGGCCTGATTTAGATCTTGGCGGACAGGTTACCCCATCACAACATATCCTATGAGATTTAAATTTCGGCGGACGGGATATCTGTCACCGTTGTCACGGAGTAATCCGTCCTCCAAGATCTAAATCAGGCCCAATGTCTTATGTCAGCCCTGGAAGTATGCATCATCGAGCTAGGGCAATATGAGACCTAAATGCGCTTGGGTGAGGCAAAGCCATCCAAACAGGATCAGGAAATTGAAATAGACAACAAAGTCATCAAAGCATGAGCAAGGGCTGGCTAAAACTCCTATCTAAGTATATGCAATGTACTGAAGAAAAGAGGTCTTTCCAGTAGACAGCTGAAGCTGTCTGCAGCCAAGAATAAAAAAGATTAAAAAACACAGTACCACAAAAGGGAAATATATGGGAAACTGGAATACAAAATGTGATTGTGAACAACTATTACACATTTTCTGATAGAAAAAGTCTTCTATCATTTGCCCAGAAAATGCCATGCATTGTTCTGAATTTAAAGGAAAAAAATAGAGATTAGATCATGCAGATATCACTTTCCTCCCAAGAATTTAATTCAAACCAAGACTTTGATGAAATACAAAACCACTTTCAACTAAAATTATTTGTAACATGATTGACCTGTAGATATTTTTTGAAATGTCATGAGACACATACTTGGTCAGCTTCCTCTTCTTCAAACCATTTTTATTCCTGGAAAAAAAGGAATTCAAGTATTATTCATTACTGCTGGCTACACATAATATATGACTATGTTAAATAAAAAGACAAATATTTCAAATACTTTCAGATGCCATGCTGCAACGTTCACTGCTATATTTCTTTGCTAATAGGAAAGCATAAACTCTGAAAGTGTCTCAGAAAATTATCAAATGAGTGTGTTTTAAGAAATACTGAAGAAATTCTTCTATACTTTGTAATTAAGATTTTTGAGTCCACTAAAAGTTTCTAGAAATGAATAGCAAATCAGTGTTGCGAGGACTCCCTTCAGCCCTGTTACCAGCTAATTAAATGGCTGAAATCACTTGGGCACTAATTTAGAGGTTGGAGAAGCACGAGGTTTCCAACAACAAAACATAAGCTGGCTTCATCAGCAGAAATTTCAAAGACAGTCCATCTTCCCCAAGGCATCCTGCCCTATTTAGTGTGGTGGTCTCACCATACTTTTTCTGTTCAGGACAAAAGGGAGTTTGTTATAGAAACCAAAAAAACTTTGCAGAGTGGCCACAGTAAACATGCCTCTCTCACTGCAAAGCTTAAGTCCCTTCAGTGGAGCAGCAGCTGCAGTAGCCTTGCTGAGGGCACAGATAAATCCACATGCAGGTGGGCTTTCACCACAGAAGGGGAGGCATTAGCCTCCACTCCCCTGGTGCCCTCAGAGTCAGTGACATCTTAAGGATTTGTGGGCCTTGGGCAAGATATATTTTGGGGCCCCCTGCTTGGAACTACTTTACATTTATTGCACCCTTTCCGATAATTAAAATCTCTTGTGATGGACAATGATATTCAATTATATGTTAAACTTTCAGAAAGAAGTATACGCAAAAACAGCTGAAAGCTCAAGCTGCCTGGTGTCCATGAGCCAAATAGGTCCAAAAGAAAGCTTGAAAAAGCCTTGATAAAGCCATTGCTTTTTGAGTTTTGATCTAGATTTGTTTGCTTGTAACAACAACATTTTATAAGGAATCAAGTATCTTACCAGCTTATTACTCCCACTTTCAAAAAAACATGCTATTGGTGACTTTTTAGATAGTTAGAGGATTAGTGCGTAATAATAAAATAATACATATGCACACAGCACTTGACATTGTAACTTTAGTTGCTGAATACTTGTATTCACAAAATAACACATTGCACTGCCAGTGGCGGCCGCCACAAACAAATAGTGGTGCGGCGGGTGGAGGGGATGTGGGGGGGGAGCGCAGGAGGGGGACCGCGGGGGGGTTAATAATACATTTTTTTTAAAAGGAGCTTACCTGAAGCTGCCGGTTGCGTCCCGCCTCAGTGTTCTTCCTGGTCCCAGCAGACACTGGGACAGCATCACAGACTCCCTGTGCAATCCTCGCGCTGCTTTCATTCTATGAGAGCAGCATGGGGATTGGCCTGAGCGGGCTGGTTTGGCGCTCCGCTCAGGACAGGGAATCTGTGCCGTTTCTCCAACCCAGCTGTTCAATACAGCCCGGTTGGAGAAACCTAAGTGCGCATGTGTGTTTGTGTGGCCTAATGCGGCCAGCCAAACACACATGCACACTTAGAAGTGCACAAACCAGTCCTCCTTCTCCCTCCCATGACACCGGCCTGCCCCTCCCTACACACTCTGGCTAAGCCAGCAGGTAAAAAATAAAACGATGAAAGAATATCGTTTTATTTTTCACCTGCTGACTCTGAGCAGCTCCCCTGCCATTGCGGAGGAGTCGCCCCTGTTCACTACTGGCATTCTAGCTTCAACAATGAAGGTCAAAGTGCTGCTCTCAGGATTTTCACCAGTCCTTGGTTAAAATCTAGTAACTTTCTCCTAGTTTCTCTTCGCTTACTTTGTCACATTTCTCCTCTTTAAATGTGTGCACTTCTCTCGCTAGATTGGTATCAATGACCATTCTAAGTAAGAGAAATGGGATGGGGCAGGATACAGGAGATGGACAGAGACATAAATAAAACAGTACTGAGGGATACATGAAGTAGAGGTGGAGATGACCGAGAGAGAGAAAATAAACAGAGAAAGTTGAGGTAGCCAGAGAGAAAGATAGCAAAATAAGAAAGAAGAAGATGTAGGTAGAGAAAGAGAGGTCCAGAAATAGGTAAGGTTTTAGAGTGCAGTATAGAGCTAGTCATATATAGAAAGAAGCAGAAGAGTACAGTACTCCAAGGGGTGAGGTAGAGAGAGATGCAATATAGAAAAAGAGGGGAATTAGAAAGAGGTGAAGGCAGCAAGAGGTAGCGGAAGATAGAGGGACTTGATGAAAAACAAAGAGATACAAAGTAAAGAGAAAAATGAGAAGAGGTACAAAAAAACAAGTCAGTTAAAGAGATAAGTGGGGAAGAGAGAAAAGCAGAGAGAGGGGTTTTGGTTAGAAAGATAAATGTGCTGTAGATCAAAAAGAAGAGGTTGAGACACATACATGAAATAGAGAAAGAGAGGTGAGGCTTATGCAGAAGTGAAGAGTTGAGAGGAAGAGATGGTGAAGAAGAGAGATCTGTAAATAAAGACTTTGAGAGGGATAGTTGAGGTGTAGGAAGTGAGTTAAAATTGAGAAGGAGGTCCGGAGAGAGAAGTGGTTGTGTGGAAAAAAGAGAGTGAGAGGTGGTAATGATAGAGAAAAAGGAGTAGATGTAGGGAAATAGAGGTAGCCAGAAATAAATAAGATATTTAAAGAGGTAAATAAAAGGGGACGGAAGTAAAGCAAGAGAAAGCAGTGGGGTAGAAAGAGGTGAGGTAGTGAGGGAGATATCAGGTAGAGAGAGGAATGAGATAGAGAAATGAGGGGGAGTGGTGAGGTATAGAAACGACTGAGAGAGGTAGAGAGATGTATGGTAGTAGAGACATGGAGAGAGAGATAGAGAGGTAAGGTAAAGATAGAGATGAGGTTGTGTTAGAAGTGAAGTAGATGGAAGAGACATACAGGTAGGTCAGATGCAAAAAATGAGTGGGGTACATAGCTAGTGACAGGGGGTTGAGAATGATAGATATTTGCAATGGGAGTGATAAAGAGAAAGGAAGATGGAGTTGAGTGAATTCTACTGGGTTTATCGACAGAGAGAGGCAAGGTAGACAAATGTGAGATGGAGAGAGCTGAATAGATCTAAATTAACAATACTAAGGTTAGAGGTGGTGGGCTGTCTTCTCTACTGATGTCCCATCTGAATAGTGAAGAAAGAAAGGTACCACAGCTTGTCAGGATGATGGAAGTGTGCTTGTTGGAAAGAGTTACAAAATACAGTAACAGTGCATTCTGCTACTCTGTAGGATTTTTAGTTACTCTAACCCTTGATTGTGGATTCTTAGCTCTCCCTTTCCTGTTCCCTGGTTTGAGGTAAGCTTTGGTCACTCAGTTGTTTTGCCAATGTGTCCTTTGTAGCCCAGATACATGGGTGGTTTTCCTCCAACTGGGGTGTATTTGGCTGAAACATGGTCCTATTTGTTAGAAGGAAGAATGGTAGCCTCTTAGTTTTGGAATTACTCTGTGTCTATTTGGCTAGTGTTTCAACTACTATATGATCTCATCCAGCTGTGCGATCACTGTTTTCTGGGATACTCCTTCTTCTCTATCAACATTCTTGGCCCATCTTTGAGTTGGTGGATTTGGTGACTACCCGGTTGTGGCATCTCTCAGGGGCTTGCATGTTTTTGCATAGGACCCAACTACGTTTAGGTAATCCTCATTACTCCAAGTCTTAGTTTCCCTTTTAAAAAAACTTTAAAAGTGAAGTCTCCTCAATTAAAAGATGAAGGAACAAGAAAGAAATACCACCAAATAATAACCATGCTAGCCCAAAAACTAACGAGTCTGCCAGCAGATTAGAGAATATCAAGCAGATGCAGAGTCTACTACAGGTGAGAGAGCTCAGGCTGGGCACAAGCAACTCATGCAGAGGCAGATCTACAGAAACAAAGAAGGAGCCACCCAGGCTATCACTTGGAAGAAAAGACGGCTACCGGCCCAAGCAGACAACCTTGGCAGACCAGCCATATGCATGGGTCCTGCAGTATTGGAAGGTGAGGAGGAGTAACATAAAAATGAGTGGAACCTTTTCATGGTGGCCCAATCCAAACAACTTCCACAAAGTAGCAGGCCATGCATCCATTCCGAGTTAGACAAGCCCACAGCCCACATACATGTCTGGCAGGACATGACCTGCACTAGCAGCAGGATAGGTACTAAAGGGAAGAAAAAGAAATTGGAGTGGTAAACAGCATTCCAAGCAGATCATGGCATTCCAAATAGACCTCAGGCCAAAACACAGACACTGCATCCCAAATACCAGTGCTCATGCAGAATATCAGGAAGTAGAACTCCTGGGCAGCAGACTAAAGGCAATATGTGCAATTGAATACAAGGAAAGGAAACCCACAGGGAAGGAAGAAAGAAAGGGTGAATTGGTATGCAATGTATCCTTCTGAACCTGTTGAGATGTCTAGAAAGGTGACAATGTGCAAGCCAGGCAGGCTGGCCTAAGGCCTGGCTTAGGAATGAGGAAGACCAACCAATCCACACTGCATGCAATCTGGGGAAAAAACATAGCTCACCCTCCTATCCCGTATGCTGCCACAAGTCTTGCTCTAGTCTAGGCATGACTCATCATCCTATACCCGCCTTCGACACCAGCCTTAATCACAGACATTTACGACATCGATGACTAAAGAACCTAGTAAAGCCCAACCACAGGCACAGGAATACTAGGGGCAGAAGAGTTGAATTCCATTGGAAGGACAGTTCAGACATAGAGGGAATGAAGAGCTGCTCTCTGCTGCAGGACATCATAGCCGAAAACCTGTACGCCAACTGCAAGAAGCTCCCTGCATCAGCTAGAGCACAGCCACAGTGGAAGCACATGTCATGATGGACAGACAAAAAAGAATGAATGAACATCGTTTAATGGAAAGAATGGGAACTGGACCCTTAGCATTTAGAGTGAGTTAGGAGGAAGAATAGGATGTCTCACTGGTGGAGCTCTCAGATGTGGGAGAAGCTAGAACAAGGGACTATGAGTATTTCTTTGGAAAAGGTGCCCAGTAGAAGTAAACCCTGTATGTTGAATGGGGCAAAACTTTCTTTGTAAGGACTAGGACAAGGGAGATGGAAGAGCAGAAAATGTTGTGCTTCAGCTGCTAAGATACATTTTATCTTTAATTTCATTTTCTTGGTGGGAAGTGTTAGCATGGTGAGTATAGAGCTAGATTTTTCATCCAATAGACTTTGCCTCCAATCTTTTACATAACAATGAGTTTGAAATGGATGCATCTATGTCTAAAATGCTGCATTATTGCACTTGTGAGTTGTTCACATCTTATACATGGTCCCCTTTGATAAGGTGACCACTCAAAAAGATGTGTGCAAGATATGGGTCGCCTATTTGAATGCTGGTAGGTTTACCAACAATTATTCATAAGATGATTGATTTTTGGTTAGATGGGTAACTGGAAGATCTGGCAATGAAATCAATAGCGATAGATCGTTTTTTGTACCATAGAACCACAAAGTACTGATATTTGCATCTCTTAATCTGTGATTTGTTTAATTCAGAACAAATCTGAAAATTACTGTCCAGAACTAGTAGCCACCAGAATTAGAGATTTATTTTTAAACTTGTTATGCTATTAGATCTCCCCATGTTATTAAAGTGTCAGTAACATAAATCGTATGAGAAACAGGCAAGGACACTACTAAATAATGAGTATGCATTTTAGCAGTAAAGATTTTCAACTGCACTCGCACTGCTTTGTAGAACATTGTGAGTCTCATGTTAGATACAATAGGAATCAGCC
This sequence comes from Calotriton arnoldi, assembly GCA_963921515.1. NCBI lineage: Eukaryota > Metazoa > Chordata > Amphibia > Caudata > Salamandridae > Calotriton > Calotriton arnoldi. Next base: position 466,823 of record CAWUFW010000877.1, on the reverse strand, counting down.
CATATGGAACCAGGTACAGGTAATGTAACAGAACCATAAAGAAGCTTGAACTGGGGAAAGAGGAGAAAATAACAAAGTGCAAGGTACACAGGTAAGACAGTTGCAAGGTGGCTGTCACCTCCACCTGATGCCACTTAAACAGCCTAGAAGTGCCAAAATCTCCTCTCGGTTGGATGTTTCTTCAACAAATGACTGGGGACTCTACTTGTTTGTGGTCTGGAAGTTCAGCTCCAATCTTCAAACAAGCATTGGCATAGCAAATAGGTCTCGCCTAGGGGACCTTGTAAGTGTTCCAACATGCAGCACACTATCCTGGGTGCTACAACATATACTGTTACTACTTATCTTTTGTCATCAAATCTGTCAAGTCTCCCGTGATCCATAGCTGTACTCAAAGCATCTTTATGGGATATGGGACGGGTGGAGATTCCTCGCCCCCATCCCAGGCTGCGAATGGAGGATATTGAACTAAGTGATACGGAAAGAGGAAAGTCTCTGGAGGGGGGCTGGTGTGGGGGGGGCATACCACTCCTTCGGGGCTTATTAACCAGTGGTCTAAGGCCACAAGCAAACACGCAGTACAAATACAGAGTGCACATAGGCAGTTACACACAAAAACTTGGCTCCATACAAACACCGCAGATACTGGGCATGAGCAGACGAACTGACCCAGGTGCAGAGAAACAAAACTGAGTGCACACCAAAAAAGCAGCAGAAACACACAGTAGGTACAGGGTGAAGACAAACAGTGTAGGGAGGGAGATCGAGAGAGGTGCCAGGCACTTTCTGCTCACAGAGCGGTGTATGTAGAGGGACGGAGGGCGAAAGAGGTGCCAGGCATGGTGTGCATGCGTGGAGACACAGGGGAGGAAATGCGGGTGCCAGCGAACAGTGTGTCCAACAAGAGGGGCATGGGGAAGGGGAGCCTGGAGAGTTACCACATACTGAGTGGGTGCACGCAAAAGGTCAAAGGGAGGAGAACCAAGAGGTGCCAGGCTCTGTGTGTGTGCAGAGGGATACGGGGGAGGTAGGTAATATGGGTGGCAGGCAGTGTGTGCATAGCTGGACTAAAGAGACCGCCGGCCTAGAGAAAGACGGGCACTGAATGGTCACATGGAGGGGTCGGGGGGGGATGCAGCCCATAAATGCTTCAAGCTGCTTTTGGAAGGGTGCCAGGCACCGAGAGTGCACCCACAGAAACGCGGGATTGGGTACTGCCTTGCCTTGAGCGTATGAATGGAGGGAATGTGGTACGTTAAGAGGTGCCGGACACCAAGTTGTGGCGCATAGATGGGCACGCAGAGAGAGGGCCAGAGAAGGGGCAGAAACGGAGTTAGGAATGCGTGTCTTATTTGTTCGCAGGCACTCACTATGCACTGGTCTGGTGCAGTGGAACCGTGGGGGGAGGGGGCGTGAGAGGTGCAATGCGAGGCACTTTGTGTTCACATAGTCGACAGAAAGGTGTCATCCATAGAGTGTGCACATGTAGGGAGGGGTGGTACCCATCACATGAACTAGGTGCCAGGCAAGTCTGTGTTCTAAGCACAATCCAAGGTTATTAGAAGCCGCCTGCCCAGGCTGTTTGCATGCTTGTGAGAGAGCAGTGATCCATGCCTGCTGAGGTGCTCTCCGAGCAGCACAAAGTCTTCCGGGGAAGAGCGACGGGAGGGGGAAGAGGAGGAGGAGAGCCGGAGTGCTCTCGCGTTTCAGGGCTGGGGTCTCTTGGGAGCTGAGAGCAGAGTGCAGTTTCAATCAAGTGCTGGTGGCTCCTGCGGGAGGTAGCAGGAAACCTAAATATGCAATTTAAAAGTTAGGCGCCAAACTGGTGGCAGTGCCGACATAACAATGGTTTCTGGGGACTGGGAGGACAGGCATGCAGGGCGGGAAAGAGGCCGGGGAGGGGGGTGGAACAAATGAAGCAGGAGTTGCGGTAAGGATGGGCGTGGCCAAGGAACACGAGTCACGAGTTTATCTGCATTTTATCTGTAACTACGCCGGTATCAGGGCTTTCATAAGCATCAGTGGGGCGCGTGGAAAAACATTTGCATCCTCATGTCAAATTTGTAATCCTTGGAGCACCCCTCAATAAGGAACAAGCATTGCATATTTTTGTGAAATTCAAAAGCAAACTGCTACATTGATGCTTTATTTGCTGGGTGACAGCACAAGTGTTTACTTAAAATTAATGTACAGGCTCAGTGTCACTCTCTTTCAGGCACTTACTTCTTTGGTTGAAGCTCTCAGGCGAGCCGCGTCGTGGCAACAGGTGGGCCCCCTGCGTGGCCGGGCCGCAACGACTTGGATTCGGCGGGGTAACCAACGCCATCTGCCTGATCCGGGTGGGTCTGTCTCTCGACTGCGAGTCAGCCGCCACCGGCGGAGGTGGGGCCAGGGTCATTGTGCGGGCCGCCATGTAAACCAGGAAGCGCATGGTCCACAGAAATAAAAGTGAAAGCACGTATAGCAAAAACAAGAAGCACCCGCCATTAATCATTAAGGTCAGCCTCCCGGGAGTGATGTGTGCGGGCCGCCATGTAAACCAGGACGCACATGGCCAGCAGAAATTAAAGTGAAAGCGCGTATGCCAAAAACAAGAAGCGCCCGCCAATTAATCATTAAGGGCAGCCTCCCTGGAGTGGTGTGTGCGGGCCGCCATGTAAACCGGGAAGCACATGGCCCGCTTAAATAAAATAATAAAAGTAAAAGCTCGTATAGCAAAAACAAGAAGCGCCCACCATTAATCAATAAGGGCATCCTCCCGGGAGCATTGTGCGTGAGAAGTGCCCGCCATAAATTATTAAGGGTAGCATCCTGGGAGTGGTGTGTGTGGGCCGCTAAGTAAACCGGAAAGCATATGGCCCGCGGAAGAAAAAAATAGTGAAACCGAGCTGAAGAAAAACAAGCGCGGCCGCGAAAGTGAAAGCGACCGCGCTGTGTTAATTAGTAACATGATCCAGGAATGCAGCTGGCACCCTGCGCGCCGCTGCTCGCTCCCGAGACACAAACGCCATGGGAGTGAACGTTTAGAGAAAAGGCGGGACATGCACCCGTCTTTGGCCAATTGCGTGCTTTCATTATTGAAAGCCACACTCAAAGGCCAATGGAATGTGTGGGAGTTGCCAGACCCACACGGAGAAGTTTCGGGAAAGTTTGGAGTGCTTACAAGAAGCCTCCCCATAGAGCATCGCATGCGCGCTGCGCTAGGCTCGACCTAAAAAGAAGTAAAAAAGCTTCTGATGCATAGATTCCTTCTCTAGGAGTCTTGAATCTTCTCAGCGTATCTAGCATTGTGTAGACCCCAGTGGATCTTGGAACGGCTATGCTAAACGATATGCTGTTTACGTATTGCACCATACTTATTGCTCTCTGATTGTCATTTGCTTTTCTCCTTTCCCGCTATGTACGACTCGATTGCTATTTGTACAGCACTCAGATACCTGGACGAGTCATGTTCGCGCTACATAAAACTCTGAAAATAAATAAATAATAAATGTACCAGTGGCCACAGAATGCTCCTCCATACCTTCCTCCCAAGTCACCTCTGTCTCCTTGCTCTCCTTGTCCTTGCATAAATCTCGACATTATGTGAGCACTTGCAAACTTACCTGATCATCCAAGTAAATACCTGCCTAATGTGTGGCAAGAAATATGAATATAGTTATTTAAATCTCATTATGTAAACTCAAGCTTAATACAGCCAAGCCCGTATTTGCTAAATGGCAGTGTGGTAGCGCATGTAGTTCCATGTGGAAAATTCTTTTAGTTTTTTCATTATATGCAAGCGCTTAAAAGGATTTGTTCTAAAGAGTTAACATTTAGAAAAGTCTTTTGAGAAACAATCTAATGTCAGCAGTTACAAAATAAACATGAATTTGAAAAACACTTGTGAAAATAGAAAAATAACTTACCAAGGGTTAATATAAAAAGCCAAAAGATAATCAGTCCAAAGACATGAAGGTAGTAGAGTTAGGAAAGCAAATATACTCCTACGCCTGTGAGCATTAATGTGTACAGACACAGAGATGAAAAATTAGGAACAGTTAGTAGTGCAAACACAGTAAAATCAGTAAATTAGACAGACATTAATTGAACTAGACAGGCGCCCTACCACCCCATTTCAATTATGTAATTTAAAATTGTGAAAATATTACAGGTTGTGTACAACAGGTACTCAGGCAGCACCTTTCCATGCTGTATTGTAATCCTGATTGTTCTATCTATTCAGTTGGTGTTTGATGATACTATCTGTTCTGTGCATTTTGATTACTATAAACATTATTAATTGTATAACAGTATTCTACATCTCTGTTTTTTTATAACTATTTTTCCTTTTATTAATGATTGATAATTTTGAACTCTACAGCGACAAGAAAGTGACAAAGGTGAACTGTATGATTACTACTATTGGACCCATTATCACTTATCACTTAATTTTACTCATAGTCATTAACCAATCAAACTGAGCACTGCAGAGCGGTAATACCACTCAGGGACATACATTAAATAAATACATTACATAAATAAAACTAATTAATTAAATAACTAGCTAAATAAAGTAATTAATTAAATTAATAAATGGACAGCAAAGACAAAAGAAACCATTACATGTAAATAATTAATAAAGAAACAGGTATGGCGTTGCATCTAAGAAGTTAAAATAAATGACAAATATTAGGAAATTAGGAATATGTGACAGAATGCAACAGGTGTAATGTTCTTGCAGGAGGTGTTCAGGACAGTGAGCTGAATTACAACTATTCCATTTCTTTTGTTGGTTATGCCTATTATATAAAACAAATATCCAGTACACAAAATACATTTTGTAAATAGCTGCCTCTAGAATCTATGACCTGGTAACACTCCTACTATGCACCTGTGGTTTTGCAGGCATGGAATTCCTCTGTGTGCTCTTGCACCCTTGTTGTGCATGGATAAGATATTTTATTTTCTGCATCATGTTTTATAATTATTGATAATATTATTGTGAATTATCTTTCTGTACAATCATGATTAAATTCTAAATACATATTGATAAAGTAACACTTAATAAACACACATTTTAATATAATGCTTCTGCTAATATTCAATTTGCAACCCTATTGTTGCGCTGGTTACCCCTGCTGGCTATAAGTTTCATCGTGTGGATCGCCGAGTTGGCAGAGGGGGTGGCCTGGCTATTCTTTACAGGGATCGCTGGGCTCTCAATAGCGAAACTTCCAGCCTTTGGGGCGAGTGTGAGGCCTTGGATTTCAGCATACAGCTCTCGGACCATTTCACATTAGGTGGCTCCCTCATCTACCGTCCCCCCGGCCCGGCTGGTGCCTTTCTTAAATCTTGTGGGGACGCGGTGGCTGAGCGAGCACTGCGTTTTCCCATTACTTGGTTCTGGGAGATGTGAATCTACATCTTGAACAATGTGAGGCCGGAGACTCTGCTGATTTCCTTGACTCCCTTCAATCGGCTCAACTCTCTCAATGGGTTACTGATCCTACCCATCAAGGGGGACATATTTTAGACCCCATTTGTACCAATTTTCCTATTCAGGTGGCCAAGCCGGCGCCTGTCTCTTGGTCGGACCACTTTCTTATCTGTTTTTCTTGGGAAGTCTCCCAGCCCGCTCGGCTGGCTTGCCGCCATCGCCCTCCGACTTTTAGTAAAATTGACCCTCTCCAGTTCATCAGTACTTTGGCTGTGTCTCGGCCTTCCTTTCAGCAAGACTTGGAGGGGAATGTGTCTAGGTTCACTGACTGGATCTCCGTCTCGGTGTCCGCTTTATCTGCACCGTGCCGGCCTAAACTGGCAAGAGACTCCCCCTCCAAACCTTGGTTTTCCTCAGAGCTGAAAGCCCTGAAGCATGAATGTAAAAGATTGGAGCGAATATGGCGCTTTAGTGGTTACTGTCCTATGGCGAAACATTCACTTAGATCCAAACAAAAAAGCTATTATGCCACCATAGCGGTCGCTAAAAGCAATTATTTTACTTCACGTATCGACCAGGCCAACAATAACTCAAAGGAAATTTTTTCTATTGTTGAAAGCTTTATGTCTCCCAGTGCTCAGGCTCGCGTTGCGCCAGCCTCAAAATCCTGGTGTAATACTCTTGCAAAATTTTTCTTGGACAAAATCTGTATGATACAAGCTACTTTCTCTTCCGGCCCCACGGTACTTACGGCCTCTCCGTTTGGCCAGTCTGTAGCTGGCCCTGCTAATATGCTGTCAACCTTTGAGCCTATAGATCTGTCCTGCTCCCTCAAAATTCTTAAGTCTTTGAAGTCAGGCTCTCCAACTGATCCCTGTGCTGCGAGACTTTTGGCCGCTGCGGCTGATACCATCAACCCCGAAGTTAACTTAATTGTTAACATGTCTTTGCGGGAGGCTTTAGTCCCGGCGTCCTGGAAGCAGGCACAAATTCTCCCTCTCCTTAAGAAGCCGTCCCTTGACCCGTTGATCCCTGGAAATTACCGTCCAATCTCGCTTTTGCCTAGCTTGGCTAAGGTCTGTGAGAAGGTGGTCACTAATCAGCTTACCAATTTCATCGAGGCATCGGGTTTGTTACACCCGGCTCAATCTGGTTTTCGGGCTTCGTAAAGCACGGAATCTGCATTGTTAGAGGTGTCAGAGGCGATTCGTGAGTGTCTGGATGCCGGCGGGAGAGCCGCACTGGTTATGCTGGATCTCTCGGCGGCATTCGATACAGTGCCTCACTCCTTGCTTCTGGACCGCCTCCTGGAGATTGGCATATCCGGGTCTGTTTGGGGCTGGATTAGGTCTTTTTTGGAAGGCCGCACCCAGCAGGTCTGGCTTCCACCATGTGCCTCCGTGCCCCAGCGGGTGGTCACAGGTGTCCCACAGGGGTCATCCCTTAGTCCCCTTCTTTTTAACATCTATGTCACTCCGCTGGTTTATTTAGCAGAGACATTAGGGGCTAAGGTGTTGGCCTATGCGGATGACACTCAGCTCCTGTTTTCTTGGGGAAGGGACGATGACTCAGTCCTCTCTGCTCAGCACTGTCTGTCTTCCGTTTTTCATTGGCTTGCTCAGGCACAGCTGAAGTGTAATGAAGAGAAGTCGGAGGTTCTCTTGTATGGCACATTTCCTGCCAATTTCAGAGAGAGGCTATGGCCCTCTGGCTTCCCCCTGCCTAGTGCAGGGGAAACGCTGTAAAAAATCTGGGGTCTGGTTCAATGAGAACCTGACCTTTTCATCCCAGGTTAAGAAGTTGGCTGGGACCTGTTTTGGCACCCTGAAAGCTTTGAGGAAGTTTCTTCCTCTCCTTCCAAGACCCGCCAAAGAAACTGTTGTTCGTGCTTTGATTTTGTCCCGCCTGGACTACGCCAACGCACTCTATGTGGGCATCTCTGGCTACCTCTTGAATAAAATGCAGGTAGTTCAAAACTCTGCTGCCAGACTACTGCTGGGTTTGTCTGGCCGGCATAGTGTGCGCGCTCATTTGCGTTCTTTGCACTGGCTCCCTGTTGAGTCCCGAATAAAATTTAAAACTTTGACCATTGCCCATAGAGCTCTCTATGGCCTGGGTCCTATTTATCTACAGAAGAGATTTGCTTTTTATAACCCAGTAAGACAGTTGCGTTCCTCCTCTCAACTTTTGATGCAGACTCCTAGGTTCAACCGCCAAAGGCTTGGAGGGAGCTCCTTTGTGCGGAAAGCTGCCTTAGCATGGAATGCTCTGCCCCTGGAGCTGCGTGGCATCCAGGACCCGGCGATCTTTAAGAAAAAGCTAAAAACTCTTCTCTTCTAGCTGATGCTCTGGCCTTTGTTTCTTTTCTCAAGTACGCGCCGGGACACTCTGCTGAGTATCTGTGCGCGTTATAAATATATATAACATAACATAACATAACATAAAAAAGTCATACAAAGGAATAGTTTAGTTAAAAGTACTATGTTAAATTGTGTGTTCTATTGCAGGCAGCCTTCATTTTTTACAGGCACAGTCCAAAATCATGCACAGTCCAAAATGACATGTCCATGAGTATCATCCTATATGCTTTCTTACAAGATGAAATAATGTATCCGTTTAATACAACAATGTAAAACATGCTGAGTGAAACATTTTCAGTAGTAGATATCCTTACGGGGAAACAGCCATTACAAGGCAGCCGTTACCACGCATAACCATTTCAAAGCGGCCGTTACAATGCAGCCGTTACCACGCATAACCATTTCAAAGCGGCCGTTACAATGCAGGTACTGTTACCACGCATAACCAATACCATGCAGGATTTTACAATGCATATGCCGTTACCATGCATGCATTTTCAACGAATTTTGTATATATATATGCTTATTTACATATATATATATGTGTATATAAGAATATGGGTGGGTCTGTGAGTGGATGCATGAGTCTTTAAGTGGGTGAGTGAGTGGGTACGTGTATATCTGAGTGAGTCTGTGAGTGGGTTTGTCAGTGTATGAGTGAGTGACTGAGTGCATAAGTCTCTGAGAGAGTCTGTGACTGAGTGTGTGAGTGACTTTATGGGTGTGCGAGTGGGTGTATGAGTGTCTGAGTAGATCTGTGAGTGGGTGTATGAGTGTCTCAGTGGGTCTGTCAGTGGGTGTGTGAGTGTTTCAGTGGGTCTGTGAGTACATACGTGAGTGGATCTGTAAGTGGGTGCATGAGTCTCTGAGTGGGTCTGTACATGGGTGCGTGACTCTCTGAGCGAGTCTGAAAGTGGATGCTTGAGTATCTGAGTGGGTCTGTGAGTGGATGCATGAGTGCCCAGGTGGGTCTGTGAGTGGGTGTAAGAGTCTCTAAGTTAGTTAAGACTGTGCGCACAAGTCTATGAGTGGGTCTCTAAGTAGGTGAATGAGTCTTCAAGTGGGTCTGTACATGGGTACAAGTGAGTCTGTAAGTGGGTGCATGAGTATCTGAATGGGTATGTGAGTGGGTGCATGAGTATCTCAGAGGGTATGTGACTGGATGTATAAGTGTGTGAGTGAGTATGTGAATGGGTGTATAAGTGTCTGAGTGAGTTTGTGAGTGCGTACATGAGTCTGTGGCAGTGACCGGCGAGTGTGTACAAATATATATATTTTTTATATTTCCCCGCGATGGTACACGGAAGTCGTGCTGGCGGTCGCGTTGGCGTCATGAATTTCGCACGCGATTCTCAAAATCAATTTTAGACACATACCTTGTGTCACTAACACCCCCATTTCTTAAACATGGGGTCAGAGTACCTCCACCCTGACCCCTTATGCTAGCTGCAAAAGAAACAATTGATGGACAGAATGCTGGACAATGCAAACATTCACCCCCAGTCAGAAGGATCTGGGTTTAATCCATCATTTTTTTGCTCACCACACCACCCCAGTTTGGACCCAGCCATATGCAAACCAGTCTTGACCCTGCTCCTTATGGGAACAGTCCAGCCCGAACTGCCAAGCCAGGTCTTCCCTGGACCGGAAACAAGCATCCTGGGACCGGTTTCAGGGCATCACCCTTCATCAGCCAGGCTAGCTTGAATACAGTGGTGTAGTGAGCATGGGACCCACGTCTGGGCATACCTTTCCCACTTAGGGCGACATATGCAAAAGAAACAATTGGGAGGACCTGGCCTGGCAGTTCGGGCTGGGCTGTTCCCATTGGGTGCAGGGTCAAGACTGATTTGCATATGGCTGGGTTTAAACTGGGGTGGTGTGGTGAGCAAAAAAATGATGGATTAAACCCAGATCCTTCTGACTGGGGGTGAATGTTTGCATTGTCCAGCATTCCGTCCATCAATTGTTTCTTTGCAGCTAGCATAAGGGGTCAGGGTGGAGGTACTCTGACCCCATGTTTAAGAAATGGGGGTTAGTGACACAAGGTATGTGTCTAAAATTGATTTTGAGAATCGCGTGCGAAATTCATGACGCTAACGCGACCGCCAGCACGACTTCCGTGTACCATCGCGGGGAAATATAAAAAAATATATATTTGTACACACTCGCCGGTCACCCCTATTTCCCGGTCCTCACTGCATGGACCACCCCCAAACTTTCCATGACACACAGTACCTACTTTGACACTTTTTGGGGAAAATGTCATGAAGATTGGTCAAACAAGGCCAAAGTTATAGGTGGTAACTGACTCTGACTGTCCCTGGGCTCTGTCTAACCAGGGCCAGTGCTATGTTGAATACACAAGTGAAAACACACACATGCATGTGGAGAAGTGTGGCTCAATGGTTAGAGCGGCAGACCCTGATGCAGAGATCTGGCCTGGGACCAGGGTTCAATTCCTGCCTCGGCGGGTCTTGGGTTCAATTTCCTCGGACCTGATAATTCTCGCCTCGGTGCCTATTCTAATCATGGGTCCCACTCTGCAACTCTGGGCAATAGCTTGCTTAATCTCCACAACGGCCCCACCAGCGCTGGGATGCCTGGCTTCACCTTGGGGGTGCCCAGGAGTGGACATCTCACAGGGAATAGCCAGGAAGGGTTCCACAGCGGTATGCGTATAGCGCCAGGACGCCTCTGTTGGGGGCAGCAGTGCGCTTTACAAGTACAAATTTAATTTCATTTCATTTCATTTCATTAGGGTACGCTATGTGTAGGGTACACCTATAATTGACATGACTTACCCCATAAGCCCCTCGAAGATAATAGGCCAGGGGGATTAAAACTACCTTTAAGTCCCTAGTATACAATAATGCACAGCAGTTTAGAGGCCAGCAGCCTTTGCTGCACTTGCATGTGTGCACTGCTGAGAGCCCGAGGTCATTTTAAAAGCAGCAAGTGTTGCAGCACTGCTTTTAAATATAAATTGTTCCCAAACTCGACTTTGGTGGTCAGGGCACTTAAAAAGTGATATACTACAAAAATTTGGCATATTAGGCACCCCCAAAGTCTCCCCTAGGTATCCCCACTGGTGGGGGGTCATGTAACTATAAGGAGGGCCCTTATAAAAGATGTTTTATATGCCCTGGGGATAGAGAAATTGCACGTTTTACTTACCACATTGTAGTAAAGTGCCTCTCAAAATCGACTTTGGTGCTAGGAGCACTGTGGAGTGAGGATCTACACACCTTTTGCATATTCAGGACCCCTAAAGTCTCCACTAGATGCCCCAGGGGTGCGGGGATCATGTAACTATAAGCAGGGCCTTTATAAAAGATATTTTATAAGCCTTGGTGATGGAGAAATTGCACATTTCATGTTCCCCAACGTAGATACCTAGCCACATAGGATAACCTTGCAATAGTTTATGAATGCATAAATATTGCTAGGAATTGAATGAGATATCATTCAAGAGCTTAGGAGAATGGTATTGAAAAACTCGGCAATATGCCATTGCTGAATTTATCCTAAATTGTACATAAAAGAAGTTATACCACCTTTTTGTCTGTAAGCCACAATTCAGCCTTCCTGAAGTCCTCCCTGATTGGTCAGAGTTAATAGGAATAGTCAGGCTGCTTTGACGAAGTGAGAGGCTATCTGGTAGAGAGAGCTCTTCTACACAGGAATGCCAGAGCGGGTGAGGGGTTGTAAAGCATGAAGCTTGAAAGGAGGAATAAGACAGGCAAGGAATGCCAGGTCCATCTACCCTCATCCCCTCTGACCCAGCAAGATGGCAGGCTTAAGGAAGGAATCTGCAGATGTTAGGGGGAGGAGAGCTATGGAAATGAGCCATAATGGAGGTTAATTTAGCTAGTTCTTGCTCCTCTGCTGAGATTTCAGCCATACTGAATTTTGGAGGAATAGTGCTTTCTGGGAGAGGAACATGCCACACTTTGGAAGAAGTGGTCATGCTCTGGGGTGTTGCCTTGCACCTCATTGGACAGGAGTGCTCTCATGCATGACCCCAGAGAACACTGAATGCATATGTGAGAGGAGCAGAGCAGAGCCTCTCAGATCTGCTGCTTGAAACTAAGAGCGGAAGAAGGATTGCCAAGCTGGAAACTTGATTTGTACCACCATACCCTGCATTCTGACTGACTGCACCTGCTGCATTATCTTGAACTACAGCCCTGTGGATGTACCTTGCTTCAAAAGGATTAAAGAGTGGACTTCTTGCAAGCTACAGGTCACATAGCTCACCTGGACCATCACCACCAAGAATCCCCTGCCTGGAGTGTGTCCAGTGGATTTGTAAGGGTTTTGTCCAGGTGCATTGTGGGAATTGTGGTCTCAACATTTCAAGGACCATCGCGTTTCAAGACCCTTGGATTGTATTTTGGACACTTTTGACCCTCAAGAGGAACTTCAGGAACAAGTTCCAGAAGTTTGGAGACGCTTGGAGCAACTTTGGATAAAATCTCCATTAGGGGACCGACTCAACCGTGGGAGCCAAGCCGGTCATCTTCAACCACGACCCGGCCATTACTCCAGGTTCGTCCTGCTGTAAAGCTCCAGAGGTTCGACTTCCAGAGTTTCACCGGGAGCTCCCTGAAAGGCAAGCCGGCGAACCCTCACCAAATCTGGCTTGGTGAAGAGCATTGAGAGAGCCCGGCAGAAAAAGCTCCAGAAAAGTTTCTAGATCAGAAGGTAACATTTTGACCGAGACCTACCGTGAGGGGTATCTGAGCAGAGCTCCATCGCGGTCGGCCTGAAACTTTGACTGTGTCCCAGTCAAGTGCGTCCAAATGTCCCAGAGTGGTGCTATAACCTTTTAAGCACTATAAAGTGATAATTCTTTAAAAATCCATATCTCCGGTTCCCTACTTTGGATTTTTGTTGTTTTGGTGACATTTTAAAGATACAAATATTTCCTATTTTTATAAATTGGTGTTGGATTTTTATTGTGTGTTGTGTCATAATTATATACTGAATTGGTGTTTTTAAATGCTTTACATACCTGTCTCCTAAGTTAAGCCTGCCTGCTTGCAGCCAAGCCACCAAGGGTTGAGCATGGGAATAATTTATAGAGACCTATAATAAGCCCTAGACCGTGTTAGTGGCCTTACTGCCAGTGGTGGATGCATATTTACCACTACTAATAACCCACATTCCAACATGCACCCACACACACACATTCATATGTATTTATGCATGTGCAAATATATAAAAATATATATGCATATAAATACATATATATATAAAATATATATATATATATATATATATGTATATATTTATTTATTTTAATTTTATTTATTTTATTTGATAAGTTTTATATAGCGCTGGCTAGACCCGGAGGTATCAGAGCGCTTTACATGAGGTTCCACATTGTTACAAAGTTACATCTGGTGCAAGAAAACATTTAAAGAGCAAAGAAGACGAGATAAATGGAGTGTAGAAGGGTAGGGGAATAAGGTAAAAGGGTAGGAGGGAGATACGACGGAGAGACGAAAGAGAGTCTGCCCAAAGTCTGGCTGGGTAGGTGACGGTCGAGGGGGAAGTCCACGGCCCATCTCCTCTATAGCTATCAAGGTAGCTCCACCGGGCATCGACCAGAGCGCTAGGTCTCCACGGTCAGTGGCAAGTTCACAGATTCAATGTCCTGATGGGTGAGCCGGATGGGGGATATGCTCGAGGCCTGGTCGATGTCCAATTTTTGTCCAAGAGTAGTAGCACATCATGGTTAAGGACCACTGTGGCGGCCATCTCGGGGTCAGACCAGAGATGTGTATATATATATATATATATATATATATGTATATATATATATATATATAAACAAAACATGTGTTTGTACCTACCTGTACATTTTTTAGATGGCATATGCCTTTACCAAGGATGCTTTTATCACGAAAATGTAAGTTTTACAGGAAAATATAAACCCTTTATCTATATATAGAAAGGGTATAAACTTACCTGTAAAATACTTATAATTGCTTGTAAAACCTGTATCACCCATATGCCCTTACCAATCATGCTTTTACAATGCAATTCATTGTAAAGGAATGCACGGTAAAGGCATATGCGTTGTAAAGGCATGCAGGGTAAAGGTTATGCATGGTAATGGCCTTCGCATTGTAACGGCACACGTTACAACGGACTGTGTAGTTGCTTCATACATCCATCCTCACAAGCTTCTCATTTATTTCCAATTTAGGAAACAGTGAAATAAAATAGTTCAATGAGATCTGAAATGGGTGTCACCAAACCAGCGGAATGCCAAATAACTTTCCTGACAGGTGAAGACTCTGAAACCATGCTTAACTTCAGAATCCAAGAGCTCACAATCATTTGCAGGGATCCTGGAATAGGGATAGCTGCAAAACTCCTACTCGTGGAAGGAATGGAACAGAACTATGTAGGCCTTGTGTGTAGCCTTTTCTCTTACATTCGCTCACAGTAGATCTCTCACTTCATCATAATCAATCATTAAAGAAGCACTGGCAAAGCCAATAGGTCTGGTGTTAACTGCCTGCATTTTGGCTTTGTCAGGGCTTGTTTCCTTTTGTCATGGTTTTTTTATAACCTAATGCTGGTGGAGCTGCCAAAACCATGGCAATTTAAAAAAAAAAACATTGGCTAAACACAAAAATATGTTTTGGTCTAAAAAAAATGCAATTCTTTAGTACTCCCTGGCACTGAAGGAAACTACTTTGTGTGGCTGTACTCCTTGTGAAAGAGACAACACAGACTAATGGATGAAGAGAGCTGGCTGAAAGCCCCTATAAGTAAGCATATCATATAAGTATACTTTTAGTAAAATGGAAAGGTCTGATATAATTCTAGACTCCTTCAATACTTCCTAGGGCATGTCATAATAACTCAACGTCTTCTTTGGTTAAGGTAGGCTATCTCTCTATTTCCATCTTCAAGAACACATTTCTTTCTGGCTAATGCAGTCACTAAAAATGCTTTTGGAGATCTTTCATGTGTTTATCCTCTTGTGAAATATTGTACTTCCGAGTGGGACCTTAGCACTTTTCTAGTGGGACTGGTAGTCTCTACTTTTAAAGCCATTGCTTCATGTGCATAGAAATGCTCCCCTTAGAGGACTGTTTTTCTTGTAACTCCTGAACGAGAAGGGTCCCTGAGAATTGAATACCTTGTACAATAAGCTTAAGTCGATACTGATTATGCTTCATTTTTTGTTTTCAATATTAAACTGATTTACGTTAGAATTGTGAGCTTCCTCTCAGGTTTCTGTTTACAAAACAATATGTATTTACTATGAAAGACACCCTTCAAAACATATTGGCTTCATATACAAAAAAAATACTAACACCTACAGAGCCCATCACAGTTTCTTCCCTGGAACACTGAATATATTAGTAAGAAATTGATTTATTGGTTGAGGGGGCTGTAAGCCCCAATCAGGTAACAACCACAATCTTTGTCAGGGTAAACCACAAGAGTCACTAAATTAAGCTGTGCTTACCCCTCTGGCAGATTGGCACAAAGCAGTTAGTCTTAACTTAGAGGCAATTTGTAAAGTA
Source organism: Calotriton arnoldi (assembly GCA_963921515.1). NCBI lineage: Eukaryota > Metazoa > Chordata > Amphibia > Caudata > Salamandridae > Calotriton > Calotriton arnoldi. The sequence continues at coordinate 451,491 of CAWUFW010000877.1, read as the reverse complement.
TGTATGCAGCACACAAACACTAATAAAGTGAAAACACAACACAATATAAATATAATTATGCCAGAATGACAAAAATCCAATCGTTAGAACCAGAGATATGCAATTTAAAGTTTTTATTGAAAATCGCATGTAAAAACACAAAGCGCCACTCACGGTTATCTGGTCGCAAAGACCGGGGGAAATTCACAAGTTCAGGTCAACTGCGATGGAGCACGAATCAGGGACAAGGTTAGTCCCGCTGAAGAAGTTGCTTTCTTCATAAGTGAAGAGTACATTTGCGGTGGAGGAAGCAGTGAGGAGCAGGAAAGGCGTTGTGGATGGTCGTCACTCTAATGCGTAGTACAGGCCGGGTGTCGTGGGCTGCCGTCCTTGTAGCACAAAGAGCACATCAGGTGTCGCAGGCTGTCATAGCTGTAGGCTCTTGTTGGAGGTCAATGCAAGCTGTCATTGTTGTTGCACGAAGTGCACATCTCACTTTGCCGGTCATCTCTGGCAGTCGCTGTTGCACAAAGAGCAGGCCTGACCGGAGCTTCTCATTGGTGATCATCAAGGATGGCAGAGTCTCGGTGAGAAGGGGCCCGTTCGTGGTTGCGAAGAGCCCAAACTTCAGGATTTCACCTTTTCTTCTCCGGAGTTTCCCAAAGTGATGCCAGCTAAGGCTTCAGGATTGGGGGGCACCTTTTTGGGATTAGGAACTCTCTCCAACAGAGGCCAGCAAGCCTCAGGCAGGTCCAGTGCATCAGGTTAGCTGGGCATTTGCAAGGAGCTCGTTGGAACTTGTATGTCCCTGTAGCTCACACACGTCGGTCAACTGACCCCTGGAGTCATTCAGGTTAGCCTGTGATGAAGGTAAGCAGTCCTCATTCTCAGAGAGCAAGGCAGGCCTCAGCTACGGGGCAGGCTTTTGGCAACAGGGATGTCCTTCTTCTGTAATGTTAACAGGTCCAGTAGTGTTCTGAACAGTGGCTCAGGAGGTTCGGCCTTTGCGTGGGGTTGATTCCCTATACTACCCTCACCTCTGGTTCTGGAAAGGTCTTCTCTTTCCCCTGTCAAGGCTCCAATCTGTCTGAGGGTACAAAAGACAGGGCAGACCTGGTGTCAGATCCCTTGGTGTGTACAGGAGGCAAAGCCCTTTGAAATATAAGTGGGGCTGAGTACAGACCCTCCCAGTCCTCCTGCCAGGATGGCCCATCCTGTCCACACCTAAGCCTCCTTTGTGTTACTGTCTGGAAGCAATACACAGACTCCAACAGTAGAGCCATTCACAGGCACGTTACCCAGGACACTGGCAGAAGGCACAAATGGTTATGACAAGAAAATGCCAACTTTCTAAACTGGCATTTTTAGAATTGGGCCTTACAATCCCACTTCACCATTTAAGAGTAGTTTAAATTACAAATAATTTCAGTGTAAACAGCATATCTGTATCTGCTCCCAATCCAAAGTTTTCGCTCATTAAACGTAATAAGGTAACCCAGTGTTAGTCAATGGGAGAGATAGGCTTTACAACAGAGAAAAACGGCTTTAGGAGTTTTTTTAACTGCTAGGAGATAAAAAACGTAAGTGCAAATGTCCTACATTTTAAATACAATGCCCCCTGCCCTATAAGTCTTTAGGGCCTACCTTAGGTGTGATTTATAAGTATTAAAAAGGAAGGTTTAGGTCTGGCGTAAGGGTTATTTTGCATGTCGAAATAGCAGTTTAAAACTGAACTGCAGGCTGCAGCAGCAGGCCTGTGACATGTTTTAAAAGGCTAATTTAGTGGGTGGCACATCGAGTGTTGCAGGCCCACTAATAGCATTTGATTTACAGGCCCTGGCAACATATAATAGCATTTGCTAGGGACTGACAAGTAAATTAAATGTGCCAATTAGGTGTAAACCAATTTTACCATGTTTGAAGGAGAGAGAGCACAAGCAATTTAGAACTGGTTAGCAGCAGTAAAGTGCACAGAGACCTAAGGCCAACAAAAATGAATTCAGCAAAACAGCAGGAGTGAAGGCAAAAGGTTTGGAGGAATACCACGGCAAGAATGCTAGGTCTAACAACATTTTTCGTTGTGAATATATTAAACTGTCATGATCTGGATAGCCAGCCACAGGAATACAATACAGTTTGCATTTTGCTTTGGATAAGGAGCTGTTCAATTCCCTGGAAGGCACCAGAACAGTGAATACAATCCAATCTTTTTATCGAAAGAAATTCGTTATTAATGGCCTCACCCAATTCACCAAGTAATCCACAATACTCAGCAATGGATTTTATTAGCAGTTTTTATTATTTCCAACATGCCATACTTATTGTTGCCATTTCAGATAATTACTCAATAAAGATGCAACATCGTTTAAGGTTTCCAGTATCATCTTCAACATAAGTAGATAAAATATGTTTTCTGTATATATTGCAAGCAGCAATAAACTATTGAAAAATTAAATGGTTGCTGTAGGGGATAATAGTGGTTTCTAAGACTACTAGTGGGTGAATGATGGTTTCAGGCAGTTCAGTCGCAATCTATCTATAATATAGAAGGTGAGCTCTCCGCTGTACAGTCATGTCAGTGTGTGTGATGGCAGTTACTGTCTGGAGCATTTTACAACCTTCTATAACATCTATGATGTCAGTCAGTCAATATAAATTTATTTGGCACAGGGCCATAAAAGATACAAACAAGCAATGCATACAAATACATTCTAGTTAAAACAATACAAAATAATAAACTCCTTAAAGATAAAAGAATAAAGCATTTAAAATATGTATTAAAACTGCAATGGTCAGTACTCAAGGACTACATGAGCAAGTGCACATCTGTCCTACATTGCCATGGGTGGCGGATGCCGAACTAGTCTCTCATCACAGAATTACTGTCAGCATATCTGGTATTTGTATGGGTGGGCTTCTCAATATGTTTGAAGGAACTGGCATTCTCAAACCACATAGAAGATCCCAGCATCAACCTGCCTACACCTGGGGTACCCACTGCCAAGCCCAGCATGTGCCCTTTTCTCTTTTCTCAAGGGCAGGTAAGTCTAGTGGAGAAAATGAAATTGAGTACATTTGAATCAGGCACTACCTGATAATATTGTATTGTATACTGGTCCAGTCTTCCTCTGACCTCTCCTGCCCAGTGGCAAACACTAGAACAGAAGAAGAGCTTGGTAGAGGGGCATTACCTCCCTAGAGGGCACGCTATGTGATGTGGGAATTTTCAAGACCTCATGCATCTCCGGTTCTGTTACATCTTGCTCCCACAACACTACTATACACTTAGAACTGACCTCTATGTACAGAGGTCTCCCACTTGCATCAGTCTGGCTCTTGCCTATTCATCAATGTTTATCCTGCATGTTATCTTATTAAACCCTGGGATCACAAGGATAGATCGGGTTCCTAAGCCATTTGCTATTTCATTCTCTTCTCTTCAGGGAGCACTTCCAGCAGTACTTTGCTTTAGATTAGAGAGAGGGATCATGTCCCCAATTCACACCATATCACCTACACCAGTGGGAGAGTTCCAATGCCCTCCTGTTAAAGACATGACTCTCTGGCGCCATCCATCAACCTGCTCAATGCAATTGCACTACAATATAATAGAACTCAAAATATAGCCAACCCAGACCGCCCTTGACTAGCACAGGATGTACTTTGGCCAATGCCATTCTGTATCTATCTATCGGTCAGACTTAACAATAATGCCTGTAGGTCTGTAATGAACCACAACACACAATAAGAAGATTCATAAAATAGTGCTGTAATTGGGACAATATAACTAATTTGCAGAGGGCTATGCTACCATTGTGTGATAGCTGTAGTTTTCACCATTGACCTCAATGCCAAAAATGCTTGTCCCATGATGCCCTCCAGTTAAGCATGTGTCACGGGATACTCCGACACCCAGATACTTGTGAGTATTGAGAGCCCACTTCAATGGGTTACTTGAACCATTTGGCAAGCCAGGGGTTTTGCCACCAGGGCAAATGGTAAAGGTGATAGCTGGCATCCCTGGTGAGTGCCCCTTTCCACTGGCCATTGCTTCGAGGCAATGTCTTCTGTTCGGATCTGACAGTTGGGTAGGTATAGAGGAGTCCTACCCAGCTTATAGGTTCCAGCCCGAAGGTTTCTACATTTGAATGCCTGATACAAATAATTACACCTCAAAGTGCCAAACGCCCTTTTGATATTTAGGGAAGCAACAGAGGAGACCATTCAGATACTGGTACAGCCTTCATCATGTATACACACCTACAGAGATTTGGCGAGTTTCCCATGCTCAGACAGAAGTCTACATGTCCACATTTTTCTAAAGATCTTTTAGACAACATTAAGCATGGATAAAGGGCTGCATGAGCCCCTGCCAGCCCATCCTGATCTAGTTTTGGTGCTATCACTATGCCTTGCGAGTTCTATTCTATCCTATTGGGATATGTAAAGTGCATGACTTTCCATAGGCGTCCTAGTGCTGGCATCCACTAACACTGGCTGACATCAAATGCTCACCGGAGCATCCTGATAGGCAGAGAGGCTAAATTCCACAGTGCCAGGTTTTCAGATACTTCCTGAATGTAAGTTTATTGTCCAGCAGGTATAGGCTACTTGTCAAGGAGTTCCATGGCTTAGGAACAAGATAGGAGAAAGAACGGCCTCTGCATCTCATCCTGTGAATTTGAGGAACCCTCATTAGCCGACCTCAGAGTCCTCCCTGGTATGTACAGCTGCAGTACACTGAGCCTTAAACGTCACCCGTTGTTCAATTGGGAACCAGTGAAGAGTTCTGAGCTGATTGGTATCTTGGGATGTTTAACAAGAGGCGTGGCATCGCATTTTGTATAACTCGTAGCCTTTTGCTTACATATTGTGGTACAGTAAGGTACAGTGAGTTTCCATAGTCAAGGCGCAATAGTACCAGAGCTTGTACAACAAGCCTTCTAGAAAGAAGGGGAAGCAGATCTAAACTTTTCCGAAGCATTCTGAGAAGGCCATAGCAGCTGGCCGAGTTTCCTCGCTTGAGATTCCATTGAAAAGGTGCTGCCGAGCCACACCCCCAAGTTCTTTATGGGGGTTTTAGGGGAGGGGGCATTCCTAAACAGTCAGGTCAGCCTGATAGAGGCTGGATGTTCAGATTGTTGCCCAACAGCATGACCTCTGTTTTGTCTCCATTAATCTTAAGGCAGCAGCTGGCCATCCAGCTGGCTACTTTCTTCAGTCATGGACCAAGTTGTTGGGAATTTGGCCCGTGCTCAGGTGAGCTGGAGAACACTAATTGCGTGTTGCCTACGTAATATATGATCGACATTCCAAATGCTAGAACGATCTCAGTGAGAGGGCGCATATAGAAATTAAAGAGCGTGGCACTAAGTGCCAATATTTGGGGCATTCTGCATTTCATGGAGAAGGTGTCAGAATTACATGTTTTGTCAAACACCTGAAAAGTCCTGTCCCTGAGAAATTACGTAAGTGTTTTAGAGCACTGTCTGTTATTCCGACATTGGTAGTTCTCTGGGCATGGATTCCGTGATCCACTGTGTCGAACACAGTGCTAAGATCCCGGAGTATGATGGTGGCGGAGCCTCCAAGATCCTGCAGCATCTTGACCTCTTGAACTACTGCCAGAAGCACTGTTTCAATATTGTGATGTAGTGAAAATACTGTCTGAGTGGGGTGCAGGATACTATTGGATTCCAGGAACAGAGACAGGTGTTGGTTAAAATGTTTCTCCAATATCTTGCCAACTCCAAGTAGTAAAGAAATGGGCCCATAACTCCCCAAACATAGTGGGTCCAAGTTAGTTTTTTTTAATAGGGTTTTTACTACTGTGTTTTTCCATGCAGGAGGAACTAGACCACTTTCCAATGACAGATTAAGTAGGTCCAGCAAGACCGTGAAGATGTATTCAGATCCTTGTACCCGGATATGAGAAAGGGCAGGGTCGAGAGGGTAGCCTGACTTCACCTTGCTATAAAGCACTGAAAGAAGGTCGGGTGTAATATCTGGAAAGGTTGATAGACAAATCCTCAAATTCCCTTCACCTACCCCACTTACAGAAGAATCTGGCTCCCTTTTAATATCTTGGAAGGAAGAGTAGATGTCTGCGATTTGTTTGAGAAAGAAATACGCTAGGTCATTACAGTGGGCTACAGTAGGCTCTGGTAGTGAGCTGTCTGGTTTAGGCTTGGTCAGAGATTTAACAATTTGCAATATTTCCCGAGGGGAATTGGAAGCCCTGTTGATTTTGGATGCGTAGTATGAGTTGTGGGAGGAAGTCTACTCGCTGCTTGCACTGAGCCATAAACCTCCAGAAACTTGGAGGCTAGCAACGATAAAGACAACATAGAAACAGGAAATTTACCTCCGGTCATGAAACCAATTGGTTTCTACCAATTGACTAATTGGTTCCTACCGTCCTGTGTCATAAAAGACATTTTCAGTACTGACCTCTGATCCTTAGAGAGTCTAACCAGCAAAGAATTCAAACAATTGACCATTGTGCAGTACAGGTGAAATAGCGTAAATTGTTGTGCAATATGTAGCAAACATATAATGTTTGGCAGTCTGTATATGATGCACTTCCCCATCGTCATCTCATAAGGCAGTTATAGATAGTTGCTGTACTTCAACCATTAGTAGGTGTGTCAGGATTCTGTCTGACCTACCTCTCTTGAAGTGTTGAATGGCCATGAATTCACTAAAACCCAGGCATTGCAGTCTGTACAGGACCTTCTCATACTGAAATTTCACATGTATGAGAGAAGTCCTACTGTCGAACTCAACCACAACCTGCCTTTCTAAGGACAACATAGGACGCTCAATCTCTCTCACTTCCCTACCAATTTTGAATGAATACCTATCGATGTTCTGATATGCAAACCTCCAAGCACCACCTTGAACGCTTCCCACTACATCTCTGAATTATCTTCCGACCTTCCATTGTTCTCTTCTTGTATTAAATGATTGAGCCCCTCAGTGTGTTTCAGATGACAGTATCTTGCAATGCTTTGGCCTGCAATCTCCATTTGTGGATACACATGGGTTACCTAACCCACTCCAATGTTAGTATTTTAGTAGGTATGGTTTTACAAAGATATTCAGCAATCACCACCTTACCCAGCAGTTAGTGTTAGGACAGGAATTTGTCTAGGTTGTGTACAGGAACGGCAAATCATTTTTTTCTTATAAGGATGGGTATGCTGATCGTCAAATGTCATCCGTCCCCCAATTAAGCATCAACTGTTTGTTGTCAGTGGCTTTTTCTAGCTAAGTGTGTGTGGTAGGAGTTGATGTGGGCTATCTATAGAAATGCTCAGTAGGCCAATTAGTATTGCCATCGTTACCTTTGCTCTCCATTCTCAGGGGCTCACTATATGCCTATTGAATGGGGCAAAAGGCCCTCCTCAATTCAGAATGTCCTTTAACCCCATGCACTCTAGGCAACCCTGCCACCACCAGGCCCACTGGTCACCATGGTCCCTGGCACCGGCTCCACAACAGCATCAGATGCCCCCAAGTTGAATCTCAGTGGCTCTGGTCCCGGTTAGTATCACTTATTCCATCCACTTACTCAGGCCACCATGTCAGCTGCAGGCAGGCTCAACATTTAAACGGATGCCCCCTCACTTCACAATGGAAATTAGTGTACACTGCACCAGAACAAAGATAACACCACGTATTTCATTGGTGACACTGTGTATTGTGATGTCAGGGAAGTGAAATGTCAGGAGTAACCCAAGGAGCTGTGTTCATCTTTTTTGTGCATTTTTTGCACAGTTCTTATAATGGGGAGAACAATTTGTCCATGATTCACAATTTCTATTTTGCTATTTTTTTGCAAGACGCAGAATCCTACTGTAGGCTACTTGTGAATGCTGTTTCAGAACCCTTGCAGAAGGTAAGTCCCTCATGAGTAATCTAGAAAGGGATGTTAGTCCATATGAAAGCCCCAGATTTTGTAAAAACCCCATACTTCACATGCTCACTCCCAACACAGTATCCCAGCAAGTTCAACATATTGCAGACTTGGCATTTTAAAAATGCTTATCCAACATATCATGTTTTCTATCTACTTTGTTTCATCCCACAACACTTTTCATACAAGTGCCCAGATTCTGCCAATGGAGGCATAATGGTACATTAGGAACAAATGTAATAGTGTCAAACAAACAATATTCCTCTGTTACCAGATAGCATGTACTGACATATAATGCTGCACATTACGTGTAAATAGATTAGATACAGTCTATGTATATCCCCAGAAGAAGTGGAGACTTGCAAATTCGAAACAGGGTAATCAGCCATGCATGTGAATTTGAGATAAATCCACAGATCATCTGGCTTACCTACACTGAAAATTAGACATTAAACGTTTATGGGTTTGGGTGGGATTATCATGGCCACGATGGGCATTTTCTTTGAAGCAGAATTTATAATAACATAGATTTTTAATGCGAGAAGCAATATTAGGCGCATTTGCAATTTGTGTTATAGGTACAGGCCATATCTCACCGTGATCAGTTACTGGAAATGCCACTTTAATTTAAACGTGGTGTTTCATTTTACTGTAGGAGATTCCGGGGGTGTCATGTTTGAAAACATATACTCAGCCTCTTTTGTTTACTTGGAAGAGATTTTCCCCACAGAGCAATGAACTTCAAGTAATGTATTTCAAGGCATTACCAGTTTGAATCAGAATCCAATACTTTTTAAGCAAAACAATGGTGACAAGTTATTTCTGACTTTAATAGGACACTCACCAAGTATATGGAAGCTTCCCATCTCTTTCCAGTGTTGCAAAATTTACAAATGTTCCAGCCCCACATTCCCTGTAGAAAAGGAGCAGATAAAAAAGAACATATATTTAAATAAGAACTTCAAAATTTAGTACAATACAGTGTTTATATAAATTGTGATTTAATCAGGTTTTTTTAGGTTAGGTAAAACACAATTCCAAAGTGGCACACTAGCCTAAGTAATCTACAAGGCGTAGATGCAGGAGGGCAGGAATGGGAGACTCGAAGATGGCCAGATGTGCCATGCTGTTAAATACAACAAGCAAAAGACTGAAAGGAGATTGCGTATATACACACACATTTCAGCTTTCCTTGAAACTAATGAACTACTCGACTCAAAGCAGTTCGGCTTCAGAGGCCAACACAGCGCCGAATTGGCCTTCATCACAGTCTCAGAACAAGTGAGACGAATAGTCGATGCTGGAGGCAATGCGGCATTAGTCCTGTTGGACCTATCCACAGCGTTCAACACGGTCAATCATAACATACTTTTGGATCGTCTCGCAACTACAGGGATAAAGTGTCTCGCCTTATCGCTACCTACCTCTTGTTGTGAGAATCGTGTGGCTCTGGAAGATTAATGCTCCCCGACCTTTTCCTTACCATGTGGCATACCACAAGGGTGGTCACTGAGTCCCACACTTTTTAGTGTTTATGTGGCCCCGCTGGCTAGACTGATTAAATCCCATGTATTCACTTTGGTATCTTACGCCGATGATACACAGATAGTGATATCGGTAGCCAGCAACCCTGATGAAACTGCTCTCCGTTTCCATGACTGTATGCTGGAAGTGGGAAAATGGTTGACCTTAAATTGTTTAAAGGTCAACTCTAGCAAAACAGAGGTCATACTGTTTGGAAGGAACACTACTTTCTAGTCCCCTATTTGGTGGCCACAGGAATTGGGAAATTTACCTACCCCAGTTGACAAAGCAAGGAATCTTGCAGTTGTCCTTGACAGCAACCTATCCTTTGAGGGACAGGTCAACGCTGTCACATCGGCCTCTTTTTTCACCTTAAAATTCCCTAGAAAATATTCCCCTTTATTCCCCCTGAGCTTCAAAAAACGGTGATGACTGCCTTGGTACTTTCAATGATTGATTATTGCAATGCCCTGTTCATAAACATCAGGAAGAAATCCTTGCCTAAACTCCAAATTGTACAGAATGTGGCCGCTCGCCTTCTTCTAGGCATTCCTAAATATACATCTGTGTCTTCTGCACTCAGTCACCTACACTGGCTTCCAGTTAAAAAGCTTATAGATTTTAGGGCATTGTGTATTGCCTTCAAATCCCTTCAGGGCAATGGCCCTAATTATCTCAGGAACTGCTTTCAATGGTATATCACAGCCAGACCACTCCGGTCCACTGCAGAACTCGATACCATGGTGCCTAAATTTAAGAAAGCAAACTGCGGGTGGCAGAGGCTTTGTTATAGGCACTACCAGATTGCAGAATTTTCTCCCTCGCACATTGAAAGGGGCCACCAATCTGCTAGCTTTCAAGAGGGCACTTAGAACATGGTTATTTAACCTTTAATTCTATTTCTCCTTCTTTACACATCTTACCTAAGGCCAGCGCCTAGACGCCTTCAGGCATTAGTATGTTTTATAAATCCCTTTTTCATTTCATTGCTACAAAGGGCATCCATGAGGAATACATTCTGAAATCAATAGAATAGCAGGAAACATCATTTCACATAAAGGCATGTGGGAAAGTGATGGAACGAGGTCTATTTTAAATTTTAAGTCTTGCTAAATAATATGGGAGGCATGTTTCCCTTCCATGAGCCTGACAAAGTATAAGACGAACATAATGTCCCTTAAAAATTGTGCTTTTGGGATTCGGGAGTAGCAATACTTCTGCAAAATGGCATATGCAATACACATATACCAAAACGATGAATGTGATTGATGTTTGGACCCAGTTGAACATATGTTTCCATCACTGGCAGAGTTTCCATCTTTGGTGGAATAAGGGATCCAAGGAGAAGAGCATAGTATGTAATTAGCAAAGCTGAAAGCTGCACAAGTTCCATAAGGTCAACAAACTTCACATTGCCAAATTCTGAGCAACTTGTTTGATAATAATTAAGTGAGCAGAACATGTACATGCGCTTACTTGTATCCATCAACATCTGATCTTCAATATGATTTCAAATGATCGCAAAATTGTGTTAGATATACTTACAAAAAGAATCATTGGTCGACATCAAAATGTCTTGGACACTTGAACAGATCTAAGAACGTTTAATTTGATGAGAGTGAAGAGGTTGCCAATCTTTTTTCAGGACAATGGAAATTTCAGTCTATCCAGGTAATTTCTTAATTAATAAAAAATCTAATAAAAGATGACGTGGTTCTCCTGTACTCTTAAATCAGGACTCTTTCTGAATGCATTTAGCAATTCACAAGGTAATGCAACTGGTGTTGTTTTACATGGACAAAATCCCTACTTGCTTCTCGCTCAATCAAAGTTGAAACTTAGTTGCAGTTTGTTGAGACATTATTGCCGAAGGCAAAATAATTCTGCTGTGGAGGATGGTAATGGTAAATCAATAGATTGAATTAGTCGATTACATGCATAGCTCATAAAGCCCACAATGAAGTACTTACTATGATCATTGAACTCCTGATTGACAAATCATTAAACTTGCAGTACGCGTTAAAATATAAAACTAACCTAGATTGTTATTCTCTTTTCAATATTAAGCCCATTTCAGTCCTGCTGGTCGTTTCTAAATGGAGAGACAAGATGGTGGTCAACCAGGTGGAAGAATTTTTGGGTCTGATGAGTGCTTTCATGCTAGTAAATCCTTTTTCAGAGAGGGCTTTTTGACAGTAACAGCATCGGTGGATACTTGGTACAATTGTTGAAGGTCATTGATATCAGTTATGTGGAAGTCCTAGTCCTCTTGAGCTGCCTGTGCCCATTGACTTTGATATTTTTAGACAAGTTGGTCCAGGTGGAAGTGGCCATGAGTATCCATATGCATGGTTCTGTAATAACCTCAGAATGTGAAGTTAGGGGTGTTCCTCTCTCCACTGACTAAGTTGTCCTGTGAGATTCCCTAGGGCTCTTCCTTCAATGCATAATTTCTAACATTTATCTAGTTACTCTATTTAGGCTTGGGATTAGTTTATCAGACAATATATAGGTATATGTATATGACACTCAGCTCTTCATAGTGTCTTACAAAACTGGAGCTTTGAATTCCTTGTCTAGTGACTGAAAGCCTTAACCTGCTTGACAGCATCAAGTCAGCTTCAGTTAAGTGCTGATAAACCTGATGTAATATAGTTTGGATGGAAAAGAAGAACTGGAGTGACCAATATTCATATACCATTTTAATGGGAGCAAAAACTGTATGTTTTTATTAAATAAAAAACTGGGTTTTAACAGCACTTAGAGTTCAGGCAGCAAGAAAAATATTGTTCATCTCAAAAATAATTTCTCTTTCAATGTTCTTTTCTTATGAAATTATCCTCCCTGATCTCAATTAAACACAGAGACCTAGTTGCAGCCGCGTAGCTTCAAGGGGGTGTTTGGGGTGTTACTCCCCCCTAATAAAAGTATTTTGAAGTAAATTGTTGGGTACAGGTGCTCTTAGTCGGGTATGATGAGTTATATACACAGACAAAAACATACACTGTTGGTTGTTTTACAAAATATTATAGGACTCATTTATGAAAACTGTCGCATTGCTGCGTGAAAACAGCGATGCAACAGTTTTCACTGCGCCCTCCTTGAGACACGATGGATGCGCCGTATTTAGTGTACGGTGCTCCATGTCGCAAGGAGTTACAGATACGTCAGTATTTCTGACGTATCGGTAGGCGCAAAAGTGATGCATTGCTGGGGTGTGTCTGAAAACAGACGCAACTCCAGCAATGTGTCCTTTCACATGGGGCTTGCCCCATGTGAAAGCACACATTGCTGTGCAAGTGCATCAGAATTAAGCCTGCTGTGAGGCAGGCGTAAGGTTTTGATGCAGTGGCACACTAGAAGTGGCGCAGTAAAATCTGATAGATTTCACGGCGCCACTTCTACCAGGCTTTTTGCGGTGGAACACCCACCCTGCACACATTATACCTGATGCAGGTATAATGTAGCGCAGGGGTTTACAAAGTGACGCATCTGCTTAGATGCGTCAATTTGTAAATAGGGCACAACATGGTGCATGGTTCCGTTGTGTCACAAAAAGTGATGCAACAGCAGCGCAAAAGTGTTGCAAGGCCACATAAATAAGGGCCTTTGTTTCCTACCACTTACTACCCCTAACAACCAACATTCCTCTCTGTTACCACTGCCCCTTAAGCCCCCTCAGGCCCTCTTGTTGTATTATTGTATTTTAACTAGATATGCCAGTGTGAATGTTGGAAAAACTGAAGGTCACCTTCCCACCCCTTCCCCCACCTCCCCACCCCCAATGGTTCTGACCAAGATACGTCCCTGCCTAGTTGAAGGAGCAGTCCTAAATTCGAAAATGGAAAAGAGTTATACCCTTGATTGGGCCTTACCAGTGCATCTAAACTCAAACTAAAGAGAGACTAAAATGCAATGCCTATTAGCCTCATAGAGAGATTCAAGAGAAACGAATATGCTTACCCAGCATTCTCCTGGCTGCATGTGATCATCAGAATACATTTTAAACTGAAGTGACGTGCCACTGAATGCTGCCACAAGACGAAATCTGTTTATTTATTCATGTATGATTGGTGTTTTATATTGTGCCACCATAATACCTTTCAGCTACATCATCGTTTCATGTTTATAACTAAAATGAAATTTAGGGTAACGTCGAATGGATAATACCAGCAAGGGTAATACGTGGGGATGGATTTGCAGAAATTGATATAATGGTCAACTATTGTTGTGGTGAACAGCTCAATTGGAAGGAGTTGGGCATCAGGGTATAGGGAATGCGCATTGGATAGGAGATGCCTAAAAGTGCAGCCAGTCTGTGTTATTCATTGCAAAGTTTTGGCGATTTTCTGTCATGCTAGTGTCAGTTTTGATCTATTTTCTGAAAAAATATGAGCACTGTGTTGAGCTTATTACTATACATTCCAAAATATAAATTAGAACCAAAAGAGCAGCTTATTTCTGGAATGGTGTGCAAAGTGTGGAATGCCCTTAAAGTAGTACAAACCTGGAGTCTCTAAGTCAGTGCTTCCCAAACTGTTTAAAAGCACAACTCACTTTTTAGCATGACAGACTTTCGCGGCCCACCTTGCTTTAATGGCCAAGATGGGCAATTTTTTTATGTAACTAAAGCATCATGAGGTAGCGCACTGTCACGTACAGAGAGCACATTTTCTATTAAAATGGCCACTAAAGTTGCATACACGTACAGTTTTACTGATAAAACTATAATGTATACAAATGATAATATGTGGAAATTGGGTTTCATTGAATATTTAAAATGTATGCATCACTAAGTAAAAGTGTCTTGATCTTTTTTGGTCCTGTTAAAAAAAAATTGTTTCCATCACACTTCAGAATTACAACAAAATGTGCTTCATTTTTGCTTTGTAAACTGCTAAATGTGTACAGCTCATTTACGTTTTGCTGTGTATTACAAAAAATGACATCCTACAGCCTTTCCTTTGACACACTCTGTACCCCAGCAAGATAGTCACATAATTCACTTTACTTTTCTTTCTCTGACTACAAACTGAGAGGAGTTTGTAAACACCATTCCCCATGTACATAAAAAAGCAGTTATTTGTCAGTAGACATAAGGGCTTATTACGATGGCGGTCAGAAAGCCTCCGACCGAAGAGCCTCTGACCTGTGGTCAGAGGCTTTCCGGCCGCCATCGTTGGTTTAAATTCCGACCGGCTGATTATGAATCAGTCGGTCAGAATTGAAACCGGCTGGTCATTCTGGCTGGCTTCCGACGGGCTCAAGGAGTCCGTCAGCCAGTCGGAGGCTGGCCCGTAATCCCAAAGGGCGGTCTTTCCGCCCTTGGGATTACGATGTACGGTTTCTGGCAGGGTTGCCATTCCAGCCTTTCTGACATGGAAACCCTGTTGAAAAGCGTGTTCGGGGGCCCCTAGCAGGACTCCCTTGTGTGCGTGACCTCCGGTTGGGGGCCGAGGGGGCACCTATGGTGCCCCCCTGTTAATCCCTGCACCCCGTGGCTGGCACCTTGAGGGATTAACACCACCTCCCATTTCCCTATGGGAGCATGTAGTACGGCCGGTTTACGGCCGTAATACATCCAAACTAGGTGGTCGGTCCGTCCCCTTTACGCGAGCTTCCACCCGACATCGTAATCGACCCCATAGTCTGACATTTCACCTCTGTTATTGAAGCTCAGCAAATGTGACATGATACATACAGAATTTAAATGCATCTTTATATATTTCTAAGACTTTCACAGCCCACCAAAAATCGTCTCAAGACCCACCCTCTGTTTGGGAAACACTGTAAGTAGTTTCTGAAAACACTTGTTGTCCCAATTGTTGTGTTGTTGAGGTTATCAAATACATTATCACCTGGAGATCTCTTTACAATTGCACAGCATTCTGCATATATGAAATCAATCACCCAATCAATCAGCTAACCAATCAGATCTGCCTGGTATCTAGTGAACTACAATAAAATGTCTGTCAAGATCTTCATCAATCCTGAATCAACATGGGAAACAGTATTTCACTAGGTTAAAATTTTTCCTTGCTATAAAAAAATACTAAATGGTAAAAAATTCGCATTTCACTTACCTGGCCATTTGCAGATGCTTCCGTCGGAGTACTATTAGCGTTATGAGCAGCAAACCAATCAAAAGAATGCTTAGAATGGCCAGCACAGATATGACAACCACATTAGGATTCATCTCTGCAACTAGGCAAAACAAAGAAGGTTAATTTACAAAGCAGCGAAAGAGTACATTCAAGATGTTTCAGTTGCAAATTGTACTATTATTATTACAAATTAATGCCGCTTTACATATCTGCACTATTTTAAGACAATGAACAGTATTTAAATAGAAATAAGTTACTACATTTGCCTTTGCAAGATACCAGTTTAGTAGAACATGAAACACAATGGAACATATGTGAAATACATATCACATCTAGTGTGTAGCCCCATGTTTAAATGGATGTTGATAACTGCACTTAAAAATGATAATTTCCTACTTGCCTTCTAGAACATGTGTGTTGATTTATGTATATTTTTTATGTAAAATTGCATTCAATCAATTCTCAAAAACAATTTTTGAGGACAGTTTGTGAAAGAAATTGGGTTATTGGTTGAAAGAAGTGAAAGCCCCTTTCAGGCAACTACCACAGCCCTTATTATGTTCATCCACAAAAGTCACTACATTAACCTGTGCTCAACCCTCTGGTAGTTTGGCACAAAGCAGTCAGACTTAACTTAGAGGCAATGTGTAAAGTATTTATGCAGCACACAAACAGTAATAAGGTGAAAACACAACACAAGGAAAACACCAAACCAATTTAGGAAATAAAGTAAGTTTTAATAAATAAAATTATACCAGAAAAACAAAAATCCAATTAGTAGAACCGGAGATATTCAATTTAAAAAAAGGTTTAGTGAAAATAGTGTCTAAAAGCACAAAGCGACAAATCAAGGTCATCTGGTCACAAGTTCAGGCTGACTGCAATGGAACGCTGGTCGGATATAGGGACCAGCTAAGTCCCGCTGAAAATATGTTTTCTAAGTCCAGTGTTGATTTTCCGTTCGCATTGGAAGAGGGTGTGAGGAGGAGACTGAGCGTTGCAGATGATCATCGCTGTAGCACGAAGAGCAGGTACAGCGTTGTTGATGGTCAGTGCTGTAGCTTCACGTTGGCAGTCATCGTGGGCTATTGTTGCTGTAGTGTTAAATGCAGATCTCGCGATGAGCAAGTTTCAACGGAACTTTGTATTGGTGGTCGTCACAGGAGGCAGAGTCTTGACACCAACGGGCCTATTCATGGTTGCGAGGATCCGAAACTTAAGGACTTCCACCTTTTCTTGCAGGTGGAGCTTCCACTGATGCCAGCCAGGACCCCCAGGACATCTCTAGGGGATCAAGACACACTCCAGAAGAAGCCAGCAGGCACAGTTTAGGTCCTGGCTGGTCCAGTTGTAGCAGGTCAGCTGGGCATATGCAGAGAGGCTTCTGAAGCTTGTTGTGTCCCTGTAGCTCACACACAAGGTAATCTAACTGACCCCTGAAGTCACTCTGGGTGGCCTGGGATGAAGACAAGCAGGTCCAATCTTCCTTCTCAGACAGCAAGGCAGTCCTTCAAGCAGCAGGGCAGTCCTTCTGCTGAATCTTCGATAGGTCCACACGTGTTTTAATACGTGGCTCTGGAGGTCCAACATTTATACCTGGTGCCAGCCTTTGTGTGGGGGGACTGCCTGTCCTACCCTCACTTCTGGCTCTGGGAAGCTCCAAACAGTCTGAGGGTGAAAAAGGCAGGAAAGGCCTGGTGTCAGGTTCCTTTGAGTGTGCAGGAGGAAAAGCCCTTTGAAGTGCAAGTGCAAGTGGGGGTGGGTACAGCCTCTCCCCAGTCATCCTGTCAACACCTAAGCCCCCTTTGTGTTGATGTCAGGAAGCAATATACAAACTCCAACAGCAGAGTCATTCTCAGTCTTGTGACCCAGGCACTGGCAGATGGCACATATGATTGAGACAAGCAAAATTTTCTAAAAATGCCATTTTCAGAATTGTGACTAAAAATCCAACTTGACCATTAAAGAGGATTTAAAATTACAATTCATTTGAGTGTAAACATCATCTCTCTATCATGTAGTACCATTTGCTAGGGGATTACAAGTTAATTAAATATACCAATTAGGTGTAGGTAATGTTTGGGGGTGTGAGCCGAAGCCCTTTAGCACTGGCTAGCAGTGGTAAAGTATGCTGAATCCTAAAGCTGACAAAAACGAATTCAGAAAACAGGAGAGGTGAAGGCAAAAAAAGTTGGGGGAAAGCCATGCCAAAGGTGCCAGGTCAAACAGTTTTTTGTTTTTTTTAATTTCTTCATGAATTGTTCAGAATTGAAATGTTGACTCAAACATTATCACCTTAACTGTGGTACACAAATTTTCAAGGTAATGGTTGAAGCCCCGGTTTGTTATGTATTATCATGTCTCCAGGCGTAAAGTCATTTTAATTTAGACAGCACCAACCTTGTGAAACTGAATATATGCTACAGAATGTGACATAAATTTCCTCAGATATCATGTCTTACCTGCTAGAAATATTGTACCTAGCTCACTAGTTATTATGGCCCACATGATCCTCCTATAGGCCTTGAAATAATACTCCCCACTCACACTTCCCCAAATATTTCCCGTTCTAAAGTTGCCCTCATAGGTTCTGAATTCTATCTTTCCTTCTCAATTACAACCAATATCATTGAAATAATAAAATGTCCTTGCCCACCCCTTCACACACTTTATCTGTACCTGACCATTCAAACCTTGTGCATGTCTCTACAATCAAGCTTTCCATGAAGGCATACTGAGACAGCGCCCACCTTCATTTCTGTCACCTTCAGTGGCGGTTGATGCCCTACAAAAATGGTGAGTCGACATAAATAAAATTTAAAAACATACAAATAAACATTTACATTTAAAAATGAAAAAAAAAGTTTCACTTACCTTCTTACGCTGCAGCATGTCCTCGGTGTTCTCCGGCCCCAGACTCCTCCAGCGTTAGGTCCCACAGCTCCTTATCCAATCCAGACACTGCTCTCATGCTGCATGAGAGAAGCATCTGGATTGGCTGGAGCAGGATGCCTCAGCACTCTGAAGAGCACTGAAGGCCTACACCTCTCCAACCCAGCTGTCTAAGACAGCATGGTGGGAGAGTTTGAATTGCGCATGTCGGTTTGGCCGAAGCAAGGTAGCCGGCTAAATCGACATGCGCAATTCATACTGAAGGGACCACTCGACATTGCTGCCAATCAGCGGCAATGACAAACTGGCCCTTCCCTGCCCTATCCTTTCAGCAGAAAGCCGGAAAAATAAAATGGTAATAAAATCCTTTTATTACTATTTTATTTTTTCAGCTTTCTGCAGCCGTGGCTGGAGGGGGTTAACGGGGGGGCGGCGCTTCTCCCCTTCCATGGAGGAACCAGCGCTGGTCACCTTGATCCATCTACCAGCTTTAACACTGTCAACCAACGCCTAATAAGGACTACTGTTGTATATTAATCCAGGGCAACCCTTGAACAACATTCCGCTGGTTTTCCTGGTACAATGTGAGCCGGGCCTACAATGGCTCCTAGTGCTCCCCAACAGTGCTTAATGTGAAGAACAATAATACCACTAATGCAGGTCAGTCCCATCCTATCTTGATAGGATAGGAATATTCTGGATTCAATCTCTACAGGGACGAACTTGGATGTTTACATTGTTATAATCCCAGTGCATCTCGAATGTTCACTGAATTTTGATGTTTATCTACATTTAAGCGTCTTCATTAATTACAAAATTAGTATTCATGAAAAATACTAGCAACACGTATTTTGTGACGGAGGTCTCTCTAAGAATATCACCTTTTCACTTTACAATCTAGCTTTACATGTACAACGTGCATATTATACGTTTGAAAATAGTTCAATGGGAAAAAAACATTCTCAACTCAACCGTTACAACTTTCTGTCTATATGTATGTAATTATCTATAAATATATAAAAGTGTGTTAAAAAAAAGACTAACACCAATTTGGATTTTAAAATAAATAATATGAGTCTAGACGGATATTGTTGTTTTATTTGTACCTGAATGAATGAATCATCCCCTATACATTTATTTACATCAGGGATCATATGTGGTAGGGTGTAGTCTTGTTCTTTATTCAGATTCAACCTCCACCCCCATTACATCTGAATAATCTGTTGTGGCTGAAATCCTCGTTTGAGTGAAGATTATAATAATTTCAATGTTTCGTTGGTAACAGATGATTTAGCTATCGGATTTAAACTCAGGAGGTCTGCGAGCCACAGGCTTCACCCCTTCATTGACTGGATGGTCCCCTGTGATGATGATGCCTTCAAGTGGAAGCCGGGACTGAACTCCCAGGACCTGTGGCGAGGTAAGTGAAAGCGGAGGATGGGGTTTGTGCAAAGAAAAATGGCTCAAGAGAAGCAACATCTCATAGGAGGGTTACATGAAAGGCAGCTCAAGCGGGTGTCCATGATGAAAAAAAAATCCAGGCCATGAATGAGATATTCTTTACAGCAGACATAGGGTGCCAGGACAGACCGCTGTGAGCTGGATGGCCATTCCTGACCCCACCCAATGGAAGAAACAATCTCGAAAACATAAGAACGGGCGTAAAACAGAGACATTAGTAATTAATTGCAGTTCTCTCCATCCCCTACTTTAATATTCATGGGCTAGATATAAACATGGAATACCTCAGGCCGTCCTTACAGCCTTCACATGCACAGTCCTGTTCTCTAACAATTTGTATTATCCTTCTAAGTCAAAACGGTTCTAAAAACATTAATACACGTTGCTTGCAAAGCATTTAGAAGCAAGAAGGCTGCCCTCACCCAGAGTGGTGATGACTACGAAGGCGGGGATGCTGGGAGACTGGTGACTTATAGTGGTCACGCTGCAGTTGTAAGATGTACCAGGCAGAAGGCTGGAGATTGTCACAACATGAGAAAAAACTGTAACAGGCTCCTGAGAAATAAAACAAGCAGAACGGATTTGTGTTATAATCAGTACAACATTATTTTAATTTCATTGCAGCAGTTCTGTTGAAGCACAGAAATGTCATGTTGATGGTGATGTGCATTAATTAACATTGACTACTTCTACAATGTCAAAGAAGAAAGCAATTTTTCTTGAACTCTCTGCCTGAGAAAGCTTTGTAGAAATATGTATTTGGAATGGCCAAAACCAATAAAGTGTGACTTGGATATCACTTTAACAAAATGCCTGGGGTAGCGGAAGTGACCTCATCCAAATATTCAGTTGCTGATGACATCACAGGAAGTGACATCACATGATATTTTGACCTGTATGTTACTAGAGAAAGTGTTGTCAAATGACCTTTCACATAATGGCATTAAGGTAGGGACACTGCTGAATCGAGTAAACTTTGCATTCAAGATTTAAAAAATAATCCATAGGTTTCTAAAGTATTTATACATTTATTTTTGTACCACACATATGTATTAATTGAGGCAGTTCCATGATATGCTATCAGATCAGTCATTATATGCCAGGAGTGCTGCCTTTATATGTAAGATTTGAGGTAGCTATCTACCCAGATACAGCCAGCATGGATATATCCCCACATGCCTATGCACAGAGCCAGCTCAAAATGTCCAGTCCTAGTCAAGGACCTAACATCACCCAGTGTCGAGACACAGCCTTCGGTTCTTCCATACAGCCGAAGAACAGAGGAAGGCAACCAAATGGTTGACCATAAGTCCATGTAATGCAGGTATAACCTGCCAGGTCATTCCTAGGATTTAGTTTTCTTCTCGGTCCTGTGCCAGCTCCCCTGCTCAGTCCAGCAGCTCACTGCTCTTGTGCCACTGAGAGCACTCGCTCTCACTCTCTACTATCCGCCGCTGCCAGCTGCATCCTGCATTCCTGCTCAGACTAGCGGCGCCCTCGCTCAACCGCTGTTCCTGCTAATGACAGAGCCCTGGTTAGGCAGCCACTTTATGTATAGGTAGTTCGCTCATATTGTACCCACTATAGTTTTGTGTAGCTTTGTTTAGTTGGGCCCATTATCGCTGTTATGTAGTTTGCGTCTGTGAGCCCATTACCGCTGTGCTCTGCTGCTGCCTTTACACCCCCTACTCCCCACCCGCTGCCCAGGACCTACTTAATGGAGGATGCAGCATGGCTGTGCCACCGAAGCACCAAAGGCATGCCAAAAGCAACCTCATCTGTGCCCAGACACCGACCAGTGCCAGGACTCCTAGCCCTCCTGCCACCCGCCACCAACCGCTACACCGTCGAGGAGCTCCTGGCCCTGATCCCTAGCCCCCGTAGCAACCGCTGCTGCACTGCCTCCCCACGATCGACCAAGGGACCATTCATCTGGTGCCACTGCCAATTTTCCTGCAACATCTCGCACTGGAGCCTGTGCCATCACCGCCCAGAAGACCATGAACAACCCGGAACCACTCCAATGCAACCTGTTAAACACCCGATCCGTCTGCAACAGGCCACAGAATCTGGGACACCATCACCACCCTCGCCTCGGACATTGCCTTCATCACCGCAACATGCCTCAGCCCCTCTGCAAACCCTGAAATCACCACAGCAACACCCAAAGGCTACAAAATGATACACCACACCAACAAACACGGCAAGGGCAACGCCACCATTCTTCGAGAAACCCATCCGGTGCATCGCCACCAACGACGACCCCACTCCACTCATGGAACACCTCAACTTCCAACTACAGACCAACGCCAAGACCATGCTCAGAGGCTTCCTGGTCTACAGACCCTGGGACCCTGACCGGCTTTCTGTGATGCATCGCAAACCTCATCGCCCCACTTGCCATCGCCTACGCTGTGACCTACGTCCTACTCAACTTCCAAGTTGATGACCCCAACGTTGACAACTCCATCTCCCTCCTGGAGAACCTGAGTAACATCAGCCTCACCCAACTGGTCACCCAGCCCATGCACAAAGCCAAACACACACTCAACTCAATTTTCACCTCCAGCGACAAAATCAAATTCAGCCATAGCTCAGAACTCACCTGGACTGACCAAGCATTGTTCGCGTCACCATCTCCGACGCTCAACACACCATTATCAAGCAACACAGCTCCTCCCACTGTAGCTGGAGCAAGGTAACTGAGACACAATGGAACCAGGCCCTCAGCAACACCCAGCCTGAAACTTTATTGGACCTTGACCAGGCCGTCCAGAAGTTATTCGCATGGATCGACGAATGCGCCAACAGAGTCGCCCTGATGAAACCAGCCAAAACAAACAAAACCTCAAAATAAGCCTGCTGGTACACCCCAGAGCTCAGAACCACCAACATCAACTGCTAATGATTCGGGAAACGCGGCGTGCCACAAGGAACCCTGCCGACAGAGCCTCTCACAAAGCAGCCCTCAGCAACTACCACCTATGCATCACGGAAGCCATCACAGCCTGCATCAATACAGCTGCCAATCACATGAAAGAACTCTTCAAAATAGTTAAGGAATTCTCCAACCCGGCAGTCACAGAGAACACCATTCACCCCTCCCAAGAACTCTGCAACAACCTCTCGGACTACTCCCACAGCAAGATTGCTACCATCTACAACAACTTCGATCCCAACCCATCGCCATCAACCTCAACAGCCTTGTCCAACCAGCACAAATCAGCCGAATGGTTACCTCCTGGTCTCTGCTCACCACTCAGACCACCAAAGCCATTATGTCATCCATACACTCAGGGGCTCCCCCGATCCCTGCCCCCACTGCCTTTTCACCCTCGGATCCAACCAGCCCGGAACTAACTAGCATCATCAACACCTCCAACTCCACAGCAGTCTTCCCGGACAGATGGAAACACGCTGAGGTCAGACCCCTCCTATAGAAATCCTCTGCCGACCCCAGTGAACTCAATAATTATCAACCTATCTCCATGCTCCTGTACCCAGCCAAAGTACTCGAGAACGCCATCAACCAACAGCTCACTGAATACCTGGAACAAAACCACCTACTTGACACCTCCCAATCAGGATTCCGTGCAAACCACAGCACTGGGACCGCGCTGATTGCCGCCACAGACGACATCAGAACCCTCCTCGACTGTGGAGAGACTGTGGCCCTGATTCTCTCAACCTCTCTGTGCCATTCAACACTGTTTCCCCCCACACCCTCATCAACAGACTCCACAACATCGGCATGCAACAAAACGCCCTCAAATGGATAGCCTCCTTCCTTACTGGATGTATACAGAGCATCCGGCTGCCTCCCTTCACCTCCGAGCCCAAGGACTTCATATGTGGCGTACCCCAAGAGTCATTCCTGAGCCCCACCCTGTTCAACACCTACATGACCCCCTCGCAGATATTGTTAGATCCACGGCCTCAACATAATTTCATATGCACATAACACTCAACTTATCCTCTCGCTCACCAAAGACTCCTCCACCGTCAGAATGAACTTCTGCGACGCCATGACCAACGTAGCCAACTGGATGAGGGACAACTGCCTTACACTCAACTCTGACAAGACAGAGGTACTGATCTTTGGGAAGATCACTTCAATATCGGACCACACCTGGTGTCCAGAAGAACTCGGACCAACTTTCATGCCTTCAGACCATGCATGCAACCTAAGCATCATCCTCGACATCGAATCGACCATGAAACTACAAGTCAACGCAACCGCCTCCTCCCACACCCTTTGCACGCTCTGCTGGATTTTCTGATGGATCCCAGCCAACACCAGAAAGACCGTCACTCAGGCCCTAATCACCAGCCACCTCAACTACGGCAACACTCTCTACGCTGGCATCTCCACCCAGCTTCTCAAATATCCCCAGGTCATACAGAATGCTGCAGCCAGACTCATTTTGAACCTTCCCAAACGGACTCATATCACCCCCCCCTAAGAAACGTCCACTGGCTCCCTATCCAGAAGAGATGCCAGTTCATGAACCTCATACACACCTACAAAGCTCTACACGATCAAAGACCGGCCTACCTCAACCATCGATTGAATTTCCACCTACCTTCAAGACAGTTGCACTCCTCTTTACTAGCCATTGTTCACCCCCCAGCATTCATCGCACTGCAGGGGGGGCCGCTCCTTCTCCCACATCGCCACCAAGACCTGGAACCACCTTCCCCCTGGCAGACTTCAGAATGAAACTCAAGACTTGGCTTTTCGACTGAGATGTCACACCCACAGCACCCAGATACTCCCAGGGGTGAATGTGCTGCGCTATACAAATGTTGTAGATTGATTCTCTTCTTTCCTTTGAAGGTGCAAAGTTCTGCAGCAGCAGAGAAAGTGAAAGAAACTTGGATGCTGTTGGCACCCCTGACCTTCCTGTAACAAAGTGCCAGAACGCCCGCGATGAAAATTATTCCACTACAGAAAGCAACAATTTAATTCATTGGAGTGCGCATTGGCGCTTCAAAATGTAATGTATGTGCAAAATAAAAAGATTCTGAAGTGGGAAGGAAACTCTATTAGAACATCGGAATTTTGGGAGCTCCATTGAAGACAATGGAGTGCTCTGGGCTTCTAATGGCTGGCAAAAGCCCGGAGCTCCAACATTCCAATATTTGTCGTTCACAGCTGTTGCTGTGAACAAAGGCCTCATGGAGCTCAAGGGGATTTAAATCCTGTTCGGCTCCCTAAGGCCTTGTTTTATTTGTTAGAACATTCTGCCCTCTAGTGTCAGAATGTTCTAATAGCCTTATAGCCCGCCATAGCTAGGCTATATGTGCCATTAAAGGCCCACTCCCTTGTTAAAGTAAAGCAAAAATATCTCAAAACGAACATCACCAGCATATAAAATACAATCAAGGATCTTAAGTTAGGTGATGTCCATGCCAGAGCACCCGCTCTGATTATTGTTCCTGCACCACTGCAGAAAGCAACAATTTAAATCATTGGAGTGTGCATTGGTTCTTCAAAATGTGTATGTGCAAAATAAAAAGTGGAAAGCAAATACTATTAGAACATTGGAATGTTGAGAGCTCCATTGAAGACAATAAGGTAGCTCCAGGCTTATAATGACTGGTTTAAGTCCGGAGCTCCAACATTCCAATATTGTCTTAATGTTTATCCCTTTTAAATGTAGAACGTTTTACCCTTAGTGGGTGGGACGTTCTAATAGCCTTATATCTCTTCTGCCTCGGGCTATACCAGTTGTTAAAGGCCCTCACCCTCGTTATAGGCCCTCGCCTGCGTCTCGGGCCTATAACTCAGGTTCAGGGCCTTTAACAACCGGTACAGCCCTTGGCAGCGGGCTATAAGGCTATAATGAATTAAAAAGTTCAGTTCTGGTCAAGCAAAAGAACGTAAACAGGACTCATCTGAGCCATATTTTTCTTCTATTCCTGATACACTGCCATTTGTGATTTCTGAGGCCAGGGGTCACAAAGGCAGTGCCAACAGTTGCACGGAGCAACCCAGGAGTGGCAGCTGCGACCCCTGGAGACCCTTAAATGACATCCATGAGGTCTGACCTGGAAAACAACTATTGATGTACTGTACTTGGGAACATTTATTCAGACTCACCAGGCTTTCATCAAAGTAAATGTGCGCTCCCACTTTCGCTAAAAGTCTCACTTATACCATAGCTAAGACAGAAACGTGTGCTTCAAAAAGGAATGCTTGCAATTTAATTTTCAATTTGTAAACATGATCTTTATTTCATGATGTTAAGGATCTTTATGCAGACTATAAACTACAAAAAACATGAAAAGCAGGCTAACGCGTTAAAATATCTTAGAGGAAGAGAGGAGTTTTTATAGAGTAGATTTCAAAGTGGAGCAAAGATAAGATCGTCAACGTTTTAAAACAGGATTTCTAGATGCCCCGAAAAAGGATTTGTGGCCTTTCATCCAGAACATTTTGAACAGTAATAAACCTGCTTTTACTTGAACTTTAGATGTGGTCAAGACAGCATATTCATAGAGAGAGAGCTGAGCCATCAAACGATTTGGCATACAAATCATGCAACAAACATAATATATATATATATATATACTATACTATACTATAGGGCAAGGCAGATGATAATATTTTTAGGTCTGGCTTGACAGTGCACCTATCAATAGGCCTTCTGTGATCAACCTCATGAATAGTTTTCAAGAGTACTATAGAGAGGGGCTTTGGTCTGGCAAATGTTGATCGAAAGGAGTACATGTTTTGTTGGGGCAGAAGTTGCGTACTTCCACAGAAAAAGTGCTTACCCTCGAAGAGCTGCAACCATTTTTTATCAAATTGCTGGAGCCAGAGCTCTTTCTCAAGTCTATCCACTAGATTACAACAGAGCTTGACTTTTGGTCAATCACATGCCACTGCAATGATATATGTCTCTTAGATAATTAGATAATTATGGTGTTTGTTCTAATGTAGCAGCAGCACAGATCGGTGGAGGACAGTCAGAAGGAACGTGTTGCTGTATTGCAGTACTAGCTACCTCCCCTTCCATTTCCATCATCAACTTCTAGGATACCTTAATATGGCACTCATTGAGAGAAAGATGTTTTTTGTTTCTAATTACTAGTTCTACAATTTGCGGGGTGGAGAGACTATTTTAAAGCTCCTTGGCTCACAAAAGGTAATCATTAAAATGCATTTTATTTTTTAAACATACATTACTAATACTATATTCCATTTACTTCAAGTACTAAAAACCCCTTACTGACCCTTAACACTACAATTTCCTGAACCCTACAAACTCCTTGCTTTCCCTTAACGCTACCCTTACCTGAGCCCTAAAATCCATTACTAATCCTTGACATTATACTTCAGAGAACCTTAACAAATGCTTAAGGCCCCTTAATGCCACCCTTTCATGAACCCTAAAAACCCCCTACTTTTCTTTGACGCTATCCTTCCCAGAACACTAAAAACCAGTTCCTATATCCCAGAGCCATCAAAACCGCTTCCATCTCTGAACAGGAAAACCTCACTGTTTCTTAACGCTACTCATCCCTGAACCCTACAAACTACCTTATTATACCTATTAACGCTACCCTTCTGTGAACTGTCAAAACTCCTTACTACAACTAATGCCACCCTTCCGTGAACCCTAAAACACGTTACCAACCCTTAATGCTTCCCATCTCTGAACCCTAAAAAACTCTTACTACACCTTACAGCTATCCCTCACTGAACTCCAAAAATACCACACTACCTCTTAACGCTACCATGCCCTAACAGGACATTCGTACTATTTCTGAACACTACTGTAAGAAATTGGATTATTGTTTAAGAAACGGTGGAAGCCCCCAGGCAAAAACCACAATCCTTGTCTGAGTGAACCACAAACGTCACTAAATTAACGTGTGCTTAACCCTCTAGTAACTTAGCACTAAGCAGTCAGGCTTAACTTAAAGGCAATGTGTAAAGTATTTATGCAGCACACAAATGGTAATAAATTGAAAACACAACAAAAGAAATATCCCATACCAATTCAGAAAAAACTTAATAAAATGATACTAGAATGACATAAATACAATTGGTAGAACCGGAGATATTTAATGCAATATTTTCTCTTCATTCAAAAATTGTGTTAAATGCACTGAAAACTACTTTCCACACATTTCACTGCATTTTTCTGCTTCCCACATTTTTTAAATGACCCCCAAATGTAGTATGGCAAAATACACCAAATATTAGTGCATAACTATTCTAAATGCTTTGTAATAATGGCTTACATAAGGTAAAATTCCCTTTTTTAGGTCTGGCTTGACAGGGCAACTGTCTCGATGATGTAGTTTTAACAATTCTTTAAAATATGCATTGAGTGGGCTTTGGCTCAGCTCCACCCAGAGGAGTATCAACTCTCACCTCATGCAATTCTAGTTGTAGGCCAATTTTCCATGTTTGAAGGAGAGAAAACAAACACTTTAGCACTGTTTAGCAATGGTAAAATGCACAGAGTCCTAAAGCCAAGAAAAACAAATTCAGCAAGCAGGAATGGGGAAAGCAAGATTTAGGAGTAGTAAGGGTTTGAGCCAGTGGCCTTGAAATGGCATGCCGAATACCAAGGCTGGTAATCTTAAATCCACCTCATGCCTCTTTAATGCACTACCAGACACTCCCTGCCCCATTACCTCACTCTTGCAGGTTCCTGCTTTCTCACTTAGCAATGGTTTTTCCGTCTTTCTCTTCCTCAGTCTTTATGCTAGTGTTTTCCCTCTCTTCCTCTTGGTAAATGTCTGATGCCGAAAAATAAGTGTTGGTCCCAATAAATGAGTGCCCGTGGCCCTCACAGGCAACCACCGGCTCAAATTAAGTACTGCTCAGGGCGCTCCGGGGACTCTCAGTTAATGCTATAGCTGAATGGTAGACTAATGGGTGCTGGGGTGGGCAGAATTATTGCTCTTCACACACCTGCCAACCAGTGGCAACTGAAGCAAAAAACTAATCTAGAGGTCCTGGTGGAATGTTGCTCACTCTCCATGTAGCTTCTCGACCTCAGTTTCCTTATGGCCTATGACTTTAATCTGAGTTTTGTCCCAGAACCCAGATAAATGAATTGCATGAATGGGAAAATAACCAGTGAGAAATGCTGGGATCGCTTAATTCAGCCAAAAAAAGATAAATTAGGGGATGAGTCTTTAAGAACATTATGTAGCCAAATTGTACAAGGGCTGAATGGTCGCTTTACAAATGACTGTCCTTCTAAATTCAATATAAGAACTGGGGTTTCTGATTAGCAGAGGTATGAACCCTGTCCAAGCAGCAACCACTACTCTAGTCAAGTTTAGCTACATACACACTAAAAGATAACCTGTGCTCACCCTCTAGTAGCTTGGAACAGAGCAGGCAGGTTTATCTACAGAGTCAATGAGTAAAGTATTTATGCAACACACGCGCACAGTAACATAATAAAAACACCACAAAAAGACTCCACACAGGTTTGGAACAATAGAGAATATCTATCTCAGTAAAACAAGACCACAACAACAAAAATCCAATCAGTAGAAGATGAGATATGAATTTTTAAAGATTAAGTTCAAAAACGGTGCTTAGAAGTCAGAAGTGCTAAAAGGTTACTTGAGATCATGCTAGACTGGGGTGAATTCAAAGTTCGGGCCGACTGTGCTGGAGGGCAGGCTAGCTACAGGACCGGCTACAGGGCCCTGCGCCTGCTGAGAAAGCACCTTGGATGGAGCAAAGCGTCGACACTGAGGGCACGATGCGTCGATCTTTTCCATGCAGTCGGGTCACTGCGTCATCGTCGAGCTTCACTGAAGTGAAGGCAATGTGTCATCGCAGGCTGTAGAACCGCTGTCATCGAACAGCCTCTGCGTCTGCGTTGAAGAGTGATGCATCAGCATCCGTATGGCGCACACGTGACGATGTGTTGGATTTGTAGCAAAGGATCTGTAGAGCCCACTTCTGAGGCCCAGAACATGGAGAGGGCACCTCAGGCAAGGGTAGGACTCACAGATGGCAATGTTCAGCAGCACCAGGAGAATCGCAGGAAGTATTTTGTGTCCCTGAAACTCCAGAAACCAGAAGGCAAGCCAGCAAGACCTTGGAGATCACTTGGAGGGAAGACAGGGTCCAGCTTTCCTTTAGCAGAATCAGAGAGCAGCCGGCAGCAGGGCAACAAGCAGAAAAACAGTCCTTTCCAGAAAAGCAGTCTAGTTGAGTCCTTGAAGCAGCACAGTAGTCCTTCTGAAAGAGGCTCAGTTCAAAATTCAGAAGTGTCCGATTTCAGGGGGTCAGAGACCCAGTACTTATACCCAAAGGTGCCTTTGATAATATAGGGGGTAACTTCAAAACAGTTCTCTGAAGTGCACAAGGATCACTTTCAACCCAGTCCTGTCTGCCAGGCTATCTGTGGCGGGTAGATCAGTGATTTTTGTGTGGACAGGACACTACCTATTGAAGTGTCAGCCCCTCCCATTATGCCCTGCCCAGGAAGACCCATAAGAATGCAGATGAATGCAGATGAGTGCTCAGAATGCACCTTCCTGTGTTTGTGGCTTTCTAGAGGGAATGCACAAAGTGTAGGTGTCACCCAGCCTATACGCGTTTTGGAGAAACGCTGCAAAGCACACAGAGTTATAAACACAGAGAAATGTCCACTCTCTAAAAGTGGCATTTCTAAAACAGTAATGTTAAATCCAACTTCACCAGTAAGGAGGATTTGTCATTACCATTCCAAACATATGAAACATGAAAAAGCTACTCCTCTCTGATCAGTGTTAGAATTTGGCACTTTATGTACTTACATGGACTTATTTTTCGTTATGTTATGTTAGCATTTAGAAGGCTATGATTAACAGTAGCCGCTACGCTTAAAATGTACCCCACCGAGCTATCTTCATAATACGAGCTTAAGTTAGTATTTGCGGCTCCATTTTGTAGTTCGTAGGCCATGTTAGTTGATGACTGATTCAAGCCCTTCTATCTGTATTTCTTGCCTCAGCAAAAGACTGTGTTCAGCTATTTTTTTCTCTTGTGTTCAAGGTTGGATTCCGACTCACTAATGAATAGGCCATTCTGCCTCTACATGCCTATCCTTCTTCGTAGCCCTGCTCCCACGTTAGGAGGAGCCAAGCTCCGCAAGGCAACCTTGAGATAGTGATAGTGTGTACCCACCGCGCAGGTGGCAGCCCATCCTTCTGTGCCTTCTTTGTTCATGTACGGCTCAAGCCGGTAACTTTCCACTGGGGGCGTGGTTGGGGGTGTCAGAAGAATGATTATGCGCTCCCAAGTGTTGGGGAACCAGTCCCCTCGACAGCCATCTCTGGGTGCTGGTCATATTGGGCTCCGCTGCAGTGTATTTTACCAATAAACGATTGTTTGTATTCTCTGCTGTCTGACCGACTCTTCATTTGTTTGGAAGGCTATGAGGTGGTCGTAAGTGACCCGGGTGGCCCTATTCGGGTCACTTCCTTCAGTTGGAGCCCGAACAGGGACTCCTCTATCGGGTGTCCCATCCTCGCCCATAATCGGGTGTAAGGAGGACGGGGTGGCGTCTGGTCGGATGGGCGGATCAGGGTACCCTGCATGATAGAGCCTTGCACTCGCAGCTGCCCGCCTGTCTGATGAGGCGGCTCCTCGTCTAGTGGTCACCCGGGCTGGGGTCCTAAGAAGGCGAAACCCTTGGATTTGACCGTTTGGTCCGAAGAGTCAGCAGTGGAGAATAACTTTGCTTGACCTGTGTGCACCAGGTGAGTTTATCTTGCCTTGTGATGAATATGGCGCCATTTTGAATTCTAGTTTGTTCGAACTTGGTGGGTCTGCGGACCCTTGAGGTACAGAGTGTTTGTGAACGCTCTGCCAGGCCACTTGGTAATTCGGTCTAATCTTGAAAAGGGCTGGGGTGAGAGCCTATCCTCTTGTCTTGGTACAGTCTTCGGACTGTCTGGTGCAGTCTGTGGACTTCCTGGTATGGTTTTCGGACCGTCTTGATTTGTGTTGTTTGGTGTGATATTTGTTCAGTGTGGACGGTGAGCGTGTCTTATATTAAGATGCCTTGTTTGAGTAAATTGGGGTGTTTTGGATGTCGGTGTTGTTCTACCGAAGCCCGATTGGAGGAGAGGCAGCCTACGCCTCCAGAGGCTACCCCAAATTTCGACGTATACGTCAAGTACGGTATTGGCCCTATTATGTTTAGCACACTCTGGCATAAGTATACGAGAGACAATGCCGACTTGCAGTGGCCACTTACCGGTACATTCGATGAACGAAAATTGAATTTCCTGCAGGATAAATTATTTGCTAAACGAAGTAGACAGTCGATGCTTGACAATCTTCAGGTGTGGCAGAAAGAAGCAAAGCAGCGACATATGAGGGCAGAGAAGGAGGCCCGAAGGGGCAAAGTGCAGACAGTGACGCAGAAAGCCATGGCTTATGTTAGAGAGAATACAGAGAAGGGTATAGAATGTGCAGATAGGAAGTTTTGTTTACAGAGTGATAAATGTTATGTTGCTCGGGAGGAAGGTGATGTTTTTGTGGAAGCGCTATTAGATACCCGACCCCCACCTCCTTATGCCCCGCAGAGGGTGTACCCTGCTGTTCCAGCGTCTCAGCCTCCGGACCCTGCACTTGCAACTGCTGGTATTCCTGTTGCTGGCTCGACTGCTTCGGCCTCGGCCCGTCTGTTTCCTCTCTGCCTCTGTCGGCTGCAGGTGCGGGGGTCATTAGTTCTCCTGTCTGACCTGATGCCCCTACGCCTGTTGTCTCCCCTTCTCTCACCCCTTCTTCACAGACGTTGTTAACGCTGATACCTGCTTCTTCATCTGTTCTGTCACCCTCAAATGTGTCGGCTCTGGTATTGCTGAGCGTTGGGACGCCTGTGCGTGGAGAGGTTGAGGCAAATTGGGCAGCAGCGAGAGAGAGAATGGGAAGGGCATTGATGAGATTCTGTTGTTGCAAATGAGGAGAAAAGAATGGTGGCTGACCAGGCTGCGCAGTGGGCCTGCAACGCAATTTACAGTGTGGAAGACGTGTGGAGTGTGATGAAAGACTATGAGCCGTTTGTGCAGCAGCATGCCCTTAAGCACATGTCGGCTACACTAATAGGATTGTGGGAACAGTGTTTCAATGGGGTTGCACCACAGATCATATATAATATTCGGGATCGGGTGTATGCGACTGATTTGGCCCCTAATGATGTTTTTAGTAATGTTGCGACCCTGATTGGTTATCGTAGTAGATTGCACCAGAAGACCCCAACTTTGGGTGCACAGTTCCCTATGAGAGAGGTACATCCCATTTACCATACCGAGATCCCAGAGCAGCGTAATGCAGCGAACGTTGTGATTCAGCAACGGGTAGAGGCTCATTTCCAGGAACAGTGGGTCTACACTCCTTGGAAGAGGAGTGAGGTACTATCCCTTAAAAGTCAGTTGCCGGACCCTAGGAAGAATCCAACTGCATACTATAAGGAATTGATGGAGGCGGGTTCCTCTATGGTAATGACGCTAGCCGATATTGAGCTGTTTTTCGGATTGTTGGTACCGGTGGATATATGGAGGCAGGTGCATACGCAGGATCATGCCGTGGAACTAGGGGGGACCTGGAATGAGATAAGGGCGAGGGATAAAGACCGGAAGCCTGGCGAGAAGCCGAGGGCCGAAATATTAGCTTTGCCGGGTCATATCATTACTTATATGCACTCCCTTATTCCACCTAGACGGGTAGATTGGGACGAGTTAGCAGCGTGCCGTCAGAAGAAGGATGAAAGTGTGTCTGATTTCTTTACTAGGTTTGAAGGTGTGTTCTTGGATTTCAGCGGCCAAGACTTGTCGGTGGAGGGTGGTGTCCAATTGTTTGTTAACAGATTTGTTACGAACCTGCTTCCCGAGATCGCGGTTCGGTTGCAGGCTTCGGAGAGTACTTGGACTACTTCCTCCCCATCTGTAATATTGAGTATGGCGCAGTATTATGAGCACAGAGAGAATGAGGAGAAGGAGAAGGGGGAGAAAAAGACTAAGGACCTGAAGACGAAAGTGTTAATGCAGCAAGCGCCAATGGGCAATGGAAGGGGGAGAGGTGGTTCAGGATCGGTCCAGCAGTTGCCTCGGACAAATAGGAATAGTACTGCGGGTGCACCTGTTGGACCGAATCAGTGTGCGTATTGTAGAAAGGAGGGGCATTGGAGAAGTGAGTGTCCGGAGCTGTTACACAAAGTTGCGGCCCCGCGAGGTCGGGGTTATAGAGGATGTGGTCGTGATGGAGGTAGCCGTGATGAAACACAGAAGCAGGATTTGTCTTTTGGTCCTCAGAATAAGAACTATTTTGTTGATGCTCGAGGAGGACAATATTATCATAATGATTATGACATGGACGGGGTGACAGGAATGGCCTACAGCTAGGATTGCCAGGGCCAGGGTGAGGGACCAGTTTCGGTGCCTGTAGATCAGCGTGGACCTTATGTCCCGCGGACATACATGGCACGGCCAAGACATTCCTAATCGATACGGGTGCTATGAATGGCTCTGTTTCTCGTTCGCTGGTCCCAGGGGCAGATCTGTCTGGCCAAAATTATGTTTCAGTAGGTTTCTCAGGCGTGCCGGTTGTGAGCCCCATTTCCAAGCCCCTTGCTTTGACTATTGGCCCTTTTACGGTCGACTCCCCATTTTTATTGACAACAAACTGTGGGGAGAATTTGATGGGATTAGATTTGTTGAAGAAGCTACATGCAACCATATTCTGTTCACCAGATGGTGCTTACATGACCATTGGCCCGAAGGTGGTTAGCACAAAACAGTGTTTTACTAAAGATACCTCTCTCCCTGTCGAGTTTAAGGATGTGCCACGTACTTTATGGGCTACAGAAGATACGGATGTGGGGTTGTTATGGATCTCACCAGTTTCTATCAAGATCAAAGATAATGCTGTACTACCGCGTATTCCCCAGTATAAGATACCACCGGCAGGGGAGAAAGCCCTTCTGCAAATTATTAAGGACAGGGGTGGTTGAGAAAACAGTAGCAAATGTCTGCAATAGCTCTATTCTTCCTATCCTTAAGAAGGCACTCTCTGATGCCTCTGATGCTCACCCTGATGTTTATCGTTTCGTTATTGATCTGCGGGCGATAAACAAGATTGTGATTCCTCAATATCCTGTGGTTCCTGACATCACTACATTGTTAACGATGATTCCTCCCTCAGCAAAATTCTTCTCCATGATTGATTTGAAAAATGCTTTCTTTAGCATTCCAATCCATCCAGATAGTAGATAGCTGTTGGATTTTCCATAGCTGGTAGGAGCTTCCAATTCTGTCGTGCTCCTCAGGGCTATACCGAAAAGCCCTAGTATTTATAGTCAAGCTTTGAAGGGACAATTGGATTCCTAGATGCTCCCCTCTGGTAATGTCTTATTGCAGTACGTCGACGACCTCTTGGTGGCTTCTGACACTGAGGACGGCTGCAAAGATGCCACTGTTAAATTATTGTTGCATTTGGCACAGCACAGACATAAAGTGTCTCTTTCCAAATTCCAATAGTATCGACAGGAGGTCACCTATCTTGGTCACCTACTGTCGAAGGAGGGTCGTAGACGAACACCTGAGCACATTGCTGCCATAACTAACATGCCTGTCCCTAAAACCCAATGTGATGTGCATGAGTTTATTGGCATTACTTTGTACTGTCGTCACTGGATTCCTAATTACTTCTTACTAACAAAACCCCTACTCCAATTAACCAACAAAGATGTGCACAAACCTCTACCTTGGACACCTGCATGCCAGCAAGCTTTTGAACAACTAAAGGTTGCACTTTGCTCTGCTCCTGTGCTTGGTACGCCTGACTATAAGAAGCCGTTTGTGCTCTATGTACATGAGACGGCTGGCTGCGTGCTCTCTGTCTTAACACAGGCCTTTGGTGGTAAGCAAAGGCCTTGCGCTTACTTTTCTGCTATCCTGGATAACGTCGCTGAGCCCTCCCGAGCTGTCTGAGAGCTGCTGCGGCCGTGGCAGTCTCTATCAGACAATCGGCGGGGCTCGTTCTTGATACTGACCTCACAGTGATGGTACCTCATGCTGTGGATACACTTCTAAACAAAACAAAGACACAGCACCTTACTAGTCCACGTTTGACTGGCTATGAACTAACATTATTTGCACCGCACATTACCATCAAAAGATGTGCCACTCTGAATCCAGCCACGTTACTACCCCTCCCTTCGGTGAACGGAGATGCAGATGTACACAATTGTGTATATCGTACGGAGGAAGAGACGAAGGGATGGGTAGACTTGACTGATGTTCCTCTATCTGACCCACAAGGGGAACTATATGTCGATGGCTCTTGTTTTAAGTTACCGGATAGCACCACCACTACGGCGTATGCGATAACAACGCTGCGTACAGTTGTTGAAACATCACGTGTCCCGTATCAGTCAGCCCAAGCTGCAGAGCTTATCGCCCTTCTTCGGGCTTGTGAGTTAAGTGAAGTACTGGCTGTCAATATTTATACTGACAGCCAGTACGCTTTTGGGGTCGCTCATAACTTTGGGCGCCTCTGGACGGAGAGCGGGTTCTTAACATCACATGGGTTACGAATACAGAATGGCCCCCTGATACATAGACTTTTATCCGCCCTGACACTTCCAAAAAGAGTAGCAATAGTGAAGTGCAGTGCACACAAAGCGATTACTGATGATGTTGGGAGAGGAAATGCGTTTGCAGACCAGACAGCGAAAGAGACAGCTAGATCAAAGATGAAAAAGATGTTTGTAGCGGGCCCGGCTAGATGGGTACCTGAAAATGGGATGTTTGAGGACACACTAGACAATGTTAAGGAAATACAGAGTGAGGCGACAATGGATGAACTGGCAGTATGGCAGGAGAGTACGGGGCGTCTAGATGAGGATGGGTGCTGGACTGATCTGTCTGGGAAACAAAGATGGATGTTGCCTAACGCATATGTGCTTCCTGTTGTCACTATGCACATGGCCCAGCCCACATTAGCACAAAGGGAATATGTAAAGTACTCTCCCGTATGGCAGAATGACAACATCCCCAAGGTAGCTGCCCACTTGGTAAAAAACTGTATGATTTGTATGATGCACAATCCTGGAAAGGGCACCCCAACACCCACTGGTAATTTTACACCGCCTTCCTTCCCTTTCGAGGTTCTCCAAATGGATTTAATCGAAATGGAACGAGTGAACAATTTGAAATATGTACTAGTGGTGGTTTGTGCATTCAGTAAATGGATCGAAGCCTACCCCACTAAAGAGAATACAGCATTGGCGACGGCGAAGGCAGTCTTGAAGGAGATCTTCCCGTGGTTTGGTTTGCCACATTTGATCTGGAGTGACAACGGAAGTCACTTCAATTCAAAAGTCATCCAACTAGTGTGCGATGGTCTACACATTAAACAAAAGTTCCATGCAGCAAATCACCCTCAGTCAGCAGGTTTGGTTGAGAAGTACAATGGTACTCTCAAACTGAAGTTATCAAAAATAAAGGAAAGCACAGGATTGCAGTGGCCAGATGCTCTACCCTTAGCTTTGTTATCCACCAGGGCGACAGCGCATTCCAGAACAGGGTTGTCCCCATACGAGGTGGTCTTCGGCCGCCCAGCAAATGTATGGGGTGTTCCACGCCCAACGTTTTTCTGAGATAGAATACCCCTTGCTTGTGGATTACCTTTATGAATTAACTAAAGACCTACGTTCTATCCATCAACAGGTTCAAGAGACACTACGGCCAGTAACAGAGGGGCCTGGGCATCAGCTGCAGCCCGGGGATTTCGTACTAATCCGCAACTTCCAGAGGAAGAGTTGTCTGGAGCCTCGCTGGAAGGGACCCTTCCAGGTCCTCCTCGCCACCCGGACGGCAGTGAAAGTAGATGGACGGAAGCATTGGATCCATGCTTCACATACCCGCAGGATCCCCCTTCCGCTTCCCTATGACTGTTGGGTGCGTGAAGGCATCAGAGACCACAAAACGGAGAGGGTGCCCCATTTCGCTCCCTTTTCTGATGCTAAGATAAGCTGGGCGCAGATGGAGAAGGAGAGTGACGCCGTTTTGCAGGAAGCTATACCTCCAGAGATCAGGGCTTCCCCAGAGCAAACACCGCTTAGTTCACCAGCAATTGAGTCTCTGTCTTCTCCTGCCCCTGAATTCCAGGTTCTTTTCCATGATGATACTGTGCCTGGAGTAGCTCGATACAATTTGCGCCCAAGACGGAAAGACAGTGCACCGGAGGGAAAGTCAGGACAATAGGGATGGACTTCTTGGATGAAGAATAGGGTGCTGGTATCCTGCCTGAGGTACTTGTGATAGCACTAGGGTCAGAATAAGAGTGGTGCACTGACCTGAACACTGGACAGGATCAGTAGAGGGAGTTTTCCCAGGAGGGAGGGTACCCTATCCTGCAAGAAGAGGACTCATCTTTCTGTAAGGGCTGCAACAGCGTAGCTCCACCGACGAGTGTACATCGCAGATGAACAATAGGAGTCTACCAGCGGGGCTCTGACGGACGCTGGGTGACTTGGGCCCTTTTCTCCTTATTATACCATTGTTGGCTCCAGTATACGGATTTCCTCTGGCGGTTGCAAATTACTTAACACCTTGAAAATGTACCCCTTTGGTCGTCCTATTATGGAAGAAGAGCAGCCCTTAGCAGCTCCCCTCGTAGAGCAGAATATCCCTGGTTGGTATAGTTGGTTCACCAAAAGTAGGATAGTGGCAGTAGTGTTTCTCTTTGTAGTATTAATAACAGTTTTTGGGGTGGTGTGGTACTTAGAAGAACAGCATGCTGTGCATTCCCTGCTGGGAACGACTCCTGTCCCTCCTGAACATATCTTCGTTACCTTGGCCCCGCATAAAGAAAGGCACAGACAGACATATGTGGATAATGTTTTTCTTCAGATGCTCCATCAAGCACATCAGACGTCCAATGTTACTGACTGCTGGGTGTGTGGGTTACTCCCTTCTGTCATGCATAAAAACGATTTATTGGTGTCATTACCCACGTCATATTTGAGTAGCTGTGAGTCATGGTTCCAGTTGCTTTCCATGGTGTAAATCCACTACCATGCTGATGCTATGAACATTACCCAATCTGACTATGAGACAGTGTTGGAATATATAGTAGAACACCAAGGATTTACCCCGGGAGAAGGAGGGGAGCAGGATACTTTACACCCGTTGCTTGCATGAATGTTTACTGAACGCAAGAAAAATGCCACTTGGCTCCAGAACGAGATGATGGATTTTCAGGGATTTAATGTCACTGATACTTTAAATCTTTCCATTCACGTAATATTACCAAAGATAAAGCAATGCCTGTACCGGTAGTAAATATTACAGCCAGTTTCTGTGTTCAGGGTTTCGGAAAAGTCCCAGTTAGAAAAAACAATTGCAACTACACATACCCCTGGAATATAACCAGTAATCCACCCTTGCTCCTGCCCCATAACGTGTATTTCGTCTGTGGGTCTCAAGCATATATTTGGCTCCCTAGGGGCTGGTCCAGTATATGTTATGTCTCTTTCCTGCTACCACCCGTATATATTGCACCGTCCAATTATCACAAAACCCATAGGCTCTGACGCAGGGATGTACACCTGCATCGGGCAAAAAGAGTTATCGATACTGAAGATATAGATCAAACAGACACTACCCTACAGCAATTTACTGATGCAATGAAGGGTATCTTGCCTTTTTGGGGTCCTATGTACAACAGTCGTAGTATTCGTCACCTCACCAGAGTAGTGGAAGGGGTCATTAATACCACTGCAGGAATTCTGACCAATATTACAGCCGACCTTCAGGCTACCAGACTTGTTGCTCTTCAAAACCGGATGGTGCTAGACGTCATACTTGCTGATAGGGGTGGGGACTGCTGCGTCATCGGCAGTAGTTGTTGTGTGTACATACCGGACCACGCCCCGAATGTTTATGCAGCCATCAGAAATTACACAGACTTGCTTCTGATATTCACCAAGAAAATGGGACTTGGTCCTTATCTGGGTGGTTCTGGGATTTGATAACTACCTGGGGTTGGAAGATACTTCTTTTCTTGGTGGTCATCGCAGGTATCATATTCACGTGCTGCCTGTGTATTAACTGTCTTCCAGCCTGTTGCTCTTACTGTGTTAGTAAGCTGAAACCTACACCCAAAATAGCAGGACCTGATGCTAAAACCACGATTATGATGATGCAAGAAGTCCAGGATATAATGAACATTGACAAGGGCATTTTTGAATACTGAATATGTTTCGTAGTTACATGATTATCTGGCTCTCTTAGTGAATAAGAAAATGCAGATTGTGATTATGCTTTCCTGCTTAGAATTGTAAAGACCCTTACCTGATCGCACTAGTAAAGTTAGCCATCTATATGCTAAAAGGAGGGTCTGTTAGAATTTGGCACTTTATGTACTTACATGGACTTATTTTTCGTTATGTTATGTTAGCATTTAGAAGGCTATGATTAACAGTAGCCGCTACGCTTAAAATGTACCCCACCGAGCTATCTTCATAATACGAGCTTAAGTTAGCATTTGGGGCTCCATTTTGTAGTTCGTAGGCCATGTTAGTTGATGACTGATTCAAGCCCTTCTATCTGTATTTCTTGCCTCAGCAAAAGACTGTGTTCAGCTATTTTTTTCTCTTGTGTTCAAGGTTGGATTCCGACTCACTAATGAATAGGCCATTCTGCCTCTGCATGCCTATCCTTCTTCGTAGCCCTGCTCCCACGTTAGGAGGAGCCAAGCTCCGCAAGGCAACCTTGAGATAGTGATAGTGTGTACCCAGAGCGCAGGTGGCAGCCCATCCTTCTGTGCCTTCTTTGTTCATGTACGGCTCAAGCCGGTAACTTTCCACTATGGGCGTGGTTTGGGGTGTCAGAAGAATGATTATGCGCTCCCAAGTGTTGGGGAACCAGTCCCCTCGACAGCCATCTCCGGGTGCTGATAATATTGGGCTCCACTGCAGTGTATTTTACCAATAAACGATTGTTTGTATTCTCTGCTGTCTGACCGACTCTTCATTTGTTTGGAAGGCTATGAGGTGGTCGTAAGTGACCCGGGTGGCCCTTGTCGGGTCACTTCCTTCATAAGGAATTACAGCTTAAAAGTGCATTAAGGAATTCCCAATGCTGGCTTAAGAGAGGGATAAACCTCACAGTAGTGAAAGACTAAATATGCTGTTTGTCACTCCTAGGAAATACAAAACATAAAAGTACTTGTCCTACCTTTTACTTACAATAGCACCCTGTCCTTAGGGCTATCTAGGGCCTACCTAAGGGGTGACTTACATGTTATAAAAGGGGCGTTTAAGGCCTGGCAAGAAGTTTTAAATGCCAAGTTGAAGTGGCAGTAAACTGGACACACAGGCCCGGCAGTGGCAGGCCTGAGACAGGTTTGAAAGGCTACTTCTGTGGGTGGCACAATCAGTGCTCCAGGCCCACTAGTAGCATTTGAAGTACAGGCCCTGGGTATACGGTATACCACTTTACAAGGGACTTACAAGTAAATCAAATATGCCAAACAGGTGTAAACCAATTACACCATGTTTAGAGGAGAGAGCACATGCACGTTAGCCATGGTCAGCAGTGGTATAGTGCTCAGAGTCCTACAGTTAACAAAAACAAGGTCAGAAAAATAGGAGGAGGAAGGCAAAAAGTTTGGAGTGACCCTTCAGAGATGGCCATTTTCCAACATTCACATACTGTAAGGCTGGCTATAATCGTATTCTCTATTACGAATTTGTGTCCTTTTCACTGTTTCATTTCTGTGTTGAATTTGAAATCTCTTCTAGGACAGAGAGCAATTATGTTCTCCAGACTCTCACATTAGCTCTCTCCAGATGGGGGGGTTTCTTTGGGTGTAATTGGGCAGCAAACGAGGACTTCCAGGCTGTAAAGGGTAACTTGGGATATGGATTCCCACTTAAGTTAGGAGCTTTGGATTTTACTCCACCTAGCAAGGAACATAGGTTGAAATACATGTCCTCCTGCAAAGTGCCTCCATTTGGGACACTTTGACCTGTTCAATTAAGATTGGCAGAGCTTTGCAGACTTAATGGTTGAAGTGGCTGTGCTTGGAGCATGCATGTCAGCTGCAGGCTTGCATGTGCATGGCTCAGCTTGCTGCAGAGTCAGCTCAGACATGTAGCTTCTCTCCTAGCTGGGTGACTCTGTGGCTTCATCCTTGAATTCATCCACACTTCATTCATGCTTGGCAGCAGCAGAGAGGGCAGCTATGTGCTTCTGCATGCATTGATATGCACCTGAAAGTTTGTCACACGAGACCGCAAGGATACTTCTGTGGGTATTGAAGGTGAGCAGTGTGCGATCTGGGTGTGACATTTGATAGGGTTTGGCTGTGTGGCTCCAGGCTTTGTAGGATCTTTGTTTTAGTAACTGATTCCAGCTCAGATTCAATTTATGTCCCACATTATTAAACTTCCTCCCACCCTCCTTACTCCTAGGTTATAGATAACCCCAGCAAGTAAAATAAAAGGCAACAGTGAAACTATGAAACCCCTGAGAAGCATTAAGCACTAAGAATCTCTTAAACAGTACTTAATTAGTAAAATAGTGCAGGGGCCCATGATATTACTCAGGAGCCACTGCTGCTTGTTCCACCTGAGTTCCCTGCTAGCGCTACCAAATACCAGTACCAACAACACCTGAAAACCATTACAATCCTACAAATGTTATAATTTGGATTTAAGAATGGCTTTAGAACTCTGGTATGTTTGATTTTTATTTATATTTTGATACATTAAATAATTTGCTCATGTGTTTTTAAAAAACATAAAATAGATGGACAGTGCCACCATGTGGTGGACTGTGATAAATGTGTGCTGGTGCCATGAAATAGGTTCCGATGCTGAGCACTGGCAAACACTGGCACAAATTATGCACTGCTCTTTAAAGAGATTAGAAAGGTGGATGGGTATTTGGAAACATTAGTAAGATTGCAGGAGCTGCACGTCTGCTTTTTAACCTCTATACAACAATTTTAGGACAAGCATTAAGGGAGATACCTGCTTCCCCTGGCAATTCGAGCACCGTATATTGGGATTCTGCAGTACGTAGATGATATAATCCTTCGTTTGCACAAGGGAGGATTTGTGGAGCTTCATTATTGCCCTCAAGACATGTAGTCAGACTTTCCTGTTTTTAGTTTCTATTTGTTGTGAATCCTAGTGGTACTGTTTTCAAGTGTTTTCCAAAGTTTTCAAAAAATGTAAAAATCAGTCGTTGTCAGTGTTTACTCTTGTTTGCTCTGTAACAAAACATGGGGAGGTGTTTTTCTGCTTTTATAAAGAATTTGGTTTTTATTTCCTTTCTTCCCTTGTTGATTCCTATTGCTAAATCTTCCTTCCTTCTTTCCTACGGCAATTCTCTTCTCTGTACCTTTCCCTTGTATTAGCTCTCCCAAATATTTGTTCATTTTTTCATTATTTCCATCACTTCGCTACCTGTTTCATTTCCAAGCACTTAAATCGCTCTTTCCAGCGGTTCAGTCACAGCCTACAGACAGAATGGTCGACAGAATGAAGATTTTCTGCTTGGCACATGAGATATAAATATCTATTGTGGGCTACCAGGTGCAAACTAGTGTAACATTGTCCTGTTTGTCTCGAGATATCAAGAAAGGACCTGGTTAGTAAATGTGGTACTACTGTCTGATCCCTGCATATTTCATTTCTACATGGTCATAGAGTAGACATCTGCTAAGGAAATTATATACCAACTGTTAGATATATGGTCTTTGGTGACAGCAAACTGCTGTTGCGTAGTTGAGTTAGTAAAGAAGATTTGTGATCTGCCAGATGCCTTTGTTTTGTCTGACTTTAACGTCCAAATCATGAATGAAATTTACTTTACATAGTGGAGCCCTACCTAAGGGAGTTTGTGTTTATTTGAAAACCAGCAAGACCTGTTTTTTTCTAAGCATGTGTGCCTTTGTTTATTTGAAAGCAGTGAGGGGGTGGTGCTTCTTTCAGGCATGTGTGAGCCTGGCTGGATATTTTTGGCGCCTTTGCCCTGTCAAAATATTTTCCTTTGGAATTTTTTTGGAGCTCAGAATTCTTCAACAGGGCAAGACTGCAGCTGCATTTGTGAGTGAGTTCCACAAGGCCAAGTACCTACTTGCCAAGGGTCCGCTGAATCGATTTGCTGCTGCTGAGACATTCTGAGTAGGAGAAACCTGTTTTCTTAGTCCAGTGAGGTTGCATTTTGGGCAGATAGGCTGGGGTGGTTTGTCCTGTCCTGCAGAGGTCTGGAAGTCCAAAAATGTTCCAAGTCCCAGGTTTTCAGGGGTGGTAAATGAAGTCCAGTTAGACACAGCCAACGGTTCCACAACCTTAGGAACAGAACTTGGAGGTCAAGACTCACTCCAACTGAGGCCATCAGCAGGGTCCAGGTCAGATCCAGTTGGTACTGGTCAGAGAGGCACTTCAGGGAAAAGGCCACTTGCAAGTTACTTTCATAGACTGATATTTGAGTGGGACAAAGCATGTAATTCCTTTAACGTGTTAAGAATGTGGAGTGTGCATTATAAAGGTGCCTACAAAACCTGAGTGGGACATGACAGGTGCCTGGCAATGACACATGTACCCTGTTCCTACTGAGCAGGGTTCAGTTGTGAGTGGTCAAACCTGAGCTGTGGTGGGGGCAGATGGGGTAGCCCTTCCTAGCCACCATGATATGTTAGGTGAAGCGAGTAAGGGGTTGGCGTGCCAGACATGCATGTCACACTTTTCACAGTACTGGCAGCCTGGAGTGCCATGTGCACCCTGGAAGAGGCTGGCCTGTGTGAGGCTGAGCTGTGGCACTTAGTGATGGTTTTCATTTGGACCACGGACGGAGCAATTGTGCTGTGGGGTAAGAGAGATACACTATGTGGCTCTCATAAGAGGCGTCCCAAACCAAAGATCACTCATGCACCATAAAAGGGGAAAACCGTGCAGCTTGAAGCTATGCCAGATAACACATTTTTATTTTGTATTATCTCTTCCAAAAAACATGTGGACTTT
This sequence comes from Calotriton arnoldi, assembly GCA_963921515.1. Lineage (NCBI taxonomy): Eukaryota > Metazoa > Chordata > Amphibia > Caudata > Salamandridae > Calotriton > Calotriton arnoldi. Next base: position 406,597 of record CAWUFW010000877.1, on the reverse strand, counting down.
TACCCATTCTTGATTGCATCTGGGTTTTGAAATGCAAATGATGAACCACTCTGCACATTTGGCTGACAAAGGAAACTAACATCATATTTAGCAATGACACTATTTGTTTTTTCAAATAAAGTTTTTATTGAGAATCCAAACAAGGATGACAAAAATATTAATTACACTTTACAAGGCAATATAGAACAAAAGATCGTTGCATGTCACAATTTACAGCATATAGTAATAAAATAAAACGCATTTCCAGGTCTGTTTACACAAACGTCTAGGCTAGATTAGGGTGCATAATTACTATTCAATGTGTGCCCTGATGTGAAAAATAGCAGGTGTCTACGGACTTTGTGGGGATATGGCTGTGCCCAGCACCCCCATATCTGTTACGCCCCTGCACCATTATGTTGGGGTTGTGTTGCGGTGTGTGCCCCTCCCTCGTCGACAATAAATAGCCTTGGAACGGTTGCCATATATCAACTGGACGTGCAGCAGGTGGTTGAAGTTGTGCGTACATTTCGCTTGTGGTATTACAATATGTCATTCTACGTAACCAATCCTGCTGTGTGGGGGCCCGTTTGCTACCCCATCCAAGGGCGATTTCACGCTTCGCAATCAGGAGCGCTATGGCGACAAAGCGTCGTTTAGATTTAGGAAGGTTATATATGTACCCCATTAGCGTCATGAAGGGCGAGGGAATAACCACCCTCTCGACCATACGTGAAGGTTCCACAAAAAACGTCTGCCAATAGGTCACTATCTTGGTACACGTCCACGTAATATGTGCAAAATCTGGGCAACCACACCTCAAACATGTGTTGGGACGAGAGGGATCTATGTGATGCATTTTACTGGGTGTCATATATGCCCTCCACAAAATTTTAAAATTAAGCAACTTGTGCCGATGGTTGGGGGACACCCTGCGAATCTGAGTACAGCACCGCCCCATTGCGTATCTGTGATTGGGTGCCCAAGGTCTCATTCCCACGCCGCCCTCACACGCATGTCCTGACTAGGAAGCATGAAGATCACTGCCTTGTACATTCTTGTCATGAGATGGCTGCCATCTCCATCTTTCATAACCCCTGTCAATAATGTGAAATCTGGCGGTTCTAGGGGATAGCAGGGAAGGTTTGCTCATAGTGCTCTCTGCAATCTCAGTAGCACGAAATGATCCATCATTGTGGCGTCACGGAAATGGGGATCCTCAGTATGGGAAAAAACGTGGCCCTTGGGAAAAAGGTCGCCAAATGTCACCAAGTGGAACTTGGCCAATGTGCGCTTAACTAAGCCTTCTCGTAATATAGGGATCCAGCCATTCCCAGCTAAGGCAATGCAGGAGAGTATAGCATACGAAATCCAGTCAATGTTTTCAGCTTAATCTACGCCCAACTTGTCGTGGACAGTGTTTGAATGTCGTGTGGGTCTCAAGGAAACCCAACTGGCAATAAAGTGTTAAGGGGTGCCGGCAGCGCCAGGTCCCCCTCTGGCCTATAATATGGGATCCTGACGTCCATATGATACCAGTGGTGGGCAAAGCTGGCTTGAGCGACCATATAATAAACCCTGAAGTTCGGGACCCCAAACCCACCTTTCTCATAAAGGAGCATTAGCGTGTCCCAGCAAATGCGGCGATGCCTTCCCCCTCACACCAGTCGTATCAGCAAAGTACGAAGCTCTGTAAAGAAACTATTATACAATGGTATAGGGATATTATGAAAAAGGTAAAGGAGTCATGGGAGGACCACCATCTCTATTATGGCTATTCTTCCAGCCATCAATAAAGGTAGGGATAACCAACGCTCTACATTACGCCCCAATTGTTCCATAACCGGGCCGTAGTTGAGTTGGAAGATACGATCCTTTTCCCTATGAATGTGAACCCCAAGTTACTTCACCGACTCCTCGCACCAGGTCAGCGGGTATTCTGTCGATCTGTCACAGGGTGCCACTGTTAGGGGGACGGCCTCCGATTTTTCCCAATTAATATGTAACCCTGACAGGGCACCGAAACTAGTTACTTCGTGTAACAGCGGTGTCAGGTTGTCATCCAGATGCCTAACGTATAGGATGATATCGTCAGCGTAGAGTGTTAAGAGCAGGGGTCCTGTATTAAATTGCAGCCCGTGGTGACTATGCTTGTCCCCTAAGTGCTGCACTAACGGGTCAAGGGCGATCACGAACAACAATGGGGACAGCGGACACGCCTGCCGCGTACCCTCAGTCAGTGTCCCATCAAGTCGGATGCGGGCCGTGGGCAGCATATACAACAGTTTAACCACCGCCAGGAATCGTTCTGGCACCCCAAGTCACCCCAACGTAGCATACAGGAAAGGCCACTCCAAGGAGTCGAATGCTTTTTCCGCATCCAACAGTACAGCGACTGCTGGGACCTTAGGCGCTATCCTATGTAGTGTGGCAAACAGTGTGCGCAGATTGAGAGCTGTAGATTTATGAGGAATGAAACCCGACTGTGCCGGAGATATTAGTTTCTCAACAATAAGTGCCAGCCGAGTCGCCAGTACTTTAGCCAGTATCTTATTGTCAAACTTTAGGAGTGATAATGGCCGGTAAGATTTGCAATACCGCGTATCCTTTCCTGGTTTTGGCAGCAGTATTATTACCGCTTCCCTTAGGGTCGGCGGAAGCACCTTAGCCTCCACTGCCTCTTGATACATGTCAATAAGATAGGGAACAAGTAGAACCTTATATTTCTTGTAAAAACACCCCGGGAATCCATCGAGCCCCGGCGCTTTAGAGCCATCCAGCGCATCAATAGCCTCACTGATTTCATCCTCCGAGAAAGGCTCTGCAAGGAATTCCTGGTGCGCCTTCTCCATCCACACCATCGCTATCTCGTCCAAGTAACCACTGTAATCTGCAGGGCACCCTGAAACCCGGGTCTCATACAGTGTAGTATAGTATGTGAGCACCTCCTGGAGAATATTCATATTCCCGATTACACGTGTCCCATTCCCATCTACTAGTTCCGCTATATATGTTGGTTTGCGGGTTTGCTGCATGAGTTTGGCTAGTGGTCTACCTGGTCGCTCGCCCTCCCCGTATCTTCTGGCAATTGCGTACTTTCCCAAGTAATGAGCTTTACGCTCTGCCGCTTCCCGGAATTCAGACAGGAGTGTTGCACGACACTGCAGGTCAGGGGGGCTAACCTTGGTTGCCTTGATGCGATCTAATTCGGTAAGTTGCCCTTCTGTCTGTGCTAATGTTCGCCGCAGGTCTGTAAGGACCCCAGCACTTTTGGCTATGCACACACCTCTTATGTATGCCTTAAAGGCCTCCCATAGTATAGCGTTTGACTCAACAGTTCCCTCATTGAGGGCAAAGTATTCTGTGATCGCCTCCCCTATCTCGACTGCAAAGACGGTGTCTCTTAGTGCCATGTCAGGGGACCTCCAGGAACGCTCCACCCCCCCGGCCCTGGGGAATCTCAACTTGACCATAACCGGGGCATGGTCAGACAGTGTTTGCGGTAAGTGACTAACATCATCTATCCACAACGCCACCCCTTCTGAAAGACACCAATAATCGAGTCGCGTCCATATATCGTGAGGTGCAGAGTAGTGAGTGTAGCCATCACGATCCCTACAAAGGTGCCTCCAGGCATCCACTAGTCCAAACCTACCCATGATGTCTACTAATGAGCGTCTTGCCCTGGGTTTGGTGTCTGTCGTGTGTACTGTGCTATCTCGCATCGGATCAAGCAATAGGTTAAAGTCCCCCCCACGTATATATGATCTGCTCCCATGCGCTCAATGGTTGTATAAACAGTGTCAAAGAAGCCAGGATCATCGACATTTGGTGCATAGACATTAACAAATAGCACAGAACGTTCAAGCATACATCCCTTAACCAACAGAAAGCGCCCACCCGGATCCCGGCATATCTCCACCTCCTGAAATGGTACCCTCTTATGTATCAAAATTGCGACCCCACGAGCGTACGAGCTATATCCAGCAAAATACCTGTGGGCCCCCCACGCCGTTGCTAATGGCGTTTTAACTGATGACTCCACATGTGTTTCCTGTATAAAGGCGACGTCCACCTGGTGGCGTTACAGATAGTTCATCACCTGCTTACATTTACGGGCATTATTTAATCCTCTAACATTCCAGGACAGTAGTGTACCAGTGGCTTCAGCCTGCACCCTCTTAGCCATAATCTATACCCTGTCTGTGTAGCCTGATAAGACCCAACCGCTGATATCTATACTGCAACTGCAAATTGGTGATAAACCACATTATGGATTTCTGCCTGAACACACCATATCCCCCCTCCCACCACCCATCCCCCTTTCCCAACTTCAGGGGGAGTACCCATCCCCATGCAATAATGGAGGAAAACAAAACCAAACTAGAAGACGAAATAGAACCATTATGATAGTGCATCAAATAAAACAGGTGCATTGCTGCGCCGCTTCCCCAACTTCTGGGCACACTAGTGCCTGACTACGTAGATATAATTTGTGCCTGGTGGCAGTACAATGAAGCAAAAAACAACAAACAAGGGGAATGACCGGATCTGTCCTGTGAGTACTCCCTCATTCACTAGTCCTTCAAGGGTCAAAGACTGGCAACAAGGTCATTCAACTGCCGGTAAATAAGTCTGCGCTGGCCCCAGAGTCAGGTATATTGTGCGACTGCTGTGGCCATGATGATCCACGCAGTCTATCTGTCTTAGAGTATTTCTGACAGAACTCCTGGGCATCATGTGGGGAATCAAAGATTCTCGAGCGGCCATCCACATCAACCTTCAACCTTGTGGGGTATAACATCCCATATCGAAGACCCAGCTTCCGAAGATGAGCCTTCACACCTACGTACTTGCGGCGCGCTTCCTGCACCATCGCAGTGAAATCAGGGTACAAGGAGAGGGAAGAACCCTGCCAGTTCAGTTGCCCCTTCTCCCGTGCCATGCGTAAGCGGTGTCCCTGAAATTAAGAAGGCGGGCGATGATTGGTCTTGGTGGGCAGCCCGGGTTCGGACGCAGCCCCAGTATACGATGAGCTCATTCTACCATGAACGTGGTGGTGAAGGCTTCGCCTCCAAACAGATCTGTGAGGAGCGTTTCCACGAACCGGTCCAGCTGCCCGGTATTGGTGGACTCGGGCACCCCCATGATGCGGATATTGTTGTGCCACCCCCTCGCCTCCAAATCTTTATTTTTAACGGCAACTGCTTTGAAGAGCTTCTCCATTCTGTCCAACTTTTTAGTCGTCTGGGAGGCGCCATCCTGCAACATGGTATCCGGACCAGCCGGCTCCAACGTGGGTGGTAGTCCGCTCCCCGCCATGTCTACCCTCTGCGCAGTCGTACTGGTGCCGGGTGCTTTGAAGGGGAGAGTGGTCTGCTTAGGGTCCTTATGACCCATACCAACTTCCAACACTTGCTAGTGCTCTCTCTTGTTGTACTTGGGGGTCACAGGGGCTCCTCAGCTGTAAAAACACACACAGCCCAGGTAGTCCAACTTCACAGGGCAATGCGGCTCAAGGGTCTATTGTGGCACCACAGCCTCAGGATGTCATTTACTCCACGCGTGGGCCCACGTTCAATGCCTCCACCTACACCTCTGCAGCGTCACTCGCTCCGCTCCCAGCGCAAATATCCCGCATTCGCACAGCCAGGGGTTAGTACCAAGAATCCTGCCATGTTTGCCCCGTTATTCTGCTCAAAGCCCCCATCAGTGAAAGCTCTTCATGTTTGGGGGCACTTATGTTCCAGAGTGCCGGGCGGCCCACCGCACAAATGCCCCATGGGGGGGAAGCAATGAAGGGCCGCTACACCAATGCTGAAAGGGGCAGGACGCGGGGGGGTCACCATGCAGGTCCCGCAGTACACGGCCGGATGGCCGGTCCCCAGGCTCACCCGAGGCCCCTTTCACCACGTGGCCTCCGGGGAACGACTGCAGGCCTGCTAATGTGTGTCGGTACCTAAGCTGTGTGCCCCCACCGCAGTCACTCACCCCGTTGATGTTCCGACGTCGGGTCGCGGCTCCGCCCTCAGCTTCGCCACATCAGCGGTCGGTCCAGCACACTTTAGTCCCCAGCTTCTCCACAAGGGGCAGGCGCACCACGCACTTTCTTCGGAGCCGATCCGCACCGCATGCAATTTTTAAAGGGCTCTCCGTGCCGGTCGCATCTCCGCCCCCTCCTACAGCTCAGGGCATCCCACCAGGTCCACCGGTGCCACCAGGGAGGATATTACGAGCAGGGTCCGCAGCGGAGCTTCCAGCCTGTGCGGCCATGTCGGTCAGCGGCTTGGCCACGCCCAGCAATGACACTATTTGAAATGATGTGTAAATGGATTGCCCCCGCTCCATTAACACATGGTCCAACTATCGGCTCAAAATAATCTTCTCAACATGTAAACATTATGACATGAAATATTCATGGACTGGTAGGAGCTGGGTCTGACTCACCATGTCCAGGGTCATCTCTTGTACCTGAAACTAGCAGTCCACTGGCCTGAGGTGGGTCTCAGGCAACGATTTACTGGCCTAAGGCTGCACACAAGGATGGAGGCATGCAGTGGCACAGACCCTGGGGGCATAGCTATATTGCATGGGATGAAAGGAACTACAGGAAGAGACAACCTTAAGCATTGGTTAATGCGAGGTGGCTGTCAATGGTACCTCTATGGTTATTGTTGTTGGGGCTGCACGTAGCTCTCATAGTACAAACAGTTCGGACCTTCATCTCTTAACTACTGTGGATGAAGCAGGCGCTAAACAATATCTTTTTGAAATGAAAACTATGTGCCAAGAGTTATACACAAGACTGTAAATGGCTGGGACAAAGTTGATTGGTCCTTCATAAGCTCTTATCCTTGACACCTACAAATCATACGTTCACATACCACAAATGGAGTTCTCAATTCAGGAGAATACATGCACCATAAAATCAGGAAATCCTATGGCACTGGCTTCAACAGGAAAAAAACGTTATAGTTTATTACTCTATAAATAAAATTATATGAGCACTTTCAGCCATTCTTAGATGTTCTTGGGACTCAAACACAAACTGTGAAACCCTCCGCCTTCTTCAACTCATGTAGTTAAAGCAGGGGCCAAAGGACTTCTCTTTGCAATAGACACAATGTGAATGGAGGCATACACAAACTACTGTGTAGCCTGCCATGCTCCAACTCTACCTAAACAACTGAGTGTCCAATCCTACCACCTCAGAAGCCTACCAGCATGACACAGCTCCAGAGCCTGCTGTGCTTCAATATTTGTAGAGGCGATGGTCCTTATTGTCAGGGCCCAGACTGGGAACTTAAAACAGCCCTGGCAAAAATTATAAATCCAGCCCCCATTTGCACCAAGTGAGTGACTCCAGACGGATTGCTCAGTATGATTTTCCATAGGATAAATTTGGAAAAGAAAAACCGAAAGATGCATGATAACAGCTCAATTTTTCAATTATATGTGCTAGTTTACTGGTTGTTCTGAGAGGGATTTGATTAAATATTCTAGTACATTAGCACAGTATCTCGTAGCGCTATTTCTACATAGCTTCTAATCATGCATGCACCTGTGCAAAAATACTGTTCCTGATGAGAAAAAGAACATGTTGGTAACATTATGAGAGGCTTTCTTCTCATTAATCCATTCATCATATCATAATATAAATATTTATTTGGTTGTAAAATAGAACCATAAAAAGAGCATAAAATCGCAATACATAAATTTACTAAAACTGAGAAAATAGACACACAATGTTATAAAAACCACAAAAAGTGATGAAAAAAAAGTATTAATAATGCATTACATTAAAAATGTATGTAATTGAGGGGGCGTGGTCTGCAGCCGCGGAAGATGGCGGAGTAGTTCGTTAGCTGCTCTAGCAGCCTAAGTTTTACACTCGACTTCCGGCATAATCCGATCACCGACGTGGACACTGAGGACGCCCACAGTCGTGGGAGAGTGGCGGCGATCCGCGACGGTGTCCGGCAGCAGCTCTGAGCGCCCGTGAAGGTAGCAACGCGGCGCGCTGATCCCAGTCTGCTTCGGCAGAAAATGGCGCCCGCCCGGGAACAGTGAGCGGAGGCTGCCTGCGGTCCTGCTTCCAATACGGCACATCGGCGAGGCTAACCGAGCCCCTCCTGAGCGGCTGAGAGTCGCATTTCCAAAATGACGAGTGCCCTGGAGTGAAGTGTGGAGTGGGCGGCAAGAGCGGTAAGCGGGGGCTGCCGCATCCGATATCAGCCGCCATTAGCTGCGGGGTGAAGTGGAGCCTGGAGAGACCGGGGGCCTTCCCCACGTTTGGAGTCCAGTACCTCGGGTCCTCGGGCAGTTGACGGTGCCGGCCGGGTGCCCTGGGCTGCATGGGGCCACGAGGACAGTGTGACTGGTGGGCAGCCCCTCCCCCATTCGTCTAGCGGTTGTGGCGATCGTTGGAGCGCGTCTCTGAACATGCTGAGAAAGTGACTGTGCCCTCTGCATTAGGCCGGAGACATACCATATTCTGACGGACACTGCACTTCGCAGGGGCCCTGATTGCGTCTCCTGGACTGCCTCCTACAAACTGGTGCGAGTACCTGTGGTGTGCAGGTGTGGCAGCGGACATTTGGCGCTGGTCTGTTTAATAGACATTCCCAAAAGTGAAAGCGGCCAGCGCCGTCGAGACCTGTGGTGAGGGACGAGCCCACCAGATCCTGGAGATAAGTGGGTTGCCCTGTGGCTGAGTGGTAAGGAGCTGTCCGTCGTGAGTGCAGGACCAGGCGGGGCTCCCTGGAGTGCTGGTGCTCAGCTATATCCTGGTTACCGGTCCACCATGGGTCGCAACAGGGCTCTGGGCCAAACCAATCAAATCGACAAATACACTGTCGCAATTAACCGAGAGGATGGTGCGACGGGCGGAGGTCAGAGCGACGACCCAGAGGACAGCGGCCCGGATCCCTCTCTGAAAGACATAATGAGGGCCATTAGAGACTTCCGTGGTACCCTGGAGCCTAAACTGGACTCCGTGACAGAAGAGGTGAATCTCCTACGGGCGGATTTCCGGAAGATGTCAGAAAAGGTCTCTGCTGCTGAAACTGGAATTGGGGGCCTTCAATCGAGGACGAAGAGGCTGGAGGAACAGGTGGCCGCTCTCACAAAGAACCAGGCGGACATCCATGCTCGCCTGGAGGACCAGGAAGGTCGGGCTCGTCGTAATAATATTCGCATAGTTGGCGTGCCGGAAGGACTGGAGGGGCCATCGACGGACTGGTTTGTAGAGGACCTGATCCTAAACCACCTGAAACCTAAACGTCTTTCCAATTTTTTCTCTGTTGAGCGGGCGCACAGAGCCCTGGGAGGTAAGCCCAAACCTGGGGCTCCCCCTCGCACGATCATCACCCGCATCCTTAATTTCAGAGACAGAGATGCCATATTGCAAGCGGCACGCACTCATGGGGACCTTCACCGTGATAACGCCACCATCCGTTTCTTCCCGGACTTCACGCTTCAGGTTCAACGACAACGGCGCTCCTTTGATGGGGTGAAGAAGGCACTTCGTGACAAGGGCGTGAAATACATGATGCTCTTCCCGGCAAGACTCAAAGTCCTGGATGGAGAAAAGGCCTACTTTTTTGATACGCCGGCAGATGCCAGCGACTGGCTAGAAGGATGGCGAACTGTTGGTCGGCAGGGGAGGCGGCCAAACTCCGCAATGAACCGGGGGGACCGAGCCCCGGATCCGGAGGATGGGCGATCTACCAGTGGCGGAGAACAGCAGAAGGCTGAGTGACTTTGAAACGGCTCTGGCACCGTTGTGTCAGGTGGTAGGCGCTGAATAAACTTTGACTTTGGGCTTCGAGGAATGGGTGGCCGGTTGGTTTGGTTCCATGACGGGTGGGAGAAAGGGGCCGGGGCTCTTAGTCCGCTCCTTGAAAGGGACAATGTACGAGATGCGAACAGTCCTTGTTCTTTATTGGACTCTAGGTCCGGCGGGGAGGGGGCGAAATATTGTATGTGGGATGCTCTGCGATATATAGTATGGGGGGTGTATGATTCGACACTAGTTGTGTACCTCTTCCTTAGGTCTGCAAGCCCACGTTTCCTCATAAATGGTTTTGGTTGTGTTATCAGGGCGACAGGCACTCTGCAAGTTTTCTCGGTGGGTGGTTTGGGACTCACCTGGCAGGGCGGCAGGGAGGGGGGAGTTTGGGGGTTGGATGGGGGGATCCGAGGGAGTTGGGAGGGGATGGTGAGTTTGCTCATGGCCATCTTATTCAGTACGCACTGGGGACTGCGTGGGGGGACATGTCTGAGACAGTAATTCCTCCGAGGGAATGGTTGGGTTATCGATACGATGGGTGACTCAGCTATGGTAAAAATCTGGACCTGGAATGTTAATGGGCTGGGCAATAAAATCAAGCAAACGTTGGTGCTGCAGCATGTAAAGAGACACTGCCTGGATGTGGTCCTTCTTCAAGAATCGCATCTGAAGGGGAATAGATGTAAGGCCCTCGATCGATTCGGCTACAAAATGGTCGTGCACTCGGGGTTCACATCTGGGTCACGTGGGGTGGGTATATTAGTACGTAATACCCTACCTTTTATTATTTCGGGCACTTGGGTAGATGAGGCGGGTTGTTTCGCCGCAGTGGCGGGGGGATGGGAAGGACGCACATTGGTGTTCTGCTCGTGCTATATACCCCCTGGCCTCCATTCTGGGTGCTTTCCCAAACTGAGCACGTTTCTGACAAACCTCCCTGAAGGAACGCTACTTCTGGGTGGCGACACTAATGCGGTTATGTGCCCTGAGATAGACCGGTCCAGTGCCCCCGCAGGTAGGAAGGGAGAGAGGGGCCTATCGGATTTTGTCACTGCCATGGGAATGGGGGACCTGTGGCGGGCACAGAACCCCACACTTAGACAATACACATTTCACTCGGCACGGCATGGGTCCTTCTCCAGGATTGACCATTTCTTTACGCGTTCGGACCAGAAGGGGGACTTTGGCACTACTTCTCACCTAGCTAGGGGGATCTCGGATCATTCCCCAGTTTGTACCACCCTTAGGGGCCCTGTCGTAAACAGAGCGGTTTTTCCGAGAATAGACCCTTGGCGCCTTCGAGACCCTGAAATTGGTGATAGGCTCAGAGAGGGATCTGAGCTGTATTTTGAGGAGAATCAGGGGTCCGTGGACTCCCAGATTACCTTATGGGAAGCATACAAGACGGTGCTGAGGGGATTGGCTCAGTCACTTATTGGGGTGAAAAAGAAAGAGGAGTCCCTCCAGATTCGGCTCCTGGAGAGTGAGGTTCATCAGCTAGAGGGGGACGCGGCTGCAACCCCTTCAGTGGACACGTGCCACAGGCTTAAGCTGAAACAGAGGGATCTCAGGGCATTGGCCGAGAACGAGGCCCGAGCCTATGCGTTGGCCACGCAACACCGACTATACGACGTAGGCGATAAGGCGCTCAAATTATTGGCGTGGCTAGAGCGCCGAGACAGAGATCGATCTTGGGTAGCGGCGGTATGGGATGGAGCGGGCAAATTATGCTCGCCCAGCACAGATATAGCAGAGGCCTTTGCAGCTCACTTTGAGAGGGTGTACTCACCTGTATGCACTAGAACTGAGGAGGATTGTGAGGACTTCTTGAGGGACTTTGCGCTCCCCATGTTGACTGAGGAGATGAGCAAACGACTAGAGGTGGATGTCACGGTAGAGGAGCTAGGGAAAGCGCTCAGCTCCTTGCAGTCGGGCAAGGCCGCTGGTCCGAATGGGCTTCCAATCGAAATGTATAAAAGACAGGCCTCGGTCGTGACAGCCCCCATGCTGGAGATGCTCAAGGAGGCCCGAGAGCGTGGGCACTTGCCCCCTGACCAGAGAGAGGCCATGATCGTGGTGATACACAAGGCTGGGAAGCCGACGGACCAATGTGCCTCGTACCGGCCGATCTCTTTGCTTAATGTGGAGGCGAAGGCTCTCGCCAAGGTCCTGGCGGATCGGGTACTATCAGTGGTCACAGAATTGGTCCATGTGGATCAATCTGGCTTTATGCCCCGCAGAAGTACTCGTCATAACCTTCGGCGTCTCTACGGGGTGTTGTATATGACTGAGGATGTGGGAGACACTCAGACGGCATTGATGGCGCTGGACGCGTCAATGGCATTTGACCGCATAGAATGGCCCTACTTGTTTATGGTACTTCGGCGGTTGGGTTTTGGGCCGACCTTCTGCAGCCGGGTATGGCTCCTATATGAGTGGCCGTCGGCTCGGGTGCGGGTTAACGGGGCGGTATCTAGGGCCTTTTCCTTACGGAGGGGGACAAGGCAGGGATGCCCTCTGTCCCCTCTCCTCTTTGCCCTGGCGCTGGAGCCTTTGGCTCATTGGATCAGGAGGGACCCTTCGATTTGGGGTCTTAGGGCAACGGATGAATGGGAAGAGCGTATATCTCAATACGCCGACGACATCATCCTGTATCTGGCAAGGCTGTATCACTCGATTGCTCAAGTAGTTCACCTTTTTGAGTTGTTTGGTAGCTATTCCGGCTATACCATCAACTGGTCAAAGTCCGTGATCTTCCCCTTGTCGGGTTCTCCCCCTCGAGTTCCGTCTAGGTGCTGTGCACCGGTGGTCCTGGAAGGATTCAAGTATTTAGGGGTGTACATAACTCGTAACAGACAGGAGTTCTTCGAGAGGAATCTCGAGCCCCAACTGCCTCGCCTGCAGGCAGACGTGGCCCTCTGGCGCACTCTCCCGCTCTCTCTTATGGGAAGGGCGGCCATGTTTAAGATGCTCACACTGCCGAGGCTGCTGTATGTTCCGCAGAACACCCCCTATCCGATACCCGCGAGTGTATTCAAAAGGATCTCTCAGGTGGTGCGAACCTTGTTATGGGATGGACGGTCCCCTAGGATAGCACTACACAAATTGCACAGAGGGGTGTACGACGGAGGGTTGGCAGTCCCCGATGCCAAATTATACTATTGGGCGGCACAATTGCAGGTAGTTAATGATTGGGTGTACGCTGACAGTAACGAACCAGCCTACAGGGTGGACAGAATGGTTATGCCACGGGGCACTTGTGAAACTCTCCTGTATGCCCATAGACCCCAGAAGGTGTGGCCAGACCATACGAGGGTAGTCGTCCACTGCTGGCAGGAGGCAAATCGGCTCCTGGGCTGGGCTGGCAAGCTCACCGGGAAAACTCCACTTTGGCAGGGGGACCTGTTGAGGGAAGTGGCGACGTTAACAGGGTTCAAGGGTTGGCAGCAAATAGGCATTGACTATCTGGGGGACGTCTGGAAGGGAGATGCCATCCGCCCTTTCGAGTATCTCCAGAAGGAGTACAGTTTACATACCTCACAGAGATATCAGTATGTGCGCCTCCAGCATGCGCTCCGCTCCCACATACCTAGTAGCACAGTGGTCCCGGAGTATTCCCCGATGGAAGATCGTTTGTTACTTGACCCTATCGAGGAGAAACCCACATCCACCATCTACCGGAAATTGATAAACAATATACCAGATCCCTTGGTCGGTCTCAGAGCGGCCTGGGTTCAGGACCTTGGGAGCCTCGATGAGGAGGACTGGCAGGATGCGCTCCAGGGGCCCAGGGAAATCGCTATCCGATCTTGGTTTCGGCTTGTACAGTTCAAAGTCCTCCATCGCACATACTATCCTCGCACCCATCTTTATACATGGGGAAGGTGTCTGTCGGCGCTCTGTGTGCGGGGCTGTCAACAAGAGGGCTCCTTCTTTCACATCATTTGGGAGTGTCCAGTGATCAGTACATTCTGGGTGAAAGTTACCGACACTATGTCCAGGGTAGCGGGAGTGCCAGTCCCGATGGACCCGAAGTGGCTCCTCCTGCTGATCAAAGGGGACAGTGACTGGTCGAGGTATGTTGAGCTATGGCTGGCCCTGGCGGCCGGGGTAGCGAAACGGAATATTGCTAGGGCCTGGGGGGTGCGGGCGCCCCCTTTATGGGAAGATTGGCAGCGGGATCTAGACTGGTGTCAAAGAGCGGAAGAAACGGTATATAAAAGCAGGGGGTGCACGAAAAAATTGAAGAAAATATGGGCGCCATGGCGCAAATACAGAGAGGCAGGTGCCCTTGTGGAGGAATAGTCAAATTGTATTGATGGAAGACATTTGTGATTCACTGATGTGTAACTCCCGGATGATGTCTGTATTGTTCCCTAAGGTGCTATTTGTACATGGCATTGTATCGTATGGTCTTATGAACATTGTTAAAATAAAAAGATTTCCCCCCCAAATTTTTTTAAATGTAATTCATTAACATCAGCAAGATTAATCCGGTCTGGAGCACCTTGATCTCAGAGTAGAACGTAGAAAACATGAGACAGCAAATAAAACACACGCGTTTGTTAGTAGCTGCAAGAATATAAGCGCTGGGCAAGCTTGAATGAAATTCAGGGATTTCAGTAAAGGGAGAATAAACAGTTTCCTAGGCATGCTGAAATATTTACAAAACAGCACAAAATGTAGGGTGTCCTGTGTAGACATATTGTCGCAGCTGCAGAGCCCCAACGTTCCAAGATGGCTCCTTCCACTGGCAGTGGCGGCCGCCATAAACAAAGAGTGGTGTGGCAGGTGGACGGAATACAGGCGTTGTCCCGCAGGGGGCAGGTTTGCGGGGGGGCTTGCGCGCAAGAAATACAATATTTATTTTTAATAAAACTTACCTTTAGCCGCCGGCCGCCTCAAGCGCCGCGTCTCGTCGCGCCGCCGCTCCTCTTCCTGCCTGGTCCCAGCAGCGCAGGGATTGGCCTGACTGGGCTCGAAAGACACTCTGCTTAGGTCAGGGAGTCTGTGAGGTTTCTCCAGCCCGGCTGCACAATGCAGCTGGGCTGGAGAAAACCTAAGTGCGCATGTGTGTTTTGGTCGGCCTGAGATGGCCAGCCAAACACACATGAGCACTTAAGGAGTGGAGTGCACATAGCACTCCTCCTCACCCTCCCATACCTCGGCCCCCCCCCTCCCTACAGCGCTGGCTCAGAGCCAGCAAATGCAAAATAAAACGATGCAAGAACATCATTTTATTTTATATTTTCTGGCTATGAGCCCGGCAGTGGGGCGACGCTCCTGTCCACTGGGTGTTGACAGAAGATGATACAACAAATTAAATCTGAATCTCGCCAAAACAAATCTGTCCCTCTCATTAGGTACAAGGGATAAATATGGCTTCATACATTGAACAGTTTCTAATAACATTTGCGCCCGTACCATGGATTTCATTAGCTTTCTATGTCCTTATGGCAATGATACACATTCTAAAAACAGATCCCCACCCTGTTGAGCTCCAGGGAACACAGAGAATGGGGATTGTAAAATATGTTCTCCCTGCCCATGCTGGCAAAATCTGCCTTCATATAGGCAATCCAAGGAATTTGTGCACATAATCAAGGGACAGGCAATCAGAGAGGAGCTGTCTGTTCAGCTGGACTCCCTCCCCAGTCCAGATCATAATCCAACAAAGCAAAGGTCTGAGAGCAACAATGTCTCCTATATATTTTACACCATGCTCGTCATGGACAGAAGACCGGGGTACTTTTCGGTATCTGCAGAATGCGTCTTAAAAACATATTTTCTGCAAACTGAATCTTATCAACCATCATGTATCCCCATACCTCACAGCCATATAGAGCCTTGGAGACGCACTTAGACTGATAAAGCTTAACTAAAGTGCTTGGAGACCAAGAACCCAACCTCTGGTCAAAACTGGCTACTGTCCCTGTGGCCTTAACAAGCTCGCAATTCCTTCCCTCAATCAGGGATATCCAATTTTTATGCACATCAAATAGCAAAGGTAATGAAAAGTCAGAACTTTGGCCAATGTGCGCTTTCCCACCTTGAAGGTTTTAGAACTGGTGGAATGGGGCCCAACTACCATAACATATGATTTTGTAAAATTTACCGTAAGGTCCAGACTGTCCATAAAAGCGCCAAACGTATCCAATAGTGAATGCAATCCCACCGCAGTATGAGCCATGAGGACAACATCATTGGTGTACAATAGAACTGAGAGAGGCCTTGTTCCCACCCTTGGACAATCTGCCTGCACTGAAAGAAGAGCTTGTTCCAGCCCGTTGATATCAAGGGTAAACAGGAAAGGGCCAAGAATAGACCCCTGACGGACTCCCCTACTTGTGCTGAAGAGCTGGGTACAATCTGTCCCCTGGGAATACTGCTCTGAAACCGAGGTGTTGGCATGCAAGTTTGATAAAAGGAGCACAATATCCGGGTCCACCCCCATCGGAACAGGCAGGCCCCACAGCTTCCTGCGATTGACCCTGTCAAGGGCAGACGTGAGGTCCAAAAATGCCAGATGAAGTGATGCAGGCTGGACAATGGTATACTTGTTTATGATTAAATATAAATTTAGACATTGATCCGTTGACGATTTGCCCAGCCCAAAGCCATATTGAACCTCAGAAAATAAATCATTTGCGTATTGCCCACAACATCAGCCTACTTAGGAGTACCCTCCCAAGGATTTTCATCACTGCATCAATCAGTGATATCCACCGATAGCACTGGGGGTTGTCCTTGTCCCCCTTCTTAAAGACTGGGACAATTACGGCGTTGGACCACAAGGGCAGAGCACCCTCCCTCGCTGCCGCGTTAAGTACCAATGTCAAGACTGGCCCACAGATCTAAGTGTTATCCACAATCAAATCAGGAGGTACACCATTGGGTTCTAGGGCCTTATTGCGAGATAACGCCTGAATACTCCGACATACTTCATCTAAAGTAAATACAACATTAGCTCTGCCCAGTCCCTCTCACCTTCACTGAGCCCACAATTATAAATCCCTTTAAAATGTTTCACCCATTGTTGCTCTGAAACACGGTGGCATAAAGCCGGCCCAGTTACGTCAGAAAATCAAGCCTTGTTTATCAACCTCCAGAACAAGGAGCTGTCTCAAGTTACGCAGGCCTGGGCTAAATCCTCCCATGCACTGTAGCGTACAATAAATGTGCAGTTTCCTAAGGCCTTCATGTATCCCTTCTGACAGGAGGTAACATGCTTCCCTTCCCTTACAGTTATTGCGATCAAACCATTTTGGATCCTGCAAACTAGTATTTGTCACAGAGGCGTTCAGTAATGCTGACACCTTCTGGACAATGCACACAAAGATAGCCCCCCAGAAGAGCTCACCTCCAAGCAAGTGCATATCTCCTGCCAACACTCAGTAAAGAGAGACTTTAAATCCAAATGGCTCGACCGGAGACCATCCAAGTCTCCTACCTTGGTCACAAAGAGTGGGCCCACCTTGTATCTCTGCCAATGGCCTAATACCACCCCTTACGCCACCAATGGCTAAAGACAGAGGATTGTGGTCTCTAAAAGACCTGCAAACTAGGTTAAAATCAGAGATAAGCAAAAACAGAGGGCCTGAAACAAAAATAAAATTTATAATGGATGCACAATCCCTCCCTTTAAACGTAGGGAAAAGGCATGGTTTAGCCGAATTTACTAACTTCTCCAGAGCAAATACAAGGTTGTAAGTGCTTAGAATTGTGTTTAACTCCATACCCTTCTTTGTGTGAACCATGTGGAGCCATTCTACCAACATACATTTGGGCTTAGTGTTTTCCAGGCCTAATGAGCAAACATACAGATGACATTTAAAGGCACCCACTAGTATAAGTTTTTCCCAACCAGAACCATGCCCTGCCAAAAATTCAATAGCGGAGCATAAACTGGAGAGGGTAAATACCATGGCTGACCCTGCTTTTTGTGTTAAAAAAATTAATCAATACTAGTGGTGTGGAACCAGAGACGGACAACTTCAACTTCAACAGATTTGAGTCCCACTTGAGATCCTTAATTGCCCCTGACGCTACTGCAAGAGAGAAATAGGTTTAACATCCTTTTAAGAAAAAGTTATTTTCTTCCAAGCAGATAACTTGATATACTCTAACAAACTGTACCCAATTGCTATCACTAACCTTGGCGTACAGACCCCCAATATTCCAGGGTAACAACCTCATATCGTCCAAATTAACAATTGGGGTATCCAGGGGCTGGGTTGTGAACAAGGTAGGTGGGAGGGATGACAAGTCAATCACAGGACTCTATTAGTTGGTCTGGAGGATCTGAGTGAGACATTAGAACCCAGCCAGCTTACCTTCCCTGACCATACTAATTGAGCCATAAATCTCAATGCCTATGTTAGAATGCAGGTTTAACCAGTTTACCACTTTATGTTTTAGTTCCACAAAGGATTCAGGTGTTTGGTTATTCTGAGGGGGAACATTCCCTAAAACCACAACATACGGAGTTGCTTCCAGAGGCTGGTGAATCACCACCCCTGCCTTGGAAAATGGAGGGTGAATTGCTACGGTCGGCGGGTCCCAGCCATAGGTACTAAGGGGCCGGGGTGGGGCAGAAGAAACATCAGTTGAAACCCTAATCGGCTGAGGACCTTGGGGTAAGGGAGCTAGTTCATTGCTGTGCACTGACGTTCTCTGTGGCAAGGCTGGGTCGGTGTTGTTAGGTACCTCACAAGGTAAGGAACTTTGACCCAATTGTGGGGCTATAAAACATTTCAAGTGGTCCAGCATCTGAAATTCTCGGGATTCAATCAGTGCTATCCTTGACATAATTGGGTTTAGTTTGGTGATCTAGATACCATTGAGCTCCCACGGGTAAGCATCGGGCAAGTGATCTGGCTGACCTATTTGCTGGGAAAGGAGTGACATTAGTTCTGTCTCTGCGCCCACATTAACTGAAATGCTTTTCTAGTTTGGGGCAGCCACCGGTTTCCTACGCTTACACCTAGAGCTTGCAATAGGGATTATCTGTGTATTTTCCCCCTGAGTATGTCCCTCTGAGGCTCCCCCCCCCCCTCAGCAACAAGGCAGAGACCTCTGAGGTTCGGTCTTGGTCACCCTCTGGTAAGCTCGTTACAAAGGTGCCACAAGGCTCCGAAAACATAGTGGAACCATTGGGGAGACGAGAAACACAGGTGGAGTACCATCCCTGGTTAGAGATAGCCTTCTTTCTGCAAACTCAATCTCCTTAGATACAACCCCAAGAGCCAGGACAAAAACTCCTCAATGGTTGCAATTTGAGGTGCGACCTGGGGGGAAATTAGGTGTGGGGTGGCCACCTTTCTTTTCCCCATACTTCACACAGACAATAATATAATGGATACAAACATTCGGGACACTACAAGGGGAGAGACTTCCACAATAAGCAGCAGGTATAGTAGACGGAGGAACCCCCCCCCCGCCGGATAACACCGTATAAACAGATGTTTACATTCAGGTCCGAAGGCCTCTACTAGACAAGTAGCATACATATGCGCTTCTGATATCCCACTCCAGGCCACAGGGTGAAATATCTCTTAGTGCTCCGTGAAGCTGGCTCTTGAGTTCCACGAAAAGCCAGATTGCTGAGTACCACCAGACGGAGAATGAAAGAGAACACAGGCAGACCCTGGGGAGGAAAATATACCTGAATACACAGCGAACTATGTCAGTGCAGCTGAGGGCCTCTTGACTGTAACCAATGAAGGAGAGGAACCAAGGGGGGTGGCCTCAACCTGCCTCTTCCTGGCGCAATGGGCCCATCCTTGGTCCGGGCAGTGCCAGGGCCCGTCCCACACAGCAGGTTGACGAAATGTGTTTTATAGCACTCCAGTGATTGCCAGCAGGTTAGTCAAGGGCCGCTTTCTCAGCCCCGCAGCCTCCTAGGAGATGGAGTCCCCCTTTGATGCATCCCGCGCAGCACTCCAGCGATTGCCAACAGGTGAGTCAAGGGCCGCCTTCTCAGCCCTGCAGCCTCCTGGGAGATGGAGTCCCCCTTTGATGCATCCTGCACAGCAAGCTGATGAAATGCGCTTTATAGCGCTCCAGTCATTGCCAACAGGTGACTCAAGGGCCGCCTTCTCAGCCCTGCAGCCTCCTGGGAGATGGAGTCCCTCTTTGAGGTGCCATTAATCCATTCATTAGTCTTTGAATGGGCTTAAGAATGTTATGCAGGCCGCTGGGATTGTGTAACTTGCACCAAAACTCATGGAGGCGAAACTGGCCTCCAACTGTCAAAACCGGCCTCCCGGGGGTTTGCCTGCTTGCCCGGCTGGCCAGTCGGCCATTTTTATTGTACTCCAACATTAGGGCTTGGCATATCCAGTGCCAGAGCCCTTCAAAGCTTTTACCTCAAATTATAAACAACCATGAAGGACAGCTTCTCCAACGAGTGTGACTTCCATACTGACCTGTAGAACATACACAAATACAAATACCTGATGTGCTAATGTAATGCCTAATGGATCATGCACAGGCGATATTACATATGACAGTTACAATCAACCAATGATTGATCAATGTGAATGATACAGCAGACAATGGCTGGGTGGAAAAGACACTGGAATTTGGCATGCATATATGAATCATAGAAACTGTGCGACTCAGGAAAATGTGACTCGTGCAAATCTAAAAAGAAATTCCCAATACAAGATCGAGTGATAGAATCCCATTCTCTGAGACTGCGTGATAAATGTTAATCCCGGGCCTCACCTGCGACTCCAGTTTCTCATAACATGGAAACAAATTGGATGTTTAAATCCATAAAGCGTCGCAAAACACAAGCACCTCAATGTGGGATCAATATATTTTTTACAGACTTTAAGTAAAACAGTCAAACTTTCTACTTGGGATTAATTGAACACACGCTGAACCACTCACAGTAGGGGATCTGGCATTGTACAGGACGTGCGCATAGTGAGTGGCAGGAGCGTTTTACTTCATTTTACACACTTAATAAAGAAATGCTCCAACAAGCTCACCTTTTCTTGCAGTTCCATGTGTGGGTCTACTGGCCAGCAGAAGACTTCAAAGAAATCAGACACTCCTTCTTCTACCCACAGCAGGGTCACAGATGTCTGGGTCTTGTTGACAGCAAACAAAGATTTTGGTGGCGCCGGCTCTAGAGAAGAGAAGTATTTGTTGTTAAGCAATGGATTATGGGCTTTGGAAGTCGAACTGCAGCTGACAGGTACAGCTGCCTTTTTTTAATAAACACATTTTCAACACAAAGGCAAAAAAGGGCCAGATGTACATAGAAGGAACGCAAGGCAGGGCAGCAGGTAAAGTTGCTGTGCTGCTTTAAGTGAACCCGAGAGAGCAGAACAGCAGCATATCTACTGAGATGTGGCGCTGTACTGCTCTCTCCCAGCCCTGGCACACTTTTGGTTGCAATACACCCTTGCGCCATATAATGCAAGAGTGTCTGTGTTGTGGGAAGCAGGGGTCCCTTCCAGTACAAAAACGATGCCATAAGGAGTTTCCAGGTTTGTATGAGTGCTGTACATGCAGCACACATGTAAAATGTGAACATGTCTTATCCTTATGCCTGCCTCAAGTGGCATGGGAATGCCATTGCACCACCCATGGAACGTGGCTCAGAAGGTAACTCTAAAATTATTTTAGGTTCTTGTGCAACTGGATGAGAATCTATTTCAAAGCACAAGTAAAATACCTTGCTTTGTAAGAAATTCTAAAGTTGAATTATGATAAACAGTTTGGTGTGGATGTAGACAACCCTTTTTTGTCAGCATTAAGAAAACATGCAAGGAACATCCTTAATGTGTTGCTTTTCTTGGGGAGTGGGGGTGTTCTAGGGGGGAGGCCGTCGGAGGGGGTATTACGTTTAGTAATATCAGACACTAAACTGCCCCTGCAAAGGGTATTCCGCTAAAATCATAAATGTACGGGTACAAAAATGTGGAAGTTATAATACACGCATGCTAAAAATGACGCAAGTAGGTAAAATCTATGACACTACTAGTTCATTAAACTTTATTTGATTTTATGGTAAAATCATAAAAGTGTACAGCACACACAACAGTAGATCTAAAAATAGACAGCTCCATGTATAGCAGCAACAATACATAACAAGACACCAGATAAATTACATCAAATATTAATTGATCTAAAACAGTTTAAAAACAGTTAAAATGGTGTCGCTAGTAGCTGTAAATAAAGATATGCTGGTCTGATTTGCCTAAAGTGCGCCGGAACCAACAGAGGCCTGATATATTTATATAAGTAGGAAAACATTGGACACACAAGTGCAATATGCATGGAGTCACAGATCGAAATATTATCGCAACTACAAAGATGCAGATTGGGCAACTTATATCAGGATCCCTTTGGGAACAAAAGGCTGGTGAAAAGTAATCTTGCCTTAACAATGTTAGAAGGCGTTGTTGCCTATTAGACATATTCAAGAGGAGATAGGGATCTAATCCACTTACAGATGTAAACAGGGAGTACTTCCGAGTGGTCTGTTTTGTCAAGGCAGAGTTCTCCCTTTCAGTAGCCACCCTTTGGAAAAAAGTCTGTTTAACCCCTGCAAGATCCTTTTTTATTATTCCTCCAGGGTTAGAATATAGACCTAGACTACCTAATTTCTTAAATGATTTTTTTAGGTATTGTAACCATGGAATATTTGCCACATTGTCTAAAAGCAAATAATCCTGGAGTATAATCCTTTTAAAATGCAACTCCTCTTTATACCAAACCGAATACCAAATTAAGAGAGGGTTAACCCGAATAAAATCTGCAATATATGGCATACCTAACTCTTTGTGTGCAATTTAGGTAGGGATTCCTTGACCAATGGCTAGTAAGTTTCTCAGGAATTTGTTCTCTACCACCTGAATACAGTCAATATTGGTACACCCCCAAATGTTGCTGCCAAAGGTGGCCACCAGAACACATTTGGCCCTATAGACATCAAGTAATAATTTTGGAGACTTAAGCCAAATGCGCCTTGTAAAATCTTGAAGCCTGGAAATTGCATGTTGGAGGGCCCCTCTATTTTTAGATAAAAGAGATTTCCAGCTGAGGCCCGAATTGATGGGCAAACCCAGGTAGGAGAAATTATCCACCATGGATGAAACCTTACCCTTAGCTGAGGGGTTACAACATTTGACATTCCTTGGACCCGCCACCATAGAATGCGATTTTTTAAATTTGTGGATAGGTCCAAGCTACACATAAAATCAACAAATGCATCTAGCAGACATTGCAGGCTCCTTGCTGTACGGGCAATTAAAACAGCATTGTTGGCGTATAATAAAACTGATATGGCTCTGCCCCCTGCTTTAGGGACATCAGCTTCAATTTCAATTAAGACCTCCCCTAGACAATCATTATACATAATAAATGAGAGGGGGGCAAGAATACAGCCCTGACAAACACCTTTCTTTAATTTAAAGGGCTGAGTACATGCCTCATCTAGGCCAAATTTAACCACTCCTGTGAGATCTCTGTGTAATTCTCTCATAAAATTAATGAAAGTGGGGTCCCCCCCCAGGATCCCCAGCTCTTATCTTCACCTCAATATCGATTAATGATATTGGTCTATAACATGCGGGTCCTGCCTGTCGCCTTTCTTAAAAATAGGGATTATTTCATAACGCTTCCAGGCCTCTGGGTGCGGACCTTTGATGGCCGCATTTATGTGTAGTGTTAAAACAGGGGCCCATAGATCCACAAATTACTTCAGCAGGTCACCCTCACACCATTAGTGCCAGGAGCCTTGCCCTGAGGGTGCGCCAGTATGGCCTCTTTGTCTTCTGACCACTGAAGAATAAGTGTATCAGAAACTGGGGTGGGGTTTGGGCCAGATGCTAAAGTGGCACACTCATAAAGAGCTGAAAAGTGTTTTATCCAAGCCTGTGCCGGCACAGAAACCACCTGATCTGAGAGCTGATGTTCCTTAAGGAAGGGATGGTTTATGATCCCCCAAAACATGGTGCTATTCTTGGAGGCACTAGCCTCTACTGGGCCTCTACTAGGTCCTCCTTAAGTTGCAGTTTCCTAGTTGCAACTGCTGATTTATAGGCCAATCTGCACCTCTTAATTTCATTCCTATCTCTAGGGGTACATTTAAGAGAGGACAGCAACTCTCTCTTTGCCCTCTCTTTGCTCTCGTACAACCCACCTACAGGGCTTAGGTGAACCTAAGGGTCCTGAGCGAGTGAGGACCTGCTTGACATACTCACAAATGAAGTTCTAAGTGCTTAATAGGTCTGAATTTGGGGTCGTGTCATCAAGACAAAGCCTAAACTGTTCCTGACAGAGCCTTAACATATTTTCATTAAATTCCCAATCTGATTCTATGCCCTTTATCCTTAGTATTAACTAAAAAATGGTACAGAGCACTTATACCTCCAGGCTTTTCCCCCCACAAAAAAAGCAATTAAGGGATTGTGATCACTGTGCAAATTCCATTTTGGGGCAAAATCTATCAGGAAGGAAAAGAGCCCCATAGATACAAAAATATAATCAATAAAGGATCTAGCTCCCTGACCCTTGAAGGTAGGGACACAGTCCGACTGCAACAGTGTTCGCAAAGAGAGTAAGTTACATACATTAAAATTTGCAGTCAGATCATTTAAGGTAGTCCTCTGGGGGTGAGTGTTTAACATGCACTTGGTCAACTAGGAGCTCCCTCAGAATCCTTAGGCTCATATACTAGCAGTACTTACATGGGTGTAAATTAAAATCTCCAGCTAAAATCAACTCAATATTTGTAATGGGGGAAGAGGAGAGAAAAGCATCAAGAAACCTGCCAACCTCCACTAAAATGTCTGCATCCTCATTGCCATGCAGGGGGTTATATATATTGATAAGTAGTATAGTTTGCGAGTTGTCAAATATTAATATAACCGCCCAAAAATGTGGAGAGTCAGTAGGGATCATCTTAAAATTGTGGGCTAGGCCCACCCTCACATGGGTGACTAGGCTCCCTCTGGCTCACCCACTTAGAGAGGGTATGCCCTTGATACTAAAAGACACAAAGCCTTCCAGGAAGAAGTCCCCTTTTTGTCCCATGTCTCCTACAAATTAATAATATCGTGGGCTTCCAAGAAGACTACAGAATCGGAGTCCACTGCTTTACCCTGAATGCCTGCAATATTCCAACCCAAAATCCTCAGGTGTAAGGTGGATCCACAGGGGTTTGCACAAAGCAAGGGGGTGTCAGCCTAGGTCTGAACCTGCCAATCCAACTCATTCATTCCCGATATTGCTTCAAATCGATTTGCAGCAAAATAGGGGCACTAGAGAACCGAACCGAGTGAGTATTATGTATTTTTGCCCCCTCCCTGAGAAAAGCAGTTCCTCTTTAATCTGCTCCCTCTCTCAAAATGAGCTTATAGGAAAAGCCTAGGGGAAAAGCTGAGATTGAACCAGATGGAAAAAGAAGGGATGAAAGTTTGCTCAGGATAAAACCTGGTCTCCATGAGTTTGCAAAATTAACCACTAGGCAATCGCCAACCATAGCCTTGGGGCTGTTCCGATCGTTCAATCATAATGATTTCCTCAAATAACCACTGGGAATGGGGAGTTCCCAGAATGGGAATGGAATGGGAATGGGGAGTTCCCAGCTAACCAGTGTACCACCTTGTATTTTTAATTGGTCATATGGCTCAATTTCTGCTTTTTTTTAGTGGGAGTACATTCACTAGAACTAAAACATAGGGTGTACATGGTGGAGGGAGTGGCAAAATTGCTTCATTAAACGCAGGGGACTCAGACATTCTGCCTTTGATCACAGCAGGATGGTCAATAACACCCCGGCCCTGATGGATATCTTGTTCCCTAGAGGGTTAGATACCCCTTCCTACCCCCAGAGGGTGCGAAGAAAACAAAGCCCGCTGACCAGCCACACGATGATCATTAGATCCAGTGATAGAATTTCCAGGACATATACACTCCACCTTGGGCCCCTCTTCCTGGGCTGAATTAGCCAATTGATTGGGAATAGCCCGGGTGTCCACACTAATAGGTGCAATGGGGCCCATGGAGGGGGTCGGTGGCGGCTGTCCATTGAGTGTGGAGTGGGATCCCAGATGCACTCATATGAGCCCAACCTCTTTACTAAGGGAGTCTACAAGTCCGTCCAATCTTGAGATCTACTGTATGAGTGTGTCTAGGACCCCACGTTACATTCAATTCCATCTTTTTTAGGGCATCTGGAGAGTTGCATAATCCTGGTACTGATGGCAAATTCCCCTTTCTCCCACCTCTCCCTGTGGCATTGGTCACACTACAATCTGGAGTAGATATCACTCTAGATTGTTTTGGCCTTGCCCCCCGCCTTTTTCCCTAGCATGAGTAAGATTGTTGGAGCACTGGTCGCCCATTTGGCTGGTGGTGGAAGGGGCATTTGCCTGGGCCTGGGGGACAAGATGGGGTTGGCCATCTGATATGGGTTGTGTCTGGATCTGTGAGGAATTAGCATCTAGCCCACATGAGGAATTAGGGGGGACCGAGGGCTGTTTGAATTATTGGCCCAATTGTACTTAAACATTGGTGATCTCTTCTGAGAGGACTCACATTGCATTATTCAAAAAGGACAAAATGGTGCTATTTGACATGAGGCGCTCATGTTTCACATTAACAGATTTCCTTTTCCCCATAATTCATGTGATAACCACACCAGCATGGAACAAACCGCTTAATATAAAGAATATAAATAATAATTAACAATGATCAGATGTCCCTGCTTGGTAGCATGCAATACGCCTCCCAGGATTAGTGGAACGGTGCAACCTGAGCCAAAGGGTCTCAACAGGGTGAGGGAGGTAGAAGAATGACAACCAAGGTGGCCCCAACCATCAGGGCATGGCAAAGAAATGATTCTAACAGTGGAGATGATGCTTGCACTGGACAACAAAGTCGAACAAACAAGGTCCACAGAGCAGTGCAGCACCAACAGTAGCGGTGGCAGTAGCAAAAACATTGCCCACTTACCTCCTCCTCTTGTTCTTGCTGACCGCTGCCTCCACCACACACACACCAGGATCTCAGGAGTGGGAATGATGATGGTGGCTGGACTGTGGGATCACTCCTTCAATACTTCAGACCACTCCGTTAATTATTGGCCAGCTTGCTTGTCTGCCTGCTTAGTTGCTTGCTATGGTGGTGGAGTGATGGTGGGGTGATAGTGAGACCTAGCCTATAGTCTCAGACTGCCCTAGTCTGGTCTTCCAATGGTCAAAACCAGTAGCTACACAATAGGGCGTAGCAGCAGCTCTCTCCCCTCACGGTCACAGAGATTTAAAAAAAGATTTAATTGAGGTCATTGCACTTTCCGAAATGCAGCGCCAACCCTTCTGATTAACTTTAGGAGCAAAATCCATGTCTACATCCAGCATTCTTGTGAGAGGCCAATACTAGCAAGCCACTTTTGCGGAGCACGCTTTCTTAAATGCCCACTATCATTTGCATTCCGGTGATACTGTTCCGGATCACCCGTGCACTATATCCACTGAACCATATGAGCTATTCCTAATGCCCTTTACCTTAGCTGCTTGCCAGTTCAGATGCGAGCGGCACTTACACATACATTTCAAGATTAACAGAGAGTGCCTTGACAGTGTGTATTGCCTGCTGCAGTCCCTTGCTTCCCAATTCATGTGCGAGCTACTTTGAGGTCTTTCCATGAATAACTGGTGCAGATATCTTTGATTGTGAGACGTTTGCCACAATCCTATGGTGTCTCTTCTTGTTATTTTCCGTCCTGATGATGACCCTTCTCTAAATAACTGTATATTGCCTGTCGAAGCTATCACACTGGACTGTTTTCAAAGTGAGCTAGGATCTGAATACTCCAATTGGGAGTGTTTGTTTTTCCATCCAAATGTCTGTCATATGTTACCTGCATAATGTATAGCACTTGCACACAGTTTATTCACTTTTTCACTCTCACAGTGCCATCACATTCTTAGGAGCACCTTACCTTAAGATTGATGCATAAAATTGAGTTCTTGTTTGTAACAAGACTGTTTCACTATGAAAGAACAATTTATTGATGTTTTGCATTCTAAACCTTATTAGTGAAGGTTTCTTGTAAACTATTGCAGTGGAAGTCAAGGGCTACCCTTCCCTACAGGGACCACTTATGTAAATTATCAAGCATTTCCATCATGCTTTCAAGGTGGACCATGGCTCGTGTTACCCCATTCTGAAAGTCTGCAAACTGCCCAAGCTACTTAGTAGCTAACTGAAAATGAGATTCCACAGAATATTGCCTGGTGTTCATTGCCTTATTCAAGCATTCTATCTTTCCCATTCCAAGCTCGATGCCAGATACTGCCTTGTTCCCCTTATGAAGCAGAGTAGTAATGCTCCCCAAAGTCACCATTATGTCTCTCTCCCCTCTTAGCAGTTCAATCATTGCTGAATCATCCTCTTCAAATTCAGCAGCTCCTCACTGTTTAAGGGGAATGAAAAGTCTTGCTTTTCCTTCCTAGATTATTCCCCTGCCATTCCACTATCCAGCCTCTGAGCCAGCTTTTATTCAGCCAAGCTCATAACAGGCCGCAGCCCGCTCTGCATATCCTGGGAAATGAGACTGCAAGCCGGCATTGGTCCCCGCTGGCCACGACTTCCAAGAAGGAATCACGAGAGGTGGCTCTACTTAAGCCCCCTCACTCCACCAGCTCTGGAAGGCTGCCTCTACTCCTGCACAATGTTGATGGCCTTCTACCACCCAGAGATCTGAGCATGAATGACATTGCCTCAGGAAGCTTTCATTGCCTAACAGTCTCCATGTCACATTGAAAGACGCAAGACTCTATCCCTCTTCATGCTTCAATCTATTTACTAGTTGCCAGTGGTAACTATTTCTCCTGCTCCACTAGCAATACACAAAATCAGAGACACAATATGTAAAATGCAGCGTTTCCTACTATTCTTAAAATTATTTTATTGATTTTAAGTCAATTTATCATTTAATCCTAGTTTTAAATTGTCAAAGGTAGTCTAGATAATTACCAACACTATTCCATTGCCAATAGTTACCTTTGAAAAGCTTGGCGATCAAAGTCATATAGGAATATTACCTGATAAGTAGAAACACACATTAACAGGGCCATTACTTAAAAGTCTAGACACGCTCTCTCTGCAAAAGCAAATATTATGTTCGATGTTATAGGTGGAAATGCTAATCCAAGGGTGTCGAATACTGACTGGCGTATAATGCTGTTTGACAAAATATCATAGCAACAATGTTACAGGCTCAATATATGTCATTACTCTGAAAATTGGTATAAACATTTTGGGCTTGATTGACAAAAGTTTTTGCACATCTAAGACATACTTATACTGCAATTAGCAATAGTAAATTCCACATTCTGGATTTGGGTAATTTTACGATTGTAAACTGCACTTTGAATTGTGTAAAATATATCAATATGTCAGTTTTACCATCATTAAAAATATAGGTGAAAGGTGTGAAAGAGCCTATATAATGAGAGACATCATTTGGTAATCGTTCAGTGTAAGGGTATACTTCTTCTTATAATGTAGCATGTCCAACCTTTACACCTTATGTGCCCAACCCTGTGGGTTACAGGGCACACTTAGGGGTGACTTATCCAATGCATTAATGTAGATTTTTTGATGTGGTAAAGGACTTTTCTCTGTGTCAAATCTCTGACGCAACTCAGAAATTGAGTCGCTTTCAAGGTTGAAAGGCCTGAAAAGTATGGCAGACAAGGCAGTGGGTATTGGTTTCAAGCAGACACTAGCCGACACAACTTAGTTTCACTCGACATCTTTACTTTTGGATTATCAGAGCAGTTTTGGGGTCTTAGTTGGAGAGTTAATATTTTAGGCCCTTTCAAGATGGAGCAGACGCCTGGATTACTTGCTGTGGTTCTGTGCTTTGCATTGGTTCAAATCAGTTCCTCCATATGTGCATCTTTGATGTTTTCTCCCTTTCCAGTCCTTTAGGGCTTTTCCTTGGTTCCCTTCATTGTCTCTTGGTGTTTGTACTTGTTCCCTTGTCGTTTTCTGTACTGATTAGATGTCGTGCTTGTGCTGAACCATTTTCTGGTATCCTCGGGTTCCCGCCTCATATCCTGGTCTAACAGAAGCTGGTCACAGCACCTTCCACCACTAGAATTGGAAAGCCTTGTTCTACCAGTCTGCATGGCACTTTGGTTTCACTAGTACAACATATACATAACTGTTGAGCCATGACTGGTGATGGGGAAAAGTAGAGGAGATTCTCAACAGAACTTATCAAACTTTTTTCCATGTTGATCCCAAAAATGATGAAGATCTAAATTCTGTCTTCATAGACTGAACAATTCTGTTTAAGTGCTTACAGCATGTCCCTAGCGGTGCTCCCTTGCTTCAAATATTTTTAGAATTTCCCACAAACATCTATGACAGTCAGCTGCTCTACCAAGTTAGCCGTAATTAACTTACAGTTATGAACATTTTCAGGCAATCAAAGTTTAGATGGACCAGATGTTAGACCTGTCAGCCTAAGGGTGGTCTTCCCCCAAACTTTTTGCCTTACCTCCTCCCTTTTTGCTGAACCTATTTTTGTTGGCCTTAGGACTCTGTGCACTTAACCACTGCTAACTAGAGCTAAAGTGCTTGTGCTTACTCCCCTCAAACATGGTTACATTGGCTTCTACCCAATAGTCATATTCAATTTACTTGTAAGTCCCTTGTATAGTGGTATACCATATACCCAGGGCCTGAAAAGTAAATGCTACTAGTGGGGCTGCTACGCAGCACCTATTGTGCTACCCATTTAAGTAGCACTTAAAAACATGACCCAGGTCTGCCACTGCAGCCTGAATGCAGTTTTAACTGCCATGTCGACTTGGCATTAAAATCACATTAAACTCCCCTTTTACCACATATAAGTCACCCCTAAGGTAGGCCCTACGTAGCCCATAGAGCAGGGAGCTGTGTAATTAAAAGGTTGGACATTTACGTTTAAGTTTTGTATGTCCATGGAGTGAAAAACTCCCAAATTTGTTTTTCACGACTGTGCAGTCCACCCCTCCCATAGGATAACATTGGGGATTCCTTACTGCATTTAATAAGCTGCAATGTCCAATTGGGAGCTGGTAGAAATATCCTGTTTGGTGTCTATGAAATTGTAATGATAAACCCTCTTTAATGGTAAAGTTGGGTTTTTGATTACAATTTTAAAAATGCCCCTTCTGGACAGTTTACATTTTTCTGTCCTTAGCCTTTTTGTGCCTGTAGCCTGGTCTGGGTCACATGACTGCGTGCAACTGAAAGACTTTGTGAATTCCTCCGAGACAGTCAAACAACAAGGGGATTAGGTCTAGAAGCTTCTCCCACCTTCCAGAACCAGGGTATAAAAGTAGGACCTCAGACACCAACTCTTCTGGTCACTTCTGGGCATGTTGATACCCTGCCAGGAAGGAGGACTGCTGTGCTGCTGGAAGGACTTCACTCTGCTGGACTGCTGCCCTGCTGGATTGCTACTCTGCCACCTTCTGCCTGGGTAAAAGGACTGCCAGAGTGACTCACAAGGGCTAGTTTGCTGGCCTCCTGATCAGAGCCACAGGGACACAAAAGGCTTCCTCCATCTTGGACCCACACCTGGACCCAGCCTGAGTGAAATCTGACCCTCCAAGTGGTGTCCCTCCAGTCCTGGATCCTTGGAAGTGGTGCTAAAGGTGCCCAGGTATCCAAACGTGGGGACTTGGAAACCTTTTGGCTAAAAACATGCTCTTATAACCAGGAGGAGACCGGGACCTACCATAGTACACCTCACCAAGGAGCATCGCTTGTCAGATTGACTTTGCGGCTTCTCTTGCTACATTTTTCTCCACAGCAGCAAATCCGTTTCAGCGGTCCTTCATCAAAGGTGTATCTGGCCTCAATTAAACTCTCTTAAACTACAGCCATCTGACTCATTCCTCATGAGATTTTCCATTTCCATTTCAGAGACTAAGTCCGAACGTAGAAATCTTCACCATGGCTTTAACCCAAGGCTTTCCAACGACAACGCTCCTTCCTCAGACACCTGCTGCAGCCTTGCCCCACTGAACTTTACCTTCTCAGAAAAGAAAATTCTCAGAAATATTTCTAAGTCTAAAGGTAAGCGCTGATCGGGCTCAATCCACTTCTTGTATCCGAACCACGTTCCATCGCGGTCGTCTATATTTTTCGACTTTGACCTGGTCTCGTGCGACTAGATGTCTACAGTTGGCGCTTGAACTTTTAGGCGTTAGTTTTTACTAAGAACATAAAAAATCCTTGACTCTGGTACTACTGATAGGATTTTTCCATTTTAATATCAAATAGTTTATTAAAAGTACTCTATTTTTCTAAATTGGTTTGATATTTGTTTTGTGTTTACACATTCTCTTCTAAGTTAAGCCTGATTGATTTGTGTGCCAAGCTACCCAGGGTTAAGCACAAGGTAATTTGGTGACTTTTTGTGGTTCACCCTGCAAGGGATTGTGGCTGTTGCCAGTCAACCAACAACGTAATTTCTCGCACCAGAATTGTGTGTCTCAAAATGCCAGCCCAACAAAACAGGTGCTTAATCAGTTCAAGAACCTATTTTAAGAAATAAGGTAGCCATAAACTCACAAACAAAATATGAGATACTAAGGTACCAATAAAGAAGAAAGTGAAGATAGAAGATGTAACTTTCGACCAATGACTTACTACAGAGAAGTACAATAATATTTCAAAAATAAATTGTAGTTATTATATCCAAACTTTGTCAAACTAAAGCCCTTTTTGTATGAAAGAAAAATTGTGTTAATTACAAAAGCCTGAACAATTTACTTCTCAGTTATTTTAGTAGTCTTTACATTTGTGCCCCAAAGAAATGACAGTCATCTACAGAACACTGTAAAGATTGCCGTAAGATTTGTAACAGAAGATGGCAAAGGTAGAACATGACTCACTAAATGTGAAAAGATTGTGCTGGTAGAATCTTCTTATACTTTTCTCAGGATTCTACATGGAGGGTTGTATATTTCAACCCAAGGGAAGGCCTTGAACCAATTTCTTGCTATTAGGGGGCTGAGAGACCAAACCCACCACTTCAGCCCTCTGCCTAATCTCTGGATCCTCTTTGAAATTAGAAACACCTTAGGACAAACACTAATTAAGAGACCAGAAGTGATTATAGAACTCCTAAATATTTAGAGCTAAATAAATGTTTTAGGAAATCACTCACACTGATCTGTCACTTGACTACTAACCACTCATCTACCAATCACTCCGGAGAGTTCGCGTCATCCTATCCATTTGTAATTCACATGCAGACAAATTAAAGTTGTGTGATGGTTGTAGTGTTGTGAAACTATGTGTGCTAGGCCCCCTGCGGTTCTCGGTGGACTGAACAGAGAAAGCACATAACTGGTTGGGAGGTGTTAAGGTGTGATTATTAACGGTTATGACATAATCAGAGAACAGTGTGTGATTGTATGCAGAGGAATAAAGATGTACAATCCAGAGCTCCGTGTGTGGCCTATTCATTTGCGTGCTCCCTGGCTGGGGAGGACACTGCAATTGCCAACTACCAAGTCTCATTCATTCCTCTCCATACAAGGTTAAAAGCAAGGTGGTGAGAATTCGGCCTTCATGTCATCTTCCACAAGTCTCATTGTAGTCTTGCCTCCCTCTTTTAAGATGGTATGCAAAAGGCCTAAGATTTGGGTAATCTTATGGTGTGTTTGCACTCCAAATCACTCAGTGTACCATTGTTTCACCACCACTGCCAAAGCTTCATCTGGCCCTTAAACTCTTTCTCTTATTTGACTGAACTGAAGGAGAGAGCTTTATCAAATAAAGAAAGCACTACAAGTGCTAATTGAAGACATCGTTTCTGTCACAGTGTTGGGCTGACTGATGTTTCGAGCAGTTAAAAAGCTGCAACAGCGCTATTTTAACACCTTAGACAGTGGTAAATAGTTGCTTGTCATGGGAACTTTGAAGGCATGATCTGGAAAAGCAGTTGCATTTGTTGGCATCTTTAAAGTAAATATCTAACCATAACACAATAACATAAACAAAGCAACATAACACAATTTAAATGTACCAGGACACAACACAACAAAGCATTAAAGCAAGACACAACAACCACAGTGCAATGCATCATTTTGCAATAATGCAGAACAAAAACACAACAATACAAAAACACTGCACCTCATCAAAACGTATTACAACAAATATTCTTGTCACATATTTTAATGTACACAAATCTATTTTCATATTATAATGGTAAAAGTGTTTGCGCCACGCACTCCTTTGCTTACCACTAAAAGATAAGAAACAGCAGGAGTAAAATATGTTGTGATCCTGCCCAGAGCCTCTACCAGATCTCCCAGAAATGTTGGCCAATTTGGTGCTTGGTAGCTCCATTTCCAGGGGCATGAGAATTTAATGTTTGCATTAACATCAACATTAAGCAGTGCTTACCATTTTGAGAACAACATACGCAGACAACAGTAAGACAAATTCCATATAACATTGAATTAGTGCGTCATGGATAACCCACGAAGCAGTCAATCAAAACATTCTTCTTACCCAGTTTTATAAGACGTGGCATGGATGTGTTGATATTTTTCTCAGTACAGGCAGTTACGGTAAAGTTGTAAATATCTCCTGGTGGTACACTTAGCACTGCAGTCATCACATTCCGTGTCACCTGTAGCATGAATACAAAGTGTTGGTCAAATATAATGTCAATAAGCTACTTGCCCCTTTGCATAGCTGGAAGTGTGCTCACTTTGATGTTTTAATGGCAGGGGCGTAGTTTAGTCAGTTAGATTCGGTTGAGGGAGGGGGGGCTGAAACAGAGATTTCCCAACCATCACTGCCATTAAAAAGGCAAAATGGATGAAAATAGTATTAAATTTAAAACGCTTCCAGGCACCACATAAGAGCCAACCAGTCCTTTCTTTATTCTTGGTTCGTTTTGTGAGAGAGGGAAGAGGAGGGGTGGGTGTATACAAGGTCTGCAAAGTTTTATAAGACATGTGTTTGTGCTATGAGGGCTGCTAATCCGAGTGGAAACCCGACCACAGACACGGCTAGCCCGACTGGAGGACCCTGGACCCAACTACACACACATTAGGGGGTGGGGGGTGACACATCCCAAACACCCAAACACCCTCCTGGAGCTACGCCTCTGTTTAATGGGTTTTGTTAATTGTGTATGTTGTTTCCCCCAACAGCACCAATAAACTTTGTGAATAAGCACTAAATAAATCCTAATGACATAAATAAATTCTTGATATTCCTTCTGGCAGTAGGAAATCGTGAATTTCCTTTGTTTTCTCTCCACTGAAATGTGGCGTGGTGTAGGTTGACTTATGTTCAAGGGATGTCTAGAACAAGAGCATCATTCCCATGTCCCAGTTTTGCATTCCTAATTTTTATTCTTAACCAGACCTTGCCTTCCTTTGTGTAAAGCATTGCTTCAGATATGTAATAAGAGTAAAATGAAACGGGCTTATTTTTATCTGGAGGACTTCCCCCCCCAGCTACTACGAAAGGTAATGCACCTCCTTGAAAAAATGCTCTTGAAAAGTTCCTCATCGGTTGGGGTCCAATGGGTGCAGCGAAGTGATGTTGATGTCAAAAACCTTTCTAACCCATTCAGGAAAACCCATTTAGGATACAGCTCGATTGGTATGCTAAAGGATGTCATTCTGCCAAAAGGGAGGGATGAGATGTTAAGAGAAGATGACTATAGGGAGAACGGGTGCTCTAAGGAAGAATACTATTTGGCCAATTGTCAAATGGAGGATCAAGATATCCCAGCAATACAATTGGCTGTAGCAATTTCCTGCCATAATATAATGAAGTGAATATTAATGGTGTACAGGTTAGGCTAATTCAGGGGATGCAACGCATGAACAATTATGTCAGTAGCCAAGGAGTGAGGACTTGTCCTAAGTCTAGAGAGGCAAAGGGCAGTTCACTCAACCTCAACACCACACACCTCAATACCACACACAGTTACTCTTTCAGGTGTGAATAAATACAGCATTTGATAAACCAACATGCCTTGAATGCATTTGATAAGCCAACATGCCTTGAATGTATTTGATAAGTCAACATGCCTATCAAATATAACAGCAGCACAGTGGGATGAATCGCCAGGTCATGCCAGTGCAGACTTTCAGTTCCATATTAAAATTTTGTAAATGGAAAGGCTTAGCCAAGCTCCTCTAAGGGGGATATCTATGAAAATGTAACGCAGCTCAGCAAGTCACCTTGCTGCGCTGTGGTACAGGGAAAGGGCAAGAATGCGCCGTATTTATCCCAATACAGCGCATTCCTGTCCTTTCCACAGTGCTGATGCACAATGGGCTGCATAACGTCTACACAGGCACCCTTCCACCATTGTGCAAGGGTGCCTCCATTGCATGCAGGATTGTTTTTGTGCAGGAAGGGGCACCTTCCTGCACAAAAACAGTCTACTGAGACATATTCCTCTATCTATGTTTGCTACAGAATGCAGCACACATAGAAAGAGGATGTAATGATTACCTGTATTGTTGTTTGTGTATTCCTTTGTGAATTTTTCCCTACATTTATGTTTGTACCGCTATCTGTACAGTGCTCTGATACCCTTAATGGGTCATATTCGTGCCATATAAAACTTTAAAAATATATATATATATTTCTCCTTGTTACGCCTCCCCTGGGAAGATGCCAAATTTTTGCGTGTTCCCAGGTCTACCAGTAATAGTAAATCTTGGACTGCGTCAAAATCCATGGGAGTTGCGTGGGAACACCCATGCAATGCCCATGGAATATCTTCCCAGAGCAGAGTAATGCCACGCAGTACTTTGAGCTGCGTTTCATTACTGCTGATTTATCAAACCACTCAGGGCCACGCAAAGTGGCCTTGTGTGGCTTAATAAATCACATTTGGGGGTTGCGTCGCGTACGAACCACGTTAATGTTAATATGGATATCGATGCGTTTATAGGTAAAAATTAACTATCATTCGTATTAATAAAATCACCCGTCCCGAACTCCACATCTACCGTGACACACAAGTATGTAGTCAGGCAGGTGCTGCAACCTAGGCCAGAAATCCCTGATTGATGGGTCACAGGTGGAAAGGTGCATGGCTGGCAGGCAAACACACGGGCAGGAAATTCTTGCTCGATCCCACAGATAGGCGCAGGGACATCACAATGATCAGGGGAGATTGCCCCCAATAAAGCACAAATAGCCCGAGGGGGTACGCACGCTTCGAAAAACACCATAAAGTCAGATGTGCCATGAGTTAGGATCACATAGCCATTCAGGACCTAGTACACATAGTGATCACGTGCTCTCCACGTCAGACATCTGGACACATTCACCACTGACCACACTGTGTCCACACAAGGTCGAGGCCCACCTGTAATAACCATTTGACCATTAATTTAGGACTCTAAGGCAGCAACCAACATTCTTCACCATATATGGTGCAACAGATACGTTTATGCTTGATGTAAAAATGTATTAAAAATGTAAATTGAGACTGTCCTCAGACCCCATCCCTGTAACTGTTCTCCCAGCCACATTGTTTAATTAAATGAAACTGTTCCTGTTTTGCCAAACATCTCTTGTCTTCTGCTTTTTAAGGAATTCGAACCTGAGCTATGTTGCGTGATTCAAACTCCTTCATAAATATGCCTCTAAGGTTATAAGGAAGGTACTGTACAGGATAGAGCATCGAGCTCATAACACTGTTTTTTTCAAAATCACACACTACACCCAGTGATAGACCTAGTAAAACACCTAGTACTTTACACTCTTCAGTACTTACCATTATGAACAGTGCAGACAATAATGAAAATACAGTGAGAAGCAGTTTCTGGAAACACATGGGACTGGAATGAAGAGAGTAAAATATACTCACCCCTCAATGAGGACTTGACAATTTTAAATATAAATATTATGGTTCAAACTATATCTGGAAATCAGGTATTTCCCCAAGGAAATATGTAATAGCTTCAAACAATTTCAAACATAAAGTCAAGAGCACAACACAATATCAATCTAAAAATAATTTAGGAGAATAAAGCCAAATATAATCAGCAAAATGGTACACAAATAAGGATGAAGGGAACCATAGACATGAATTTTCAAAGTTTTTAAGGCAAACAGTGGCAAGAAGCTACAAAGCACCAATTAGTGTTAATGTTCGCTGTTGACTGGTACCTAGCTGCGAATTCAGGGGGTGTGATAAGCATTGTGAATGGAGCCACGAAAAATCTTAACCTAAGGATTTAGGTCCTAATTTATAGTTGGGTGAATGTGGGACAACTGCCAGACAATCATGGATGTCCTGTCTGCTGTATAGCCATGCATACACTCTGAATATGGCTGAACTTTAATGAACTTCCTCAGTCTTACTTCTGGAAGTGAAACACTTTCAACAGGACAAGACAGGGTGCTGAAGATGGTGAAGGTCCTTTGACGTTCGATACACTGAATCTAGGCTAACAAATAATCCTTCAGATTTTGAGCCAGAAGCTCAAAGAATGACAAAGCTAGATTTTGTAGCCACTGAGGTTGCTACAACATTTGGATTAATATAGTTACCTCGCCCAGTCCTAAATCCTATCTGTAGTGTCTTGCAAATTAGAAATGATGAAATCTCCTCTGGCTCCTGATAGACTATAAACGTAAGTGTTAGAGGGAATGCAATGAAGACTGGTTTAGAATGCTGAGTTCACAGTTACACGCAGACAACTAAAGATGTGCAATACTAAGCACTGTGTGTGGCATAGTCATTGGCCGGTATCTCGGCTGGGGAGGACGCTACAACTAGCGTCGATGCTAGAAGATAAGTAACCCAAAGATTGACAGTGCTCTCCCAGAGAGTTTGCTGTGATCCAAACAAACTGCTCGTGTATGCTACGTGTGTTGCAGTTGAAGTACAGAACCGACACTTAACGCATGTGGAGTCAAATCACAACTCCAGGAGGCCATAAAAAAGTTTAATATAACGAAAGCATTGCAAAGAAATCTACATATCAGTGACTGACAACCTGCTGGTCAGACCATACATTAAGGTATTGTGCTGCCATGCAAGTTACAGTCATATGTAATCCGGAGTGTTAAAGCTCAAGGCAGAGACAACCAGGAGAGCAGCTATTGGTAATCACAAATTGCAAGATAACATTACAGTTAGAAAGTGGTGAAGACAAAGAGCGAGCAAAGAGAAGCAAAAGAATGAAACAGTTATTTACTCATCAGAACCTGATTAAAGTGAGCAGGTATGACTTCAACGCCAGGCGCACCAGGCACCCCAGCCCAGGCAAAGCATAGGGGTTGTACAAACTGACGATAATCTGAAGCAACTGAAGATATCTTCAGAACTTTGGAAGGCTGAGTGAAAGGAGGCAAAGACTGAGGCCAACTTTCCAAAAGTCTAAAAGGTTGATCCAGAGGCCAGCATATCTAAAGGCCTTAGAGATGGCTCACATGAACAGGTTCACGATGGACGGTCGAGGGAGCCAGAAGGAGCTCCACCCTTAATGTCAGCAACTCCCAGAAATTGCTGCAACGCTCCCACTTTCCTGAAATCACCGTTCGATATGACCAAAAAGCGAAATATTGGTGATAGATGGACTGCTTGATGTTTTCGTTGATGCACTTGAAGAGAGTGATAAAAGATCATCAAATATCTCAAAAATCTTGCTGGTGATGGTGTAAAAGAAGTCATAAAGAAAATGCTGCGAACTGCAAAGAAGTCGCATATAGTCAGATTAAAGAAGTATTGAATCACAAGTCTAGACCAATGTTGATCACGAACGACACATCTTCAACCAAGAACATCAGAAAG
Source organism: Calotriton arnoldi (assembly GCA_963921515.1). Lineage (NCBI taxonomy): Eukaryota > Metazoa > Chordata > Amphibia > Caudata > Salamandridae > Calotriton > Calotriton arnoldi. The sequence continues at coordinate 367,004 of CAWUFW010000877.1, read as the reverse complement.
TTGGTGAAGCCGTTGATGAATTTGTGGAGAGACTCGACAGACTCATCAGACATTGTAAGTCCTATTAATTTAATGATGAGGAAGCTATGCACCTGAGAGTTATTGACAGATGTTTACCAGATTCATTCAGAAGATGAAAGCCAAGAGAAACTCTTATTCTCTAGCGAATGTTAATGGCTGCCAGAGCTGAAGAGCTTGCTGATAGACAAGCTGCTGACATGGAGGCTAGAGGTGCCCAGAATGAATCCATCATGAGTGTGAAATGTAAGCCAAAACTAAAGGACCCAAAGTAATGTCAACACGTAAAAAGAAGTTGTGTTTTAGATGTAGATTTTTGTTTCCACACGAAGGTAAATTTCCTGCTTTTGGACAGATATGTAAAGGCTGTGGGAAAGAGAACCATTTTGTGATGGTTTGCAAAGTGAAGGAAAGAGAAAGTGCGTCAGGGCGTAAAGAAAAAATGGCCACCAGAACATTCCAGAAGCAATATTCGATACAAACCCACAAGACCAAGCGGCAACATCAGTTAAGACAAATCGACACTGAACGAAGTCAATCGTCATCTAAATCATCGTCAAACAGTTCTGTATCACTATTAAGTGAAAGTAAAGAAAATAATTGTGCCATGTCAATGTTTACTTCAGAAAAGCGTGCACATGTTGGTTAAGCTGCTTGTGAAGAAAAATGTTAGTCAAAGAAATATCGACATGCCAAAGCACCAAAGTCATTCAAACATTGTCCGAAAATTACACTAAGAATAAATGGTTGTTTGATAGCTTTTATTATCGACAGTGGTGCATCGATAAACATTATGCTTGAGGAGAAATACAATGAATTATCTCAATTGACGCAACTTATGCCATCGAAAACCAAAGTGTATACATGGACTGCTTCGACCCCCATAAAAAGTCCTGGTTTATTTGTAGCGACAAAGAAACATAAGAAAACAAAGGTGCAAGCACCCATCTATGTGCTTCAAGGTATGGCGTCAAGTGCCTGTCTACTCAGTCTCAGCACAGCCGCAGTTATGGGACGGATTTCTGTGAAATACAACATGAAGGCTCAATACAAAAAGTCAGTTCCATTTGTTATTTCAGGGTTTGGGAAAGCTTAAGACTATGAAAGTAAAGTTGCATATTAGTGAGAATGTCCGTCCTGTTGCTCAAAGACATAGACAAATTGCTTTTCATTTGCAAGAGACTGTTGAAAAAGTACTTAAGCATGATATTATTGAGCGTTCTATCGGTCAAATGCCATGGGTTTCTCCCATAGTAGTAGTGCCTAAAAAGAACAGTGAAGTAGCTGTACGCATAAGCGTTGACACGTGTCAGGCAATAAGGCAATTGAACGCGAATGACATCTAGGCCCACACAATGCTGACATAACACAACTAAATTGTGCAAAGGTTTTCTGACGCCTTGATCTAAATTAGCTATCATCAGTTGGACCTCAAAGAAGATTGCAGGTACATTACAACCTTTTCTACCCATGTTGGTCTGTTTCAATACAAAAGACTAAGGGCCTGATTTAGGTCTTGGCGGACGGGTTACTCCATCACAACGGTGAAGGATATCCCATCCGCTGAAAAATAAATCCTATAAGATATAATGGGATTTATATTTCGGCAGACGGGATATCCTTCACCGTTGTGACAGAGAAACCCATCCGCTAAGATCTAAATCAGGCCCTTAGATTTGGTGTGCCATCCACCACAGAATTGTTTCAAGAGGTCATTCGATGTATCATACAGCCTGTCCTGAATGTGTTCAATTATAACAATGACAAATTGGTTTTCGGAGCTACACAAAAGAATACAATAAAGCTCTTACACAAGAATGTCATTTACTTGCTGAAGCTTCTTTGACTTTGAATGCAGACAAGTGTGAATTCCATAAAACAAAGCTAAAATTCTTTGGCCATATCCTTTCCGATGAGGGTATGGCACCAGATCCTGGTAAAATACAAGCGCTGCCAAATGCTGATCCCTACAAGATGTTTCCATGGTGCATTAATTGCTTGGCATGGCCAGTTACTGTTCCCGATACATAAAAGACTTTGCAACTGTAAGTGTTCCATTGAGAGACTTGATGAAAAAGAATGTTTCATTTCATTGGCCACATGAATGTGAGAAACGTTTTAAGAAAATCAAACAAGCCATTGAGAATGCGGTTGTTGTTGACGCTAGGGTTAGGCGCTATCCTTGCACAGCACAGCGGACACCGAAATGCTCGAAGGCATATCGTGGCATATGCAAGTAGAAGTTTGTCTCAAACAGAACATGCTTATTCACAACCAGAAAAAGAAAGTTTATCCATAGTTTGGGCTTTTGAACATTTCCATGTATTCCTATATGGAGAACCTTTTACGCTGGTAACTAATCATCAAGCTTTACTGACTATATATGGCAATACAAAGGCCAAAAGGCCTCCTTGCATTGAACAATGGGGACCACGGTTTCAAGAGTATAACTATACCATTGTGCATCGTTCAGGGAAGGATCAGAACCCTACTGACTACTTTTCCAGAGTGCCTATACAAGGTCACAGTACTCCATCCAAGACGGCTAAGGTCTATATTGACGTCATTGTAAAATCAAACACACCAGCTGCCTTTTCCTTAGCCCAGATTATTACTGCCATGAGCCATGATAGTGACATGTTTAAGATGAAGAATATCATCACACATCAGTCATGAAACCAGCACACTCGACCGCTCACCAGTGATGGTGATCAAAAATACAAAAATGTCAAGGATGAGTTGTCCATTACTCAGGAAGGAGTTATACTACAAAGATTGAGAATTCTGAATCCGGAAAGTCTGCAACAGAAAATAATTGAAGTGGCAAGTGAAGGACATTTCCACAAAACAAGCTCCCTGAGACCGATTCTGGTTGCCTTATCTTGATGACAGGGTCGAAAGGGAATTTTGACAAAAACTATTCACCACACCTTGAACATGTCAGAGGTCCCAGAATGCATGGGAGAGAATAGCTATTTACTTTTTTGGTCTACTCGACAATGCACATCACCTGCTGATGATTATGGATAAATACTCATGATTTCCATTAATTGAAGGTCTTTCATTTACTACTCAAGAGCAAGTCATTAAAAGACTAGATGGCATCTTTGTGACATGGGGTGTTTCAGCCATAGCCAAATGACCCTTGGAGTCACTCTGGGTTGCCTGCGATGAAGGCAAGCAGGCCCAGTCTTTTTTCTCAGACAGCAAGACAGTCCTTCAAGCAACAGGGCAGTCCTTCTTCTATAACTTTCACAGGTCCAGGAGTGTTCTGATGAGTGGCTCTGGAGGTCCAATATTGATACCTGGTGCCAGGCTTTGTGTGGTGGGACTCCCTATCTTACCTCCACATCTGGTTCTGGATAGTTCTCCCCCTTCCCCTGCCAAGACTCCTAACTGTCTTGGGGTGGCATAAAGCATGGCAGGCCTTGTGTCAGATTCCTTTGTGTGTAGGAGGCAAAGCTCTTTGAGGTGTTAGTGAGGCTGGGTATAGCCCTTCCCCAGTCATCCTGCCAAAATAGCCCACTCCGTCCACACCTAAGCCCCCTTTACGTTATTAACTGGAAGCGAAACACAAACCCTAACAGCAGAGACATTCGCAAACATGTGAACCAGGACACTGGCAGAAGGCACAAATGTTTGGGGCCATAAAATGCCAACTTGTTTCTAAAGTGGCATTTTCAGAATTCTAACTTAAAATCTGACTTTACCATTAAAGAGGATTTAAAATTACAGTTTACTGGAGTGTAAACAGCATGTCTCTATCTGCTCCCAATCTAACACTAGCACGTTAAATGTCTAAGGTAACCCTGTGTTAGTCAATGGGAGAGATAGGCCATATAACAGCAAAAAACAACTTCAGGAGTTTTTCACTACTAGGATATGTAAAACATGCCCTATGTTTTAAATTCAATTCACCCTGCCCTCTGAGCTTGTATGGCCTATCTCAGTGGTGACTGAAAGGTTTAGGCCTGACAAAACGTTTATTTTGTCAGGTCAAAATGGCAGTTAAAAACTGCACTACAGGCTGTAGTGGCAGGTTGAGAAATGTTTTAAAAGTCTACTTTAGTGGGTGGCCCAATAAGTGCTGCAGGCCCACTGGTATCATCTAATTTACAGACCCTGAGTACATGTAGTACCATTTACTATGGGCATACAAGTAAATTAAATGTGCCAATTAGGTGCAGTCCAATGTGACCATGTTTGAAGGCGATAGTAAAAGCAATATAATACTAGTTAACAGTGGTAAAGCGTAGAGTCCTAATGCCAACAAACACGAATTCAGCAAAACAGGAGGTGTGAAGACAAAAAGTTTGGAATGCCACTGCAAGGATGTCAGGTCGAACACATGGGCTGAAAGTAAAACATGAAAATAAGAGCAGAAAAGGAATCTAGAGCCAGAAACTCAGTTGTAAACATATTACTTATGATTTTGGTTTGCATCAATATTTGTGTGGATGTGGGGGGCGTGGCCACGACGCGCTGCAGGATGGTCGCCTGTTGAAGGGGCTCTGCAGGTCGGGCTTGAACAAACGGCAAATACCATGGCCCAGGTCGGCGGAAACCGGGGAAAATGACAGATATCGCAAACACAGCACCCCCGGACACGATGTGGTGACTTTCGTGTGTCTGGGAGGCCTGGAACCCGCTCAACTATCGAAGAGCCGCGGGCGCGTCTGTATATAGAAAATGGCCGCCGCCATCTCCAAGGCTACTGCGCAGCACCCCGATCTGGGATCCGGGTCTTGCAATGACCGCAATGACCGCCTGAACTGTATGTGGGACTAGGCGAGGACCCAACTGCTGGTTTCCTGTGGGCAGATACCCATAGGCGCGTTGTCAAGATCCCGGAGGGCGGACGGTGGAGAGGGGCACCCGCCGGAGGAGTTGCGGCTGGCAACATCAACTGAGACCGCGGCTGGACTCGCACTGGAGGCCGTGGGCCGGACGAAGAGGCGATTGAACATCGGGGCGGCCCGAAATACCTACAGGCTGAGGAGGTGAGTGTAGTGCTTGTGGCCACCGAAGGAGACCCCTCGCGGTACTGAGGCGCCCGCTCCGCTTCCAGCGGTAGCGTGCTGCTGCTGAGAGGGGTGTGATCGGCTGCTGAAGGCCAAGGGACGGGATCCTCCACTGGGGCTGGGGTGCTCGCCTGCCTCTACAGACGGCGAACGGGCTGTGGTGCAGGTGACGGGAAGCGGGGGGGGGTCACGTAGGGCCGGTGGCGGAGCTCGCTCATCGGCGTAGAGGGCTGGTGAGTGGCTTGTCGCGCTGTGGCCTGCCGGGGCCTTCCTTGCCCTGGTGCGTGACTGCAGGGCCCGTCCCAGATCTGATGCGAAGTCCTGAGCCCGGTCTGACCGATGGTCTCTGAGGCTGGGAGCCCTGGATCCTTGTGGTGCTAGTGCTGGGGTCCATCGGTGAATCTATGGAGTGCACGATGAGGTGGTGACTGACCCCCATGGGCTGTATGGTGCGGAGTGCCTGATCCCTCATGGCTCGCTCTCAGTGCTAAAATGACCCTACATGCTATGTTACCCTGGAGCGGCCTGGCTGGATATCTGCTGCTGATGAAGTGAGGGCGCTACATCTTGGGGGCCCATGCTGTCGTCTTGACTCTACCGGCTGAGGGCTCACCCCTGTGGGGAGAATTTTGAGACGGGCCCGTGCATATTGAAAGGGTGAAGGTTGGAGGCCCTGCCTGACTGTGAGTGATCCACCTGACGCTGCCCGAGGGAAGGAGAAATACTGTCTTGTTTCTCGAAACGTTGCGGGATACTAGATACACCTGCGTGGTCAGGCCGTGAGGGACTGCTCTTAAGACACTATGGGTAAGACCGACCCTAAGCAATCGAAAATTCCCTTTGAAAAACGTCAGACACGCAACATGGACGCCCCGACGGATCAAGGAGGTGCATCGGTACTACGGGAGGAACCAGATCTGTCTGGGATGACCTGCGATCCATTCTAAAGGATGTGTGCTCAAGCTTACAGACAATAGACGGGAAAATAGATTCCTTGACGGCTAGCCTAGATGCCGTACGGAAGAGGGTGGACACACATGAAACGCGCTTAGACCTGGTGGAAAATAGGCTCTCGGATACCCAGGATTCACAATCTGAGGTCAAGTCCCAGCTGTCCAACATGGAGAAAGTGATGGAGGTGATCAGGGCAAAGAATGAAGACTTGGAGGCCCGCTCTCGAAGGAACAACGTTTGGATTCTTGGCCTTCCAGAGTCAACAGCCATCTCAAAGATGGAACCCTACATCACTACTCTCCTCCAAGAACTGTTTGGGCCTGCCCTGTCTCCACTGCTGGCGGTGGAGCGTGCCCACCGTACACTGGGTCCCAGGCCAGCACCGGGCCTTCCACCACGGCCTATTCTTGCGCGTATACTGAATTATGCGGACCGAGATGCAATCCTAAGGGAGGCCCGGGTGAAGAGCCCTGTAAGTCACCAGGGAAACACTGTATCCTTCTTCCCTGACTACACTCCAGCAGTGCAGGCTGCGCGCCGGGAGTTTCTTCCAACAAAACGGATGCTACAGTCATCTTCCATCCCGTATGCGATGTTATACCCGGCAAAGCTAAAAATCACCTATGACGGCCAGGCACACTTCTTTACGGACGCCAAATCCGCTCTTAAATACACAAAGCATATTTGTCCACGGAACTCGCAGCAGAGCCCATCAAAAGAGAGACAGAACTCACACACGTTGCTTGCTGATAATGATGAACTGTTTGACACTTGCGCACCAATAGTTGAATCTGCTTACAGCTTCTAAAGCATTGATATGGGACATTTGAACGCCAGGAAGGGGGGGCGAGAGAATAATTCACTGTTGACACGGTTATGTGATTTGCGATATGTCTGGTAAACCAAAGTTGGCTGACTGTGGAGGCTATTCACGTTGATATCCTTTAGCCTGACCACCCCGCCACCAGGCGGGTATTAGCCGTTGTTCCACGCCCTCACAGGGAGATCTCCCATGAGTTTGTATTTTATATGTTTGTTTATGGGAGGGTTTCACAGGGGGAGGGTAGTTCTCGACCTAATTGGGAGGTTGTAGTGGGAGGGGAAGGGGATGGGAGTTCATAAGAAGAGAGAAATGTACTATTGTTTTTTGATTTACATACGGAGCAAGAGGGCAATGAAAGATCGGCTTCTCAAATGCACTAGACTAGGAGGGCAACATGGGGAATGTGGAGATTATCCCAAGGCAGCTTGTCCACTCACTGATATATACCGTTGGTCATGGCTGTAGTTAACTGTCTAACATGGAACATCCGAGGACTAAATGACTTCAAAAAAGCTAGACTGGTACACACGTATTTACGCAGGCACCGTATTGATGTCTGCTTTCTACAAGAGACGCACCTGAGTTGTGGCACTGATTCCAAGCTTAAACACAGATATTGGGGAGAGGTTCACTCAGCCACCTTTTCCAATTATGCTAGGGGGGTCACTATACTGATTAGACGAGGACTGGGCTGGAAAACGATAGAGACACTGGCAGATAAAGATGTTCGTTACGTCTTGATGACTGGATGTCTTTGTTCCACGCGTGTGACATTGGTGGCCATTTATGGCCCAAATACAGACGACCCGCAGTTTTTGTTGGATGTATGGGCCAAGATAGTACAAATGGGCTGTGATACTGTTATCTGGGGCGGTGATTTTAATGTCGTGTCGGATAATACTCTAGATAGAGAGGAACGGCGCGAAACCCACACACTAAGACTACTCAACTACTAAACACTATACTGAAGGAGAATGGGCTGCGGGACGTCTGGAGAGAATTCAACCCCAAGTTACGAGAGGGGACTTGCATCACTGCTCACCAGCAGGCCTGGTCCCGCCTAGACTACTGGCTACTCTCTGCGGATGTGCTGACATGGACGGTGGAGGCAAGACACCTTCCGCGTACACTCTCCGACCATGCCCCAGTGTTGCTGAGTTGGCGCGCCCCAAATACACTCCCGAGGGCCTTTAGCTGGCGGCTTCCCCACATGCTCTTTTAGATACTGTATTTCAGGAGGAAATAGCGACTGAAATAGATAATTATTTCACTACAAATGAGGGGTCAGTAGACTCTGCAGCAACGCTCTGGGAGGCCTTCAAGGTGGTTATACGGGGTGCATGCATCTCCAAGGGCTCGGGGGTCTTGAATTCTATACGCACAACCTTAACGACGCTAGAGAGCACCATACGAGGTCTTGAAAACACATTCTATACCACGAATGACGTAACAGTACTAGCCTCGATAAAACAAGCCATATCCGATTTTGGGGAGGAGGCGGAGAGGGAGACCAGATTTCTGGGTAAGGAGACTAAAGCCAGAAGCTACGGGGAGGGAGATAGACCAGGCAGAACCCTCGCGAATCTGCTGAAACAAACCCCAGCACCTACATTTATTTCTGAGCTGACAGATATGGGCGGCCCGCCTGTCCGAGGCCAAGTGGACACACATGCGCGCCTAACTGCTTACTATTCTGACCTTTATACCACAAAGCACACGTCTACTTCCGCAGAACTCACGGAATATTTGGATTCTGTACAGCTCCTATGGCTGAGCCCTGAGCATAGGGAATATCTAGATCTCCCATTCACACTAGAGGACGTTACGCGGGTGATTAGGAGTCTGCCGTCAGGTAAGGCGCCTGGCTTGGACGGACTGACTACGCTCTTCTACAAGACATACGTTGAGACACTTGCCCCTCGTCTTCTTGATGTCTATCAGGAATCCCTGGAATCGGGGACTCTTCCACCAACACTGAGAGAGGCGGTTATTATAAACCTTTTAAAGCCAGACAAACCAGCAACCAGCTGTGATTCATACAGACCACTATCCCTGATGAATGTGGATACTAAAATCCTAGCTAAACTTGTCGCAAATAAACTCCAACCACTGATGCCCCTCATTACCCGACCGGATCAATCCGGATTTATTCCGGGTCGTTCGACAGCCCACAATCTTCGTACCTTCTTTTCGATTGTACATCAAATAGAGCCCAAGCTTCCAGCTGCTGCAGTCTTTTTGGATGCTACTAAAGCATTTGATTCACTTGAATGGTCTTACCTTTTCACTATCCTCACCAGACTGGGCCTGAGTCTTAAATTTATCAAACTTATCCAACTGCTGTATACACGGCCTATGGCGCGCCTGCTGGCAAATGGACTCCTTTCAGATGCTTTTGAGATCTCCCGAGGCACCCGGCAAGGATGTCCGCTTTCCCCCTTGCTATTTGCTATTGCAATGGAGCCACTAGCTGCCCGAATACGCCAATACCACTCATCGAGGGGCCTGGTTTTCACGGACCGCAATCTCATCACATCTATGTATGCGGATGATATTACCCTATATGTCAGATACCCGGATGACAACCTAAATCCGTTGCTGAGGGAGATGCTTCGGTTTGGAGGCCTTTCTGGTATCACGGTAAACTGGAGAAAGTCTTCGATACTGCCCCTGACGACCGCCCCCCTGAGCCAATCCTTGGACTTCCCGCTAAAGTGGGAGGAGGAAACTGTAAAATACTTGGGCATATGGCTTAGCAGGGACCTCCAGCTTATCTGGAGCCTCAACTTTGGGAGGTTGTTTGACTGGTTCACGGATAGAATAAAATTCTGGTCCGCACTTCCCCTGTCACTGGCAGGACGCATAGCAATATTGAAGATGATAGTCCTCCCTAAATTTTTATATTTGTTTGTGAACATTCCGATACCTCTGACGCAGGCGTTTTTTAAACAGCTTCGCTCGGCTGCGATCTCTATGGTTTGGGCGGGAGGTCTGCCCAGAATCAGCTGGGACATTCTCACACGTCCACTGTCCAGGGGCGGCCTGGGAGCCCCAGACTTTGAACTGTATGCTTTAAGTGCACAGGCCCAATTCTTGCATTACTCGGTCTATCCTACTCCTTTCCAACCACATGTGGCGACGGAGCGAGATATTGCGGATCAGATACCACTGCAAGTGGCGGTGTACTATCCCTATCGTAGATCCCCAACTGAAATTAACACAGTGGAGACGGCTAGATGGGCTTGGGAGGGCCTGAGACGACGATCCCGAGTTCAATGCCTATATGCACCCCTAGTGCCGCTAGCGTACCATCCCAGTTTCCCCTTCTTACAGGATAAGGGGGCAGTGGCGAGGGCTCATAAAATGGGACTTAGGACAATGGCAGATCTATACCCAGAGGGGACTTTCTTACCTGAACCTACTGCGCAATCGTGCGGCCCTGTACCAATGTTGGAGAGGCTTCTACTCCACCAATTTAAAGTGGCATGCAAGAAGCAACATGAATCGTTTCCGGCCTCTCCCCCCACGTTGCACTCCCTGGATAACCTGCTGGCCACACCGTCGCCACGGAAACTGGTTACCAGGATATACACTTACACGCAGCTACACATGCCTTGTCCGACCCTGGGGCGCTTGCGCAATGGCGCGAGGACTTACCAGACCAGATCACAGACGATATATGGGCCTATTGCTGTTCACAAACGAAACGACTATCCCCAAACTACAAACTACGCTTAATCCACTTTAAATTTCTGCACCGCTTCTATCGCACACCACAACACCTATTTAAAATAGGGATACGTTCAACGTCTAACTGCTGGAGATGTGGGCGGGAGGGTGCAGCCTTTATGCACATTGCTTGGGAGTGCCCCAGTGTCTCTGAATATTGGGGGAGGGTGGCAAATGTCATAGGAGATATTACAGGCGAGGTGCTGGAGTGTACCCCGTTGATTATGCTGCTGGGCTATGTGGCCCAATCCAAACCAGAATACAGTCGTTTAATTGCAATGCTGCTGGTTCTTGCGCGGCGTAGACTGGCCATACATTGGGGCTCTCCACACCAGCTGCACATAAACACATGGCTGAAAGATGTGGCCTACTGTCAAGAGCAGCTGGCTAACTACTGGGATCTTATGCCGACAGCGTCCAAGCCTAGGGATATCTGGGGTCCATTTAGTGATTGGTTGCGTATGCGCGGGAGTCAGGACACTGGAGCTAGACCCAGTCGGAAGGAGAACTGCCCTCTCTCTCAGACACCTAGTTTGCTGTACTCGCTATTGTGTTGGTGTGGGCTCGGAAAGTATTATGGTCCTGCTTATGAATGGATGACTTATGTGTGTGTTGTTGGGATGTGGGAAGCTTAGCCTTGATTGTTTTTAACACACCGTACCTCCAAATGTCAATATTGGAAGTTTGCTGTCTCTATGGTGAAGCCCAGATTGTCTCCGGCGAAATAGATGCATTGTCGATCTGTAATATATCTACAAATGTTTATTGAATGTACACATGTATGCCTAATGTGGTTGCTCTCTCACAAAAATGTTAAATAAAATAATAAAAAAAACAAAAAAACAATATTTGTGTGGATATGTGGTCTGAAGTAAAAGAAAGTGCCCAGGTGCATGCATGGCAGACAGTGAGAATTATATTGATAAATGACAGCTCCACTCCATTCCAAGATGGCTGCCCATTTCACGATGCCCTGTTAACGAAGATGGCTGACCTTTAAGCCCCTTGTGGCTGAATACAGAGACTTGTGGCATTCTTGCTGTGGCTTAAAATACCCTATTAAGAGTGTACTAGATGTGACACAGTGCCTATGGTCGTTTGGCTTTCAAACAACAAGGATATCCCAGGTGGAAGGCTGTGACTTTGCTACTGCTGTGCATCAAATGCAATAATCTGGCAACACACAGCAAAGGTGCCATGCACGCTTGGCAGCAAGGCCAATAGCAAGCAAACAACACACATAAAGAGCTGATGTGAGCAACCATAGGGAACAGTAGTGGGCTTTGAGACTGAGAGAGAACAGGCTTTTAACCGAAAACTGGCCAAGGAAGAAGCTGCTGGATATAGAGTTGGCAACAGTCTGATGCCCTCCTCAACAAGCAACACGGACTGCTAAACTCACCTCAGATAAGGAATAAATTGATAAAGTACTGGGGTTCGTCTTGCCTGCCTGATTCATTTCCAGAAAAGCAGAGAGAGGCAGGACTGGTCTGGCCATATCCGGCACTGGGCGTTTTTCCTGTTGGCCGGAAGGGTGGGGGCTGTGGGAGTATCGGCCCCCTGTAACAAAAGTGCAGTGTTTCCCACCAGCACCACCATGGCCCCTCCCCCTGCCCCCCGGGGCCGGTCCTATGTAATTGCCGGGTTGGTTTGCATTCCCAGTCCAGCCCTGCAGAGAGGGGGTGAGGAGTGCTTTGAGGCGGAGGAGAGACGGGGCAAAGACAGAGGTAAGGAAGCGCCTGCATAGAACCGGAGAAATAGGGAGGGCGAAAATAGCAGGAGAGACTGGAGAAAGAGAGATAGCAGGAAGCAAGGCCATTAGTGAGAGAAGGAGGGGTGGGAGAGAGCAACCAGTTGCCGGAAGGGACAGGTCCTCATGAAATAAATGAGCTGGAATGTGAGAGAGGAACACATAGAGTGCTGGGGCAGGGTTAGGAAGGGAAATGCAGCACACTGTGGAGAGGTGAAGACAGCAAAATGATGCATGCACTCCAAAGATGGCTGAGCAAAAAGAAAATAATACTTCCCTGAATGCAAGCACCTTTAGCGGTGGAAGGATCCAAGTCAACTAATCAGAAATATGGGAAACATGAAATGCTCTTGGTGTGTAACAAACACAAGAATTTCAAGGAAACCATCTAATAAGGAGCAGCGAACTGAGATAGACAGTAAGCTCATCCTGTCATAAGCAAGGGGCTGACCCAAAGCCCACTCTGTATATTGTCTGTATATTGTCTTGTAAATGATAGGTCTTAGCCAGCAGACAGCCAAAGCTGTCTGTAAAGAGAGACCTAATGATTTGGGGGCCGATTCACAGAACTAATCTGAGATAAAATCCTAAATTTAATACTTTTGGTATTCACAAAAGGCATTTAGTAGTAGTAAAGTTAGGACTCCTAACTTTACTACTCCTAAATGCCTTCTGTGAATACCAAAAGTAGTAAGTTTAGGATTTTATCTCAGATTAGTTCTGTGAATCGGCCCCATAGACTCTGCTCAGAGCCATTTGAGTTCCTGAATAGATGAAAGTTACCTGCTGATATGCGGGATATAGGGTGGTAAATGTATTCAAATATCTTCTACAAAAAATTACCCTATTAGAGTTATTAGAAAATCTACGCTAAGTGGAACAACATTTTCATAAACAATACTTGGGACACAAATAAAATTTCAGACTATACTTCTGTATGTAATCTGACATAGAGCTGGGCTGGAGTGCCTTTCTCTTTTAGTAAAGTGGATTACGGGATGGAAAGAAAAACTTCCTACAGTTCTGGAACAGTTTTTGGAGGAGAGCGATAGCTGTGGAGACTTCTGTTCTAGTACCATTTACCATCTGATGGTGTCAAAACTCTCCAATTAAAATCGTTGTGACACCATTGCTACCTAATTATAGTGATACCATCTCTATTCGATTGGAAAGGTATTTTGTTAGATTTGATTGTAAATATAATTCTGTGTATGACGTATTACTCCAAGGAATATACCAAAGAGAACCTCCTGTTTTCTTTCAACACATTCTGTACTGGATGGATGAGGAGGGTAATCCACCAGAGCTGATATTTTTGTTCAGTTGAGAATACATCAGTTTTTCAATAGGCAATCCTACTTAGGTCTAAGTAGTGCTATAGACTATAAGAATTGCTAAATATATTTAACCATTAAACCGAAATGAGTGATGGGTTGTATGAAAAATGATCAGAATTGGGGGGTGATGAGGGTTAGGAAATCAGCTAGTACTTGCACCAGAATTTAGCTGCGCCATCCAAGCCCCTTAGCTTTCATAGGCAAAGAACAGGTTGAAGTTGGGGTTTGATGATGTGCTGAAGCTTTGAGAAGAGGACAAGATAACCTTTTCCTGTTTTCGGAGATAAGGTGAAATCACAGAGTAAACTCGAGATACCTCCATAACTGGTGACGCCAGTTAAATTCCTATCAGTGTATCCAAGTCAGCAGTTTAAAATGTAGATGAACATGTTATGCATAATATTATAAATTGCAATTTAATGTTTGTGGCCAAAACTAGCAGAAATGTTAACTAGATTAAGACATCCTCCTGGTAGGTGGGCAGCATGCAAAGCACTCCACATGTCTTCAGGTGTTAGGGGTCAGCTGGCAGGACTGTCTTGAACAGTGGCCACTCTTAGACACCCACAGGGAGTATGGGTGCTAATTTAGCAGCAGGTGTTGGTAGAGGTTTTGAAGCATGTACCCACTATTGTAATTAACATCATAAGGATGTGTGTTAAAAATGCTCACTCAACAATAAACAAAGTCACAGCTTGAGTCACCCCATCATCTCACGGTACTGAGTCTTCATTTGTGTGGTCTCATCATGAACATCTGGCTACTCCAGTTGCTATTGATGCACTCTTGCCACACCTATTACAATGAGCAAATAATTGGACTTCATTGGATTCCTTAAACAGTAAAACAATATAGCATTATAGCCCGCCATAGCGGGCTACACCGGCCATTAAAGCCCCACTCCAGCGTAAAAGTCCAGAGCGAAGGCGAGGGCCTTTAACAAGGGAGCATGACTTTAATGCTGGTATAGCCCAGCCATAGAGGGCTATAAGATTATTAGAACATTCCGCCACTAGAGGGCAGACTGTTCAAACAAACAAAACAAAGGCCTCACGGAGCTGAGGGGATTGAAATCCCCTTGGCCTCGTGAGGGCTTTGTTCACAGAAACAGGTGTGAAGGACACCATTGAAATGTTGGATCTCCAGGCCTCTAACGGCCATTAGAAGCCCGGAGCACTCCATTGTTTTCAATGGAGCTCCCAACATTCCAAAGTTCTAATACACTATAGGATCAATAAGAATATTGGAACGTTGCGATTTCCATTGAAGACAATGGAGTGACTCTGGGCTAATTCTTACTAGTGCAGGCCTTCAGCTTCAACATTCAAATATTTGTCTTTCTATTTCTACCTTTTTAATTTAGAATATTCTACTTTCAGTGGGTGGAATGTTCGAATAGCCCTTTGTCTAGGGCTTTCCAATTATTATAGACCATCTCCGTCGTTATAGGCTCGGGCCTATTTCTCGAGTTCAGGGGCTTTTAATAGCGGTAGCGGGCTATAAAGCTATATTTCACAAAATCTATATTATAAAAGGAAGTATGCAATCTGGCACTGAAGTACTTGTTTCAACTAGGTATTGACACATTTATAAAATAAAATGTTCTACAGAGGTCGCCACGTGAACTACTACTTATATGCTATTTCCTAAAAGTATTGCGTAAAATGTCAGAATGTGCATTAGGTGTGCTTATGAAGCAAGAGCACAGAAAAGCCCAGTGTAGTTTTTTATTTAGGTCTGCGTTTTCCTCGAAAGAAAGCACATCTCCGAATTCAGGTATCTCGAGATAAGCATTACAGTGAGTTTCAAAAGCGAGTAAACAGAGACGTTATCGGATATTTCTGACAGGGTAATGGCTATTTCATTCTAAAAAGGTGCTGTGTAGCATGACTGCCCTCCTGTGGCAATTTCCGTCTTCTTATGTTGTAGTTTACATTGTCATCAAAGAGAATGATGTGACCAATACGTTTCTGTATTTTAAGTTATTAACTCTTAGTGAGCTGCCTTATTCAGAGCACGGATCATGCTATCACGTTATCCTTATAACGTTTGATACCGTGACAGGATAAGCGCTATAGAAGCGCAGCGCGCTGCTCGTCACACAGTTGACTTTCAGCATGCCAAGTAACCTCACAGTCTCTATCAAAATATTCTTATGCCATTCTCTCTTGCCTAGTGAGGCAAATCAACGACACTGATCGATAGTCAGGAAGAAAAAATTACAACTGTTTTCTTACTTTCTTTTTCCCACGTCTGCTTGTTTGTCAAGTGCATGCAACATACATTTGCAAATGTGTTCAACACAAAACCCCACTCATCCGCCTTTGTGTTACGGCCTAAGGGTACTGTTGTCACAGTGCCATTCGATGCAAGCCTCACTGATGAGGTGCAACAGAGCTGCAAGGCTAGCTAGCTTGTGTTCCTGTTTAGAGAAAACCTGGCCTGACAGTTTGAGCTGAACTGTTACTATTGGGGAAGAACCAAGTCTGATTTGCATACAATTGGTGTCTGGCGGGAGAGGCATTGTGGGCAACAAAAAAATGCTGCCAGAATAATTACCAATGGCTGAGGTTAATTCAAGCATTGCACACATTGGGTCTCATTTACAAGAAACTGGCGCATCGGCATTGATGCGTCAGTTTCTTGTGCCAAATATCCTTGAACTGGATCACCTTCTTCCTCACCGGCAGAACCCAGAGAGTCCGTCTCCCCCCATTCAGATCCGAAGCCACCACGATCACCTGCGGCGTACCCCAAGGATCATCCCTCAGCCCGACCCTTTTCAACATCTACATGGCACCGCTCGCCAACATCGTCCGAGCGCACCACCTCAACATCATCTCGTACGCCGACGACACCCAGCTGTTCCTCTCCCTCACCAAGGACCCGGCCACCTCCAAATCCAACCTCCATGAGGGAATGAAGGCCGTCGCATAGTGGATGAAGACCAGCCGTCTGAAACTGAACTCTGACAAGACGGAGGTCCTCATCCTCGGCTCCACTCCCTCCGCATGGGACGACTCCTGGTGGCCGGCCACGTTGGGAGCTCCTCCGACACCCACCAACCACGCACGCAACCTGGGTTTCATCCTGGACTCAACGCTCTCCATGACCCAGCAAGTCAACGCTGTCTCCTCCTCCTGCTTCAACACCCTCCGCATGCTCCGCAAGATCTACAGATGGATCCCCACCGAAACCAGAAGGACGGTCACCCAAGCCCTCGTCAGCAGCAGGCTGGACTACGGCAAAGCCCTCTACGCGGGAACCACGGCCAAACTCCAGAAACGACTCCAACGCATACAAAACGCCTCCGCACGCCTCATCCTCGGAACCCCTCGCCACAGCCACATCACCGCCCACCTGAGAGACCTGCACTGGCTCCCGGTCAACAAGAGGATCACCTTCAAACTCCTCACCCACGCCCACAAAGCACTCCACAACGCCGGACCAGCATACCTCAACGAACGACTTACCTTCTACACCCCGAACCGCCAGCTCAGCTCCGCTGACCTCGCCCTCGCCACCATCCCACGCATCCGCTGAACGACCACCGGCGGCAGATCATTCTCCCACCTCGCCGCCAAGACTTGGAACACCCTCCCCATCCACCTGCGACAGACCCAGGACCTGCTGACCTTCAGGAGACTTCTTAAGACCTGGCTGTTCGATCAGTAGCTGCTTCATCCCTCCCCCCTAGCGCCTTGAGACCCTCACGGGTGAGTAGCGCGCTCTATAAATGTGTTGATTGATTGATTACAACACCATGGATGACCTGTATTTACAATACAGGGCTCCATTGCGGAAGGATTAACAGATGCGTCAGAAATTCTGACACATCTGTTGGCGCAAAAATGACACATTGATGGAGTTGGTCATAAAACTGACACAACTCCAGCAATGCATCAGAACTTATACGCTAGTCCCATTGTAAAAGCCCTACGTCATTCTTTACTCCTGGTCTGAGCAGACATAAGGATTTTGACGCAGTGAAGTCATAGAATAACACAGTGAAATTTCACTGCCCCAGTTTACATGGCTTTTTTTGCATGGTAACGCATACCCTGCACACATTATACCTGGCGCAGGCATAATGTGATGCAGGACTCTACAAACTGACGCATTGGACCCAAAGCGTCAGATTGTAGATATGGCGCAGTGTTGCGCACTGATTGCACCGATGCTGCGTAAAAAAAATAATGATGCAGCGGCGGCGCAAGGGGCTTGTAAATGAGGCCTTTCATTTTTATGCTTTTCTAAGGAAGATGCTGTAAGTTTGATGGGTATACTCAGACTTGGGTCCCGTGCTCACTGTAGCATTAGACTCAAGGTACCAGGTGAGGCACAAAAAGACTAAACCTGCTCTAGGGTAGATGATGAGATGCTATCCTCAAAAAAGGACTGGCTTGGTAGTTCAAGCTGTACAATTACTTTCAGCACAGGATCAAGTCTGATTTGCACATGAATGGCTCTGTTTGGAGTGGCACAGTGGGTAAGAAACACCTGAGTAGTTCAATGTGGCTGACATTAATTCAAGGGTTCCAGAAGCCAGTGTGCTGATGGGGAGTGATCAACCCACAGGGGTGCTGAACAGAGTCAACAAAGACATATGGAATGACGCTAACAGTCTAGGGTTAAGAACGTTATATATAGAACCCAAGCAGACCTTCGTATTTGTTCTTATGCACTTGCTTGTGCCATTATGTGCACACTTGGTGCATACTTCAAGCGCAGCAAGCAAAAGTGTCATTTTCTTAATTGGAAATAACATCAAAAGCCAAACCTAGCAAGATAGCTATTTTAAAGAATTGAATGTGAGCTGATAAAATGTCTTCGTTAAATGCACATTTAACATTCAAATCCTTGCACAAAATCTCAGCCTTTCACCCTTTTTAAAGCTTGAAAAGAACCAGAGCATAGATTTATTTTCTGGCTTGCTCTTTAGGGTTGATAAAATCAAACTGATACTGAAACCCTTTTCAAAGGGCAAGTTAGGAATCTGTTTCCTTTCATATGATATTTTTCAATCATGACAGTGTTCACATTGAAACAGCAGACCAAGCTTAATAAAAGTCCTGTCAATGAAGCAGAGGTGGAGGGTTATAGGCGAAGGTTATAGGATTACTACTCATTAATCAGTCATTTTTCTACTGATCCTAGCTGGAGTGACCTGTGGAAATGGGGTACATTTAGTGCATCCTGAAGGCGTTTGTTTCTTAACTATATAAGTAACTATGTCTATCTTTAAGAAGTCCTATAGTTTAGAAGCATTTGACATCAGA
The DNA here is from genome assembly GCA_963921515.1 of Calotriton arnoldi. NCBI lineage: Eukaryota > Metazoa > Chordata > Amphibia > Caudata > Salamandridae > Calotriton > Calotriton arnoldi. The sequence continues at coordinate 348,093 of CAWUFW010000877.1, read as the reverse complement.
AATGTTTCTTGAAACAAACAATTCAATGAACAGGAACTTACACTCTTTTTGATGTGTTTCCTTCCTTCAGCCACCACCAGCCAGTGCAGCAGCCTTGAATGGGACAGATCAGTTGCATCATCACCATAGGTCCAGCTGATGTATAGCAAATTGTTGAAATATTCCACTGAACTAATCTGTGGAGCCACAGGTGCTGAGGAGACAAGAGAAGATAAATCACACATCTCGCAGTGCGCAAAGACTAATGTGACTTTAATACATTATACTCGCAATGCATGATCCTTGAATAAGTATGTGTAACTATTACAATTCCTTAAAAATGCCCTCAATGGCAGTAGCTTCTTGAAATAATTGCCCCATATCTGTACCATCCATTTTGCTGCTGAAAACAAAGCCCTGAAAAAAGCTCTTCGAACAGCGAAACATGTGCCTGCTGCTTCAGTGCAAATATAACTACAAGTAAAGTGAGAATAAATAGCAAACATGGGGCTCCACTGTTTTATTCTGAAAATTTGACTGTATTTTACTATTTGTGTGGTAAATTAGCCCTGCGCTACTTGTGAATGGTTGTGGATGGAGGATGGGTTGGCATGCCCAAGACAATACTGCTAGATTTCCCAGTGGTATGACCACAGACTTCATAGAGCCGTCCAACAAGTTACTTGCTCCTGGCAAGCATTTTCCTCAACCTTTGAACTCCTTCAAATTGATCCCTCTCTTGCCAACACAACGCAGTCAGACTGAGACTTATTGTCATCTATACCCTCCTGGGATCCAATCCTCTTTCATAGATATGCTCCATGGACTCATCACCGCCAACCTCCGTTAGTCCTGGTGCCATCCTTCTAGAGAGTTCAATATCAGGTGGAATGGCTCCTCTAAAGCGATTATACCTGAACTGCCTTCCTTTTTCTCCTTTAAATTTCTTGCAAACCTATCCACGGCATAGTCTCGGTCCTTGGCTGTACCAGACAATATTGCATTCTAACATATAGCTTCATACTCCTGGGGTGGTCTGAACATTTCCTAACCTCCTCCTTCTTATTAACACCCCTTCCTTCTTCCCCTTATGCTCAATTTACCAGAGTTTACATGTGGTGTAGGGATTATTTGCTTCTAATTAGAGAAATCAAGCTCCTGCCTCCTACTGATCTTCTCTTTGAAAAAGACAACTCTTCCATCAAAGCCATCATCAGTGATCTCACTTCTCTCTTCATGAGAACACTGAATAACACAGAGGCCTCTAAATGGTTCTCTTCTAGTCTCCCTCTTAGTAAACACATTGGTAAAAGAGTTGAAACATTGCAAAGAACTATGAAAACACTTCTGTCATTTACCCAGCTGAATCCCAAAAAAATAAATGTTGTAAGTGCTCCATCTTCTAAGTGAACTCAACAAGTAGGACCTCTCAAATTAATCACCCTAAGAACAGAGTGAAGTAACTGTTTATAATGATCAAATCACTATCCAATATTTCCTCAATTTTTTCTTGTCATGTGCCCTAATGCAATAATCTGGCCTATTCTTCTAAGAGAAGACAGGAACGTGATGTGTCTAAAAAAATTACTTCATTCAGGGCAGAATTTTCCAATATCCCTTTTTCCTGTTTGTTTCCTCATACTATCCTAGCACCAGACATGTATCCCCATGGAGTTATTTCTCCTTCATCTATGAGGATATCCTTCTCTCAACCGCGTCTAATTCAAAACCCTCCATGTACTCCATTGGCGCGATCCAACCTTTTGCTGCTAAAGTCATAGTTCAAGTTTTTCTCCGTCACTGTCCTGCATTAACCAAATCATTGCTTCAAAATAGTACTCATTGCTTTAAAGCCTAATTATACTTCTTGAGCAAAACCCCTTTTAGAGAAGCCCAAATTTTTCATCCCACTTAAAGCACTGGAGCCACATGACAAAGGTAGAACTGACCAGCCTGCTAAGTTGCATGCATTCTTCATAGGTAGTGAACACATGTGCGATCAGTGAACAAGTCTATTCTTGCACATTGCTGTACCTGTTATGAAGCTGACGGTGGAGCTATCACAGCAGCTAACTTCCGGATCTCCCCAGGTTACCATAGTGACACGAAAATTGTAGTACCATGCTGGCAGAAGATTGGCAATTCTCTGGAAAGGAAAACCAATTGTGTTAGAGTGGTCAATGTTATTATAGGTACATTTAAGTCGAGTAACATAATTCAAATGCACATCACCAGAGTTAATACTTCAACAGTCCATTTTCTGCTACAGCTTGTGTTATGTTGGAAATTGGATACATTGAACAAGCAAATATATGTAACACTTCGAATGTGGTGGTTGTCAACCATTGACCAGTGTTTATGTCCTTGTGCTTCCCATCATATTAAAATTGCAGTCAAACACATGCTGACCTGAACCAAGACTTATTTTAATCTATGTAATATTTTACCTTTTGTAGAGAGTAAGATTAAAATCCTGCAGGATCTCTCTTTGGTAAAGGGAATTCTTCTCAATAACACTTGCAACCACCTTGCTGTCATGACGTGCAAATGGCTAATATATTTTGCTCCAAACATCCCCAAGGTAGGAAAGAGAACCTAGGGCCTGATTTAGAGTTCGGCGGGCAGGTGACTCCATCACAAATGTGACCGATATCCTGTCCACCATATTACAAGTGCCATTGGATATAATGTACTTGTAATACAGCAGATGGGATATCTGTCATGTTTGTGACAGAATAATCCATTAGGCAAACTCTAAAACAGGCCCCTAGCCCAAGTTTCTCCCACTACCTAAATACCTCTTGAAGGAATCACATTGTTTCCTCTCCTTTCCCTCACTATTTTTTCTCTTCAAATCCAAGGCAAAAATCTTTAATTCATCTTAGATATTAAACTCTATTTCATAGAACAAATCTGTGACTTTCACCATTTTTTTCAACCTTTTCACCTCAATCAAAATCTTAAGTTTTCAACATGTAATGAATGCCCAACAGTGATGGGTCTTAGGGATGAATTGTGCAATTTTTCTCTCTGTAGCAACACTAGCAGGATGTTCGAATTGTGTCAGCCCAGTTTGCCTGAAATCTTGAGAAACCATGCATTTCCTCTGCACATACAGCTCTTTTCATTGACTACATTACATATGATTTTTGCCCTAATTATGAGTGGCCTGTACATTCTAATACGGTTCATTTGCAGAAGTTACTTGTCTCATCGAAATTATAAGTTCTGTGTTTTTTTCTGCTAAGCAGCCAAAATCTCTGTGGGAAGATCTGAGGAAAAATATGCTGGAATCAGTGCAGAAACACTGATTCCACATGTAATTCTCCAAATTACCAGCACTGCCAAGGGATGATGAAATAACGGGGATTTTAATGGGAAGCTCATAATGAGGGCTCATATGCTATATAACGCTTGTATGTGAAACATGGATGCATTCATCGACGAACCCTGGACAATTGCATGTTCATAAACCCCTCAGGTTTAACACTGACTTCTTTGTGTCCCCTCAACCAGTGCAGTTACCGAAGGCAACATATCCTTACTTGTCAGGAAACCAGTCTAATGGATTCTCTTCTATAGTGACATCATATTCAAAATGATCTTCAAATGATTCCATGATACCCTAGCACTATCTGTTCCCAAAGTAGCACCCTTAACAACGCCATAGACAACATTTAGATTAGTTGCAGCTTAAGCTATGAAACTTGTCTTACTGACTTAATGTAGGAATACAAATTGAAAAAGGTTCCCCACTGAAGCACTCAATGTCTGAGCTCTGAACAGTAGTTGCTACAATAGCAGAAAGACTTCTCACCAGGTGGGAGGGAAGATATCCTCGTTTTAGGGTAAATTTTACTTAACTTGTGTGATTTACTACCACCAAAAATGTTCTTTAAATGGGGTGCTCGACTGCACAATGGAATTCGAATCCAGTGGTATTTTTTAACAAACTAAGGGGCATATTAACAAGGCCCGGCGATAAATATCGCAAAGCGCGCTTAGCGCTTGCATATTTATCGCCGGCTATCTCTGTAATTTATCGCCCGGTTAGCGCGTTATCAACAACGCGCATCACCGAGGCGATAAAATTCCAGAGATAGCGTGGATATCGCCGTTTTCCATGGTGGAAAACGGCGATATCCTAGATGATAGGGCCTGTGGTCTTAGCCACAGAATCCACCCCCATGTTAAGTATGCCTTAGTCAGGAATTTAACAGACGTTAAATTCCTGCGTTAAGACATACTTAACGCGATTTAAAAGATCGCTAACCCTCCTTGATAATATCGCGAAGCTGCCTTCGCGATATTATCCCTGTTTGGTTTCACAGCCACGCCTACTTTGCATCTCATTAGCGATGCAAAGTTAGGCGTGCTGAGAACGGGCGCTAAGTCAGCAAAACACGCGATAGCGTGTCTTTGCTGATAAGGCGATGAAATTATCGCCGCTTTTCGCCCAAAAACGGACGCAAAAGCGGCGATAATTTCATATCGCCCCCTTGTTAATATGCCCCATAGAGGCTAATTTAGACTTGGTGGCGAGGGTCTGTTGCAATGGCTGATTTACAGACGGGAAGACCTTAAGTATGTGACCAAGTCTACTCCGATTCGACCAGCCACTCAATTTAGAGTCAGCAGTTGAATGGCCAGTTTTCACTCCACCTTACTCCCAGGTAAAACATGGGCATTAGGGACAGTGAAACCTGCAAAATGAGCCCCCACACCAAGGGAGAGGACTCCCATGGTGTGGGATTCATTGTTTTTTGTATTTTCAAAAACAGAATCCTGCTTTGGGATTTTGTTTTTGAAAACACAAAAACATGTTAAAGGTTTGATAGATGGTACAGTCATTTTGACTGTACAGTTCGTCAAACATTTAATACATTGAGAGGAACTGTTGTCAAGGAGATGTTCACTGAGCCCGCGCTTGAGGACCCTTGGTATGGCAGGAGTAAAGCGCTCGGTCACACCAACGGATTTACCTCTATCCACCGAAGTGTAAATCAGTCCCTTGTATTTTTGTACATATGTATTCACTGACCATATTAAACAGAAACATTGCAGAGAGGTGTCAAACAGTCTGTAATATCTTGTCAGGAGAAGGCAAAAATGAAAGATCATTACTGAAGTTCTCATCGTTATAGGGGACCCACACTGGACACAGCCAAAGTCAGTGTGCAGAAGAGATTGGCCTGCTGAGGAGGGTTGTCCGTCAGGTCTGGCTGAAGTCCAAGCATTGTGGCTCACCCCCGCTATGCACTGTCAAAGGCTTTATGCAGTATGATTTGAGCGCACCAGCTTTCAATACTCCTTCCCAAATCAGAGGTTAGAGGTTTAGTAAATATGTGTAATAATGCCTAATGGCTGCTCTTCAGATTTCACAATTCCACAATGGCCCTGCAGTGGGTGCCTATAAAGTGCTCCCCATTCCGGGACCATTATGGGCTTTTTAAGTGACCAGCCACTCCCAATGACTCAAATTGGATGAAGTGAGATTCTTTCTCTTTCCTCTTTCTGCATCTATCTTGCATAAAGAATGGGTAAGATGGGGGCAGGTGAGTAAGATAGCAGAGATTAATGACAAAAAGAAGGACCCTGAGAACGGGCAAACATAACTGTAAATACCACCTAGGCAGGAATGAAACACTGCCCCACAGTTACAGAAACATTGGAGGAGCCTTGCCACTAACAATGTATCCTTTATTTTGGCCTAGGAACTCTGGAAGTCAGACGCCATTGCTCACTATACCTGCAGATTGGAAGCTGCCATACTTTTGAGAAAACATTCTCTCATAAGGTCTTTTGCGACATAAAGGGTGTCAGGCCAGGACACTAAGGATAGAAATGCATAGTTAAGGCTATCCAGCGGTTTGTTCTGGCCCGACTGAAGCTAGGCTGACATTAGAGAGAATTAGGTTGGTTTAGTTAAGGAGTACATAGCCTTACCCACCTATGTTAGCTTCTGTAATCTTGTCATCTTCTAGTTATTTATGTATGCTATCACCACCAAGTAGTTTACAAGCACCAGAGCATTTTTCTCCTAAATGGCTGGGGCAAATGTCTGCATGGCTTGGAAGATGGCAATTTGGAGGACTGCATGGCTTCTACCTGTGCCCAGCTCATCTACATCCTTTTGAGATCTAAATTCACACATGCTCAGTATCTGCTGTCTTTGGTGAGGACAAACAGCAGCAGGGGCTGAGAAAGGACATGGGCATCCCTGCTAGAAGAAACAGATCAAGCCACCAAGACATCACAAGCTCCGCAGCTTTTTCGTAATTAGCCGGTGGGCGGTGTACCCTCAACACTGTACTTCACATCGCGCCTGCAGCCCCATTAGATCTGCTGCTGAGCTATGCATCCCGACACAGGCCCTCTCATTGCATGTCTCTTGTCAACAGGAGCTTCAATGACGATGCAGGACTCAGCATCACAAGCGCTGCAACTTCTCGGAATCAGCCGGTGCGCGCCACACCCTCGACGCAGAATTTTGATTTGCAAGCCCCTCTCCGACAGCCTCCTCAACAATGACACAGGACCTCACATCGCAGCCTCACAGGTCCTCGGAACTGATGCTGTGTGACGCCTCTCGGACCAGAACCTCGCATTGCCTCGGCTGCGCGATGTATCCTCGACGCAGGACTGCGCAACTCTTCGACACCAGGATTTAAGGTAGTGTTTTTCAGTGAACCTTACTGGGTCCCTGAAGCCATCCCATGCTCCACTGCTGTTGGCCTGAAATTGTGACTTTGTCACAGTCTACTGCGACCAGATACCCCCAGTTGACGCTTTGTGCCTTTTGGTGCTATTTTCACTTACATTTTTTAAACTGTACATCTCCAGTTTGGATATTTGTCGTTTTGGTGTTAAAGTATTTATTAACATTTATTCTATTTTTATAAATTGGTGTAGGATTTTACCCGTGTTGTGTGTCACTTTATTACTGTTTGAAGTGCTGCATAAATACTTTACACACTGCCTCTATGTTAAGCAGGACTACTCTGTGCCAAGTTAGCAGGGGGTTGAGCACAGGTTAATTTGGGGTTTACTTGTGACTTCACCCTGACAAGGATTGTGGTTGCTGCTTGGGTAGGGTTTTACCCCCCTCAATCTTACAATACATCAATACAGGAAGACACGATGATAGATGATGATGATGAAACAGCACTGACAATGAGTATTAACACAGACACCTGTTCAGGCGTATATGTGCTACTGAAATGGAACCATGCGCCTCTCTCCAGCACGGTCTATGTTCTTTGCTTCCACTTTGATTATGTTTTCGTTCTTATACTGCAATCCATCAATATTCACTGTATGAAAAAAGTAATGCTCTTCACAAATGATGGGGAAAAAGATGCCATTTTCGCACTATTGGCTCCTTGCTTTACTATGCAATTTTTTTATTGGTATCTTCAGAAGGACCCTATTTCCTTCAGGAACCCTTTGAGTGGTTCGTGGTGTTGTCCATGTTTCAGTTTGTAAAATAATGTAATCTTGCATTTCTTTAAGATTAATCAATTCCTCCTCTTCTCCTTTAAAATAAAATGGTAATAAAGCGTATTTTATTTTTCAGCAATCGCCCCATCCTGAACTGAGTGACAGGACGGGGGGAGGGGTTTGGGGAGAGGGCAGTGCTGCCGTGCCGAGTGGTAGCAGCAGGGAGCTGTCTCTTAGGCCGCCTGTCCTGGGGCAGCCAGCCACACATGCACATTTTAAAGTTCTCTAACCTAGCTGTCTTAGACAGCTGGGTTAGAGAAAGCGCAGGCCTCCAGTGCTCTTAGGAGCGCTGAGAGAGGCCGTTCTAGCCAATCCTGGCCCTGCTCTCATGATTTGAGAGCAGCGCTAGGATTGGTTAGTGCAGTTTCCTGGTCCTGCTGGAAGAGAGACGATGGTAGAGGAGGACGTCGCGTCGCGCCTTAAGGTAAGTGTTTATTTTTTTCGTTTCCCTGCCCCACCACCCTTGGTACATAGCAGCCACCACTGCATCCTAGGGCCACAAAACATCGCAGGTGTTTCAGTGCTTAATTAGTATCATTTAGCACAATATGACAAAACTCTACAAGGCATCTTGGTGCTAAAACAAAGTCAGTCCTGAGTGCTATGCAGGCAGTCTTAGTGTAATTGAAGGAATTTTGAGGCCTAAGTTAAGGAACATGGCCTTTGATAGTCCAAACACTAAAGCTGCAAGCATTTTATAACCAATTTAGTGATACTCTCAAAGGTCAACCTTCACATCATACCCTTTCTATAGAAGGGAACCACCAAAAATGACTGTGAAGCAAACAGCAGTGTTCTGGAAGGGAAAAAGTGCAACACATATTGTGCAAACGCAAGGGGCTACTTCATGATAGAGCTTAGTGAATAGTGCGGAGAATCATGATAAGGATCAGATACTAAAGGGCAACGAGTAAAGTGATCATCATGCCTCAGTGATGTGGTAAAGTTTCTTGTGTTTAACCAGGGGGAACACAGGCTTCCTTCAAACTTGCTTGCATAGAGTTTAGAATGCAAGGCATGACTTTCCACAAACTCAGAGCTGCAGAAAACAGGATGCTATTAATTCCTTAATTTTTGGCTCTACAAAGACCTTGATCCAAAGGGAAAGGGAGATTTCTGACTTTTGATATGTGTGTGCAATATTTCTATAAGAATATATTTCATGGAAATAAAGAATTACTGAATCTGAATCTGATATATGGTTAGCTGCCCCTTGCACGAAGTTAGGTCAAAGATGTGGGAACCAAACTAAAGGTTCTGTTCAATGACCAGAACCTCAGTTTTCTCTACATTCATGTTTCAGGAGTTGCTAGTCATCGAAAGTCGAACTGCTCTAAGACACACCCTCAGGCTGTCCATGTTGTTATCTGGAGGCTTCTGCTGCTTTAACCTTTTAATAGACTTGGAATGGTCATCAGAAGCTTCTGATTGAAATACAAAGAATCCGATGCACAATCTCTTCATATAGATGTAAAAAACAAAATCTGGAAAGCGACGACCACTGCTGGAGTCAATGAGAGACCTGATGGGTGGATGATTAAAAAGGTTTAAGGGCAATAGCATCCATACTTATGGCTTGAAATGAGGTGAACCAATCCATGGCTGTCCCACTCATCTCTGCCATTCACATTCAAAGCATCTGAGAGATCCAAGGGATTTGAGCAGGCAAAAGGAAAATGCCCTGGCTGTGGGAACTTTGTTTCAATTACCATCTGCTGAATGAGATAATTCAGATGTGGTGCAAAGTGTTTATGCTACAGAAGTGGAAGATGATTGTCTGCCCTCTGTCCTGCATCTAACACCCTTAAGTGCCTTTTGATCATGAAAGATTGATCTGAGGATGTTGTCAAATAGACCGAAGCATATCAAAAATAATGTTGCAGAGGGTTCCTGGGACTGGTGCACACCAAATAAAGCCTCAAAGCTGAGTATGAAAAAGCTAATCCAAATGCACTGCTGCCACCAGCACATGTTTCTGGGCACGGACCTTTTTGTCACTTACTCACTATCCTCGTCCCTTTGCCTTGTTTTAAAGAAGCAGGAGACAGCAGATCGGTCAAACTAGGCTGTGATTCTTATCCCTTCAGTGTATTGGTAGGCCTTCTTTTATTATCGCAAACTTTATGGAAATGAAAGACCTGCTGCTGAACATTCCTGGTAGGTGTGTGTGCTGCTCCCTGCCAGGTTGTAAAGCCAATGGACAGGATGTTCTGGACGTGGTTCAGAGCTTCAGCGGTAATGGTGCTGCAGTTTCTGCCAGAACATGATCAAAAAGTAAGGAATCTAATGACTGCCTTCCTGGCATACACACCCTGTTCCTTCAGTCTCTCGAGAACATGTTTGGGAGCCTGTATATATGTATTCTTTTTTTTAACAAACAAAGCTCTGTCTGATGTAAGCTGTTGCAGTACAGGAAACAGAGTGGGCATCTGCTACTCGGAGGTTGCTCTCTGGATGCAAGCCCGCAACAAGTGAGCCTTTCACGATCCCCAGCTAGGGAATATGATTAGGGAGGAGTGGGAGGCTCACACTGCATCAAACACCATAGGCTGCAGCGTAGCTGAGATGCATGATAAACAATTTACTAAAATGCTTATTGCAAGCAGAAACACAGGGGCTTATTTATGAGACCTGGCGACCCTTTTGCGCCGCCGTTGCGTCAATTTTCGTCAACAATGCACCACGTTGCGCTATATTTACAAAGTGATGCATCTAGGCAGATGCGTCACCTTGTAAACCCCTGCGCCACATTATAACTGCATCAAGTATAATGCATGCAGGGTGGGCTTTCCCCCGCAAGAAAGCCTCGTAGAAGTGACGCATTGAAATCTATAAGATTTCAGTGTGCCACTTCTAGGATGCCATTGCGTCAAATCCTTATGCCTGCCTTATGGCAGGCGTAAGGGTGACGCAGTGCATTAAGGATAGGCCTCCCCCACGCAGTGCTGGAGTTGTATCATGCTTGCGACACATCTCCAGCAATGCATAACGTTTGCGCCGAAAGATACGTCAGGATGCCTGACGTACCTGTCTTTCCTTGCGACATGGAGCACCATACATTCAATACGGCACATCCATCGTGTTGCAAGGAGGGTGCAGCGAAAACTTGTTGCATTGCTGTTTTCTCGCAGCAATGCAACAGTTTTGATAAATGAGGCCCAGAATATTTACCTCTAAACGTGGGTTACTTTCTTCAGAAGAAGAAAGAGAGTACCAATTTGCAGATCGGGAGGAGGGGGTTTATTTGGAAAGGGATGTTGCTAGATGTTAAATGAGGGGAAGAGCTAGTCGTCATCGATATAGAAAATACAGTAAACAAAATTTTTTGTTGTGTCTAACTAGGCTTATGTGTCTGTCAGAAAGTTATCGAATGACCCCACGTCATCTAAGAAACAGTGCTTGAGTCCAGAGTTTTTCTTTGAAAAATCATTGCTTTCAAGGATGCAAGTTTAATAGAAGTGAGTCTGAACTATACTTTCAGACTGACAGAGGTTGTTAAATAACAAAACCAGGACTGGAGCACTACATCTTTGGTCAGCAGATAGCCTTGGTTTTGGGCTGAGGCTCACCCTCATGTACGTAAAGACTGTAACAAGAAAGACTGTGTGGTAATTAACCCATTACTTACCGGTAATCTTCCTTATCCTTAGGATAGTCCTCCTCATCATAGACTTTACTCCTGAGACTGTCCCTCCTCTCCAGAGGGTCAATATCCAAGCTTCCTTGAAGTACATCAAACATGGTTGGTGCATACAGATCCCTCTCACCCCAGCCACTTCATGTTAGTTACCAAAGTATAAATTGTGTCACAGGAACTCTGAGGGAGGGAACTTACTATGATGAGGAGGATTATCCTAAGGGTAATGAAGAGTATGGGTAAGTAATGGGTTCATTACCCCTACGTCTCGTCCTCCTCGTTCTAGTCTTTACTCATGAGGGTATACCAAAGCTAAAAAGAAGACAGACACAATTTATACTGCTCAAATAATAATATTATATTCTATAATTACTTCATTGCAGATTTTAGAACTTATACTCCAAAATGACTAGAATAATTCAGAGACATTTCCAACCTATAATGTTGTAGAAAAGTGTTAGGATTAGCCCAAGTGGCAGCTCGGTATATTTCTTGTAAGCGCACTTCACCTGCCTCTGTTCAAGAGGTAGCCATGGCTGAGTGGATCTAGCCAACACATTATCTGGAAGCTGTTCTCCCACAAAAACATAGGTTTCAGAAATGGCCTGTTTGACACATCTACTGACAGTTACCATTGCTGCCTTCCTTCCTTTGCTTGCTGATCCGTAAGAAACAAACAAAGACTGAGATCTTCTAAATTCCTTTGATCTCTCTAAATACATCATCAAAGCTCTAGAGAAGAAAGAACATTTTCAGACATGAAAAACTGGGAGAACAATCTCTTGGGTTGAATGGAATTGAGACTGCACCTTTGGTTTAAATCTAGGGTCTGATCTGAGAACCACCCTGTCTTGAAGGAACTTCAAATAAAGGTAGGAAATTACCAGAGATGTTAACTCCCCTAACCTTATTGCAGATGTTATTGTTACCAAAAAGGCAATATTTGGAGAAACCCATTGGGTTTTGTTAGTTGAATATAGCGTTCCAAAGGGTACTTATGTAAACCTTGCAAAACCAGTGAAAGATCCAACAAGGGATTGGGTTTGATATTTTCTGTCTTTCTGTAAAACAATCCAGAATCTTGAAAGGATTTCCTGAAATGGGAACGCAATCTGATTTAATACACCATCATAAAAATTTGACCCTGTGCTTCACATAGGACTAAAGAGTTGAATCTTTCTTTGAAGATTGGATGTCACAGGCCACCTCTTTGGAACATCTAAATTGCTGTAATATAAGCGTTCCAATGTTCAGACCGTCAGGCTTCACTGACCCAACTAGATGTAAATGAATTCTGGAAGCTGAAGGGGATTGGGATGAAAAGGAAGCCCGAGATAGGGTTCCGTTGACATCTGTGATAGGAGAGGAAACCAAGGTCTCTTCAGCCACATGGGTGCTATTAGGATTTCTATTACTTTCTCCCTCCGAATCCTCTGAAGCACCCTCGGGAGGAGGGGAATTGGAGGGAAAGTTTATAATAGCTCTTGAAGCCACAGGATTAAGAAACTATCCCCATGCTTCCATGCAGTGTGTCTTCATACAAAAATGATCAAGAAGGGCATTTGTGGGTGACGCAAAAAGGTCTAGAGTTGGCTGACCCCACAATTAATTACATATAGAAAAGCCTCCTAACTGAGGGGGATGTCTCTTGAGGAAGGATGATTCCAACTGAAACTGTCAGGCTGGAAGTTGTCCTTCCAAGGAATATACATAGCTTTGAGGGAGAGAATATTCTAATCTGCCCATAGGAAAATCTTGCTGGCTAAAGTAGGTAAGGTCAGAGACTTTGGCCCAACACCCATGTCTGTTCCCGCAGGACTTTGCAACATGGTTGTCGGTTATTACAATCACAGGCCGGCTTATAAGTGCATTCTTGAATCCGCAAAGAGCCCTGATAATCACTGCTAACTCCCGCCAGTTTGAGGAGTTTTGGCTCTCTATGGGGGACCAACTGACCTGGGTTTCCTGATCCACTCCAACCCCAAAGACTAGCATCTATTGTAATGCCCTGGGGAAGAGGTTCTATCATAGAAATTCCCTTCTGAAGGCTTTCTGGAATTACCCACCATTGGAGGGTCTGAACAATGGCCTGGGACACTGGTATCTGAAAATGGTAGTTCTTGGAAGCCGGAGACCATTGAGACAGGACATGTAGCTCCAGAGGCTTCAGATGGTGTCATGCCCCTGAGACTACTGTGGTATAAAAGGTCAAGAGACCTTGAACTCTCAACCACTGACAGGCTGACACTGAGTTGAATTGGAGTTGTTTTTGTTACTGGAATGAATGTTCAGTCTCCTTGGTTCTAGGAGAAAGGATCTTGCGCGTTACGTGTTGAAGAAAGCTCCAATGAAGGTTTTCTGAGCTGTTGGAATCAGTTGGGACTTCTTTTTCTTGATGAAAACCCCAGAGATTCCAGGCTTTGTATGTTCCTCTGTCTTAGAAAAAGAAGGAACAAAAATTAGTCAGTCATCCAGATATGGAAATATTGTAACACCAAGTGTACGAAATTGGGATATTGGTTGAGGGGGGAGGAAGCTCCACTCAGGCAACAACCACAATCCTTGTCAGGGTGAACCACAAAAGTCACCAAATTTATCTTTGCTTAATCCTGTATATGAACATGAAAATATGTGTCTTCTAGCTCTAATGTTACCTGAAAGTCCCCTCTAGAAATTAGCGGAAGGACCGTCAGAAGAGAGTTCGCCTTGAACAATAGACATTTATGATACTTGTTCAGGTTCTTCAAAGTTATTACTGGATAGAGAGGGTATTGTCTGATTTCAGAACTAGAAAAATAATTGAGAATAATCTTAGCCCATTTCCTGCAAATGGAACTGGAACGATTGCCTTCATTTCTAATAAGGCTTGAATCCCCTGAATCATAGATTGCTTTTACACTGGTTCCTGGGGTAAAGGAGTCTTGACAAAATAAGGTTGATGAGGAAGTGAGAGGAACTCTATGAATATCCCTTATGGATGACGTTGAGAACCCACTTGCCAGATACTACTACTTTCCATCTTTCGCAAAAGAGGCTTATCCTTCCTCCCATGATAGGTAATTTTTCTGACCTTGGGACTGCAGCTGTGGTTGCAACTTACTCCCTCCCGTGACTCCTCGACCTCGAGCTTGGCATCAAAAGAGACGTCTGTCCTGGAAACCTTGTGAAGTTTTTTTGTGAATTAATGACTTTTTCAGGGGAAACGGATTAAATGATTGAATGATTTTTCTCTCCTTCCAACTTTTTTGAGCAAATTATCAAGTTTTGTCAAAAACAGCTCATCTTCTGTGAAAGGTAAGAGGAGAATTTGAGACCTTTGAGCCTGCTCTAGTTTCCACAAATTAAGCCACAGATGGTGTTTTGCAGAAATAGATGCTCCGAATACAGTAGCTGAAGCCCTAAGTGAATTGAAAGAAATGATGGCGAGGAACTGGGAAAGCAGCTCCATATTCACTAAAATGTCTGTGGGATCTTATGATACAGCAGGCAGTTGTATAACAACTGAAAGTTCTTTAAGATTGTTTGAGGTGCATATGCCTCATATATAGATGCACACAAGAAAATATTGTAGTCTAAGTAAAACCTTCCTTTTAATATCCCCTTCCACTCTTTTATCTGTTGGATCAGAAAGGGATGCTTCTTCTGAGGCCAAGAAAGTTGAAGTAGACATGCAGGCTAATATAGTGTTCACTTTTGGAATTAGGGGATATTTCTCTTTGCACTTCTCTAATGCCTATCTTTTAAAAAGTAAACCCTGACTTGTCTATATCTTTCCACTCCTTGAAAATTGTTTTCTCAATTACCTTATGAACCAGCAGATCATCTGCTGGAGGTACATCATATTGCACAAAAAATGTATCTGTTAGGATATCTCAGGCTTGGAATTCTGGCATCTTTCTGATATGTTTCAGGTCTTCCTGATGTTAGAACCCATGAATATATTTCCCTTTAGAACAGAGCTAATTTTCCTAACTATCCTCATGGAGCTTTTCTGCTTCTTTAAGGCAGGTTGGACAAAAGTATTTATTTACAGCCACATTGATTTCAACTGTGAAAGAGACACAGAGAGCACCTCCTCCCCTTCCAAAGTGGCTCTAGATGTGCTCCCAATGGGCTCCTTTGTTAACAGTGAGTCGCACTAGAGGCAGCAATGTCCCGTTTATGTAAGTTGCTTAGTGATCTGAAATCTCACAAAGCAAGACTCACTGGGGAAAAGAACCTTGCTATGCGCACGCACCGTGTGGGCACTAACATAGTGGTGAACAAAGGTCAATGGCAGAGTTCTTTGCTCAGTATACCTGTCCGTAATCTTCCCCCGCTCCAGCTAAAACACCTAGGCGGTGTAACAAAGAACCAATGCAATTTCATGGTGACTGCTAAAGCAGGATGCAGTAAGTTCTCACCTTGAAGTTAAGCAGCGTTTCCGGAGGGCAGGAAAACAGAACAGGAAGCATCTGGGGTGGAAGGGATCCTTATGCACCAACCACGCTTTGTGTACTTCAAGCAAGCTTGGGTTTTGATCCTATGGGACGGATGAGGCAGCCTCACGAGTAAAAGCTATAACGAGGAGGACGAGGTGGAGGGATAATGTAAAGTGATGCAAACATAAAAAACTAGGTCTGGGATACCAGTGGTAAATACGTTCTGTAATATCCTCCAAGGATTTTTAACAGCCCCTCGATTACCACTTCCTCTTTACTATTCTGAATTCCAAAAACCCCACCACAATCTTTGTTGTTCAAGGCTACAGCTTCAAATACCATGTGGCAGCAGGACGACTGCTGCCACATGCGTCCTGCCTGCTCCAGCATTCTAGTAAACTGTGTTTATAAACTAATCTGAGTAGAATGAACATACATCTGTCATAGTTCACAATGCCCCAACAATATCCCCCCACCCACCACCCCAAGTCACGTCCAAGTGTGAACCCATCCAATACATACATATGTCCCAGCATGGGTTGGCGCACCCAGCAAATCAGGAGCCCACTTTTAAGCCCACTTTAGTCCATTTCGGGAAGCTAACACACCAGCGTACCCATAGCAAGGGATGAAATCTTAAAGGAGATGTGCTACGTTATCACATTAGACAGTGGTAAATGGCTGCTTGCCATGTGAACTTTAAAGCAATGTGCTGCCTTTGATTGGAAACGTAGCAGTGATTGTCTGAAAGTTACCATTATAGCAAAGGGTGATTTGTTAGCAATATACATAAAAATTATATTTATATTCCAATGAGCCTAACATTACATACTGTCATCCGAGTTAAAATGTATCTGCCCTTTACCCTCTCAATTCCCTTTTTTTCTTTTAAAGATTGTTTGTCCTTTCTGAACCATTGCTGGGCATATCACGTGCGGAATGAAAGAACGTGTACGTTCAATGTTCTTACATTACCCAGTTTCACGGGTGGGTAGCTAATGCAGGCCATGTTTTCTGTTGCATGCTGGGATTTGTAGTTATGTTTAATCCACTATAAAACCAAAACTGCAAGCCCCAGGATTCAAAGCTCATT
The DNA here is from genome assembly GCA_963921515.1 of Calotriton arnoldi. NCBI lineage: Eukaryota > Metazoa > Chordata > Amphibia > Caudata > Salamandridae > Calotriton > Calotriton arnoldi. The sequence goes on along the minus strand of CAWUFW010000877.1, from coordinate 331,463 downwards.
CCCACCCTAGATGAGCTACCCAAGCACGGAACTGAGAAATTTGAGAGCACTGGTCTTTTTCTGGTGGAGATTCCTAATGTCGAGATTAGATTGTAGCCCGGAAGAAGATGAGATACCACTTGTGAATTATTACGACAAATAATTTCTGTTCAATTCCTTTTACGTGCAGTGTGCTTTAAACACAGATTTTGTATGGCTACACAGCCCACTGCTTAAAGATCTGGGAATTAGGTCTCTTGAGACTAGACGTATGCTAGGAACTGTTCCTGTGCATGGAGGAGGAGTGCAGGTTACCTTATGACTCCAACAATGGGGCATATTTACAAGGAGTTAACGCCAGCAGAACGTCACTTTGTCCGATGTTCTGGTGGCGTTAACTCCTTTGCCTTATTTGCAAGACAGCGTTAAGCCACTTTATGTGGCTTAACGCCGCCTTGTACATAATGCCCCTATTCACGCAGCACTTAGCGTGAAAGGGGCGTGCAATGAGTGTTGCTGTAGGCGTTCCACTGCAACACCCATTGCTTTTTCATGCTGCCCCATATTTACAAGGTATGAGGCAGTGCCAAAAATACTGCCAGTGAATACTTGGTCTTAAGCATGCGATACGAGGAGAAATGTTTTATTTCTCCACGTATTTTGTTCTTTCCACGTGTGCTGCATTTTTCAAATCGCCTGTAAAGATTGTTTACTGGCGGAATATCTCACCATAGCTGAAGCTTACTACAAAGTCATCATGGAGCCCAAATATATACAAATAAATAAAGATTCTCTGCTCTCACTGGATGCCTGGAAATTTGAGAAAACGTCAGACAAAACCAAACACAGCTCTTTCATAACTGCTTCCCATCTCTGCATTCTGGAGTCTAAAGCCTTGTTTGTGATCAGGAATTTATGACGCAAAATAACAGGATCCAATGAGAAAAAATATGCCTGAATTAAATTTTCATATTATAATCACCCTATGGTGTTCAAATGGCTTCATGGGAAAAGGATGCACCGTTACCAGTCCTATTCATTCTTTTCAGCAATAATTACTCTATGGTTACCAGTTTACCGTAGGCCTACAAGACCTAGCTGACTGAATGCTGTTTTCAAAAATGTAGGACTCACTGAAGGTGAACAGGATTGCCAGATCAATACCACACCTGACACCTTGAAAACCTGCCTGAAAATCAAGTGGATTATATGAATAGATAATCCAACAGACCTATTTCAACACCATGTAGATTAAAACTGGCCAAGCACAACAACAGAGAGAAAAAGGGCAACATGAAGTAAAAGATACTAAAAAAAGAAACATAGGAATTAAATGTGGTGGACCATTGACCTGGAGAAGCAACATATCAAATACAAAAACAGCATTGAAATCCACACAGATGAGACGGTCACTGTTTTCCAGTTCCTTGCTTTCGTTGAATAACCCGGTACAGTCTGGGTATTGTGGTCATGGTTGTCCTCAGCTGGACCAACTGGACTACAGTTTTACATTAAAGTAGTTTGTGTATGTAAAATCTGATTGGTGGCATGTAATGATCTGGTAACCTTACAAATAAACATGGCATGGCATGATGCAATCTGGTAGCGGTGCCTCTGATGCATGACCACATTCCTTAGCTTCTCTAATTGGTCCTGATATTGCCCTCTCATTTCAGTATGAAGGTGAGCCCCTGAATTCGACCTTCGACAAATCTAATCTAATAATACTACCATCTTGATGTCTCATGGGTGTGTTTCTATAACTTTTCATTCACTTATTAAATTAATAATAATATTAACCCTGTATAGTAAAAAAAAAACTAAAAAACTAAATAGCTTTTTGGCATCGATTCCTACAGTAGTCATTGAAATTAAACATATATATATTGAGCCGGTCGTAAATACAGGTTTGTAGTCCACATATCTGAACTGACCTTGAGCCACATGTGATTGCTTATGAAGAGAAAGCAAGAGGCAAAAGCTAGCGCAAGTGACCAACTCTAACATCAGTAATGCTATTGACATATTAAGCCCTACAGCGTGACACCCACACCTCTCCTATTCCCTTCTCCTGCCTCCCTTCAACAGTTTCCCCTCTAAGCCTTGCAAATTAATTGAATTGGTGTATATTCTGAGTGAGATTCAAAAGCCATCATGCACCACTGGTTATCGACTACAGTCTAAGGAATTTGATTGCCCCATTTCTCAGCAATCCAAAGAAGCCCTAATGCTCAGATCAGCACTACTCTGTAGCTCAAACTCAATCAGATGAAAAGACAGGTAGGCTCCACGATAATTTGAAACCTTTGGCATGCAAAAAACAGGCAGTTTTCTGCTGCAGGCATATTATCCTAGTCAGTAATTTTTTCAGGGGTCAATCCTTCCAAATGCTTTCGACACATTCCATTATAATATTTCTTTCCCCACTTATCGGGATGCTCTCTTTAGAATCACAGACTCAGTCTGAAATGAAGTCTATGGAGAACTCTTATAATATCAATATTTGACCTCAGCAGAAACTGATTTATTATTTATGAGAGAACAAATGCTATTACTGCAAGACAAAAGACATTCAGTGGCACTGGTTTTACTGGATCTCTCTGTCACTTTTGATTCTGGAGACCATGGGCTGCTGTGTAATAAACTGGAGTTGGAGATGTTCGTCAGGTTCGAAGCTCTGAGTTAGATCCAATCCTTTTTCGTGAACGGTATTTAATCGTTCAGATTGGATAGTTTAGATTTACGCCTCATCCTCTGGTCTGTGGTATTCCTCTAGGTTCCACCCTATCACTTCTAATGTTCAATATTGTCGTGTGGTTTGTGGCCTCATGGTCTGCCTTGCTAGGTTGTCTTCGGCCTGGCTGCCATGATGCCTTTTTGCGCACGTTACTTTGTGCCTTTGTTTTTCCAGCCTCTGCTTGTGCCCGGCTATTTTAGAACTGTCTGCCTTTGTGCCTTTCACCTTTCCTCCTGTTCCCTTTGGGTTTCGTCTGCATATTATGTACAAGGTCGAAAAACAATGTCCCTTGTTCTTGCTGATCTGGTCAGCCCCTCGCACTTAGACATAACACTGAATGCAGCTGCACTGGAGAAATTCGTGTGCTTTTATTATTGTGATTTCACTGTTAGAGACACTTGGAGAAAAACCTTTCCAGGGAGAAGAGCTGTGCTTGTCTGATGATGTAAACCTTGCATCTAGATATTGAGGTATGGGGGTCCGCCAGACAAAGCCCAGAGGTCTTCTATTTTTATAATAAACTAGCTAATAGCACGGGGAGGGTGGTATGGTCATTTAGCCCTATATCCACTGCTTTATGAAATGCTTTCCCCGTTTGTATTCTATGGAATTGTAACTATGCTTATTATTTTATCATTATGCATTATGCTGATAGTACTGGCACGTGTACTGTATCTTAGAGCACGATAGTTGAAATAAACATTTTAAACTATACTGTGTCTCTTATTACGCACGTTGTGGACAGGTATGAGTGAGTTATGAAAGGGTGTTCTTGCTCCCGCGAGTCCTGAGAGAGAGAGTCCGTGTTCTGGGTTGTCTAATCATTGGTAGCATCGCTGCTAATGAGACGCTAAAGCTAGTCGGATTGGGATTGTGGGTACTAAGGTGCATGGTTGGTTCACCACTATACTCCGAGGTCCTATTATCCTGTGCATAGCTCTGTGTATGTGCAGAATCCCTACAACATGGCGCCACCAACGTAGTGGGCTGCTTATCTGCGAGACGCTTGAGTAGTACTTGTGCGTGTCCACAACACCCTTCGCAGACGCTTCCGGAAGCGTGTGTGAGGGCGATACCTCTTATATTGACGTTTTTATAGGTTCTTTCAAGCTTGAAGTTGTTAAAAGGTGTTTAAATAAAACCCTATATTGTGCTGCCTCCTACTAGGTTGTCGAATATTTTTAGCCTTAAATGGCTGTCCAAATTGCGGCACATAGCCGCGCAGCGCTCCGGGCTCATTTGACAGCATATGGAGTGCCTGACGCGGGTGTTGATCTGATCTTTGTGGTACAAGTGGATCCTGCTTACCACTTTGAGGTGTTTTACTCTTGGGTCACCTTCCCGGCGGTGGATGGGACTGATAATGTGTTCCATGAATATACAGCCACTGCTCTTCCTATAATTTATAGGCCTTATCGGAATCTTGAAGTACCGCTCACGGCATGGCAACACCGTGTTTGGTTTAATGGCGCCCTCCCCCAACCGGTTACCCCGATTCGTTTAGGCCCCCTATCAATAGACGGGGCCACTTGGCCAGTCTTGGCCGGGTATACCCCACATCCACGTTATATGACGCTTGCGGTTGCTGAACTGCGTGAATTGCATACGTCTCTGATACGTGTGCACAGAGCTTTAGTACAGTATGTTACAGGCAACATCCAGGGAGCCCCGCCTGGAGTTGCGGTGCATCCAGCTGGACCGGGTGGTGTAACCATAAGTCCCGTCATGGTTAATTCGGTGATGGGCAAGCGCCCACAAAATAAAGATGATTTACCTTATTGGCTTGCAGAAAAATTTGACCAGCTGGAGGCAGTTTTTCCAAATACTTCTCCTGTGGAAAAACACAGGATTTTGACGATCAGTTTGCCAAAAGACTTAATTCCCGAGTTGACAGAATGCAACAATTGGGGCAAGGTATTCGCGGCCGTATATGCGAAGTGTTTCGGCACTCCTTCCATGACAGTTCTCCCCTCTGTAATTAAACGAGTACAGGATGAGCATGGCCCTGAGGCGGCTGTGGAATTAGGGATGAGACTGGTGGGAGTGTTCGATGTAGTAGCTGATTTGATCCTTGCGAATGTCAAGGGCGATGCAGTTAACTTTCAAGTAGCTAATGCTTTGGCTTTGATCCCAGAACCGGACAAGCCGCGCGAATTACCGAACATTATTGCACAGGCTTATAAAACTATTGGCCGCAATAGCCTGGGAGTTAAGCCTTTTGCTAAAACGCAAACTCAATCACAACCACAACCAAAAACTCAATCTGAGAAAGATGAGAGACCGTTCTTTACTAAAAAGAGCTGGAGGTTGAAAAAACAGGGTAAGCAACAGAAAAAGCCAGGGTCGCGAGGCGCATCCCCGGTTTCCGTCTCTTCTGAACGCACTTATGATTTGCGCGACAGAGCGAGAATTAAATCTCCAGAGAGATTTCAAGTCCCTGATCCGCGTTCTCCTCGTTCTCCACAGGCACCGTCGACCTCCCAGGCTGGTGGAGGAGATCGCCAGGATAGAGGCAGGGGTCGAGAGGCTCCACAGGGACGAGACCAACCTCGACAACAAGTCCGAGGGAAACCAGAAGAATTTCAACGTTCTCGCCCACAGTTTCAGAAGAAGAAAGTTGCAGCCGTAACATCGAGGTGTGCCACAAACGGTGAGAACGAGACTCCTGAATTGGACGTGGGCAGTGATGCTCCTAGATAGCGCCGCAGAAGTTACCATAGTGCGGGAGGCGCTACGTCCTCATGTGGAGGCGACAGCAACTGATACATTCATTACTGTCGAGACAGCAGACACCAGAGTGGCACCCCCTGACAGACTATATAATATTGTCATTCAAATTGAGGGTGACATACAGCGTGTTATTAAAGGGATTTTTTGGGAGCATCTGACCTCTTCGTACGACATTTTGTTGGCAGAGGCGGATTGGCCGCCCCCATTCGTACTTGCTGCGCGTAGAGGGAGGAGGTAATCCTTCCGAGCTTTTCTCGTCATGTCCCCAAGGACAAAGCGGAGGCTCTCGCAGCTGAGTGGGCTGTGTCCCTGGCTCCGGCGTTATACCGCAACCACGTGGGCTGGGATGAAGACTCTCCCCCCCCCATGATATTCCTTTGCGGTCGCTGCCACAGCCACAACCCCAATATCCCATCAAACGGGAAGCTAAAGGTCCCGTTTCCGAAATTCTGACACAGTTAGAATATCAAGGAGTAATTGAAACATGCGTATCACCCATGAATAATCCCCTTTTCGTGGTTTCTAAACCCGATGGATCGTACCGCCTAGTATTGGATTACCGGCATTTGAACTCTCATTGTCAGACCTTTGCGGTGCAAAATACCCACAGTTCTGCGCTTGTAGACAGTCTTGTTCGTAAGAAATACAAAACGACACTTGACCTATCCAATGGATTTTACACGCACAAATTAGCCCCGGAGTGCAGCCAATGGAGCGCTTTCACTTCCGGTGGTAAACAATTCAAATTCCGGCGTTTACCCATGGGCTACCAGAATAGCTCGTGTGTATTCGCCACCCGTGTTGTCTCTTTGTTGGACAGCATAGACCCAGATGCGTGTTCGTACGTCGACGATATCTATCTGACAGACGACGAATTATGGCCGCATCTTTCCCGAGTGGACCGCATTATTCTTGAATAAATAATGAAGGTAAGCGCTTAGCTCCCCATTTTTTGGAGAAATGCGCACTCTTGTGCCCTCCAACCACTCTGAAGAAACTTCAGTCTTTACTGGGTTTTCTAAACTTCGGGCGTACCTACATTCCCAGCGTATCAAGCCTCTTTATGCCTTGATACAACCTAACTTTTCGAAGTCATGCTGGCTTCCCGAGCATTCCTCTATACTGCAGTCTTTGCAGTCAGATTTACTTGAATCAAAATTCTTGTTGACTCGTGACAACCACACAAACCTGGTGATTAGAATCGTTCCAGGGGCAGTGGGTTTCACGTACTTAACCTTTAACGAAGGTGACACAGTACCGATTGCATACAAGTCACATCTTTACACTTCTGCAGAAATGCGCTTTTCCTCTGTGGAGAAAGTTTTGACTGCAGTGCAAATGGCGATTCTAAAGGAACGCGCACTGGCACAGGGAAAACGCATTTTGGTGGTAACACCATATCCTGCCCTTGAGGCAGTGACGAAAGCAAGTGTCCCGAACTCTAAGGCTTTGCACCTCCGTTGGATACAATGGGCTACATCTCTGACGTCCCCGGATGTCACTTTTATCTTTGATTCCTCTCTTCAGACACAGGAGTTCTTGCAGTATGAATTTGTTCATCCTCCTCCTCTGTCCTTGCTACCGCTTGAGGAGTACGAATGTATTATCTATACCGATGGTTCGGCACAACCGGCCACGGGTTCCAAGCATGCTTATTCAGCATCATGTGCTATTGTTGCAGGTACTATGGTGAACGGTGAGTTCAAACAGACTGTAGTGCACAATTGGCCGAGCTGCGCGCTTTGGTGCTTGCACTTGAGTTTGCTAATCCAGACGTGACTACTCTTATTGTATGCGATTCTTACTACTGTGTTCAGTCTTTCAATGACAATATATTCTTTGGGTCGCAAAACGACTATAGAGATGCAAAAGGCAGCACAATTAAGCATAAAATGCTTTGGGTTCGAGTGGCAGATTTGAAACAACGTCTGCCTCTCACACAGGTGATTCACACCCTTGGCCTCCAGCGTGTGGGCGCACACGCTGTCGGTAACGGTTTGGCAGACGAAGCTGCCAAATCAGCAGTAGCCACGTGCTCAGTAGCTGCAGTTACAAGATCCATGACTAAAATCGATAATGATATTTTGGCAGCTATAGCTGCGACGAAGGAAGATGCTAATTACCCACGGGGTTTGCCTTCCAAATACTCTTATCAATTAGGTCCTGAACAGGCTCCTTACGTAAGAATTCCAGACGTTGGTGATCGGCTGATTCCCAACGCGGACCGCAGACTCTCCTTGATAACGGCCGCACACAAAGGCATGGCTTCGGCCCATGCTGGCGTGGCAGCGACTGTTTCCATCTTGCAGCAGCGTTATTGGTGGCGTGGTTTATATAAACAGACCCGTACTTATGTGCTTTCTTGTGACGTTTGTCAGCAAATTAAGCCTTCAACGGTTACACGACCACCACAAACACCGCTCTGCATTTCTAACAGACCTTTTGGGTGTGTTTACCTGGATCACTGCGGTCCATTTTCTTCTGACACTGCATATAAGTACATCTTGGTTGCAGTGGACTCGTGCACACGTTTCATCTGGGTTTGGCCACAACGGAGTGCTGACGCTCGAAATGTCATAAGGGATTTGCGTGTCTTTGTGGGAATTTTTGCCTGTGGCACCTTCGATTCTGACCAAGGTCCAGCGTTCGCCTCTAAGGCGTACAAGGACGCGATGGGGTCACTGGGGGTGCGGGTGAAATTTTCGTCTCCATATCGGCCTGAGGGCAATTCGATTGTTGAACGAATGAACCGTGACTTAAAGCAATCCTTGACAGCTAGAGTCTTAGGTACTGGCAGGAACTGGCTGGCCCACTTGTATACCGTACAACGTGCACTTAATAATCTCCCTAGAAGACCTCTCGGTGGGCGGACCCCATACGAAATGCTCTTTGGCATACGAATGTTTGTGCCCGAACTTGATGGTCTAGACATGGCGGCGCAATCCGCAATCTTTGATGTAGATAACCATTCTACTATGTTACAGGACTTACAAGAAGCCAGAGACAAACTTGCAATCGAACATTTACCTTCAGCCACAGACGCTGCGCTGCAGATTCTGGTCGCCGGCTGGGTTCCGAAGGTTGGAGATCTGGTCCGAGAGAAGGTGGAGAACAAAAAAGAATTTGGCCCATCTTATCGTGCACCGGTTCCAGTCCTTGGCTTGAAGGGTACTCGTACAGTCATCTTACCACCGCTTCCTGGTCGCAAGGACAACAGATACATCTCAGTGGACAATGTCAAGCTACAACATCTGGCCGATCCTGAATAGTGTAACACCAGCGGTCTCTTGTCCAGTCATTTCCCGGACGAATGTTTGTGGCCCTCCAGCCCACACGGTCATTGATGTTGCTATCGAGATGGTAGATTTGCCTGATCGCTTACTCGACTACCCGGATTCCCCCTGCAACGAGGAGACTGAGTATACCTACCCTGCCACCGAGTCGGTGGCTCACCTACCAACAACGCCACTGAGCCCAACACGTTATTCCTTTGACTCGGATTCCACCTCAGCACTTATCCCGTCCAGATTCAATATTTTTGTATCCTGGTTCAGAGACAATTTTTTGATCCCACCATGGACAAACATCTGGTTGGTACTATTCCTGATTTTTCTGTTCATGTCCATTGGCTTTGTGACAGTTTTTTTCTTACTCATCAATGGTCACTATTTACCAGAACGCTCTGCTGTGAACTGTGTCGCTGGAACTTTGGCTCCGCATTCTTCTTCTCACATCATGAAGCGTGACCACACATTAGTGAACATTTCAGCTTTCCCAGTCGCTCATGGCATCGTATGGGATGCAGTAAATTTCCAAATTCATGGACCAACCGAGATTATAAATGTACCAAATGTCCTCCGTGTTTCAATGGGTGATGTCGTTAAAAGTAATATTCATTCTGACGATTGGGATGTACATGCAGTCGAATCGTTATTTGCTGATTTGAAATATTATGCTGCTTTTAATGCTGAAGATTTGTACATGAATTCTGCTAGTTATGCCCATTTATATTGTTACCAGCATTGGGGCAACCACTTTCTCCATAAACCCAGTACCCTTCGGGGTCCTTTTAATCACACCCAATGGGAGCATTGTCCGACCCCTGTGCCAGGTAGCTCCCAAACTCTTAGAAATAAGTTTACTTATTTTACGACTTTGATAGATCAAACCCTGGGTCCTACTATTTTAAATTAAACACTTCTTCCACTCAGAAAATCATGTTGACCCACACTAAATTGCTATATTCAGGTTCCTTTCTGAACGCATTAGCGGTGGGTGGTTATGAACACTGGCAGGACACCATTGACTTAAAATCTATTTGGGGCACCAAATCGTGGCAGGTGCAAGGCACGGAAGCCTTGCACCGTGCTTGCCTAATCCCGGCCCAAATTTTATTTTTAAATCATACTATCTATCAGACGACCTGTTGGGGTTTGGTTACTTCCAAACAGTTAAATGCCCCATCCATTCCCGTATTGTCCTCCACTCCCAATGAAAGCTTGCGCTTTAATATGTCCCTTACAAATTTGCAAGCTTTGTTTCAGAACAATTCGTTTAATGTCTCTACGTTTGTTCAGTCACCCTCATTGGCTTGGCCCATAGCATCTAATGCCTGCCAACTGCGTTTTCATGACACGGATCCTGGTTACAAACAGGATCGACCAGATCCAAGGTTTTTTGACTCTCGTACTGTTACAACATATTCTGTTGGTAAATTATGTAAACAGTGGTTGCAGCACTCTTCCTTAGATTCTGTTAAACAACATTTATCCCTCCTGTCAGGCAACATTGATCTGTCCGATTTTGTTCTGGGGCCTCGTGGCCCTCGACCTAAGAGATTCATTTATGAGACTTATAATGAACTCTGGAAGCTTTCCCAAATTGAAGCTGTTTCCCGTCTTCGGGAAATAGATCAAGCAAATTTCGAAAAGGTGCTTGCTGTTGTTGACAATAGTATTAATACCCTGTCTTCCCGCATTTACACATTAGAGAATATTGTTTCCTCTGTTGTTGATATTGTACAAGATGATGTTTCTGTGTTGTATCATGGTCAAAATCAATTGCGTTCAGTAATGCAGTTTGCATGGACTTTGCAAACACTTAAACTTGGTAAAGTTCCTTGGCACTTTTTAAACACCTCTGCATTATTCTTGCCCTTTAATTTAACTGAGAAACAGCAATTTATGTCCATGAAAGATGCAACATACACTCTATTACATATCGAAAAAATAGAGCCCTTACCATTCTCTGTGGCGGAATTGGATTCTGCCGTGTGGCTAGTTCACGGGGTTATCGCCTTGCCTTTTTCTTTATTTGAATTTAGTTTGTGCATGAAACATTATCCGGTGGGCCGCTTTCAGCCCTTGGGCAGTGCTTTCCTGCATGAACTTTGGTCCCTGCCTTTCATGTATAAATGTCTTAGGGACGGAGAGGAAGTTTTTCTCACAGGGGAGTCATGTGATTCTACTGTGGGTCATTCCCTTATTTGCAAAAACATTAAATTGCACGGAGCTTGTAATGTTTTGGCTCCGAATCTTGCTTGTGTTTTAAAGGGCATTCCTGCTCCTGCTATATCTCCTACTTTCACTGTGCTTGCAAATGGTAGCTATCTCCTTCTGAATAATCAGGACTGCTGTGGAATGCATCCCCTATATTGTAACTGTTTCCCACAGGGTTGTGTGCTGTAAAAATGTGCTTTTTCCTCCCCGCACGACATCATAGATAGTTCCATTTGGCCTTCCATTCCGACTTTGAAGGCAGATTTCAATAAATTGAGCAGAATAAAGGCGCTATTATTGAACCAGGAGGTTATGCTCACATCCGCACGGGAGACGTTCATCCTCCAGGTGGCTAGTACCCACAGTGAAATACAGGCCCTTTTGAACACAAACCTCCCACAGCATTTCGGTGAACTGATTCACCGTGTTTTTAATTCTTCACGCACCGAAGGTCTTGTGCACTTTTTTAAAGTTGTGGGCTCTGGCCTTGTTACCTCCTTTCAAACTATCTTTGGTGTAATACCGGCTTTTATTCATTCCATTTTTTCCAGCGTCTTTGGCGGCTTTCTGTTGATCCTCGCCTTAGCGGCTGGTATATTGCTTTTGGTCTGTTTGCTACTCAATGGCTGCGCTTCCTGGGGGCCTCCTCGACCAAGGTCGACTCCGGATGCTCCGTGAACGCATCCTCGCCGGCTTCGGCATCCTGCCATTGGCGACACTCGGTGTGTCCTATAGACTTTATTTTCGCTTTGCCTATTTCACTTGCGTGCAACCTGTGATGTCTTGCATCCGATGTCCTTTCTCATGGTCCTTGGATTATTGCCTCTCCAATACGTCTCTGTCTCACCCGGATTTTGTCCAGTTGGTGGGTCCCTTAGAGGCCCATGAACGGGCCTGTTCCGCTACTGGCTACATGGCGCGTGCGGCTGCACTTGGAATTTTGGCACAATGGGATGTCTGGGCGGCTGCTCAGACTCTCCTACAACAAAGTTATATTGAGTATCACGCAAGTTGTCCCGCAATGCTGTTCGCTGCTCCCTCTTGCGAGGAACATGAATGCAGTTTTGATTTGTTGGACTGGATGGCGTCTCTTTTTTCTGACGATTCCAACGATATCCTCTTGGAAGGTGTGGCGTTTTTCTGCACTTACACTCTCTTGGATTAGGGGGCCTCTGCTTTCGGCGTCCTGCCTCCCTAGATTTTTTTATTTTTCTGCATTGTTTCTTTTTTTTTTTCTCTCCCATTCATTGTCCTTCATTGGGGTATATTCCATTACAGACTCTACCGTTCTGCTCCATCTGTTTGAACACTGTCTTCGTCCTATGTCTTCGCCAATGGACTGACCAGGGGAGGGTGTCGTGTGGTTTGTGGCCTCATGGTCTGCCTTGCTAGGTTGTCTTGGGCCTGGCTGCCATGATGCCTTTTTGCGCACGTTACTTTGTGCCTTTGTTTTTCCAGCCTCTGCTTGTGCCCGGCTATTTTAGAACTGTCTGCCTTTGTGCCTTTCACCTTTCCTCCTGTTCCCTTTGGGTTTCATCTGCATATCATGTACAAGGTCGAAAAACAATGTCCCTTGTTCTTGCTGATCTGGTCAGCCTCTCGCACTTAGACATAACACTGAATGCAGCTGCACTGGAGAAATTTGTGTGCTTTTATTATTGTGATTTCACTGTTAGAGACACTTGGAGAAAAACCTTTCCAGGGAGAAGAGCTGTGCTTATCTGATGATGTAAACCTTGCATCTAGATATTGAGGTATGGGGGTCCGCCAGACAAAGCCCAGATGTCTTCTATTTTTATAATAAACTAGCTAATAGCACGGGGAGGGTGGTATGGTCATTTAGCCCTATATCCACTGCTTTATGAAATGCTTTCCCCGTTTGTATTCTATGGAATTGTAACTATGCTTATTATTTTATCATTATGCATTATGCTGAAAGTACTGGCACGTGTACTGTATCTTAGAGCACGATAGTTGAAATAAACATTTTAAACTATACTGTGTCTCTTATTACGCACGTTGTGGACAGGTATGAGTGAGTTATGAAAGGGTGTTCTTGCTCCCGCGAGTCCTGAGAGAGAGAGTCTGTGTTCTGGGTTGTCTAATCATTGGTAGCATCGCTGCTAATGAGACGCTAAAGCTAGTCGGATTGGGATTGTGGGTACTAAGGTGCATGGTTGGTTCACCACTATACTCCGAGGTCCTATTATCCTGTGCATAGCTCTGTGTATGTGCAAAATCCCTACAACAATATCAAGGTACTTCCTTTGGCCAGTCTAACTGTGGACAATAGTCTAGTCTTAAGTATGTTTGTGATACTTAGATCATTATGGATCTTCTTGAGCAATCATCGATACACTAGAAGCACAATTATGTTTAAGACACTGGATGACTATCAATCGATTGTGTTTAAAAAAAAAAAAGTTATCTCTTGGGTACAAATCCAGTAAATACTGTCATTTGGTTACGCGTCTGGGGCCTTTTCCAAAACCTGTGTCAACTGGCAGAAATCTGGGTGTAGTTTTTTAAACAGCTTTATCCTTTGATACTCAGATGACAGCAGTCACTAGGTCAGCTCACTTTCACCTATTTCATTTATCTAGGGTAGCCACTTCATTTCAAACCACCCATCTCATACTGCTGGTGAATAGTTTTTTTTATTTTGTAATGTGCCAGTATATACTTGAACATTTTTTTCATACAATTTGATGAAATTGCAAACTTCCCTAATAAGGGTGGTTAGAATTTCATGTTCGCTAAACAAATCTGATTATTTGTCTGTGCACCACGAAAGATTAGGCTGGCTAACTATGATAGAAATGTAATTGATTTTAAAGATTTAACTCTCATCTGGAATGCTTTGCTAGGATTGTGCCCAGGTTTCCTAAGTAACAGTTTTCAAACTAAACTTTACTCTAGGAAACTACTGCATGATCTGGTGATGATCTGGAGGCACAGAATTTAAAATGGAACACCAGATTGTCCCAGGGAGGGAATATTTTACAATATTCTATTGCACTGGCGGATAAACTTTTGATTTCCTCCAGCCTTAAAACACAACAATATAAAACTATGTTTAACTTATACTACACTCCCGTAAAAATTGGACGATTTGGTGGGTTAAACGAGGGCAAATGCACCCACTGTGGGATGGATCAGGCTGACAGTGTGTGTTAGACCTGGCATCATTGGCGCGGGTCTCCCTTCCTCTTTTCTCTTCTGACCTTTTATGTTGGCTGGATTTAGATGCTCTGGGCGCTGTGCCACTGCCAATCAGTGACACAGCGCGAATGCTCCCTGTGTAAAGATAACTGTATGAATTGGAATAATCATAATTGTCTCGTTTGGTTTACCTGTCAGTCCCTAGTATCAGTGCACTGCGTGTGCCCAGGGCTGATAGACCAAATACTGCTGGTGGGCCGGCAGCGCTGATTTGCGCTACCCACCGAAGCAGCTTTGAAAGTATGTCTGTGTAGCATGTTCTAATAGCGAGTTACCCTCCATTTCACTGTTCACTATTGCGAGGCCACCCATTCTCATAGGCCAGAATGTGCAGGCTGAGTATTGCATGCCTTAATCCTCCCTGCCCCCAGGAACGTCGAATTTGATATGTGTAAGCTCAGAACATGGAGATGCATCTTTTAGAAAGGATTATTAGCGTAGCTCGTGTTCGAAAATGCCTCTACTAGAAACGAGGTATTTTCTGGTCTGAAGCTTTCCTGTAGGCTTTTGCTAGCGTGTGTATTGGCCGTCTGGTTTTGGAGCAGCAGGGCCAGCTGGGTCAGACCTGGCCGGAGAGAGAGATCGGCATTTAGAGTATGGGGAGGGGTGACTCTTTGATCCGAGCAGGGCCGTGCCTGGCAAGGTGAATGATGGCTCCATCTCCCACTGGGCGCCTGATAGCAGACCACCAGATTCCCAAAGGGCAGGATGTCGCCTCGTAAACCAAGTGCTCCCCGACCCCACCAAACTGGTTCTGACTGGATGCAGTGATGCAGTGATTTGTGACTGCAGAGAACAAAGACTTTCTAGGTATAAAGCGCTGCGCTGAATTCTGTTTCGGTGTGTTCCTTCTGGATGTCAAGACGAAACTCTGTCCGAGCGGACAGAGGAAAGGACTTTGAACTCTGTGTGTGGGCCGCCGCAGCTAAGAGAGAGCTGCCGCCGCTGAGTGCCCGCCTTAATTTGAATCTGCAGAACCTGCGCTGAAACTGTGTGGGCCGCCGCAGCTAAGAGAGAGCTGCCGCCGCTGAGTGCCCGCCTTAATTTGAATCTGCAGAACCTGCGCTGAAACTGTGTGGGCCGCCGCAGCTAAGAGAAAGCTGCGGCCGCTGAGTGCCCGCCTTAATTTGAATCTGCCGAACCTGCACTGAAACTGTGTGGGCCGCCACAGCTAAGAGAGAGCTGCCGCCGCTGAGTGCACGCCTTAATGTGAATCTGCAGAACCTGCGCTGAAACTGTGTGGGACGCCGCAGCTAAGAGAGAGCTGCCGCCGCTGAGTGCCCGCCTTAAATTTGAACCTGCAGAACCTGCGCTGAGACTGTGTGGGCCGCCACAGCTAAGAGAGCTGCCGCCGCTGGATGCCCGCACTCGTGTTAATTGTGCCACATCGTGGATTGTCCTTTGAGCCGCCGCAGCTAAGGGAGAGCTGCCGCCGCTGAGTGCCCGCACCGTTGCTAACTTGGCATCACCGTGATTTGTCCTGTGAGCCGCCGCTGCTCAGAGAGAGCTGCCGCCGCTGAGTGCTCGCACCGTTGCTAACTTGGCATCACTGTGATTTGTCCTGTGAGCCGCCGCAGCTCAGAGAGAGTTGCTGCCGCGGAGTGCTCGCACCCTTGCTAACTGTGCATCACCGTGATTTGTCCTGTGAGCCGCCGCAGCTCAGAGAGAGTTGCTGCCGCGGAGTGCTCGCACCCTTGCTAACTGTGCATCACCGTGATTTGACCTGTGAGCCGCCGCAGCTAAGAGAGAGCAGCCGCCGCTGAGTGCTCACACCCATGCTAACTGTGCATCATCGTGATTTGGCCTGTGAGCCGCCGCAGCTAAGAGAGAGCTGCCGCCGCTGAGTGCTCACACCATGGTTAACTTTGCATCCTCGTAATTTGTCCTGTGAGCCGCCGCAGCTAAGAGAGAGCTGACGCCGCGGCGTGCTCGCACCCTTGCTAACTTTGCATCATTGGGATTTGTCCTGTGGGCCGCCGCAGCTAAGAGAGAGCTGCTGCCGCTGAGTGCCCACGTCTTTATCAACCTTGCACCATCGTGAATCGTCCTGTGGGCCGCCGCAGCTAGGAGAGCGCTGCGGCTGCTGCGAGCCCACCATGGAGCTGCAAGACGAGAGTCATCGCCACCACCAGCCCGGGCCGCCGCAGCCGCGTGCTGCTGCCGCTGAGGGCCCGCCTGTCCCGGAGTGCCCGAATCGCTGTGAGTGCACTTTGCAGACCACTGCCATCGAGAACTGTGGTCGCTGGGAGTCCGCCTGTCACCGTCTCCGCTTCTTCGAGAAGCTACGTGCTGGGTCCCCGTCCAACGGCAGGTATCGGGTGCGCAATGGGTCGCGTAGACCCAGGCCTTGAACTCAGTCAGTGCCACGTCCTGGTGAACACGTATTGCCTTTTTTTTAAGTCCCTAATGATTTACATGCCTGATGACTGGTTAAAACGCTTCTGAGAGTCTCGTACCAAACCTTAGATAAAGATACTATTTTTTCTATACCTACTTGAGTTGTGTCCTTTTGTGGTGTCGTTACTGCCTTATTGTGCATGGTCATAAATACTTCACACACTGCCTCTGAGATAGGCCTAGCTGCTCGTGCTATGTTACCACAGGGTTGAGCAGGGGTTATCAAAGGGGTTGCCCACTTGCCCTGACTTGGGGAGAAGGGTCCCTATTTGGACAGTGGCGCCAGCCATTGCCAACTAGAGACCCCCATTTCCAACAGTGTTCATATGTTTTTCGCATGCCCAGAGCTGAGACAGCTGATAAACAGGATGGAGGTCTTCTTGACGGAGGATACAGGGGCACAGATTGTGATTACACCTACAGTTATGCTCTTGGGAATCCTGGAAGATGTAATGGCCGCCCAGGAGATGTATGCATTTAGGTATTTAGTATTTATAGCCGTGGCTGTGGCAAGATTGTGCATAGCATCAGTTTGGCAGCAGAAAGTACCCCCCACCTTTGAAATGTGGAGAGGAAGACTATATGCTATATGCAAGTTGGAATCTAGTTTATATGCCATTAAAGGGCAACAGAACCGGAGATTGGGCATTAAGATCTGGGGGGCCCTAGTTGATCACTTAGCACCTACAACGGCTTAAAGATGATTGTTATGTTGTACCATCTACGTACCCATTCCTTTATGTCTTTGGTATCTATGAAGTAAGATGTTTGTATTTATGTTGGTTATAGATATGAGGAAGTACTTGACCTCTATGTTAGTATGATATTATAGAAGCTCCTTATGTATGTATTGTTTAATATGTCCTATCCTCTTGTGTATGTGTTTATGTAACTGTTTGTTTTCCTATATTGGCTTACAAAAAAAAAAAAGGAAACTACTGCAGCTTCTGGCCATAACTACACTAGCACATTAAATATGGTGGAAAGCAGCACCATAGAATATTTTTGTCAAGGCTCACATACCAACAATGGACATTAATGAATTGCTTATAATTATTATTTTATTTAGCTGTTTCTTCTGATTTAGATTAACAATGGAATTTGATGTTAGTTTTAAAGTTTGTATACCGTAATAAAATTAACCTTTTATAAGATGATTGTGAGAAAGTTATTCTTAATGTGCGCTTTGAAGCATTTACGTGCTTCATCTAGAAAACGAAGTGAAATATTTTGAAAACATACTCTGTTAACGATATGTTGTAAGATAATGTATAATTTCTAACTTTAGAACCCAAAAATAGGATTCATAAAAATTTTAAATAAATAAAAGAAAATAGCAAATATGACCATAACATATTTAAATTATATTCCTACCCCTAAATCTTTTTTTTCCCATATGGAAACTCAGTTAGTGGATGCACTTTGCAAAAATGATGCTATCTTTGAAGAAGGTAATTGGTATTAAAATTGTGGAATGAACTCTTAAGAAAGATTTTTCTGCTACACATGAACTCAACATTATCTAAAGACCATTCTCATTTTGTTCTCAGTGTTTAGGTAACTTTAAATATATGTTTATTGTTAGTTAGTGAGAGTATGTGCATATACTTTACCACTGATGCAGTTAAAGAGACAGTAGCTGCGATTTCATAGTAGGGTGTCCACTCCGACGTCATTGTCACCGGGTTGAAGAAAAACATTTCCACCATGTACTTCCGGAATACCCCATAGGAGGGCCTGCTCCAGCTCAGAACCACAACCATGGGCCCCACGGGGTAAAGCACCAAATCTTTAATTCCTGTAGGATCTAAAGTTAAACATACACATATTGTTGAATATTTTTGATGCAAAGTAGTAGCGGTGAGTACTGCAACACTTCACGATATGAACACGGGGACAAAGAAGAGTAAATATATTAGTGCATGTTAAAGGTTTAGCCCATATAAAGCAGATGAGGTAGGGAATTAAAACAAGTATAGTCTAGGCTGCATGTGAACATCTGGAGTCCTCATCCAGAACTCCACACAAAGTTTGATGGGGGTGTTTATTTTTGGTGGAGCTTATATCTGGTGATTTAGCGCTGCCAGTTGATAACAGCGTCTCACTTAAATAGAACCAAAATCATTATTGGGTAATAGCAAAATTATTTTGTCTTAATCCTCCGTAAACACAACCGTTCACAATGAGAGAATGCTGCTATGTTTGGACACATATTTGCATTAAATATGCTGCCTTATTTTACATTTACAAATTCCAACATATATATGAACCGCCGCAGCCTGGGGGAAATGTAGACCTGCCGACAGGAGTCAGACCGTGACTACACGGAAGGGTGCAGGTTACTTAACGCTGCATGTTCAGGTGCGTTAACTTCAAAGGCAAGCATTCGGCTGGATGCAAGATTTTGCAGGGATAAATTTTATTAAAAACAGGACACCAGTGGTAATTAAAATGGAGCCAATGTATCCTCCAATGGGAGTGAGGCAATACCTATTTAAAGACATAGAGCACGTACACCGGTATCATCAGCATTTGAAAAAGGCATTCGAGCTGAAACGCGTCATGCTTGTTTTAAAATAAAGTGAAGTCTTGTGAATCTGAAGTGGGCTCTGAACTGGTTCTTCAAAGGAGCGATCTTGTGTTGGATATATATATATATATATATATATATATATATATATATATATATATATATATATATGAGTTTCCTGATAAAGCTTGGATAAGAGAATGTCAGGCGAGGTTCCAAAGGCTTCGGAGCGTACATCTGTAACAGTCTATTGGTAGGGCTGGACTGAGGAACCAAAGCAGCCCTGGCAAAAAAATGTTCAAACAATATTCACTCCCTTCTTTTCCAACTTTTATCCCTCTCTTTTCATCTATACATTCTCTCTCTCCTTCTCTGATCTTTCCCTCTCTTCCCCTCTCACTTTTTCTCTCTCTCCACGCCCCCTGTGTCTGCTGCAATTAACCTCTGGGACCTGGTGAAAGTGACAGAGACACCCCAAAATGGGACCCAATGGGCCCCCGCCCACCGGGGAAATAGGCAGTGGAATAAAAGGCAGGTCCAGACGTGCCTAAGGGGTGTTAAACTTATTACATGCAGCCTGTTAATTCTCGTTTCAAATTTCACGGAAGAGGTGAACCTTCTGGGTAAGATCCGGGCTTGGATTTGTTTTCTGCTCTTTTGACTCTAAGCGATGTGGGTTTGGCTATCTATTTGAACTTTTCTTCCTCTGACAGGCTCACTGCATCTTTTTCGGCTATTCCTGAATTGTTGCGACCTGTATATAATGTGCCCTATTAGTTTTTAGCTGTGTACAATTTGCTCTGTTAGTTATATGGACGTTTTGCTTCTTGACGGTACCATTATATGACGTATTGATCAAAGCATCTGTCTTCTTATAGGAAACTGTTCCTTTACTACTCTGTGAAGCTCTCTGATGCTTTAGCACCTTGTACATGATATATAAAAGGCTAAATAAATAATAAACACATAAGATCGTTACGCTCTCCCATTCCATTGAATGTTCAAGATTGTGATCCTCACCCAAGCCCTTTCTACCTTTATGTTACAAAACGCTAATACCTCTGTTTTAACGAGATTCATCTTTGGCAATTTAACCTGCAGCAACTCAGGCAACTGTAACACAAAAAGCCTTACAACTGGAAGGAGATCTTAGTTGGATGGATGGATGGATGTGAATTCAATGAACATCTACGGCCCTTCAGTCCAGGAGCTAATAATACTATTATTCTCTGCAGCCCTGGGGTTATATGACACCCCACAGTGGTGCCATTGGCCAAAATGGTAGGAGTAGCAACATTAGCGTCACATTCTTTGTGAACCCTCGATTCCATCTCAGGAAGTGACATCTCATGACCCCTGACTGCCAATCAAGGACAATGTCATTTTCTTTTTAGAACAAAACAAAATCTGTGGGACTCTTCACACTGCAGCCTGGAACTGAACTGTGAAGAAGCAACAGCTGAATATTCTTAATTTTAAAACAGCATTACTAGCGTCGGTTAAAACAGAGACGATGGTGAACAGTGTACGGACATCAGTATAGGGGTTGCCGAAATTAAGTTCCTGACCTTGAGGCTTGCTATCTTTGAATAAAAGAGCTTTCTCTGTCTGGGAGCATTTTAGCAGACCACAGCTTTTTATTTGTAGAGAAAGATTCTGTTGCTTATGAGATTCTGCAAGCAGGGAAAATATTTTGTTTCAGTCCTTATCACTTACAAAGATAGGCTTATCCCCCCCACCCCCGCCTTCTCCCTTTCAGAGCACTTCGAAGACCAATTCAAAGTAGAAAGAGGCAGATGCCCATCATTAATTACAGGGGCAGGTATACCCTAGGTCAGAGGTCTTCAATCTGTGGGGCGCGACCCCCAGGCCCCCCCCCCCCCCGGAGTCCTGGGAAGGGGGTCGCCCATTTCCAGGCCTCACTTCTGCCTGTAATTTAAAACATGTGGTCTTCCTTTAGAAAACCGGGCTACTTCATTCCAGTCGTTAAAATACTTCAGCTGAAGGTAATTGAGTCTCCTGTTATGTGAAAGGAAGAGGATAGGCAGATGGGTGAAACAATCCTTTGTGCCAGGGTGCCTGCTTGCCTGAATGAAATACAAATGTGCATTTTGAGTTAATCGGCAAATGTAAATCTTGCTTGGTAGCGGGTCTTGCTTTAATTGCTTTGTGATGGCAAAGATTTTTTTTATTTTTTTTAGTGGTAGTAAGATGAGTTTACAACTGGGCTGTGAAGTGCATGTTTTTAATCGCTTAGTACCCCTGAGGAGGTGTTAAAGGGACAGATATGCAAACATTTTTTTAATTACTTATGTTCTAGTATTACTAAAATCTACATTTTGGAAGCTTCATTATATCCTTAAACTATTTGCACAGCTTGTAGCAGTCTACCTTATAATGTGTGTAATGCAAGAATAATTGAATGACTTGCACTTTCACAGTGCTTTCTGTCACCAGGCTGTGACCTCATAGTACTAAAAATCCACAAGCCGCTATTCCCCACTGCACCAACCAAATTTAATTCTGTGGCTCTCTGGTTACACACAGACCTCTGCAGTGCATTAACTAATAGAGGTTTCCTAATGTACTACAGTGCATTTCCACCCGAGTAACAACTTTGTCAAATTTATTTTTCATTTAAGCTACCCATTATTTTATATGTAGCTACCTGATGGTGAAAGACGTAAAAAACTAGCAGAATATTTTGGGGCTAATTTATGAGAGGCTTGAGCCGCCGGAGCATCATTTTTTTTTTTTTAAGCTCCGGCAGCACAAGCGTCGCAATCGTATCTATGAGGCGACGCAAAGTCACCCTGCGTGGCTCAGTGGCCTCATACATATGGAGTAAGACAAAGCAGCGCAAGTCGCTGCCTTGCCTTAGTCTGTCAAGTAGGAGTTCCATGGGCATTGCAGTGGGTGTTCCTACGCAACACCCATGGATTTTGACACTGCCCCAGATTTACAAAACCATGTAAACCTGTGGCAGAGCCAAAACCTTATGCATCCCCACAGCAGGCATAATGAGGAGAAATGTTTTCATGTCTCCTCAAATATTTTCCTCTTTCCATGTGTGCTGCATTCTGCAACTGACAAAGAAAGAGGAAAACCGCTCTAGGGGCACCTTCCTGCACAAAAACAATCCTGCCTACATTGGCGCTATGCAGCAATTTGTTCGTCAACGCAGTGGGATAGGACAGGGATGCACCATATTTCATAAATAAGGTGCATTCCTGCCCTTTCACATTGGCATAGGGCAGCGCAGCAAGAAGACTTGCGGCGCTGCCCTAGGCCAATTCCTCATTAAGGAGGCCTTTTATTTTTAGCCACACCTTTGACCACGCCCCCATGCTCACTGATCTTTCGTTTGATAAACATGGTTTAATAATATTTCCCCACTGTAAAAATTATTTGCTATGGGAATTGGGGGCTTTTATGGTTGTCGATAGTTGTCAATGATGAGGAGCACCAAGTTCTAGAATTTTTTGTCAGGAGGGGGTCCTTACGCCTAAAACATTTTGACGGGGGTCTCGCCATCAAAAAGGGCCTAGGTGGAGAAAGGTCACTTGTTATGCAGCAAGGGGCTGGAAGTAGGATTGAATCGGCCCATGAATCCATTGGAAATCAGAAATGAGTACAGAACTATACAGAGTGTTAGCAAGAGGTTGGAAACACCTTAGCCAGATTAAACATCACCAGTGCGGGAGGAAGTTCCAGTGTAGCAGTTCTACAGGGAAGACAAGGCTTCTGTATGTGGAAGTCCTTGGAGGAGATTCCAGTAGAACAGCTACATATCCTGCCAAGTGGGGTTGGGATAAACACTAAAATGCTACAGGGAATTCTGATCTGAGGTGCATTTTGAGCTGGTAACAAGCGCCTAATGGCTTCTACTGTTTCTAGATGATTTTTCTTTTTTTAACAGTAGAGGCTATCTTTTTTTTCTTCTGGGAGTTGCAAATAATTCGTTGTCCCAAGACCATAATGGTGTTAGTGGAGCTGGTAGGAGTCATTATAATATATCTGATGGATTGAGATTTCCATCTGTGGTATAGAAATCAAGCCTCAGGGCCAGCTTTAGCACTGGTGGCGCCCTGTGCGACAATGTCTGTGGCGCCCCCCCAATGACCACCTCTGCCACGGATTCCCTCACTAGCACCCTTTAACAGTGCCCCTCAAGTCTCCATAACCACTGTCTCTCAGATTCATTTAGTTTTATAGCGCCACTCATACCAGTGTAAGGTGTCGCAGCACTTTACATCACACACACATAGCACAGAGACAATCATACATGTGTAAAGCAGTGTATAGGAAAAGTTACATCAGACAGGACTACAAGGTGTAGTGTAGGAGTGACATGTTATCTATACTGGAAGGCAATATAGTTTGAGGCCTAATTCTGGAAAACCACAAATTCAGAATTTAAAACGTAACATCATTGTTAAGGGTACTCTTTAATAATAATAATTGTTTTCTACCCAAATGAACCCTTTTCACAAGATAAAGATGATAAAAGACTGGGCAAAAAAACATGTAGCTCTAATATATACCTTGCAGTTTGCATGCAGCTCTTTGATGACAATTAATAACTCAATGTTCTATATTAGGATTTTGACTTAAAAACGACAAGTCACAAAAGGAGCTCTCTTACAGAAGCAGTAACACACTGATCTATTTACATGATATGTGCTTTGTTATCTGCATAATACACGTTCTTAGCAGCTGGCATTTTAACCCTCTGCGCTACCTTAGTATGAGTCAAAACTTCCCCAAGACAAACCTCTTTCCAGAAAGATGATTATTCACCAGAGTTATCTTGACATTTTAATTGATGTCTGAAAATTGCTGGAGGCCAGGAACGCGGCAGCAGGTGCTTCTAAAATGATAATATACATTTTCAAAAATGACGCCTCCACCCCAAGTCAACGCCCGGTGCGGTGGCACCGATCGCACCGCCCTAGAGCCGGCCCTGTCAAGCCTAATTACGTTTTCATGTTAGGACGGTAATGAGATACTGTTGCCTCCTCCCTGCCATGCCCGTCTGGTAAAAGAGAAACCAAATTATTAAATAGAAGGAAAGAAAGACTATGGAACACGCCTTTGGCACCGCCCACCTGACTAAAAGTACAACTCTGCACTATTTCAACAAAAGAGAAGATGCGTAGAGAGCTTACCAATAGCAAATGTTAAAGGGTCAGACGGTGGGCCAATCAAAGGGCCTTTCCGCAGATAAATCGTCACTTGATACTGGGCGCCTGGAACCAGGTTATCGATAATGTTGTTCGTCATGTTGACCTGCGTGACAGAAAATACATGAATGTATGAGCATGCAGTTTTGGAATACTTCTGGTTGTTTGCAATTTCTAGCCACTGCAAAATGATACTACTACTAATTTTAATAATAGTATTATTAATATTTATTATAGTCTTCTCACCAAACCTCTGGGCCTCAACTACCTAATAATCACTTAAACTGTGCCTATTTTATTGATTTCAAAAGGGTGAAACACTGAGGGGCTTATTTATGGGATTTTGGCATAGGGCAGTGCAGCAAGGCACCACTGCCCTATGCCAAAGTGAAAGGTCAGGAATGCACTGTATTTTGGCACTACGGTGCATTCTTGTCCTTTCT
Organism: Calotriton arnoldi; assembly: GCA_963921515.1. NCBI lineage: Eukaryota > Metazoa > Chordata > Amphibia > Caudata > Salamandridae > Calotriton > Calotriton arnoldi. The sequence goes on along the minus strand of CAWUFW010000877.1, from coordinate 306,744 downwards.
CCCTGCGCTGGCACTGTTGCAGCCTACTGCCAACGGAGGCACCCTTTCACCATGATGCAAGGGTGCCTCCATTGCAGGCAAGATTGTTTTTGTGCAGGAATAGGCACCTTCCTACACAAAAACAATCCTAAGAGGCGTTTTCCTCTATCTATGTGTGCAAAGATCAGAAACCGAGGAGAAATAAATATATTTCTCCTCATTACGCCTCACCTCTGGAGACGTACGGATTTTGCGCTGCCCCAGGTTTACAAGATTTTGTAAATCTGGGGCAGCGGCAAATTCCATGGGTGTTACATGGGAAAACCCACAGCAATGCCCATGGAACCCCTCCCGGGCGTAGAGTAAGGCGACACAGCAATTTGCGCTGCCTCACCTAACTCAAGATTGATGAGACCACTCAAAGCCACACAGGGTGGCTTTGCGTGGCTTCATAAATCTGAGTGAGAGCCCTGTGTCACACATGTACCACTTTATGTGGTGCAAAAGTTACGCAGGGCTGTCCTAATTTAGCCCCTCAGTGTAGCAAGCTGATCTTTGCAGTAGGTGAATTAAGCTACTACTGATCTATGTTATGGGCATACTGAGGGAACCTCCTAATAGATAAAGTTGTCTATTAGTTATTAGCAGACTGACACCACACTTCATGGTTATTCTCAATATGTGAATAATGAGTCTTAATCAGGAAAACATACATTTCAGCTGCAATCCGCGAGCAGGAGCTAGATTGTATGACGTGTGCAGGTGTACAGCAATTTTGCAGCAATCATTTGCAATATTTAAAGAGGCCAGTGCTGTGTACACGAGGACATTATCCAACACGTGTGCTGGCTGCAGTAGAGGAGTGTGGAGGTCAGCTTGATGAAAATTACAGGCGATTCTCTTGAGTACTACAGGTTTGATCATGAACTAAGCCTAGGTCCATCTCCGTGAAAACTGTATGTCAGGTTTTGCCTTGTATGCGAAAGATATACGAGATACAAGCTCAATGTATTACACATACAGCTTCTAAAGTTGCACAATGAACATTGGTAGCACAACACGTGCCTGCAGCACACATCCAGTTTTACAGTTTCCGTGAGACATGTTCTGCTCGAACAAACTGCCCTAATAAGGGACAAGCAGTAGCGTAAGGACGTTACGCGTGATAGGCATAGCATAATTATCAGGGTTTATGTGGCATTACCCTAACGTATAAAACATTATGCACACTCTGGGGCCGATTCCGATCTCGGTCGGAGGCGCACCCAATAGCATTCGGTCGGGAAAAAAGCCATGCGAAAGCCTGTTTCCCGACCGATCTGTACAGCACACCGAACGAGTAAGTACGATGCGCACAACAGCAAAGAATCCGGCCGAGCCGTACTCACCCAAACCAGGTCCTGTTCCCCGACCGAGGCGAATCCGAAAATGCCGAATCGAGTCGCACGGAAGAAAAAATGCAGCTCCGTCCGGCCGAACGAGTACGATGCGCTTTCCGTACGCGCCGAACCCGTCGCTATGCACGGCACGTCAAAGCATCCGGGAGAGGCGCACACAAGCTCCGATTCGCGCCACAACACGATCCACGGCTCCGAGACGAACACGCCAGCGACGAGGACGAGGCGAAGCAACGAGGACGACGCGAAGCAACGAGGACGACGCGAAGCAACGAGAAGGACGAACGACACGAACCAACCATGAATCCCTTCGTCCCGATCATACCAATATTCTACATTTACTACCGGAACAGGCACGGACGCGTACGGCGCAGAAGGTAAGCCAGACACCAACCACAAAACACATACAACACGTACACGACACATCACACACACACAGAGGGATGCAGAATATACTTACACCAGCAACAGCAGCACCATAGGGGCGGGATGCCCATCACCAATGCCACATATGCACACAGGGGCCTGAATGCGCACCAGCACCCCTACCCAGGGGGGGCAGGATGCCTACCACTACTACCACCCTCACCCAGGGGGGGCTGGATGCCTACCACCACTACCACCCTCACCCAGGGGGGCTGGATGCCTACCACTACTACCACCCTCACCCAGGGGGCTGGATGCCTACCACCACTACCACCCTCACCCAGGGGGGCTGGATGCCTACCACCACCCGTAGCCAGGGGGCTGGATGCCTACCACTACTACCACCCTCACCCAGGGGGCTGGATGCCTACCACTACTACCACCCTCACCCAGGGGGGCTGGATGCCTACCACCACTACCACCCTCACCCAGGGGGCTGGATGCCTACCACCACCCTTAGCCAGGGGGGCTGGATGCCTACCACTACTACCACCCTTACCCAGGGGGCTAGATGCCTACCACTACTACCACCCTCACCCAGGGGGGCTGGATGCCTACCACCACCCTTAGCCAGGGGGCTGGATGCCTACCACTACTACCACCCTCACCCAGGGGGCTGGATGCCTACCACTACTACCACCCTCACCCAGGGGGGCTGGATGCCTACCACCACCCTTAGCAGGGGGCTGGATGCCTACCACTACTACCACCCTCACCCAGGGGGCTGGATGCCTACCACTACTACCACCCTCACCCAGGGGGCTGGATGCCTACCACCACCCTTAGCCAGGGGGGCTGGATGCCTACCACTACTACCACCCTCACCCAGGGGGGCTGGATGCCTACCACTACTACCACCCTCACCCAGGGGGGCTGGATGCCTACCACCACTACCACCCTCACCCAGGGGGCTGGATGCCTACCACCACCCTTAGCCGGGGGGCTGGATGCCTACCACTACTACCACCCTCACCCAGGGGGGCTGGATGCCTACCACCACCCTTAGCCAGGGGGCTGGATGCCTACCACTACTACCACCCTTAGCCAGGGGGGCTGGATGCCTACCACTACTACCACCCTCACCCAGGGGGCTGGATGCCTACCACTACTACCACCCTCACCCAGGGGGCTGGATGCCTACCACCACCCTTAGCCAGGGGGCTGGATGCCTACCACTACTACCACCCTCATCCAGGGGGGCTGGATGCCTACCACTACTACCACCCTCACCCAGGGGGGCTGGATGCCTACTACCACCCTTAGCCAGGGGGGCTGGATGCCTACCACTACTACCACCCTCACCCAGGGGGCTGGATGCCTACCACTACTACCACCCTCACCCAGGGGGGCTGGATGCCTACCACCACTACCACCCTCACCCAGGGGGGCTGGATGCCTACCACCACCCTTAGCCAGGGGGCTGGATGCCTACCACTACTACCACCCTCACCCAGGGGGGCTGGATGCCTACCACCACCCTTAGCCAGGGGGGCTGGATGCCTACCACTACTACCACCCTCACCCAGGGGGGCTGGATGCCTACCACTACTACCACCCTTAGCCAGGGGGCTGGATGCCTACCACTACTACCACCCCCACTCATAGGATGGACAATGCATGACACAACCAGCACACCACAACCTAGGGAATGCAAGAAAAAGACATCCCCCAACACCATGACAAGCGTGTGTAGACTGTGTCAAATGCCTACAACACCGAACATGACTTTGAACATACAATGTGACCCCCTAGCACATGTGCCACACATATATGTGTGTGGCACCCACAATGCAAGCAGGCCATGACCATTGTGGTAATGGGGTCCAAACCCCCATCATCACAGTGACCAAAATGTAAGTGTGGGGTCCATAGCTGAAGCACATTTTGAACATTGTGGCAATGGGGTCCAAACCCCCATCATCACAGTGACCAAAATGTAAGTGTGGGGTCCATAGCTGAAGCATATTTTGAACATTGTGGCAATGGGGTCTAAACCCCCATCATCACAGTGACCAAAAGGTAAGTGTGCGGTCCATAGCTGAAGCACATTTCGAACATTGTGGCAATGGGGTCCAAACCCCCATCATCACAGTGACCAAAAGGTAAGTGTTGACAAAGAAAGAGGTGCAACTGCCAAACTGCATGGATGATTCCTGGTCACAGAACAACAAACACATCAGTGGCAAAGTAGTGCTTGTGTCCCATTGCAACATAAATTGGGGGAGCCAAATACTGCAGTGCAAATAAGACATACCTTTGGCCATGTGCAGACAAACAACACCCATGGGGGCTGACACCGTCAACAATCATCAATGACACAATGACAGAAGTGACCATCAGAATGCAGACCCACATATTTGCACCAATGGGCACACACATGCAGATACCCTGTGGAGACTGCAGATGTGAGGTGAACAGATACCATACCATGGCAGCAATGGGACACACAAACCATGATCATTGTGCTGACCGATGACTTAGGAGTCCCAGGGACAGCAGGGGAAACCCACCAAACTACATACAGCCAATGGCACACCCAAGATATGCCAATGCAGTGGTGCATATGCACAAACACAAACAGGCAGACCCACACTGCACATCATACACAACAGGTGAGGGGGGTGCCAGTGTCCCCAGGCAACCACACAACACATGAGGAGACCTGAATACCAATCATACAGATGTGCATACAGTGCCACACAAAGGTAACTCATGGATCCAAATCCCCTATGTGGGCAAGCAGGCATTGTCAGATGAGAGGGAGCACAAATCACACATGTCACACAGGCACGTAGGGACAGCAACTGACACAGCAAGACACAGACACACCACAGCACCACCCCCAGGGCCCCCACAATGTGGTGACCCTGGGCTGCATTACAATCCCACTGTGATGACAAAGCTAAATGTGGTTCACACTGTGAACCACAGTCATGTGTCCTGAGCAACTAACTACCATCACACCTACACAAGCACAAATCAAACAGCATGGCCAGTAAGCCAAGGCCAACATGGAGGCAGGGGCCTAGCCGGGCAACAACTCTCATCTGCACACACTCAACACCACACCCCTCGACCTCCAACAATGTGCAGCAGTGAAGCACACAATCACTGGTGACATTTCACATGCACCCATGACTATTCCAGGGTGGTGGGTGGGAACCAAGGTGCAGAAACACATCACACATGGACACTCAACAAGACTCCTGAATGTCTGACACACTGCACACTACGCTGTACATGGACATGACGGCAATACCACACCAACCAATGGGATCCCAGCCACAGTCACACACCAATGAAGAAGCCAAGGTCACCCACAAAGAACACACATAGACAACAACCAACATTGCAGCCCGGACCCTGAGGAGTGCCAGCAGTCACACACACAACGTGTCACAATCACTGAAAGATAACACAAACTGGAAATCACATGACAGGGGCAAACAACAAGTGCCAAGGGGAAACCTGACTGTGACCCATCTGCGTCTGCACACAAACTCAGCCCTGACAGCAAACACACCTATGGGTGACACCCTGATGACCAGTAATGTGCCATGCACCCACATCACAGAGAACCCAGGGCGAAGACTTTGGGGGAACATAGGTCAACTCAGCTAGCATCACAAACAGGTACAACACTAGGAATCACAGCATGCACAGCTAAACGGAAGTGAACACACACACATGCACATACAACACACACCTTGGGCGCAGGCAATGTCACAGGAGTACACACTGCCATGAGGGGACTCCACTCCTGTGTGAGGAAAGCTGTGCCATATGTTGCCTCAGTAGGGCCCCATCATGTCAGCTGAGCACTTGGTCACACAATCAACAATTAGCACCAAATGAGGGCTCCCGTAACATCAGCCTGGTCATGGAAGTGCCAACGGAATCATCAGCACAGATCCAACACACTTGTATAGCAATGTTGCACTGACAACACAGATGAGTCCTTCCCCATTGATGCCCAAACCTGCATGTCCACTGGAGATGGCCACACGGTCAGGGAAGTAGACAAATTGAACAATGGCAGGCACAACAGATGTGCAGGGGTGGAAGCCACAGATGTGAAATAGGCAATCTAAGTAGGAAATCCCATTGCCAAATACTGAACACATGACACCCTCAGATGCTGCTATGGATGACATGGATACACCACAGGATAGGACACATTCCCCTGGACCACATGGGTTCCTGCACAGTAACACTTCATTATCATGAGACCAAATATCACCATCACTGCAGCAAGGGCATGGTTAGCATCATCAACATCATGTACATCAGAAGCAAAAGCACTAGAGAACAGAAAGTTGCTTTATTCAGCATATGTGGCATTAAAAGTAGAAGTCCAGTAGAAAATAAACAAAGGCCAATGGCCAGTCCATCAACAAAGTCACAAGTGGGTGACAGTGGCAGATGCCACCCTACACATGCCTGCACAAAACCAGGGACAATCCACTAGGAGGGGCAACCGGGGAGTAGGCCAGGCACCGCAGGGACAGGATCAGGGCTCACCAGGAGGAAGCAGGGAAGGGGTGGTGGGTGCTGGAGAGCCACTGACAACTGCAGTGGAGGTGTCTGACATGGTGTGTGCCGGCACAACTGGGGGCATGGCTCAGATGTTGTGGGTGCCGGCACGACTGCAGTGGACCCTGCAGATGGAGTGGACAGGTCCGCCACTGCAGTGCCCAAGTCAGACAGGGTGGTAGTGGACTCCACTGCAGTGCCTACCACCAGGGGAGGAGAATGGGGAACAGGCAAGGTGGGCTGGACAGAGGGGAGGACACCCTCACCACATCAGTGGCACAGTCAAGCGCAGCGGGGGTGTGGTGCCGGGAGAGCAAGTGGCAGGGGGAGAAGGCCGGATACTCTTGGGGATGGTATATCTGTGGGTGGGGGAACCTGGGGCAGGGTGTGGTGGGGGCACCTGTGTAGTGGGGGCCTGAGGGATGGAGGAAGGAGACCTGGTGCTTGAGCTGCAGGGCGGCGGCGGGGTCTTGCTCTTACCACTCCGGGGGGACTTGCGGGTGGGGGCCTCAGTCTGTCTGCGCCTGGGGGAGGGTGTCCGGGGGCGAGGGGCGCTCTGCTCTGTGTGGGGGGCTTCCTCTTCCCCCTGGATGCTGGAGTAGCTGGATCGGAGGGGAAGAGGCCGAGGTCACTGAGGAAGAGGCGCTGGGTCTTTGGGGTTGCAGGTGAGGCAAGGGAGGGTGCTTTGGAGGGAGAGGCAACTGAGGACTGCGCAGTTCCCGTGGATGCGTGTGTGTGTACCAGGGCCCCATCCCCTGTGAGTCTGGTTTCAGTCCCCTGACTGTGCGTGCGTGTGCGTTTTGTTTGTGGCGTGTGTGTCTGTGTGCTGGACGTGTGTGTGCTGGTGTGTGCCTGTGCCGGTGTGTGTGTGCTTGGGACGGGTAAGGTGCTGGGGAGTGTGGATGGAGCAGAGGCAGGAGGGGTGAGGGACTGTCTGAGGAGGGACACTGCTGCCGTCAGGGAGGAGTCCATGGACCTATTGCCCCTCTGTAGGTCAGACATGCCCGATGAGATGCCCTCCATGAACGACACCAGCTGAGTCAACAGAGCGGTGTGCGCATGGAGGACACTCAGCATGGCTGTCTGCCCTACATGGAGCTGGCGAAGGAGGTACACAGACTCCTCACTCAGGGCAGCAGGGGACACAGGGGCAGGGGTGCGGTGCCTGGCCCAAAGGAGACACGCTCCCGAACATGGGAGCCTCCACGGACCTGGGGAATGGGAGCCGATGGGAGGGCGGTGGTGGTGCTGGTGGTGGCGGGGACAGCAACACTAGCTGGGGTGTGGTGGCTGCTGACACCCGCCTCCATAAGGGAGTCATCCTCTGAGTTGCTCTGGTCCTCAGCTGAGGTGGATGGTGCTGAGGACTCCTCGGTGTGGCTCCCCTCGCCCTCCGTGTCACTGGGTCCCTCCGACCACTCCTCGGCTGCTGACCCAGTCTGGCTCTCTGGCTCCTCCTGGTCCGTGGAGCTGTCCCCTTCCGTGGCCGTGGATGTATCTGCAAACAATGGGGAAACAGACAGACATCAGTCACCTGCACCAAACGCACACACCACTGTGAGCACAGCACATTACACAGCAAGCCCTGGCATCATTAGTTGTACATTGCTAAAAGTGCCCTAACTGAACAGGAGAAGCCAATTGTCAGTCTGATGCCAAGCATGGCACTCACATCCCACATGGCCTTGCACCCATCTGTCTGGTGTCTGTTGGATTGCAACACCCCAGTGTGGACACATGCACCAAGTACACAGTAGTTGGACAGTGCAGAGGACACGGTGTGGCATGTGGACATGCACACATCACAGCTCTTGCTACTGAGTCAGTACAGGTTTCCGGATGAAAGGGATGCCCAGAGTCAAATAGGAAATGCGTGTGATGCATACCAGCGACAGACACCATGATGCACCCATGTCCTGATAGCCATCGCCACAATGGTGTGCATGTAGCACATGTCACTCCCCTGCAGGACCACCAATAAGTTGACACATGCCAGAGGCATGACTGCTAAGTCATACATCACTGTCTCAGTGATGTATGACTTGGCAGCCAGACAACAACACTATGCACTGTGTCACAATAGTAGGTCATGGGGAATGCAAGTCCTGGAGCTGCACAAGTGCACATGTACATCCCCCACACAACACATCATCTTAACCCTCATCTGTCCAGGTCATACCTATTGGACATATGGGAGACCTGTGACACTACCCTCTGAACCTGAGCCCCTCACAATCTGCTGTGAATGGGGAACAGCTGCCTGAACTTCACATTCGCATACCCCAGTCTGCACGGGCAGCTGATCAAACACCTATGTGACACACAAGTATCGTCTCCTATGGTCACATCTCCAGGGGCATGCTGAGCCCCTACCAAGAAACACCCCAGCAGTCCTGGCAACTAATCCACAGCACACTGACACAGAGGCAGACACCTGAGGGGTCAAATCACTGCGCACAATGTGTCAGCTGATACACGGGAGTGGGAGTACAGAGTGCATTGCATGGCCTGGAGTAGGCATGACTGTCCTGCTCCACATGAATGAGGGATGAGCCCTGGACAGTGGATAGCTGGCTATGTATGTGTGACACATGTAATCGGCACACTCCTGGGGCCCAAACATTGTTCCCACCCGCTGCATGGGCATACAGCAGGCACATGTGGTGGCTCAGCTCAGCAAGTGGACCGCATATCAAAGCAACACGCAGATTACATGTCCGAACACAGGCGTTGTGTGAACAATGGACCCACCCATGATGCCCACAACAGAGTTAGGGAAACAGATGCTGTCCCCCACCTTTAGTGAAGCAAACTGCAAGGACACAGTCCCAAGTGACACAATTCCCTGAATGTAAGGGCCACACCTGGGTATCAGATGAGCAGTGGGCAGTGCACAATAGAGGGACATGGCTCCTGGACAACATGACTGCTGCACTGTGGCAGTTGAACCAGGCCAGAGGAGGGCACAAAGCATGTAATACAGAGTTCACAGTGCAGTCTTTGACTCACCCCCTCCTTGCTGCTGTCTGGCCTTCAGCTGCCCATCCAGGTCTGGAAACACCACCGCCAGGATCTGGAGCATGTGGGGGTCAGGGTCCGTGTTCCGCCCCTCCTGCGAGGAGGAGACAGCTTCAGCTGGACCCGTGCAATCCTCCGGGTCCAGCCCCGAAGGTCCTGCCACCTCTTCTGGCAGTTGCGGATCCGGCGCTTGTAGACCCCCACGGACCGGACGGCCCGGACGATGTCCTTCCAGATCTCCTGCTTCCGATGGGCATTAACCTGTCAGGATGACAAAGTGAAAAGGCCATTACTACACATGCAACATATCCGTGCATGACACAGTTGTATATACATGTCTCAATCACAGGGGCACATGATGTACACAGGCAGTGCAAAGCTGCCCATGGACAGTTTGCCAGACGTCACTACATGGTATCATTGCATGGGAAGTAAAACCTTGTTCAAATGCACTGTCACTGCACCATACCTGTCCAGTGCATGTCACTACACACTATGGGGGTGACAACTACTCAGTGAGCCTGCTAGCCAGTGGCGTGCAGACTTTCAGCCTTGCTAGTCAGACAATATGCACATTTAGAAAGGCAGTGCACAGAACACTCACCTGCTCCCCTGGTGTCCCATACAGCTTGCTGTACTGTGGAAGTAGGCTGTCCAGCAGGGCCTGGTTCTCCTCAACGCTGAAGGCTAGGGCTCTCTCCACAGTACGTGCCATTGCAGGGTCCAGAGGGGCAGAGACAGCAGCAGTGCAGTGGCAGATGTCGTCCTGGAGCATGTAGTGCAGGCAAGTGAGCTCTCAGGGGAACAGCCAGCAATATATATGTGCTGGAGAGGCAGATACTGTCCCTTGTGTCCAAAGTGATAGGTCCAAGTCGTTTGCATCTTCTGAATCTGGCCAATCCATGGAATAGCAGCACCAAAACACGCCCACAGCATCCTTCAAATCTTCAACTTCATGACATACATGATTTTGCAACATTGTTGTGGGTGACCAACTGATTTTCCAGCAACCGACTCGTTCGAAATTCGAAAACGCGTCCGTTGCCAGGCAAGCCCATTGTCAATGGGTGCGCACCGATCGGTCCATTGCGGTACAACGCGTACAGGGGTACAACGCGTACCCGCACACATTGAATGCAATGGGCCGGCCGGGGGCACCGATCGGTCCATTGCAGTTCAACGCGTACAGGGGTACAACGCGTACCCGCTCACATTGAATGCAATGGGCCGGCCGGGGGCACCGATCGGTCCATTGCGGTACAACGCGTACAGGGGTACAACGCGAACCCGCACACATTGAATGCAATGGGCCGGCCGGGGGCACCGATCGGTCCATTGCGGTACAACGCGTACAGGGGTACAACGCGTACCCGCACACATTGAATGCAATGGGCCGGCCGGGGGCACCGATCGGTCCATTGCGGTACAACGCGTACAGGGGTACAACGCGTACCCGCACACATTGAATGCAATGGGCCGGCCGGGGGCACCGATCGGTCCATTGCAGTTCAAGGCGTACAGGGGTACAACGCGTACCCGCACACATTGAATGCAATGGGCCGGCCGGGGGCACCGATCGGTCCATTGCAGTTCAACGCATACAGGGGTACAACGCGTACAGGGGTACAACGCGTACCCGCACACATTGAATGCAATGGGCCGGCCGGGGGCACCGATCGGTCCATTGCAGTACAACGCGTACAGGGGTACAACGCGTACCCGCACACATTGAATGCAATGGGCCGGCCGGGGGCACCGACCGGTCCATTGCAGTACAACGCGTACAGGGGTACAACGCGTACAGGGGTACAACGCGTACCCGCACACATTGAATGCAATGGGCCGGCCGGGGGCACCGATCGGTCCATTGCTGTTCAACGCATCACTGTACATGTGACTGGCATATGTCAGCATGCCTGTCTCAGATGGACATATGCCAGCCACAGATAGCTCCCAGGGAGTGAGGGGCACACCTACATCACGACAGCCTGTCCAAACTTTATCATAAGGCATGTAAGGCTGCATTTCCTATTGTGTGTATGTTGGTGTACATGTTGTCCTGTGGGTGTCACCTGTGGGCAGCCACCCCCAGGCTGTGCACGTGTTAATGGGGACAGGATCCTGGGTGTTACGTGTACATGACCACTGTGATGTGCAACTGTTCATATCTGTGCATGTGCCATAGTCACATTTCACGGTGGTGTATGTGTATGTCATGTCACATACCCCGTGAGTCCCATGTGGGACGGTATGTTTAAGCCAGGGTGTCCCAGTGGCACAATAGTGATGGTCCTCCACAGTCTTTGTGCATGTAGTGTTTACAATGTCTCTGATTTCATGTGCACAATGGGAGACAGTCTCCACATCCAGGTTGTGTGTGCATGGACTTTGATGTTGTGCGTGTGTGTGTCACAGACGTCCATGTCTGTCCTGCCGTGGCAAGTGGGACCACTACCTGTGGGGGTCATGGTTGTTTTGCTGTGGTGTATACATGATACTCCATGTAATGCCAGTGTCCATGTGGCAATACAGGGTCCCTGGGAATGTACCTGTCGTTGAGCTGTGGTGCCTGGGGCACATCTGTCCTCACATGTCACTGTGGGGGGTGATTGTGACACGGCAGCAGGAGATGGGAACTGTGACACGGCCTCATGATATCCAATGGGCCAACCTGGGACTAATTGATGCCACCTGTTGGACCGTGTTGACAGATGTTGGCCATGTATGTACCATACATGTCCTTACGGAACTGCACACTTCATGTAGTTGTGCCTCATAATGATGTATGTTGGGATATTGAGTGTGTTCAATGCCGCATATGTGGGGTGACTGACAATCTTGCTTACTTCTCCTCTGCACTGCAGGGCTCCTGCTGTCCATCGACCATTCCCAGACCTGGCAACGATGGTGGAACGGGACAGCATCCGACGGTACCGCTTCACCAGGCAGCTGATTGAGGATTTGGCAGTGCAGTTGTCCCCACATTTGCAGCCTGGCCGGCCGTATCCTACAGCGCTGACCCCCAAGGTGAAGGTGATGGCAACCCTACACTTCTTTGCCACCGGTACCTTCCAACATACTGTGGCGACTGCTGGTGGGATGTCACAGACCATGTTGAGCCGTGTGCTCCGCGATGTTTTGGCGGCAATGTTGCTATTCCTGAACCGGTACATCTATTTCCCTAGACTGCGACGACTCACTGACGTGAAGAGTGACTTTTATGCCCTGGGGAGGATGCCGCATGTCATTGGCTCCATTGATGGGACACATGTGGCTTTGGTACCACCACAGGCCCAGGAGCAGGCCTACAGGAACCGCAAGCACTACCACTCGGTCAATGCACTGGTGGTGTGTCTTGCAGACATGACCATCACACACGTGTGTGCCTGTTTCCCTGGTTCAGCACACGATGCCTTTGTGATGAGGAGTAGTCGCATTCCCAGGATGATGGCACAGATGCAGAACCAGCGTGCCTGGCTTGTCGGTGTATACTGACTTTGTGCCATTGTGTGTGATCTGATCTGTAGTATTCCGCCCACTTTTCCAAGTCAGCTAATGTGCACTTGTCTGTCCGTAGGTGACTCGGGATACCCCAACATGCCGTGGTTGCTGACACCCCTCAGGAACCCTGTGACACCAGCCCAGATGCGCTACAATGAGGCACATGGTCGGACCAGGAGAGTGATTGAGCGGACATTTGGTCTCCTGAAGAGCCGCTTCCGCTGCCTGGACAAGACCGGAGGGTCCCTCCCATATGCCCCTGCGAACGTATGCAAGATTATCATCGTCTGCTGCATGCTCCACAACCTGGCAGTGCGGAAGGAGTTGCCTCTCATCCAGGATGACAATGACCAACATCCGCCACCTGTGGAGGATCCTGGCCTGGACCACGATGCCAGTGACGACGATGATGATGATGATGATGGTGATGTCCGCACACAGCTCATCACCAACTTCTTTAGCTGAATGTGAGTATCCTGAGGTGTCATGTCAATGATGTGAGTTGGCAAAATGTGTAGGTGGTGCTCTGGTGCTGTTGGAGTGTGTCCATGGGCTACTTGACTGGATGTGTGTTGCGATGTGTGCTTACAGGTGGGCTGTACTCCCCAACAGTGTTGACATGCTAACTTGGTTCTGGGTGGGTATCTTGTAACATGTATTGTGCATGAGTTTTGCTGTTCTGTCCTGTACTCCATTGCTTTTGACTGTGTGTCATTTCTGTCCTTCACAGGGTACTTTCAGATTCGTTTGGTCAACTGTGTCCACCGACGACGTGATTGCACTTCCAGGCTGGTAGCTGTTGTGTCCCTACAGGTGATGTGCGCCACACCCATGGACTTCCTTCCGTCTACAGTTGTTGACTGTGTGCCCGCTGCCAGGTGGGATTACCTTGCATCTGTAGTGGTTACGACATGTTGCAACTGTGTAATAAACCTGTGCTTCACTTTGTGATGTGCGTTGTCTGTGGTCACACATTTGACTGCCATTTGCTTACTGCACCTGTGGGCTACTTGACTGCAACTGGGAATGGGTGTGGTGTCTGTGCATTGCACCGTCTTCCCTGGCAACATCAGTGTAGGCAATGAGTCAGATGGCCTAGGTGTGTATGTGTTGTGTAGCCCTGGTGGTGTGTCTCCCTCATATATGTCACGTTGCCTTTACTCACATGCCTGTGTTGTCCTTGCTGTTGCAGTTCGCATACATAGTGTAATTTTGCAGTTCATCATCCCCATAACAGCACCCACGTTGGAATCACAACAGAGGCAAGTATGGTGTATTAGTGTGTTTATTGTGATACATTTGTGTGAATAGTGCATAGGATGGGTAGTGCTGTACATAAATCTTGCAATCCGAAGTTCCTAGGTGAATTGAAAGTCCTGGTAGACAGAATCCCCAGTATCGGGGCCACAGTTGTCTGACACATTGGTCCAACTTGTACTCCCCATGCAATGTGTGGGAGTAGTGTTGCCGTCAACAGGGTGAACAGTCTGTGCACAAAGGTGAACATCCAGAACAGGTTCAGGCTTCCTGGGAGTTGCGCTTGGCCATCGGCCTCTCACTTGCCCCTCCTCGGACGATCCCTCTTCTTGGGGGGGCCCCTCAAGTACAGGCTGCTGCGGTGCAGGGGACTGTCCGCCAGAGTCATCCTCCCTCCCTGTGGCAGTTGCAGTTTGTTTGGCACCAGATGTTGTTGGCACACAGGGAGGTGTGGACTGGTTGCTGTTCATCTGGCGGAGGCATTGTAAAATGTCCCTGTGCACCGCCGTCATCTCATGCAGTGCATCCCACTTGGACTCCACGCAGGACATGTGTGAGTCCACGCGGGACATGTGTGACTCCACGTGGGACATGTGGGAGTCCAAGCGGGCATGATGGGCAGCCTGCTGCTGTTTCATGTCTCTGAGGAGCCCCACTACCTGGCTGAGGTCTCCGGTGCTGGACTGGTACGCATCAGCTATGCGTACCAGTTGTGGGTCATCATGCACACCAGCAACCTCTGCAAGCAGCGACCTCTGTCTCCCACCCCTCCCACCACCCCTGCTGACATGTGCAGTGTGTGCAGTGGAACGCACAGATAACCCTGGTCCACCTTGGGGGTTGGTGGTGGTGGTGGTGTCCATGGCCCCAGGTTGGTCCAGGGTCCCTGTGCTGGTGTTGCTCCTTGTTCTGTCCATGTCGGCAGGGATGGTATTTGTGGTGACAGTCGTTGGAGGGGTGGGTGCAGGGGTGCAGCTGGTGGTCCTGCTGGTGCTGCATGTAGACTTGCACCGGATGTGCCAGGTTGGTCTTCATCGTCCGAGGAGGACAGAGGCTATACGACGCCAGTGAGCTCCGCATCCTCTTGAGCCTGGGACTGGGACTCCTCAGCGTCTGCTGCTGTGTCCCCATCATCACCTGTTTTTGGGAGACACACACAATGTATGTTATGTTTCTGCAGGCATCAATGGTTGACACACATGACAGTTGTGACTGTGCCTCTGGGTGCGGGCCTGTACATTGCATTGTCCTAAGTCGTCACAGTCAGGGGTTGATATTGGTGTGACACATTGTCCTGCATTATTTGGGCATTTCTATGTATTTTTTGGGGTGTGAACATGGTCTGCATTGGTTGTGTTTGGTTGACAGCCGGCCCTCCTTCCCACCCACCCAGCCAGTCAGTTATCCCACCATGGAACGTGCTTGCATTGCAGGGAGTGGAAGTTGTCTCTCAGGATGTCAGTCAGTGGTGTCCTGCTGTTTGTTGGTGCACAGTTGCCAGCAGGGCCTTGTGCTCCCCACAGCAGTAGCCAGTGTCAGCCATCTTGTGAGTCCTTCTCCACTCCCTGTGATGTGAGCATGGTTCAGGGTGGTGTTGATGGGACAGTTGTGGGGGTGACCAAGATCAGTGACTACGACTCCCATCATGCTATTGCCTCCACCCCCTTCCCAGCATGCCCATGCTTCCTTCCTTTTGATTCTGCTTCCCTGTGGGGTGGGCTGGCTGTGCTGACAGGATGGCTGGGAGTGTTGTCCTGGCAGTTGTTTGGCTAAAAGTCCCAAGAGTGTCCCTGTGCTTCACACAACATAACCCAGGGTGGTGGTTCTTTGTGGGATCTTGTGTTAGGATGGGGGCATTGCATTCTACCAGGTGGGTTCTGTGGAGTTTGTGTTGGGGGTGTGTGAGGGGAGGTGCTTGTGACTATGGTTAGTGCTGCAAGTCCTCCTTCCCACCCAGCCAGCCAGATATCCCACCATGGAACGTGCTTGCATTGCAGGGAGTGGAAGTTGTCTCTCAGGATGTCAGTCAGTGGTGTCCTGCTGTTTGTTGGTGCACAGTTGCCAGCAGGGCCTTGTGCTCCCCACAGCAGTTGCCAGTGTCAGCCATCTTGTGAGTCCTTCTCCACTCCCTGTGATGTGCGCATGGTTCATGGTGGTGTTGATGGGACAGTTGTGGGGGGGCAATATGTGTGACTGCGACTCCCATGATGCTATTGGCTACACTGACTTGGCCAGCATACACAGAATTCCTTCCTTTGAGTGGTCTTCACTGTGTGTTGGTGTTGTTGTGGTGGCTACATGTCTGGATGTGTTTGTTAGTTCTATTTGTGCCACTGCCTAGCTGTAGTTGTAGTTGTGTTTGTACATGTGATGGCACAGTTGGATGTGACTTTTTTGATGGCATGTGTTGTGTTTATCTGACTGACATACACATTTTGGGATGATTCTGTTCTGGTTGCTGTGTAATTGCTATGAGTGCATGGTTTGACTCTCCCCTTGACAGTGATGTGTGTGTGTTTTGTGGCAGTATATTGTGTACATTTGTTGTGTACTCACCAGGCTCTGGGATGTCCTCTAGTCCATATACGCTCACTGGCGGAAGGATGGCCCGCACCTTCTCCTCCCAGGGCCTGAGGTATATTGGCTTGGCAGGAGGGCCACTGCCGGTGTGTTGGCTGTTGATGTAGTCTTTTTGAGCAGGTCCCGTACCCTCCTGCGCACGTCATACCACCTGTTCTGGATGTCGCTCTTTGTGCGCTGACATGGTGATTGTGCGTTCACCCTGTTGATGATCCTCTCCCACATCTTGGTTTTCTGGGAGATGGGGGTCTGTTGGACCAGTGTGCCAAACACCTGTGGCTCTACCCTGAGGATCTCGTCTACCATGACTTCCAATTCACAATCTAGGAACTTGGGATTCTTCTTGGGTGGCATGGTGATGGGTGGTGATGGTGAGTGATGTGTGTGTTGGTGTGCAGGTGAGGGTGTGTGAGTGTGTGTTTTGCTGGGTGTATGTGAGGTAGGTATTTGTTGGTGTGCTGATGGTGTGTGGCTTGTGTGAGGGATGAGCTGTGGGTGTGTGGTTGCTTTCTCTTGGGTGCTGGCAGTGGAATGGCATTTGCAAAGGCTCATGGTTGTGATTTGTGTCCTTTATATGGGTGGAGTTGTGGGTGTGTCTTTGTTCTCTGTCCCCACCCCCCCAGTATTTATTGGCTTGGTAATTGCTTGTTTGGCCTTTTTTTGTGTGATTTTTCCTTTGTACTGTCTGTGTATGTTGGAAACGTTCTTGTGACCGAGTCGGACCCTGCATTTGTCTCGTACGGTCTTCTCCGTTTCGTTCACGCTGTGTATGTGCAGTTTTCTATGCTGCGTACGCGTCGGTCGCGGTGTTTTGTGTTGCTTCGGCTCGGTTTTGTATGCGTGTCGGTCGTACGGCTTGGCCTCCGTCCGACTCGCTCGTGGTTTTCGCGCCTTGCATCGTACTTTGCGGTTTGGAGTTCGCGTGTACGTTTCGGTCGGATTTGTTCCGGGTGCGTGTCGGTCGGTTCGATTCGCGTGTTTTTCCGACCGGATTGCTGTTTTCCGTGCGGCTCGGTCGGTCGACTTGGGTTCGGTACGTGTCGGTCGGATTTTGCACGCCTTGCATCGTACTTGTCGTGTCGGGCGCCACAGGTACGTGTCGGTCGGTATTATTTCCGGATCCGAGTCGGTCGGTGCTTTTTCCGGCCCGAATCGAAATCGACCCCTCTGTGTTTAAGCAGAGCCTTCCACCAGCACTACAAGAAAAAACACACTCAATATAATTTTCAATAATGTGACTCTTTTGAATCTCAATAACTTAAACATACACACACACATATATATATATATCACACACACATATATATATGTGCATATGTGTATACATATGTGTGTGTGTGTATATGTGTGTGCCTCAAAATCCTACTCTCAAAGACAACTTATGGGACCCATACAAAGAGCAATTCTAATCATTAAACGAAGATGTTATGGATGGTTTCTATGTGGCAGTATTGCATAGTTTTTGTGTTCAGCTATGTGTTCTATTTAAAGGAGGTTAGACTGACAAATCAAACGAGACTATCTTGTTTAGGGTGGTAAGCAAAGGCTTTTTGGAATTTCAAAATATTACGGATAACCATGATGCATTTCTGTTGTGATCTACTCATTACAGGTTGAAACAAGAACATCCTAAAGATCCTGACGGGCTCAAATGTGAAAGGGCTACAATACAGCCTTTTCATTTGCCAGTGTTTGTTTCAAATGGGGAGATAATTTGTTCATTTAACTATTATTTGCACATTGAAGGACTGCAGTGATATTGGAGTGAACGGGAACTAAATTATCAGATGGGTAGATAAGCTTTCATCCTGAGCAAACCAACGTTCAAAATGAGCATAACAAATCTGGGGCAATTCAACATTCAAATTGAGCAATAAAAACCTTTACTGGTATAGTTGGATTGCAGTTATAATTCTTAAAGAAGGGGATGTATGGAAAGATCGACCTTTAAGATGTTGGATTGGCAGGTGATCTAATACAGTGCACTGAAGGATATCTTTCATGCTTAACAGGGTACTCACATCTAGTATACCAGGACCTCCTTTGATTCTCTGATGGATATTGGTCTCTATTAGAAATTGACTTACTGGTTGACTGAGGTGTGAGCACTGGTCGAGCAGCAACCATAATCCAAGTCATGGTAAGGCACAAGCAAACCCCAAATTAACCTGTGCTCAACCCCCTTGGTAGCTTGGCACAGAGCAGTCGGGCATAACTTAGAGGCAATGTGTAAAATATTTATGTAACACTTCAAACAGTAAAACAGTGAAAACACCACACAAAAATATCCCACACCAGGTTACAAAAAATGGAGCTTAATTTAATGTATAAAACAAGACAAAAACAACAAAAATCCAATTAGTAGAACTCGAGTTATTCATTTTTTAAGAATTAACTGTAAAATAGCACCTAAAAGCATAAAGCGCCAACTAGGGATATCTGGTTGTGCTGATTCAAAGTCAAAATTTCAGGCTGACAACAATTCAGCGCAGGTGGGATACAGTCCCAGATTATTCCTGTTGAATTTTTACCTTCTCAAGTTCTGGTGCCAAGAGTCCCGTTCGTGTTGGAGAGGGCAGCGTGGAGCAAGGAGAGCATCATATTGGGTTCAAGATGGAGTTGCTGGTCAAGTTGTTTTTCCCCAGGCAAGAGGTCAGCAGGCAACAGGTCAGCAGGGCAGCAGTGCCTTGTAGAGCATCAGTCCAGCAAAGTGGCAGTCTTTGTAGCAGCACAGCAGTCCTTCTTCCTGGCAGAGTATCCACAGGTCAAGACGTGTACTGAGGTCCTTCTTTTACACACAGTTGCACCTTTGAAGTGGGGAGAAGCTTCTTGAGGCATGCCTTTGAAGTGAACAGATGCCCTGCCTTCCCTGCACTGGCTCCAGACTAGCTAAAGGGGTGTAAGCAGCCCCTTGTGTGGAGGTAGGACACAGCCTATTCAGGTGTATGTGAGGCTGGGCCCAGTTCCTCCTGCCAGTGATGGCTTATCCAGTCACACCTAAGCTCTCATTGTGTGTGGCTGCCTAGGAGGAATACACAAAGCCCAACTGCCAACTACACCAAGTCATGTGATCAGAGGCAGGCTGCAAGCACCAAATGGCTAAAGTAAGAAAATGCCAACTTTCTAAAAGTGAAGAGCAGAAAGACAGCTGTGTGGCACTCAAGTAAACGAAAATGTGATGCAATGTGTACAGTAGAAACAAATTTGATTATTGCAGTGTGCACCCTCTGAGGTGGCTCTACCCCACGCTTAGATAAGATCAGGCAGTAACACTCACGGTGACAGCATCACTTTCTTTTCATCGGGAGAAAGTCGAGGAGGTGATTACGTATTGAAACAGCGTTGGGAGAGCGGGTCCGCTTAGTATTGAACACGAAGGTTCGATTCTAGCGAGCAGCGTTTGGGGTCATCTATGCTCTATTCTGGAGCCAGCTGAGGACTTGGTTTATGGGGTCTTGTTCAGCATTCAACATAGAGGTTCGCTGGAGTCGCTCCCGCAACTCGGGGGGTTGTCAACTTGTACGGATTATTGGATATACTTGACATCCGAGCGGGCACCATTTGGGGTTGACTATTCATTGTTTTGGAGTCAGCTGAGTACCAGCGGAGGTTTGCATTCATTGGGATATCAGGCAGTCGGCACTGGTTGCAGAATCGTAGAGCGTGGAGATTCCCCTGAAGAAGGGCTTTTTTTCATGGCCGAAATGCATTGGGACTTGTATAATCCACGCGGGAATTGTTTGAATGTCATCTAAACATTGATGGAATGGTTTCCTATGAAGCACCTGCGTTTGAATAATAAATAACGAAGAAGCTAAATATCAACCGTGTCAGGGATGACTTATTAATGTATTGTTATACATTGGAATGTTGCTTGTAATTTAAGTTTTGTTTGTACGTTGCTCTGAACTAGTTTACTATATGTTCATAATCTGGTAGATACTCTTCGAGTGTATAATAGTAGTGCACCTGATGTCTAGGACTTAGGTCCTAGTTTTTCTTTTCAACTTTCTAAAAGTGGCATTCTCAGAATTGAAATTTAAAAGCTGCCTTCACCATAAGTTAGGATTTTAAATTAGGATTCCAGAGACACCAAACATGAACCAATTATGTCTTCCCATTTGGCAATTACACTTATACAATGCAATAAGGCAACTCCAATGTTATCTTATGGGAGAGATAGGCCTAGCAGTAGTGAAAACTAATTTCAGAGTTTTTCACTACCAGGACATGCAAAACTTAAAAGTACATGTCCAACTTTTTAAATACATTGCACCCTGCCCTTGGGGCTGTCTAAGGCCCACCTTAGGGGTGACATATATATATTAAAAAGGAAGGTTTGGGCCTGGCAAGAGGTTTATTTTGCCAGGTCGTCATGGCAGGCTAAAATTGCACACACAGGATCTGCAATGTCAGACCAGAGACATGTTTAAAGGGCTACTTAAGTGCAGTGGCAGCTCCGCCGCTAAGGTGGAGGAGCGTCGCCCCACTGCTCGTTGAGCAGTGCAAAATAAAAATAAAATGATAATAACATGAAGTTATTATCATTTTATGTTTCTTTGCAGGACTCCAGCCAGGTTGGGCCAGGCGGGGCTGGGCTCGCCGCCGTCAAAAGGAGCAGGAGTGGTTTGCACTCCCTCCCTAAGTGTGCATGATGGCTTGGCCGACCCTCTGGGGCTGGCCAAACAGTCATGCCCAGCATCCCAGGTACTGCCTGAGTGGCCAAACAAGCAGCTCTGACAAATCACGATGCTGCTCCTTCAGCGTTATGATTGGCTGGGAGAGTCTGGGAGCCTGGGTGCTTCCAGTGGCAGAGAGTGAGGACAGAGGAGAGACGTGCAGCGGTGGCTAAGAAGGTAAATTGTTTTTAATGCCTAACCCCTCCCCCTCACCCCATTACCCCCTTACAGAAGCAGCCGCCACTGCTTAAGTGGGTGCAACAATCAGTGCTGCAGGCCCACTTGTAACATTTAATTTACAGGCCCTGGACACATGTAGGGCACTTTACTAGGGACTTATAATTAAATTAAATATGCCAATTGGGATAGCCAATGTTACCATGTTTTAGGAAAAGAGCACAAGTACTTTAGCACTGGTTTGCAATGATAGAGTGTGCAGAGTCCTAAGGCCAGCAAAACTGAAGTCATCAAAAACAGGAGATTGGAAAGCAAAAGGTTAGGGGGAAACCACACCAAGGATGCCAAGGCTAACAGTCTCCAGTAGAAATATACTAGGGGGCTTATTTACAAGCCCCTTGCACCACTGGTTTTTCCCATGTTAAAAGTGACACACCGGTGGGCACTTCCTGGTAGAACACTTGAAAGCGGGTACAATCCCCTGGGGCCTCCAGGTTAAGAATGTTCCGGTAATTTTCATAGAGGACCCGGAATGCAAAAAAGGTTTCAGCTACATCAGCACAAAATGCAGCCGTGACTTAATGGTGCACTCCATCCAGACGGCACAGAGGATCTGTAAGAAGGAGGCCGAAGAGATTGAGGAGCAGATACAAGCGATCAAAGATAATCACACGTCATCTGAGGTGAAAACCTTACTTGAGAAAATAGAAAAGGAGATTTCTTCATTTAAGGATCATACGATCAATTTCAAAGTCAATAAATTCGAGAAGGACAAAAAATCGTTCAATATTGAAACAGTGTACCCGTATTTGAAAGAGGATTTTTTACACTAAACCTGATTCCAGACAGTTCCTGCCAGAATACCAAGGGCGCTCTAAAAGGAGATTTCTAACATTTTCTGACACATCATCTTCAGAATCCACAGGGGATTCAGATCTAGGTGAAGGCACTTCTAACCAAAACCAACAAAGAAAGTCGTCTTTTTTAGGGGAAGGCCAACAAAAGCCACGCGAAAGATACAAACCACAACCATGGGAAATGAGAACACGACGACAGTACTACAAAACATAAAAAAATCATCTATCATCAATCTGTCCAATATGATTTTTACCAAAGATCAGACAGCGGTTCTCGAACTAGGACTTTCTTTTGTCCCTGGGGTCAAATCGGACTTTACCAAAGTAAAATTGGAAGCCATGGATTTATTTCGGAAATTACGCCTGAAAGCTTTCTTTAAAGACAAGGAAATTCGAAGCGGTTTGAGGCATCAGGATTACGTAACAAATCCACGTTCGGCCCACCAGCCCACAGTATCCCAAGGGACATCATAACTTTTGAACACGCAGTACTATCGTCGTTGAATGTCCTGGAAAAGAAAAGGATGTACATCAAAAGAAACATTTCACTGGATCACAAAAAGGCCATCACTTCTTTGAAGGACCAACAAGCAGCAGTCATCAGGCCGGCAGATAAAGGTGGTGCTGTGGTCATCTGGTCTAAAGAGGCCTATCTAACAGAAGGAAGAAGCCATGTACAAAACCCGGTATGGTACCGGCGCATCCCGCAGGACCCAACTAAAGAGATCGTGCAAGAAATATTGAGGATAATCACAGAAGGCACTGAACAGGGCATTTTGGGAACAAAGGAAGCTGAGTATCTCATCAAGAAATATCCACGGACCCCTATACTATATTTCCTGCCAAAGGTTCACAAAGATGCTACCAATCCCCCCGGCAGACCAATTGTGTCCGGGTGCGACTCTATGTTAGAGTCGCTGTCCAAGTATGTGGACGTCTTTTTGAAGCCATTTATGTCAGATGTTCCCTCTTACCTACGTGACACCATGGACTTTATCAACAAAGTCGAAGGGTTTGCCTTTGATCCGAACATACACATCCTAGTAACCATGGATGTTTCATCACTTTATACTCAAATCCCTCAGCAGGACGCATTAGACGCAATGGAATTCTATCTGGAACTACGACCAAGACCACACCAAGTACCAACGGAGTTCATTCTCAATTTGGCTTCTGTATCCCTGCGAAAAAACTTTTTCAAATTCGACGAGGATTTCTTCCTACAAGTCAAAGGGACAGCCATGGGTTGTCCCTTTGCTCCAGAAATGGCCGTACTGTATATGGCCAGGTACGAACATCGATTTATCTACAATAACAATCCGTACATTGACCATATAATTCAATGGTACAGATACATCGATGATGTGTGGTGCATATGGAAAGGCTCAGAAACATCATTGAAGGAGTTCCATGTATGGCTGAACAACCGCAGTCCGGATATCAAACTGAGCTTGGCACATAGCAAAAAGAACCTCCCCTTCTTGGATGTGGAGGTGAAATCATCAAATGGGCTGGTCATGACATTACACACAAAACCGACAGATAAAAACAATGCCCTGCACTTCAGAAGTTACCATCCAAGAAATTTGAAGACCAATTTGCCGTATGGGCAATTTTTACGCATAAGACGTAACTGTACCAGACGTGAAGACTTTGAATTACATACAGAGACATTGACTCAAAAACTAAAGGAGAGAGGTTACCCCCACAAGCTTCTCAAACACTCACTGAAGAGAGCCTGGTTTACGCCTAGGGAACACCTGCTGACCAAAAAAAGCAAACCGACAACTGAATGTATTGTTGTGCATTACGACATTTGGACCTCACACTCAACCTTTAAAGAAGATTGTCCGGAGTAATTGGCATCTGATTGAAGGATCCATACCAAACATTGGCCCCCCGTTATTCGCACTTAAAAAAGAATCGCAATATTGGACAGCAAGTCATACGTACATTTGCACTGCCAAAAGAAAAAACAGACACTCTCCGCACCATGTTTAACCTAAAACCTATTCAAGGGCATCCCAAATGTGGTAGCTGTTCGGTTTGCAATTCCACCATGGAAGGAACCTGCTTCACAGATGGCCAAAGACATTGGCGTCATAATGAATTTACCACTTGCAAGACCAAAAACGTGGTGTATGCCATTATATACCCGTGTAAAAAAATGTACATAGGTAAAACTAGCCAAGAAGTGAGACAAAGGATTGTTCAACACCGCTCCAGACTAAAGAATAAAGTCTTAACTGCGCCTATGGTTAATCACTTTGTTACATTGAAACATTCTGAAAATGAATTTAATTGGACAGTCCTATGTGCTATTGAACCGAATCCGAGAGGTGGCGACCCTGATGTCCTCCTATCTCAAAAAGAAGCATTCATCATCATGAAATTTGATACATCCCTGCGGGGACTTAATGAGATGTCTGAAATCGCCAAACTGTAAGTCAACCCTGGAAAATGATATGTCCACCCGTCTCCACTACGGTCACCAGAATGCAACAGCTTTCACAATCCAAAAATCCACTCTGGGTCTTGCAAACAGGCCCTTTTGAACTCTGCAATCAAAGCAGGAAGTAACAGATGAATCTGAACAGACACCCGTGAACACCGAGGTGTTTGATTTCTTCCAGCAGAAGGCAAGTGGTTTTTAAAGATAAATAAAATGTTCCGTTTGTTTAACAAAGCAGAAAGCATTTCAGAGTCAGACAGTGGGGATTGCTAAAACAATTAAGGCTTAACCAACATAGTGCGTGCCCCTTATATACAGCCAGTTTTTAAACTGACAATGTTGCAACTAAAAGCCATCTGTCTTTCCTCTCAGATTAAAGAAGAAACGAGGAAAAAGAAGTGAATAAAGCACAGAGACTTGCTCTGTCAAATACAATGCCAGTACCTCTGTTTGAATTAAGGTACGGTTTTTTCCTCACCTCTTGTAGCAGGGTGTCCTGCAAGTAGTAAAATACATATATATTTTGTTGCCACTCGCAGCTACATGGCCAAAAAGAAGCATTCGCCTTTGAATTAAAGAATTTCTGATACCTCGGCAAAGTAGCAGGTACCTAAATTACTGAAATTAACATTTGAGAGAACTGAAGTTGTAGAACAGGGTCTCTATAATTAAAATACATATTTATTATTATTATTTTTTAGTTTTCAAGACCAAGTCCTAGTCCTGAGGAGAACCCCCCAGCAAGATGGGGTTCGAAACGCGTTGACTCCAGCTAATGGGTTAAGATACACAGGGTGTGCCACGAGGGAATATTATAAATTTTTTCTTTTCCCGCACAGACAACACCCTTCAAAATTTGTAATCCCATAGCGTTTGACACAGGCAGGACAGCACTTTGTTAATGAACGTTTCATTGTCCGCCTAGTGTAATTTAAAGAAAGGACTTGTCGCTTGTATTGCATTATATATTACAATTGGAATATTTTGCATGTTTATTATGTTGTCTTATTGTATTTCACTGTGTTGTATCACAATTGGTTTATGTATGATTTCTGTGTAAGTGAATACTGTACGAAAATGTTTATTGAAACAAAGTGTTGTCCGACATATGACATGAAAATAATGGAATAATCTCGTTTTCAAAAAAGCTGAAAGAAAAGTGAAATAAATCAGTCGGACTTTGGAATTGTAGTCTAAGGTCGCGTTCACTCATTTACGTGTCATGAATGTTCTATCTGGACATCTTGTATGTTATATATTACAAACAGCCCAGCATTCCAGGTACTGCCTGAGTGGCCAAACAAGCAGCTCTGACAAATCACGATGCTGCTCCTTCAGTGTTATGATTGGCTGGGAGAGTCTGGGAGCCTGGGTGCTTCCAGTGGCAGAGAGTGAGGACAGAGGAGCGACGTGCAGCGGTGGCTAAGAAGGTAAGTTTTTCTTTTTATGCCTAACCCCTCCCCCTCGCCCCATTACCCCTGTACAGAAGCAGCCACCACTGCTTAAGTGGGTGGCACAATCAGTGCTGCAGGCCCACTAGTAGCATTTAATTTACAGGCCCTGGACACATGTAGGGCACTTTACTAGGGACTTATAATTAAATTAAATTAAATATGCCAATTGGGATAGCCAATGTTACCATGTTTTAGGAAAAGAGCACAAGTACTTTAGCACTGGTTTGCAATGATAGAGTGTGCAGAGTCCTAAGGCCAGCAAAACTGAAGTCAGCAAAAACAGGATGTTGGAAAGCAAAAGGTTAGGGGGAAACCACACCAAGGATGCCAAGTCTAACAGTCTCCAGTAGAAATATACTAGGGTGCTTATTTACAAGCCCCTTGCGCCACTGGTTTTTTTAATGTTAAAAGTGACACACCGGCGGCGCAAGCCCCTTAATATCTCTACTCTTTCATAGCCATTGTAAGATGGCCAGGGAGACTTTGCGAGGCATGTTTTGGTCTTGACGTAAAGTTGCTATGCTTTGGTAAGGAAAATGTAAAAAATGTAATCATATACTAGAACATTTTTGAATATTTCCAGCCCTAGCCTTTTTGCAGCATGCGACAGACAGTCCTTCGAATCTTGTTAACAAACATGATGGTTACATGGAGTATTTACTTACGCTAAACATATATTTTAAAATTGTGGGAAAAGAGTATGAGAGACAGAGAGAACTGTAAATTGGGTTATGTTCCATGGTGACCCTCTCAATGTAAGAAAAGGTTGTCTTCTCGAAATAACAATTTAGAAATCTGGAAAGATACTTGGGCTGCTATAGTTCAAATATATACTAGGATTTTTTAGCCAATCCTGTTCCTTTTCATTATTTTTGCAAGCTCCTCACAATTCCCATAAAATATTGCGAGGCGGCACTAATACAATCTCAACTGCTCCTATAAATTTCTCCTAACTTTTTCCTGGCATGGGGAACTATTTCAGAAGAATGCAACCACTTCCCTGTATTTGTATTTATATTGGGCCCTTTATGCTTTCAAGTATTATTTTCTGATGGCCTCGTGCCAGTGATGTATGTCGTCTGTGCTGAATTGTTACTTATACAATAAACATCCATCATGTTGTTCAGAGCCAGCCAAGTCAGATACAACTCATGGTGCATTGTTTTCCAGAGTTTGTTTTTTAGGAGGCTTCATGAACATTATAGCGTAGTCTAGCATTTTATGTGAGAGGGTCTGATGGTTTATCCGTTTTCGGTGTGAAATGAATGGCCCGGCGTCTTTCCTTTATTTTCCTCCCTTCCTTTGATCGATAGCCTTTGAGTTGGTGGCTGCAGCCCTCCTAGAGGAGTTTTTTATATTAAACTTTTGGAATAAACGCCTCTCTTTTTTCACATCTCACAGTTGTGGTAGAAGTTTCTTTTCGTCTTTGCGTTTGCTTGCTTATGCCGCCAACCTTCGCACCAGATGTTGTGATGACTGTTGACTTGTTTGATGGCAGTTCTTAGGTTGTTTTTCTCCACGTGTTCAAGCAAGATTGAGTCAGCTGTTCCTGATTACTTCTCACATCTTTGTGTCTTTCATCCCAGAGTGGTAGCGAAGCAGAGACAATGTATTTTTTTATTTTCGGTTATTTCTTGGCATTAGATTATTTTATTTACATCATTAGCTGGAAGGAGTAATCCGTCATAGTTAACAGACTTCAGCTCTCTTACAGTCAAAAGTGATCTGCGTTCAGCAGAGGAATATTGGGGCAGATTTACAAGCCCCTTGCGCCACTTTTGCGTCACTTTTCCCATGTTAAAAGTGACGCAAAAGTGGCGCAAGGGGCTTGTAAATCTGCCCCATTGTATTTCTCTTGGGCTTGGTACAGTCTGTCTGCGGCGTGTTTGTGTCTGTGGTCACTGACATCGTTAGTGTGCATGGAGAAAAAAAATATAGGGGCCAAGGTGATTCATTTATTTACTTCCGTGATAACGGTGAGGTTAAGGAGGCCAAATGTTTTGTGAGCTGAGGATCCACTGCGGAGCGGAGTCAAACGGATTTTTGAACACTTTTCCTCCAGATGTGCTCCATATTGAGTTGGCTAAACCCCCAAGCAGAATTATGGGAAAGGCTGGATAAATTTAACCATTTCTCTGGACAGGGCCCTTCTGCATGAAGTGATGACAAATAAGTGTTTGGTCTGTCATGGGGATGATTTATTTTGAGGTGGAAAGGAAACATGCTTTCATGCTCGAGACGCTGATTTGGGAGTTACATAGTTAACTTGGTTGAATACATTTGCTCTCACATACAAGAGGTTCATTGGTTTGTGTGATATTGGGTTTAAAGTATTTTTTTTTTATTGCAGAAAGGGACAAATATGGAAATTCTGATGCACTGTGAGCTTAGAGCTGTGAGCTTCAACATCGAAGATATGTTCAGGGTGTGCCATTCATCATTTGGAAAGATTTCAAAAATAGTTGACTGCCATATTAGGTTCAGTGGCTCTCTGTTTTCGTGAGGTTAAAAGCTTTGCAGCTGCATTTGTGAATGAGTCAACTGCTGATTTCCTCACTTTCAGCCTCATGTTCTTTCTTTTTGGGTTGTTCTCCACCTTGCCCCTTATTATTAAGGAAGAGGCATATAAAATTAGATGTCCTGTTAGAGTTTGTTGTTGGTGCATCCACAGCATTTTCATGTGCAGATTTATAGATTGCAGTCTTCTGATCCAAGTTCCCTTTGATTTGAATCCCCCTTTAGATATGTTTATTGTTAGGCATTTTATAATTGTGGAACTGGAGAGCATATGTTGTCTATACGTTTGTGCTGGTCTACCTAAAAAACATACAGAATATGCCCGCATCTCATTCATGGTATTTTGCACCTGAGTTAGGCTTTGGCGGAGACAGAGTACCCTCTGCGCCAAAGCGAAGCAGCGCACAACAAAAAATCTGTAGGTTTTTTGTCCACATACTTTTGTTTATGGATATCAGTTATTAAGACATCTTACATCATTTTGGCTTAAATGTGGATGCCTCCATTATTCGTCATTTGTGCGTCAGAATCCAAGCAACAACGTTCTCCATTATGTTTTTTTGCCAGTTTCTGTAACACTTTCGAGCATCTTACCATCATCCACCATGGGCTGCATCTTGTTTTTGGCACAACTGGAGTGAAACACCATTTTGGTTTGTTCCCTTTGAATGTTTTTTTCCCAGTACCTGATGCTTGTCTTTCCTTATGCTAGTCTTTAAGTCTTGCTGCGCCAACTAGTCATTAGGTTTTCATAGAAACCCTTGAGTAAAGCGCTCTCTTTGTTACTCATGCAAGTAAAAAGCATCTTTGCCCTCCATGCGGGCTCTTAATCTTTTAGATTTATATGTCCCCATTTGCATATTGCGCAGTTTATTTTCCCAGTTTTATATTTCTGTCCCCCGTTGCATCTTTGCCTAGTATTTTTCAGAAGTGCATTGATAAACTGTTAGAAATGGGGGTCTCTAGTTGGCAATGGTTTGCACCTTTGTCCAAGTAGGGACCCTTCTTCCTAGTCAGGGTAAGGGGTATACACTACTGAAATAACCCCTACTCATCCTCTTGGCAGCTTGGCACTAGCAGTCAGGCTTCTGTCAGAGGCAGTGTGTAAAGCATTTGTGCATGCATACAGTAACACAGTGAAAACACTACAAATGGACACCGCACCAGTTTAGAAAAATGAGCAAATCTTTATATAATCCAACAAGACCAAATATGACAAAAATCCAACATATAATACTGTAAAAATAGTTAATTTGCAAGATAACCTTCAATTTGCAAGAATAGCTGAAAAACACAGTTCTTCCGAGTCGGTAGATCCGTCCGGGGCTACCGCGATGCTGAAAATGACAGAGTCTAACAGTTCCAGCCGACCGCATCGGAACAGGTCAGCTAAAGCATCTACAGACTCGTAGACAGAAAATGTCTTTTTGAGGCCGACACGTTGGTGCGGGCCGATCGGGGCAACCGTCGCGTTTGCGGTGTGAAGTGGAAGTGGTGCAACGTGTGGTGCCCTCATGGCGCAGTGCAGGCAGTGGCTCGGTGACGGTCGTCTAACGGCATCGGTGAGGCCAAGGCTTACAATGAAGAGTGAGGCGGTGCTCGATATGGTGCTGGCAGGTCACGGTGCAGGCGACAGAGCCAACTGATGTTCGGGACGGGCAGCGACGGTGTCGGTGATGTCTGGGCAGGATGAAGCGAGGCGGTGCGGAGTGCGGTGCCCACAGGACGCAGTGCAAGCAACGGCTCTATGACGGTCGCCCAGCAGCGTCGGTGAGACCAAGGATGCGAAGTGCGGCAGTGCCTTCTGGGGTGCCTTCAGGACACGGAACCAGCGATGGACTTGGTGACAGAATCGACTGCTCTTTTCTTCTGCGGCAGCTGAAACCAGCGGTTCTAGATACGGTACCCAGAAGGATAATGAAGTCTTTGCTGTTCCTGAGACTTCTTGAACAGGAGGCAAGCTCTACCTTAAGCCCTTGGAGATACTTTGTCAAGCAGGATACACACACAGTTCCTCTCCTTAGCAGAAATAGCTATTGCAGGCCAACCCCAGACAGCACACAGCAAAGGGGCAGTACTTCTCCTTCAGCTTCCTCCAGACAGCTCTTCTCTGTGGCAGAGGTTCCTCTTGATTTTCCAAAAGTGATCTAAAATTCAGGGGCCTGGGCTCCAACATTTAAATCAATCAATCAATCAATCACAGAATTTGTAGAGCGCACTACTTACCCGCGAGGGTCTCAAGGCGCTGGGGAGAGGGGGGGGGGGGGTTGCTGCTACTGGTCGAACAGCCAGGTCTAGAGTAGCCTCCTCAAGGTCAGCAGGTCTTGGGTCTGTCGTAGGCTTAGTGGAAGGGTGTTCCAGGTCTTGGCGGCGAGGTGTGAGAAGGATCTGCCGCCGGTGGTTGTTCTTCGAATGCGAGGACGGTGGCGAGGGAGAGGTCGGCGGAGCGGAGCTGGCGGTTGGGGACGTAGAAGAAGAGTCGTCTGTTGAGGTAGGCTGGGCAAGTCTTGTGGAGTGCCTTGTGTGCGTGGATGAGGAGTTTGAAGGAGATTCTCCTGTCGACGGGGAGCCAGTGCAGGTTCCTCAGGTGGGGGTGATGTGGCTGTGGTGTGGTACGTCGAGGATCAGGCGTGCGGAGGCGTTTGTATGCGTTGCAGTCGCTTGATGAGCTTGGCCGGGGCTCCCGCGTAGAGGGCGTTCCCATAGTCAAGTCTGCTACTGACGAGGGCCTGGGTGACTGTTCTTCTTGTGTCTGTCGGGATCCACCTGTAGATCTTGCAAAGCATGCGGAGGGTGTTGAAGCAGGAGGAGGAGACTGCGTTGACTTGCTTGGCCATGGAGAGCGTTGAGTCGAGGATGACTCCCAGGTTGCGTGCGTGGTCGGTGGGTGTCAGGGCTGCTCCCAGTGTCGTAGGCCACCAGGAGTCGTCCCAGGCTGAGGGGTTGGAGCCGAGGATGAGGACCTCTGTCTTGTCCGTGTTCAGCTTTAGTCGGCTGATCTTCATCCAATCGGCGACGGCCTTCATTCCTTCATGGAGGTTGGATTTGGCGGCGAGGGGTCCTTGGTGAGGGAGAGGATCAGTTGAGTGTCGTCGGCGTAGGAGATTATGTTGAGGTCGTGCTGTCTGGCGATGCGTGCGAGCGGGGCCATGTAGATGTTGAACAGTGTTGGGCTGAGGGATGATCCCTGGGGTACGCCGCAGATGATCTCGGAGGCTTCGGATCGGAATGGTGGGAGGCGGACTCTCTGGGTTCTGCCGGTGAGGAAGGAGGTGGCCCATTCCAGGGCCTTGTATCGGATCCCTGCGTCGTGGAGGCGTGCGCGTAGAGTGCGGTGGCAGACAGTGTCGAAGGCGGCGGAGAGGTCCAGCAGGATGAGGGCTGCGGTCTCACCGTTGTCCAGCAGGGTCCTGATGTCGTCGGTGGCGGTGATGAGGGCAGTCTCCGTGCTGTGGTTGCTGCGGAACCCTGATTGGGATGGGTCCAGGATGCTGTTTTCTTCGAGGTATCGGGTTAGCTGTTTGTTGACGATCTTCTCGATGACCTTGGCTGGGAACGGAAGCAGGGAGATGGGCCGGAAGTTCTTGAGGTCTCTCGGGTCCGCCTTGGGTTTTTTGAGTAGGGCGTTGATCTCTGCGTGTTTCCAGCTCTCTGGGAAGGTCGCGGTCTCGAAGGAGAGATTGATAACGTTGCACAGGTGGGGTGCGATGGAGCTGCTGGCTTTGTTGAAGATGTGGTGCGGAAAAGGGTCTGACGGGGAGCCGGAGTGTATTGTGCTCATGGTCTTGATGGTGTCATCGATGTTCACGCTGGCCCAGGCTGGCAAGGGGTCGTGGTCGATGGTGTGCGGCGGGTCTGGTGCATCGATCTTAGTTGGGGCTGTCTGGGTGTTGAAGCTGTCGTGGATGTTGGCGATCTTGCGGTGGAAGTAGGTGGCGAGGGAATCGCACAGGGCTTGCGATGGCGGGATGTCGTTGGTGTTGGAGCTGGGGTTGGAGAGTTCCTTCACGATGTTGAAGAGCTCCTTGCTGTTGTGTGT
Source organism: Calotriton arnoldi (assembly GCA_963921515.1). Taxonomy (NCBI): domain Eukaryota; kingdom Metazoa; phylum Chordata; class Amphibia; order Caudata; family Salamandridae; genus Calotriton; species Calotriton arnoldi. The sequence continues at coordinate 273,878 of CAWUFW010000877.1, read as the reverse complement.
GCTGTTGTCGAGGCGGTCTTTGAAGGAGATTCTCTTGGCGGACCTGATGAGGTGGTGGTGGTTGCGGATGGCGTCTTTGTGGGCTGCGTGGCTGTCCGGTGTCTTATCACTGTGCCATTTCTTCTCTAGTTTCCGGCAGGAACGCTTGGATGCTAGGAGTTCCGGGGTGAACCAGCTGGCTCTTTTGGTGGTGTCACTGTGGGTGAAATTTTTCAGTGGGGCGAGGGTGTTGGCACAGTCGTCTATCCATCATCTGAGGTTGCAGGCAGCGTCGTCGGTGTTGGATGGGTCGGAGGGAGGGCTGAGAGCGAGGTTTGCCCGTAGTTGGTTTTCAGTGACTTTGCTCCAGCAGCGGCGTGGGATCTGTTGGGTGCGGTGGTGTGTGGTGGGTTTCTGGAAGGTGAAGTGGATGCAGCGGTGGTCGGTCCAGAGGAGTTCCGTGGTGTGGCTGAAGGAGACGTGGGAGCTTGAGGAGAAGACGGGGTCGAGCGTGTGGCCGGCGGAATGGGTCGGTGTTGTGACGAGCTGTCTCAGTCCGAGGTTGGCGAGGTTGTCGATCAGGGTGGTGGAGTTGCTGTCGTTGTTGTTCTGCAGGTGAAAGTTCAGATCTCCGAGGAGGATGTAGTCGGTAGAGGTCAGGGCGTGCGTACTGATGAAGTCGGCGATGGAGTCGCTGAACTGGGGACGGGGCCCAGGGGGTCTGTAGACAAGGGTGCCTCTAAGGGTGGTGTTGGGGTCCGTGTGGATCTGGAAGTGCATGTGTTCGGCGGTGCAGAGAAAGTCGTCGGAGCTGGTCGAGACCCTGATGGAGTTCTTGTGGACGATGGCGATTCCTCCTCCTACTCCGTTGATGCGGTCTCTGCGGGTGATCTTATAGCCGTCTGGGATGGCTATGGCGATGTCGGGTGCGGAAGAGTCGTTCATCCAGGTCTCTGTCAGGAAGGCGACATCTGGTGCTGATGTGTCGAGCAGGTCCCAGAGCTCGACGGCGTGTTTGCGTGCGGAGCGGGTGTTCAGTAGGATGCATCGGAGGTGGTTGCGGTCCTTCTTGGCGGGCGCTTTGGTGGCTCTGAGGCTGGTGTAGCTGCAGTTCCGGCAGGTGAAGGGACCATGGGTGCGTTTCAGGGCGGCCTTGAAGCAGTTGTGTGTCCGTCCGGGGTTGAGAGCGTGGAGTGTGGTGGCATCGTATCGGCGTCGGTCCTCGAGGCTGGAGCGGGGGGCGCACGGTCCAGGGGTTCTGGCACCGGGTGCGGTCCAGGCGCGGACGGGCGCAGACGGGCTTGCCTTAGGCGCGCCAGCGGCGCGGCCGCCATATATGGGGAGGTGGGAGGGAGGAGCAGCTGGGAGGCGGGAGGCAGGGGCAGCGAATGGGCAGTCAGGGGGGCGGGGCCGCAGGGGACGCAGCGGCGGGAGTGGAGAGAGGCAACGAGGGGTACAGAAAGCAAAAACTGGACACAGAAAATGGGGGCAACGAGGGGTACAGAAAGCAAAAACTGGACACAGAAAATGGGGGCAACGAGGGGTACAGAAAGCAAAAACTGGACACAGAGAATGGGGGCAGCGAGGGGTACAGAAAGCAAAACTGGACACAGAAAATGGGGGCAGCGAGGGGTACAGAAAGCAAAAACTGGACACAGAAAATGGGGGCAACGAGGGGTACAGAAAGCAAAACTGGACGCAGAGAGTGGGGGCAGCGAGGGGGAACAGAAGGCAAAATGGGCACAGAGGCAACAAGCAGAGGGGCGAGCTTACCAGCAGCAGCAGCGGGCAGGAGAACACAGGCGGAGCTGTGTGGCGGGGGGAGCGACCTACCTGGCAAGGTCAAGGGTCGCTCTCCCCGCGCAGCGGCCGCCATATATGGGGAGGTGGGAGGGAGGAGCAGCTGGGAGGCGGGAGGCAGGGGCAGCGAATGGGCAGTCAGGGGGCGGGACGCAGCGGCGGGAGTGGAGAGAGGCAACGAGGGGTACAGAAAGCAAAAACTGGACACAGAGAATGGGGGCAGCGTAGGGGTACAGAAAGCAAAAACTGGACACAGAGAATGGGGGCAGCGAGGGGTACAGAAAGCAAAAACTGGACACAGAAAATGGGGGCAACGAGGGGTACAGAAAGCAAAAACTGGACACAGAGAATGGGGGCAGCGAGGGGTACAGAAAGCAAAAACTGGACACAGAAAATGGGGGCAGAGAGGGGTACAGAAAGCAAAAACTGGACACAGAAAATGGGGGCAACGAGGGGTACAGAAAGCAAAACTGGACGCAGAGAGTGGGGGCAGCGAGGGGGAACAGAAGGCAAAACGGGCACCGAGGCAACAAGCAGAGGGGCGAGCTTACCAGCAGCAGCAGCGGGCAACATTTATAGTCCATTTCTCTTTGTTCTCAGGTGTCAGAGAGGCTCTGTGCTCAGTCCAAACCAGTTCTGTCCTCTCTGGTGCAGCTTCCAGACAGGAGATGGAGACAGCATTGTCCAAGGCAGACCAGGCCCATTCAGGTGTGAAAGAAATCTCCTCCCCCTACTCTGAATGCAGCCCAGGTCTATTCAACCCAGCCCTGACTCACCCTGGAAAGGCAGGACACACCTCATCCCACCCCACCCCAAGTGGCTGTCTGAACAGAATGCACATCCCCAGCCCCTGTCACTCCAAAGCCAGAAAGTCAATACACAACCCTAGCAGAGGCACACTGGAGGCTAAGCAAGAAAATACACACTTTCTAAAAGTGGTATTTTCAAACCCAGAATGTAAAATCATCCTTAATAAAAGATGCACCTTTAGATTCTGAGTTCAGGCATACTAAACTCCCTTTTCCTATCTTGTTCCCATGGGCAGTTATACTTATAAGATGTTATAAGAAAACTTCTTATTCTATCCTATGGGACAGATAGCCTTTCAATGGTGAAAAACAAAATTGGCAGTAATTCACTATCAGAACATGCCACACACATCAGGGCATGTCCTACCTTTCACATACACTGCACCCTGCCCACAGGGGTACCTTGGGCCTACCTTAGGGGTGACTCACATGTAAGAAAAGGGAAGGTTAGGGCCTGGCAAGTGGGTGTACTTGCCAGGTCGACATGGCAGCACTAGACTGCACAGAGACACTGCAATGGCAGGCCTGAGGCTCTTTTACAAGGCTGCTTGTGTGGGTGGCACAATCAGTGCTGCAAGCCCACTAGCAGCATTTGGTTTACAGGCCCTGGGCACACACAGTGCACTGTACTAGGGACTTAACAGTAAACCAAATAAGCCAATTATGGAAACACTAATCCATGGCAACAATTTACATAGGGAGCACTTGCACTTTGGCACTGAACAGCAGTGGCAAAGTGCCCAAAGCATCTAGACCAGCAAAAACGAAGTGCAACACACAGTAAAAACACAGAAGGAAAGGCAAAAATACAGAGGGAACCCACGCCAAGGATGCCAGGTCTAATATAAACTGAGACCATTCTGGTTACTCTTGACCTTCCAGATAATCCTCACCTCTTTGAAGGACGCTCATTTCAATATGGGCATTGGGGGTAATCCATTAGGAAGATATGTTTCGTTTTGCTGAATGAGTATACTTGATTCATGGTTAGTATCGCAGAGCTTGTGCAAATGTGAGCCAAACAGGGCTTCTTTTTCTTGTCTTACTTCTCTAGGGCATGTGTTAAGATTGTTTAGCTGTTTGCTGAAACATTGTTTGTTTACTAAAAGTTCTGCACTTTAAACTGCTTATAATCAGTCTGTTTATGTGCGCTCTCATTTTATCTCGCTCCACTAAACTGAATGGTCATTTAAATTTATAGTGAATCCTCACTATTTTAGGAGTGTTTTTAAGATGTAGTGATAGTAAAGTGCTGTTTCTCTTTACCATTGCAATGTGTAAAATTAATACTGTGCTTCATTGAGCTCTTTCAGTGCCACCCCCATTTTTATGTGATGTCAATCCTTGTTTTTGCTTGACCACTGAGTGGCCGCGCAGCAGACGCATAAATAGGTGTGCCACAGGCGTACCAAAGGAAAACCCACCTGCATGCGTCCGCGCCATAAAGCAACCTACGACCTGTTATACTGCTCAAAAGGCACCGCACAATTGGATCTGTCAAATACTTGAGATTTTTATCAAGTCTCCGCTGTAAGTACCCACCATTTCGTCTAATGATTTTATACTTAAAGATAAAAATGATTGACGTACTACAGAGGGGAAATTTATATCAAACAACACCTCTATTATCAGTAATAGCTTTGTTGCAACATAAGTTCAGTTAACAACTCTAACCTAAAACATTTACTTCACAATGTGAGAAGATCTCTCGCTTAGTGACACTTTATTAATTGATCAATGTAAACAACATGAAGTTGATTTGTTCTGTTTGACTGAAACCTGGTGAAAGGGCTGGGTCCCTAAGTGCTAGATCTGTTCTAGACTCACAATCCGATGGTTCTTTTTAACAGCATGAAAGCAGTGAGGGGAGAAAGTTTGTTATTGTAACCAAATGAATTCAACAGGAGATTCTTCAGACACATAATAACCACAGACAACAACGTAAGGTTAGTTGATTTATTACAAAGCCAGGAATAACTGAACATAAAGACAGCTCAAGATGTGAGTGTAAAAATACATTGAAATCAGCATAAAGCCAAATCTGCGTACCGAGCATAATCTATGCAGCATAAACAGAATGATTAGTCCAAGTAATAGAATGCAGAGCATCACAGAGCACAAGTCCAAATTTCCCTGCATTGATGGTTGATGAAAATAAAGCATTAGTCTATCCCCTACTCTAACCTTAATGTGGCATCCCTACCTTAGCATTGTAAGAAGAGAAGTGAAGTAAAAGGTGTCAGCATGTGGAGTCTTCCTAAGAAGTCTCTCCACATCAATGGGACAGGTAGCATGAAGCTACAGAGCTCGTTCTAAGAGGCTCTCTCTCCAAAGGCAGAGAAGGAAGACGTGGGGCACTTTTCCTACTTGCATCGTATTATTAAAGGTACATTTCCCAAGAGGCCTAGACATGAGTTACGCCATCCGCTCATTACAAGATCTCATAGGTAGGTTTCCACTGGTCAGCTATGTTCCTGAACTGCAACATGTTGACTTTGATACCCAGGCTTTCTCCGGTGTGAAACACAACAATTTCTCTTATCGGGTTAAGCTCACGATGTATCCCCTTCTCTCCTCTCCTGACTACGAAAACAATGACATTATTCTAACTAACAAGGATGCTTCTTCCACCTGCAAAACAAACGTGAGAAAGAACAAAATCCACTGCGCACATGAAATTCAAGCTGTTAATTCCAAAACGAGAGCTTCCAGGGAAAATGCATTTGAGGCCTACAAATTCAGCTAACATAATAGAATGGCACATGTGCTTTAAGAGGTTGCATAGGAAATAAGGCAGACTCAATTAATATTACTACCTACATGGAAAATAACACGTAACTAAACACATTTAATAAGTGAATGATAGTCAATAGCACAACACAAATTCTTCATGTTAGAGTTTCTGCCAGTCACATTCACTTTCTATGTTCATTTCTACATGTTACATTCAAATGGCCTAAAATAAATCACAGGTCACGTTATTACATTTCGAATACTAACACTCCGGGGCCGATTCCGATCTCGGCCGGTAGGGCTCCGAATCGGATTCGGCTTTACCGGATCCGATTCGGAGCCCTGTTTCCCGACCGAATCGTACGCGGGTCCGGCCGAGCGAGTACGATGCAAATTCGCCGACCGACTCGTCCGGGCGTCCCAACCGCTCCGACCGACTCGTTCCCGGCTCGAACCACACCGACCGACTCGCTCGGACTCGACTCGCACCGCGCAATGGAGACGTTCCCCGGCCGGGTAAGTACGATGCGCGCCGCGAGCAGTCCGACCGAGCCGCGCACTCCGGCTCGAAAGAGCTGTCGGAGCCGTACTTTGGGGGTCCGTGTCGGACCCCCCTGTACGCGTAGCCACGCGAGTCGCACACAGGGGGGACCCATGGGTCCCCACTACCTGTGCGTGTACGGCACGAATCGCTTCGCCGCGTACCCGCTGTAGGGGGCGCACTTGTCCGACTCGCACCCATTGAGTCAATGGGAGCCCGCGTACGCGTTATACGACCGGCTCCCATTGACTTCAATGGGAGTCCGACCGACTCGGGTCCGATGGCATACGTGCGCATCGTACTCGTTCGGTCGGACTGCACGGGTCCGATTCGGTCGGAAATATCTCCGGGTCCGGCTCGGTCGGAGAAATTTCCGGCCCGAATCGGAATCGACCCCTCCTTGTTATTATGACAAAGGATTATGTGTGGATGCGGACTATATGTGTGATTATAATGCAACCATACAAATAAAATGCGTTTTCCGCTACATCACTGGCTATCTGAAAATAGTAGGTCCTTCATTGATAAATTATTTCTCACCAACTGTAAAATGTATCACTGTGATCCACCCTGTCATCTTAAGTATTTTGGGGGCCCTGGGAAAGACTTACGTTGGAGGCCCCTGCTCGGAACAATTTTGATTCTTATTATGCATTTTCTGCTAATTCAAGCCAGCATGGTGCCAAACTATACTGAATTGTATATCAAACTTTCAGAAACAAGGTTACACAAAAACAGTTGAAATATGTCTTACTGAGGACCATAAAATCCTTAAGATGACACTTGGTGGAGAGAGGCAGAAGAAGACTAAGATAAAGAAAGATGTTTAGATATTGAAATAGAGAGAGAGAGAAAACTAAGGTAAAATAAAGAGAATGTTCTCTTTTCAAGGGGGCCCCTTAGAAGGTGGGGGTCTTGGACATTTGGCCACTTTGCCAATCCATTAACACATCTTTATCAGATTGTGCTAATAAACTTGGAGGTGGAGTAGCAACTATTACCACCTGTCATCCCTCAGTTACAAAGAAATCCCATTCCAAAAAACCTGTCAGTGACTCTCTTATTCACATGTAATCTTGGCAATGTTTCCAAAAATGTAATTCTAACCTCCCCACTCTCCAAAACTCTTCAACAAAACTTCCCAAGTTTGCAGAAGGCTTGTCCAATGCACCTTGCAGAAAATTAATGTAATTCTTCTAGGAATATTTAAATCTGTGGCTGGAACATCCTACCAGGTCTACGTACTTTACATTGGAAAAAAATGCCTTGATCTTTTAAATCTTTACTTACTAAATTCAGGTCTAATCTACTGGATGGGGTGTTTATTGGATTCCTTCTTTTCTATATTTAACCACATTGAGGGCAACAAAACAACTCCTCTCATATTAAGTAATAAATAGACAATCCCTTTTGCCATTTCCCTTTCTGAATCAGTCTGCCTGCTCTTACTGGTTTTCAAAGCAATAAATGCTGCAATCAATATTTTCCTATTGCCCCGCAGTTAACCTAAATTTTAAATTGTCATTAAGCCTTCATTTCCGAGTTCGATTGTGACAAACTTTTTAATGGCCCGTAGAGCCCGATACGAAGGGCTCTAAGGCTATTAGAACATTCCACCCCTAGAGGGCAGAATATTCTAATTTGTTAAACAAAGGCCTCACGGAGCCTGAGGGGGTTGAAATACCCTCTGGCTCCGTGAGGCCTTTGTTCACAGCAACAGCTGTGAACAAACTTTGGAATTTTGAGCTTCAGGCTGCTACCAGCCATTAGAAGCCCTGAGCACTCCATTGTCTACAATGGAGCGCTCAATATTCCAATATTCTAATGACTGTGCATATGAAAATCTCGATTACAGCACATTGCTACAAAAACACAACCATTACTTAACACAATCCATTGTTTCTACCCCGAAGTTAGTAAAATAAAACCCAATGCTTGCTAGCTTGGAAAAAATTGGAGATCTTATGATCATGTCCTTAAAAGAATTGTACTTTCTAAAATATACAAGGAATAGACTAAAGGTTCTAAGAAGACAAACTGTCTAACCATATGAGCAAGGTATTTATGTTAGCTCAGAAACTCTATAGAATCATTGGTGAGCTGCAGGACCCTCTAGCTTACCAAACAACTACTAGTGCATCTGACAAAATATGTAATGACTTATCCGCCCTCCTTGAAGGGAAAATCCTGAATATATACAATGAACTGAATCTGAAAGTATTTCTATGCCAGCATTTCACAAATTGCATATGGGTGCTTATGTGCAAGGAGCCTGTTTGGATCACTTTAATCCTATTTTGCAAGAGACTCTTCTAGATTTTCTAAATAATGTTCACCCTTCTGGCTCCCCCAGAAGATATTTGCCCTGCAAGATAGATTACATATTTTGCCCTTATTCTATCGATATAAAGCTTCTTATTTTCTGTCACAGCCCACTTAGCACTGGTATCATGCCTATCTTGTGGAAGTCCACTATAATTAAACCGCTCTTGAAAAAACATAACTTAAATCCTGCCAATTTGAATAACTATAAACTTATCTTCTTACTATAATTTTTGGGCAAAGCTTTAGAGAAATTAGTCTTAGGTGATCTGCAAAAATTACTTATTGGACAGCCATCAAACAAGCTTCTCCCTTGGCAGATGCACTGGACTGATAAATGTATCAGTCCTTGACAATCTTCGTAGATTGGTTGATGGCAGTGGTGTTGTGGCCCTGACCCTACTTAAGTTTTCAGTGGACTTCCACACTATTGACCAGTGGCTCTTAAATGGGTAATGTATCTTTCGGCCAATCAGCCACAATCTGTGTTCCTTACCTATTCTACTCTAAACTTAAAGTACTTAGCTGTGGTGTCTCATAAGGGTCCATTTTGTTTCCCTTATCTCTTAACACCTATATATGTCTCTGTTTGACCTGTTCCTTTTTACGGGGGTTCCCCCAGATGTTTGCCTTCTGTTGCTGAACCATTTTCTGTTGGCATTGTGACTCTCTGCACTTTTTCCTTGCTAACCAGGGGTAAAATGCTTGTGCTCCCTCCCTAAAATATGGTACAATCTACCTGGCTAATACACTCAATTTACTTGTTAGTCTGTAGTAGTAAATGGTACTACATGTACCCATGGCCTGTAAATTAAATGCAAGTAGTGGGCGGCAGGACTCATTGTGCCACCCACTAAAGTAGCAATTTCAAACATGTCTCAAGCCTGCCACAGCAGCCTATAATGCAGTTTATAAACTGCAATTTGTACTTGGCAAAATAACTCTTGTGGCAGGCTTAACCCTTCCTTTTTAATACTTATAAGGCAACCCTAAGGTAGTTCCCAAAGGTTCATTGGACAAGGTGCATTGTATTTAAAAATAGGATGTGTGCTTAGGTTTTTCATGTCCTGGCAGTGAAAAACTCCTAAAGTCTTTTTTTGCTGTTCTAATGCCAGTCTCTCCCATTGACTAACACTGGGTTACCCTATTAAATTTAATAGGTGATAACTTTCGATTGGGAGCATATAGAAATATACTGTTTACACTCAAATGAATTGTAATTAGAAATACTTTTTAGTAGTGCAGTCAGAATTGAAGTAACATTTCTGAAAATGCCACTTCTAGAAAGTTGTGTTTAAAGAAGGTATGCAGTTCCTATGTGATAGGGTGGGGGTTGGGAGGAAAGGCAGTGGAGGGGAAAGGACAGGTCTTTCTTCATGTTGCCCTCACACACCCCGAGAGGTGTCATGCTTCATCATAGGGCGGGTTGCCTCTCGTCAGGCCGGCGCTGCAATGCCTGATGGGCTCCCGAAACCGGGGCTCTTTGTCGGGGATCTTTTAAAGAGGAAGCCGTTAGGTGCTTGCAGGTGTGGGGGCGGGGTAGTGCACAGTGAGAAATTAAATAAAATAGGTATAGAGCAGTCCTCTAAAGTCAAATTTTTAATGAAAAGGTAGCTCTAGCCTAGATAAAAACAAGAGTGGGCCCCTGTGAGGATGTTGATGTTCCTAAGGGGCAGTCTAAGTGTGTAAGGTCAACATGTTTCGTGCCTCTATTTGCCCCTAACGGGTCAATTGGCACTTCTTCAGGACCGTGCAAAAGAACAGTAGATGCGTGCACTACCGCCTGGTATTCAATTAGTGGATGTAAATTACCAGGGGCGGTAGAGACCCTAGTTGACGTTAACTGGGGACTAGGTAGACCCCTAGGCAAGCGTACTGGGCCGACGGGGATTGGCGGAGCATGTAGTTACTCCGGTAGTAGGTTCAATGAAGCAACTTGCTGAAATCCTACCCTGGCTCCAGGGCCCTGGTTCATCAACATCCTCACAGGGGCCCACTCTTGTTTTTATCTAGGCTAGAGCTACCTTTTCATTAAAAATTTGACTTTAGAGGACTGCTCTATACCTATTTTATTTAATTTCTCACTGTGCACTACCCCGCCCCAACACCCGCACGCACCTAACGGCTTCCTCTTTAAAAGATCCCCGACAAAGAGCCCCGGTTTCGGGAGCCCGTCAGGCATTGCAGCGCTGGCCTGACGAGGGGCAACCCGCCCTATGATGAAGCATGACACCTCTCGGGGTGTGTGAGGGCAACACGAAGAAAGACGTGTCCTTTCCCCTCCACTGCCTTTCCTCCCAACCCCCACCCTATCACATAGGAACTGCATACCTTCTTTAAACACTAGTCTCTTTTGGGAGCAAGTGTGCAGGACCTCATAACCCAGCTCCCAGTCCCCCTTTGGATATAACTTCTAGAAAGTTGGCATTTTCTTGTCCTAACCATTTGTGCCTTTTGCCAGTGTCCTGGGTCACATAATGTGAATGGCTCTGCTGTTGGGGGTTGTGTATGGCTTCCAGACAGGACCACAAAGGGTGCTTAGGAGTGGACAGGATAAGCCATCATGGCAGTATGAATGGGAGGGGCTGTACCCAGTCCCTCTTACATTTGAAAGGGCTTTGCCTCCTGCACACATAAAGGAATCTGACACCAGGCCTGCCCTGTCTTTTGTCATCTCAGACTGTTTGGAGCCTTGATAGGAGAAGGGGTACCACGTTCCCAAAACAGATGTGTGGCAGTATAGGGAATCCTTCCACACAAAGGCTGTCACCAGGTATAAATAATGCATCTCCAGAGCCACTCATCAGAACACTCCTGGACCTGTGGAAGCTACAGAGGAAGGACTGCCCTGCTGCCAGAGGACTGCCCTGCAGCTTGAGGGCTAGCTTGCTGTCTGAGAAGGAAGACTGGATCTGCTTGTCCTAATCCCAGTTTACTTAGAGTGATTCCAAGGGTCAGTTGGCTGACCTGCTGTGTCAGCTACAGGGACACATCAAGCTTCTGAGGCATCCCTGCAACTGCCCAGCTGCTCTTCTGCCCTGCTGCACTGGACATGCAACTGGACCTTCCTGAGCCCTGCTGCTTGCATCTGCTGGAGTGAGTTCCTGATCCCGAAGAGGTGTCGCTCCAGGTCCTAGACCCTTGGGTGGCATTAGAGTGTACTCCTCCCTGCCTAAATGTGGGTTCCATCAAATCTGATGCAGTGTGACGCAAACTGATGCAGGACCTCGCATCGCAGCCCTTGCACCTCCTGATCAGAACTGACGCAGTGTGATAGAACTAGATGCAGGACTTTACATCACAGTACCACACAGCTCCTGATCAGAGTCGACACTGAGCAATGCAAAGCCTCACATCAAGGACATGAAGTACAACTCCCACTGGAACTTACCTGGTCCTAACGCCTGGCATGTGCTCCGTCGGACTGAACTTGTGACTTTGTCCCAGGCCGGAGCACCCAGATAACCACAGTTGGCGCTTTGTGCTTCTTGGTGCTATTTTCACTTAAACCTTTTTAATTCAATATCTCTGGTTCTACTGAATGGGGTTTTGTGGTTCTGGGATCATTTTATTTATTAAAATTCACTCTATTTTTCAAAATTGGTTTGGGATTTTTTGTGTTATGTTTTCACTTTATTACGGTTTGTGTGCTGCATAAATAATATACACATGCCTTATTAATTAACATATCTTAGTGATCTCAAGAACCTGATTGCTTTGAAGTTGATATAACATATCATCTGCTACCTGCCCAAATTGAATATCTGTTATGGACTTACATAGGGTATCCTGATATAATTGGGTAACATAACTACTCCAAGGGTCTACAAATACATTGCTACCGCACTTGGAATATTTCTTTTTATATATGTTACTTATATTATGTTACTTACATTGGCATTTTTGGAAACTGATTTAATGATATTTGGTGTGAGATGCCATTGATCCTAACCTTTGTGGGATGATTTCCCGACCACAAGGATTATTAGAGAATTGAATAAGATGAGGATAAGGGATTAGTCGAGGATTTGGATATTATTACTCTCCATTTCATGACTATAGATTTCCTCATAAACAAATGGGGCCTGATTTGTAACCTGGCAAACAGCCCGTTGTGCCACAAGGGCGATGGAGTAAATTACTATGTCGCCATGTGCATACAACGATCCTCTAAAGTTGTCTTGTCTCACCATTTAGAAGCTCACAGTGAAATTCTGGGATGTAAGGTCAACAATTAATCTTGGAATACATTTAGTAAAGTACATACGCTGAAGTGTAAAGTTCATAAAATATGAATGAAAATATTTCGGAAAAAAAGCTGCCAACCCAGTTTATACCTTCCACGCTATTGAGAGACAAAATCATCCAAGGAGGGCATGAAGGACATTTGGACCAAACCATTGGTGGCCCAGTATGGATGCAGATATTATTCAGGCTGTCAGGTCATGTGTAATATGTTCCTCCAGTAATAAATGCCTAGAAACCAAAACGGCTCAGCTTCGGCGCATCAAATTACCTGATGGACCATGATAAAAAAAAAACATCTAGAACGCGTCTCTTGCCCTGAGTGAGCCTTAGCATCATTTAATTTCTTCACTTCAGGTGAAGGGAGCATGGAAGAACGTCTGTTTGCCCTCCAGTTTCTTTTGAAGGGAGCACAGGGGAACGTCTGTTCGCCCTCCAGTTTACATTCTGCACAGGGGTTAATAGTTTATACGGAAAAGTATAGAAAGTGCTCTAAATGAAATCACATTAACAGAACCCTTCTCTTGTTGTGTTTTTAATGGGTTCAGAATAAACAGCACGTTATTAGTAATTCACAGACGCTCTGACATGGATGGCATATTGGAAGGATACTGTTATACTTACTAAATACTGTGTCACAACCCCTCTTGCATAATAGTGTACTTTTCCGAGTGAGTTCGTGTCTGACAGTGGAATTCAATTAGTGTCAGAGGAGCTGAAATATTTTTTGACCAAATGTAGTATCACTCACAAAATGATTGCACTGTGTCACTCTCAAGCTAATGGATTGGTAGAGAAAATGAATTAAACATTGGTTGAGTGTGTACAGTTGGCAATAAAAGTATGTAAACTGCAAAAATGATACAAAAAGGTCTTATCGTCTTTTTAGAGGATATCTCACATGCTGGCCTCTAGTCTGTCTGTGCCCCATATGTTGGCAGGGGAAACAACCTTTAGAACGCATGCATTACATCGCATGCCATTAGATTGCGGTTTTTACAACGAAAGTCGTTACAACGACTTGCACTGGAGGGCGCTATAGGACAAGGAGTAGTTTAAATTACTATCCAACACCTTCCCTACTGTACGTAGGCTGGAGTTGGAATAGTAAATTAAACTACTCCTAAGTCCAGCGCCCTCCAACGCAAGTCGTTGTAAGGACTTGCGTTGTTAAAACCGCGATCTAATGGCATGCGATGTAATGCATGCGTGGTATCGTCATACATCCGTTGGCAGGGGCAGCACAGTGGTAGATCAAAGCACATAGTAAGAAATTCAACTTTTTTCCGGATCTACTTTACGAACAGCACCCGGTTTGGAAGTGAATTCTGCCCATAGGCACACTTTTAATAAAACATGTCCCCCCTATACATTCCATCAATTCTAAATGATATCAGGATACTCTCATATGGTTAGTATGGCTGTGGCAGATGATAGGTTTGTCCATTCACACAGAGGCAGTAGAGGACTGAGGCAAACTTACAAGCCTCAGTGCAATCACAGAAGAAGAATATGCTCCCCTTCTTCTGTATGATTCTGTCTGTCAGGAGAAGTATGGAAGGATAATTTCAACCCATTACATGAATCTTCTTGCCCAGGATTATTTCCAGAATTTGAGGATCAAATTTCCTAACTTGGGCCCAGATACACTAACATTTTGTGTTGTGGTTGTGCCATTTTTTTGGCACAGCCATGACTCAAAATGTTAGTCAAAATTTAAAAAGCCATGCAAGGGCCAATTTCAATCGCTAAATTTGACTATGTAAAAAATAAAGTAATGCAGTGCCTTGTGCTGTGTTGTGGTATACTTCATGGGATAGGCGTTACATGGATAGAGCAAGGGTATACCCATTCATCCAACCATATACTTTGATTCCTGAAGGCATTAAACCTGGGTGTGTGCCAAAATGGTGCACCTACCAGAGAAAGGCATAAAGAGGAGAAATACCTTTATGTCTCCTTGTTATTTCTTCTTTCCATGGTGCTGCATTCTGCAGTGCACATAGAAAGAGGAATATATCTCTATGGATTGTTTTTGTGCAAGATGTTTTGCCTTCCAGCACAAAAATGAACATACCCATAGCGCAGGTACCCATGCACCATGGTCTAAGGATGCCTGCTTTGGTGCTATGCTGCCTGAAGAGCGCCTGTGCTATGATAGAGCAGAAGTGAGCCATATCTTTCTTGATATGTCGCATTTCTGCTTTCTCCCTTTCACGCACCACAGTGCAGCAAGTTGCCTTGCTGTGTTGCATTGTGTGAAAGGTAAGTAAATATCGGCCTCGGTTTACTGGGCTTTTTTTCATGTCTCTGCTAGAAAAACTGCATTCAAGAAGGACCCTGCTTCAAGCAGCTTCATGCTGGTGACTTGCAAAGGTCCTGGCTCACGTGAAAGTGGATTCCTGTAGGTGAGTGGATTGATCTCAAGGGTTCTGGGAAGATACGTGGGGCCTGACCTGTTTTCCTAGAGGAATTATTTTCTGATCTGTGTGGTATTGCTACAGTGGGTCAAAACCTTTGTGTTTATGGAGTTGTACCAAAACAATTTGCCAAGAGGGCTGAGAACTGTGGAGCTCACAAGGCAATGTCTGAAGTTTGACACAACTTTGAAATATTCTAGGACCTTTTTTACAGCATCCTCCTCACTCATCAGAGAGCGCTGTGCATCTTATGAGGGTAATTAACCTGAGGACTTGCAAATATGCATGAGTAATCTAGCCTTTAAGGTGGAAGTATACAAAAACTGCACATAGTCATATTGTACTGCTGCACTGGAGATCTTAGAATTTTGTCACTGTGAAAATTGCACTTCCAGAGTACACCAGGTAGTTATTTTGTCCACTAAACAATCAAGCAAATATCAAACAAAAAATAAAAATTGCTCATTCTTAGAGGTTTCTGGAAAGAGCAACTATTATCTTGTAGATATTTTGTATTGCTGCCAAGGCAGATGTGGAGAGTTCTTTGCTATTTTTTGGTCTTGCTTCAGCAGCTCTTTAGTAAAACACCTATAATAACTCTGTGATATCATCTGTAAGGTACAGTATGAAATATAGGGTTTGTTTTACGTCCCTTGGGACAAAGCAATTTATAAGATTGTCTATTCAGTGCTTCTTAGACTTCTTGAATCATCAAGTCCCCTCATCCCCAGTTTAGGTGACACCTATCACATATACCTTTAAAAAAATTAAAATGTATGTTAAATAGAAAATTGCCTTTGTTTTTATAAATGACATGGTTAGAAGGAATTTAATTGCGATGCACAATACTACAGTTTAAAAGTAGTACTCTTTGAAACATTGGAGAACCAGAAAGGCGGCAAACCTATGCATGAGTGATACAAATGTTACCTCGGTACAGTAATGCTTTTCAAGTCGTTGACTCTCCTTTTGCTTTTGGCATGTCAGCGAAACAACAGAGATGATGGTGTCATTGTTGTTCTCTTGTGAGGACGTCCACATCACAGCAGCAGTTGTTTGGCTCAATATGTTGACTGCCACATTCTGGGCTTTTTCAGTCAATTCTTCAAACCATTCTCCTGTAGGACCTAGAAAATACATAGGATATGAAATGTTAGAGTATGTTCTCCAGTCCACACCCTCAACTGTCTTGTGGTGCAATCATACCTTTTTTTGATACAGCCTTCTGTGCAGTTGCCAATTTATGTAACTTTGCCCTTTGCTTTTGAGGATTTATATGTAGCATTAATCCCACTTCTGATATTGGGATTTTATCCTTCTTCATTTACTTTTTGCTCACATTAGCAACAAATACAACATCCTTGTGCTCTTTCATTAAATAGCAATTGCCTATGATTGTGGAGAATTTGGGAAAAAGTAATATTTTAAAAATATTGCTATTGACTAAGATAGCTAACATTATTTATTCCATGCGTGTGCTCATTTAGAGTCGTTTTTTACACAACGCCTCAAAACACAAATTGTGTTATATTGCTTGATGATCATGATTTTACCAAAAACAAAAACCTAGAATGAAATGGGGAATGCTATACAGACACTTTGACCTACTAAGCCTTTGTGTTGTCCCGGCATCTCGCAAGCTGACACAATGACAACTTCAGTAAGATTTACAAATCCACTCAAGGAGCTATTTGCACCAACCTATTGTGACTTTGCAAGGAAATGTAACGCAATGCAATGGCTTGCACTTGTTTACGTTACATTTTGAGCTTTTAGGCCTTCCATGGGTGGAGCGCGAGTGTTTCCCATGCATCCACCCATAGATTTGATGCAATTCCAGGTTTACAAAGATTTGTAAACCTCGGATTGCCTCAAATCGGTACACCTCCCAGAGAATGTCTTTACGAGGAGAAAATATTTTTGATTCCTTGTTATTTCCTCTTTCTGTGCGTGATGCATTCTACACCATGCATGGAAAGAGGAAAATGCCTCTTTGGATTCTTTCCAGGTGCGTTTTTCAGATTATTGGTGGATGTTTGGATGGAGGGTCACAGAACCCACACGCTTTTGTTGGCATAACAGCAGGGGAGACAGTTTGACACTACCCCACAGTCCAGCCTCACAGGCTTTCACATTCACATCGGGGCACCAAAATGAGGAAAGGAGAGAGACAAGAAAGGTGCTATCAGCAGGAAATCCAGTGTCATCGTCACACTCTCCTTATGTGCCACACTTCACTTGGTATCATAATTTTGCTTGATCTGCGCAGTAGTTACAAGCATTCAACCCTTCACAGTCTCTCTAGCACAAAGCTCAGAACAGCAACACACTGGAGAGCTGTACTCAGGCTCTGGGCTGAAATAAGACTGATTCTCTTCATTCTTGACAGTTTGTCTCCTGCTCTTCTTTAGGTTACAGGATCAGCAAAGTAATTACATCAGTTCTGGAGTATTTAGAATTAAATCGGTTTTTATTGGCAGAACACATGACAAGAAAATACAGTACGTCATTGCCTACAACCCACTGGGCCGGCAACCACATGAGCAAAGGACAGAAGGCAGAGCTTATGATTCCTGAATCAACTAAATAGGTAATTAACACAGCATGTCGCCTACAACCCATCTTGGGCCGGCCGCGTTCACCATCTTAGAGTAGGAAATAATCATATTACTATATAAAGAAAACAAGAGAAAGTTCTATAACACCACTCGTATACATATGACCGTGTTACAGGGGCACACCGTGGCACGTTTGTAGCGAGTAAGTCTGCGTTTAACAAATCCAAACAAAGAGGAAGAAAAAGAACAAACCAAATCACCAAACATATAAAACCCAGGCCCTCCCCCCCCCTTCCTCCTCCCTCTCGGTGAGCCACCAACAAACTCAGACATACACATATGGTCCTAAGTGAAGGTTGCTAGTCCCCCAGGGAAGAAGCGAATTCGTTAGGGGTCCCGCACCCTAGCCCCCCTCTTGACTCTCGGGGATCAGTTTCAGAAGCCGTAGATAGGCGGGGCATGTTAGTTCCCGGAACTCCGAAGATAAAATTGTGATGAAGGGAGCCCAGACCTTAGAGTATTCAGATTTGTCCCCAAGCGCAGCCATAGATAATTGCTCCATACCCAGGAGGGACCACAATTGGAGCAGCCATTGAGAATGGTCTGGGATCCGGTCAGTCTTCCAGCCCGTTAGTATAACCCGATGTGCGGCGTTCAAAGCCAAGGCAATCTGCTTGCCTTTGATTGAGCGCAAAGGGAAGGTCAGGGCGTAGGGGAGTCCTAAGATAGTATAGGCGGGGAATCTCGGGATAGTAGTGCCAAAGGCCCTGTCAATTTCGTCAAGGATTTTGTCCCAGTATCTTGTAAGCTTTGGGCAATTCCACAACAAATGAAGGAGAGTACCCGGACTCCCACAGCCACGCCAGCATAGCCCGTCGCTCTGAGCGCTCCACTTAGTTAATCGAGCCGGGGTAAAATACCAGTAGGATACAATTTTAAATGCGGTCTCCGTGTGACCCATAGAGTGTGCAAAATGATGTGATCTATAAAAGATGTCCTCCCACTCTTTGTCTGAAAGGGTGCGGCCTATTTCTGCCTCCCACCGCCTCTGTCCCGCAGAACGAGCCCCTTTAACTCCTTGTGCGAGGAAGGCGTATAATTCGGAGATGAGCCTGCGGTCGACCTTTTTGAGAAGAAGCCACTTCTCAAATGGAAGCATCGGTCTGCTGACCAGTGGACGCACAAGAGGGCTAGATGTCCAGTGCAACATTTGCGTATGAAGAAAAAGGTCCAAACCCGCAAGGTCATAATCCTCCCGGAGCTCCTTAAAGGGAATATGGCCCCTCAGGTCGAACAGCTGTCCCAGTCGCTTGCACCCACCCTTCACCCAACGCGCACCTGCGCCTTTGTCCATCCCGAGAGGGAAATCGGGGTTTGAGAAAATTGGAGACATGGGAGAGGGGAAAGTGGTAAGATTTGCCCTTTTAACCACCCAGTCCCAGGCTAGCATGGTGGGGCAGGTGACTGGCGAGGAATAGAGTCCCCAAGAGTGCGCCGACCTAGGCAGCCAGACCTCCCTCCAGATGTGCCGGCCAGCCACTGTCTGATCCATGAATACCCAGCGCTTCCCCGTCATGGGACGATTCCATTCCACGAGATAATTCAGCAGTGAGGCCTGGAAATAGCGAGTGAGATTGGGCAAGGCCAAACCTCCTTCTTTCTTAGGGCGCTGTAGCAAAGTTTTCTCCAGTCTGGGCGAGATCGGGCCCCAAATGAAGCGTTCAATCTCCATTTGGATGTGTGAGAGCGCATTCGGCGGGGGCAGTAGGGGAAGGGTCTGGAAGAGATATAGGGCCCGGGGTAAGACATTCATTTTTATGGCGGCCAATCTACCGAGCCATGACAGGGGTAGACGCCACCATTGGGCGAGATCTTTCCGGACGCGGGAGAGTAGAATAGAGTAGTTCACTTCTTCCGTTTTATCCAGACTATTGTGCAGGACCAACCCCAGATATGTAATGCCCCCTGTCACCCAGTCAAAGTCAAATTGGGCCTGCAAAGCATCCACGGTGGCGTGCTTCGCAGTGAGATTCAACCCAGAGACCTGACTGAAGGCCTGTAGATCTGCCACAATGGCTGGCATGGAGGTTTGGGGGTGTGCCAATGAGAAAATGACGTCGTCGGCGTAGAGGCTAATTAGATGGTGATCAGCCCCAAATGGGACACCCTGCGCCTGCGGATTGTCCCGAAGCCGCTGAGCAAAGGGCTCCATATATAAGGCGAAGAGCAGTGAGGAGAGAGGACAGCCTTGTCTGGTGCCCCTCTCCACCGCAAAGCCTCCTGAGAGTACGCCATTGACCCTGACCTGCACAGTAGGGGCATTGTAAATGCTTGCTACCCATCTGCGAAACTTAGGCCCTATGCCAAAGCGCTTTAGTGTGGCAAACAAATATGGCCAGTGCACCCGGTCAAAGGCTTTCTCGGCGTCAACTGACAGAAGAAGAGCCTCCTCCTTTGACCTGTGCACCTTATTAATTAGATGGCAAATCCTTTTAGTGTTGTCTCCACACAGCCTACTCGGGATAAATCCCGACTGATCCGGGTCGACCAAGCCGGACATGAGAGGGTTTAGTCTGTGGGCCAGAATGCTCGAGAATAACTTCACATCTATATTTAGCAGGGAAATCGGTCGGTATGAGCTGCAGAACACCGGGTCCTTCCCTGGTTTGGGGATGACGGAGATCGTCGCCTGGAGCATAGAAGTCGTGAGGGTGCCTGTGTCCGTAAATGAGTTAAAAAGTCGGGTGAGCACTGGTGCCAACTCTGCGCAGTAAGTCTTATAGAAAAGGGCACTAAACCCATCCGGACCAGGTGCTTTCATGAGCTTCAGCCGGGCAATGGCAGAGACTACCTCCTCAATCTGAATGGGGGCCTTTAACCCGTCCGCCTCGAGAGCTGGAAGAGGGGTAACCGCCACGCCGCATAGGTACCCAAGAGGGTCCGCAAGGCCGGAGGACTCGGCGGAATAGAGGTCCTCGTAGAAGGCCCGAAAGACCGGAGCAATACCTGAGTCATCTGTTACCTCCGCCCCCTGGGCCTCCTGAACCGCCTTCACCGCCTGGGCCTGCTGCTGACTGCGGAGGCAATGCACCAGCATGCGACCGCCCCGTTAGAGCCCACGTAATATTTATGTTTCAGCCGTTGCACCGCGTATTCGGCTCTATCAAGGTCCAGTCGTTTCAGTTGGATCCGTCCTTCTCCAACTTGCGCCATATTTGGGGAGCACCGGTGCGCTTATTAATGGCCTCGAGTTCCTTAACCCAATCCTCGAGATCTTGACGCTTGTCTCGCCTGATTTTATTGTCATAGGCCGCCTTAGCGATGAGAGCCCCCCTCGCCACTAACTTAAGCGCCTCCCAAACGGAGGCCAAAGGCGTGGTGGCATCGTCGTTGAGCGCTAAGTAGTCAGTCAGTGTACGTCGGAAATCCTCCACTATTTGCGGGGACCGCAGGAGTGAGTCTTGCAGGTGCCAATGTGGTGGGGACAATTGCGTGGGCGGGAGGCGCAGTGTTAGGGTGATATCGGCATGGTCCAAAAGGGAGCGGGCCTTTATGGTGGAGGCCTGGGTACAGGCCCACGCTGCCTGGGTGACAAGGAAGTGGTTGGGCGTATGTCTTATGGGCAGCAGAGTAGAAGGAGTAGTCCCTTTCGCCAGGGTGTAAGCAGCGCCATGCATCTCTAACTCCGCAATCGTCAAGCCACTCCCTCCCATTCCCCGATATGGCTCCTGCGCCGCCCGATCTCGGGCAAGAGCGATCCTCCCCTGCGTCCATAACCAAATTCAAGTCCCCCCCACCACCACCAGGGAGTCAGGCGGACGCAGCACCTCAGCCATGGCATTCAACAGGAACTTCTCTTGGTGTTCATTGGGGGAGTAGAGTGAAGCTATTGTGATAGTAGTGGACCCTATGCGTAATCGCAGCGCAAGGAGGCGCCCCTTAATCTCTGCCACAGTACCCACCACTGAGCCTCTAAAGTGTTTGGAAAGCAGAATGGCCACCCCCCCCTTCTTATTTTTCCCCGAAGACCAAAACTGCTCAGGGAACCCTCTGTGTTGCATGCGGTGTGTATCGCTGTGGAGGAGGTGAGTTTCTTGAAGTAGGCACACTTCACCTTGTGTGTTTTCAAGCAAGGATAGCACAACTTTCCTTTTAGTGGGACTGTTAAGGCCTTTGACATTAAAACTAACTACCTGGACTGCCATCAGTGGGAGAAAAGCCACTGGACGTCATAGCCAAGGCGCTGGGACCAGCAGTGGAGAGCGGAATCCATAGGGGACTGAGTGTGTATATGCGGACGGGCAAGCCCTGACAAAGGGACCCTGGAAAAAAACCTCACCGGAGGGAGGACTCACCCCACCCTAGAACACAAAAAACAAACCCCATAACAACAAAACAACACGAAGTCCATCTCAGAAGACGGGCAGCACTCAATGGGGACTGCCAAAGGAATGAGGGACATCTCCAGCCGGAAACAAAGCAACCCCTCCGCTCCCGCCGGGCCCACAGAAGACGGTATAGCCACAAAGGCACGTCACCCTCAATCATTAGCGTCCAAGGATCCCCCTTCTGTGCCTGTCAGAGTCCGGAGAACAGCAGACCGTTCCTTGATAATGGTGGCCGTGTTAGGGCGAAGGCATTCCAGATTTCGGCCACCCCGGGGACCACGCCCGGGAGGCTTCTGTGAGCCCCGCACCACGGCATCTGGATGAGAAGACAAGTCGTCGAGGAACAGCTTCAACACCTTGCAGGCTTCGGACAGGGAAGGGACCTGGTGCAGCTTCCCGTCGAGATGGAAAATGAGGCGAAAGGGGTGGCCCCAAGCATAAGAAACGTTTTGCGAGCGAAGATGGTTAGTAATGGGGCGGAAGTCTCTTCTTGAGAGTACTAGCCGCCAGGTCCTGGAAAAGCTGCGGGGTATGGTCCCTGAAGTGTAGAGGTTGACTAGCGCGGGCCGCTTTGAGGATCTCCTCCTTCACTGTATAGTTGTGGATGCATATCAGGATGTCGGCAGGAGGGCAGTTCGGCTGGCGAGGGGGACCAACTCGGTGGCAGTGGTCTTAACTGAGGACTCTGCTGGCCTGCCCAAGACCGTGCAGAAGAGGTCCTGCACATAGCCCACAAGGTCTTCCCCTTCTGCCCCTGTTGGGACCGCCCGAATGCGAATATTGTTCCTCCGTGACCTATTCTCTAGGTCCTCGTAGTGTGTTTGGAGATCCAGCTGTTGATCCCGCAGCCGCAGGACTTCTTGTTGGAGCGCTGTAATCTCTTCATCTCTCGCAGTCGCGGAGACCTCCAGGACGGCAACTTGCTCTCCCACCGCATCTACATCTCTCCTGACCTCACGATGATCTGCCTGCAGGTCTGTCTTGATGGCCAAGATATCCTCCCTTTGTGAGGCAAACAGGGACTCCAAAAACTCCTTAGTGACTGCGTTGTCCGGGCCCTCCCCTGTGGGGGTCGCGCCAGAACCAGAGGAGTCCCCCGACGCTTCCAGTAGGAGTTCTCGCACGGATCTATCCTTTTTACTTTTAGCCGCAGCCATCGTGGGGCGAGCAAGCAGGTCCAACCAGGAGACGTGCAGGGCCTCTAGAAAGGGGGAGACGCCGGCACCAGGTGGTCGTTAGTGTGATAGGTGAGTGCACCGGGCCCCAGGTAGAATGCTGCCGTGCCTTAGCGCTGCGCAGGCCGCGCTGTGCCCTCGCCGCAGAGAGGTTCCGCTCCGCAACTCTCATCTCACATGGCGGTGGAAACCCGTAGACTCCGCACGACTCCCAGGGGCGGCCTGCACTCACGAGATGACGGGGAGTACGCTCCAAGGGGCACCGGTATTATGGCTCAGCCCGGCACCCCGCCGGCCATCAGCACTGCGGATGAATAGGTCCACGAGGGCGGCCCCTGCTCCCAAAAGTGTCCAGCGTGCAGCAAAGAGCCACACCAGGCCGACCAGCGAAGAGCACAATCAGGGACAGGAGGCTCCAGTAGTTCCCTGGCGCAGTAGGCCCCACCTGCAGCTAGGTCCCACGCGGCTCCACCAGTTCCTGTGCCTCCAGGCGACTGCTCTCACGGTCCCAGCACTTGCGTCGTCAGGGGCCCTCCAAGTCGTCCCCAAAGGGTGCCGCCACACGCCGAGTGCGTCGGCGCCCGCAGTTGAGGCCGGCTCCCCGGGGGGCCCTCTTTCACTATATAGGCCTCAAGTAGGCCGCAACCAGACGTCAGGCACTTCAGGGGCCCCAGCAGGGCTGCGGGCAGGGTCGGGAGTCGTCAGCTCTCTGTGGGGCACTTGCCTGGTACTGCGGTGGTCCGGGTGGCCTCCCCTTGCCGTCAAAGGCCAAATCGAGCACGCCCAGCTGGCCCGCGGGCTCGCGTGTGTTTCGGGCCTGCGCGGCTGCGCCTCAGGTCCGGAGCAAAGCTCTTGTGCCTGCCCACCGAATGGCGTCGGGGGCAGGGTGCAGGTGCAGGAACTGCCCCGGGGCACTCTGATGGTGCTTGCGGTGAGGTGTCCTCAGGGGGCTCGTCTGCCGGAGCGATGCAGTTTCGCCGCAGCTCCGAGGCTCCCCAGTGAGCTGCGCAACAGGTCCGGCCTCTCCTTCAGCCGGCGCTGGAGTTTCGGGCCGGTCGGGGGCCGTGCAAATGGGCAGCCGTGGGTGATCAAGACGGCCCGCTGCCCTCAGTCTCATGCGCCCCGCAGGAGCAAAGCCTCCAACGGGGATCCGAGAGCCAGGTGTGCCGTTGTTGATGCTGTAGGCCCGGCGGGAGCGGAGCTCAGGCAAAACACGTCCGCTCACTCCGCCATCTTGGCCACGCCCCAGTTCTGGAGTATTTGAGCAAACTCCATAAGAGGGACCCCAAAGTATCCTAACAGGGCTGGGCTAGGAACCCAAAGCAGCCCTGGCAATTTTGACTGACCAGCCCTCAGGAGAGGGGCGGGGAGGGCGCAAGTGTGAAGCACTGCTGCTTTTATTAGTGTGAGTCGATATTGCAGCTCTGCTGCAAGACCGGCCCCCAGTGACAAAAATGGCCCCCACAGCTCCAAAACCCTTCCAGCCTCCCGGGGAAATACCAGATGCCTGCTACGGCCAGTCCGACCATGTATCCCAACTCTGCACTCAGGCCTTTCTTTTGCAAAAGTGTACAGAGGTATTCCAAGTAAAAGGAGAATGCTACTCTGATTTTGTAGATTGGAATCTGATGACGTGTTTCCAGTCAGTGGCTCTTGGTGGGTCTTTCTCAGTGAGCAGAGTAGCACACATTATTCGGGAGATGGGAAGGCAGCCTATTTCTTTGTGTCGCTTTGGCCATGTTTTTAGACTCTGTGTTTTGTGCAGATTTCTCACACCAAAAGCAGATAACCTGTTGGAAGTGGCTGCACCCAAGGATTGTGAAAACAAAGGATCCTTTCTGCTTCATTCAAGTGTACTTCAGCTCAGACCAGGCATTTTTCACATGGCTTTGCAAAAGCAATTGCAGGGAGTGGGAAAGAGAAGGGCGGTATAAGTGAACAAGCCAGGAAAGGAGAGACTGCCTCAGTTACTTAATTACCTCTAACTCTATCAATAAATAACCCAACTATAGGGTATACAACCTTAAAGGGAGGACAGAACTTTGGTGTATTACTCCTGGTATATTCCTATGCACTTCATGCACATAGCACTTTCACACAATGGATTAAGGAAGCCCAGTACTGATGCTTTTGGAAGTTTTTTAAATGCACAATTTGGGTGACAAATTATTTTTGAATATTTATGATTTTTATGACGAAACTAGTCATAACCAATGAATTATTAATGTTGCACTTGAAACAATTTTTGTTAGAGATTTAGAAGTTTGTTTATTAATTTAGTTTAGTTGTGCCACATTTTTACAAGGACAACATTTTCATTAATATGGATGCTGTTTTGTTGCTTTTGCTCATTCATACTCCCAATCAATGTCCCCCTTCATGTCTTCTCTCCCCACAGTCTTTGCAGAGTGCAGGACACTATTATTTAACTGTTCATTTTCCTTAGAAAGCACATATTGTGAATGAAGCTTTTTTCGTTCCCATTCCCAAGGATATTTCCGCAATAGTTTCTGTGTGGGTCTGTTAGAAACACACTGGTGTATAGGTCTTTCTTTGAAAAATGACTTATCTCTATGTAATGCCCAGGTTAATTTGTTGCTAAATATCATGCTTAAGTGGGGGCGGAGCTTGCCTGAGCCTAAGATGGCTGCCTAAACCGAGGGCTTCGTTGAGCCGTGTAAAGATCCTTCAGGAATCCTGCATTGGGATGCATATTGTTGCCTGAATTCCACGGCCCCGTGTTCCGGAAAGCTGGCTCCACACGACGAGCACCTTGAAGTTAGCTAAAGGTGCCTGTAACGTCAGAAAACAGAGGGCGTAGTGGGGCCCGGAGCTGCGCCATGGGCCTTCGGCAGTCGACGTGTGTGACGCCCCGCTCGGAGCCGTAGTCGCATCGCAGCCGTGAGTCGTTTGTTGGCTGGGCGCGGCTGGGGACCCGGAGCGGCCTGGAATCGGCGTTGCGAAAGGTGCAGGGAAGATCCCGCTGCGCACACACTCCGGACCCCCTGGCAAGGACTGAGCCGGCCTGGGGGACTACGGTTGCATCGCAGCGCGCTGAGTTCTATCGATCTGGAAGTAAGCAGCCCAGCTGCCGGTGACGCGATCTGCCTGCTGCGACTTCTAGCTTGCCCCCGAGCTGGGGGAATGCAAGCAAAGTGACGGCTGCTGGGACGCCTTGGAGGCCCAAGCTTCACTAACTCGATACGCTGAACCCTCTACTGGCAACCCGGATTGGCGGGGACGTGACGGCGGCCCCAGGCACACGCAGACACGGTAAGGCGCATCGGCGCTGAGTGCATGATCCCCGGTGGAGTTGCAGGCCCACGCTTTGCCATAAGCGACTGGTGGAACCCCCCCCCCTGAGGCATGACATGGATTGGGCGACGGCCTTTGTCTGAATAGTAGCACTGACTCCCTCGCCTGCAGATACTTGGCATTTTCAGGGTGGAGAGACTGTGTTGTGGACAGCAGGGGCCATTATTAGAGCGCGATCTGGGGCTGCACCTGCGAGACCAGTCTGGGTCCCGAGGCACACTTGAGGAGGTGTGAGCTCACCAGCCGGAGAAGGTGCGATAGAGAGCAGTGGTGCCACCCTTACATTGCAAAATTGAGCACCTTGCTCAATGTAGATCACAGAGCCTGCGGAAGGAACACCAATTGCTACGTGGTTGCGCACTGGGCACTGCTGATTGTTGATCCTGCGTGTCGGGAACCCCCTGAGAAAGCCACTCTCATAGTCGCTGGGGGTGAAATTTGACTGGCCGTAATGGCACCCCGCCTGGAAGGGTGACAAGCACTGCCCTTACTCGCCCGCGATGGGCAAATTAGACAAAGCACAACCAAAGCTCAACTTCGAGCAGCGCAAGCCTAGGACAAGAGAGGCTACCCCGGAGGGGAGTTGTGGCACGCTGGAGGAGGCACCGGAGCAGGTAGAGGGGACATTCACACTATGCTAGTAGCCATGCAGAAAAGCCTGCAGGACAGCCTGATTGCCATTGACACAAAGCTGGATTCACTGTCATATAGGATGGATAGAATGTCTTAAAGAGTGGATAAACAGGCGGAAAGGATGGACATGGCTGAACGCAGGGTCACCGAAGTTGAGGAGGCCCAGACGGAAATGGACACCACGCAAAAACAGATGAGCAGAGCGTTGCAAACCCTGCAGGACAAAGCGGAAGACCTTGAAGCCTGTTCTCGCAATGTAACATACGAATTACGGGCTTACCAGAATCCACGCAGGTCGGAAACATGGAGCTATTTGTGGAGAAAATGCTGGTTGCCTTGCTGGGAGCAGATACGTTCTCTGCGATGTTCGTGGTAGAGAGAGCGCACCGCTCGCTGGGCCCGAAACCTGCTCCGGGGGCCTCACCAAGACCAATTATGGCAAAACTCCTGAACTATAAGGACTGGGATGCTGCCTTGAGAGTTGCGCGGGAAAAGCAGTCACTACAGTTCGAGGGATCGGCCATCTCGCTCTACCCGGACTTCACGATTCGAGTGCAGGAGGCACGTAGGCAATTTGCACCACTAAAACGACAGATGCAAGAGCAGAACATTGACTACGCCATGTTGTACCCGGCAAGGTTACGTGTAAACCGGCAGGGTAAATCCAGGATTTTCACAGATCCCAAGGCGTTGCAGAAAGCTTTGAAAGAGTGGTCGAAAGAGCGTTGCGGATGTCTGGAGCAGAGCGGCCTGGAGCACGCGTCCGGAGGAAGCCTGGATGACCAAGACTAGAGTTTGTCTTATACAGACTGGCAGATAAGAAGGAAACTGGCTGGGTGGACCTTGTGTGTGTTTATATAGTATCCTTCAAGCGTTGATGTGAGACTAGCAGTTGGGGGTAGTATATTGTCAATAGTGGGATGCAGAAACCTTATGGCGAGGACTGACTCTTTGTCCAGGGGGTAAGTCCAATAAGGGCATGGGCGGGACATGGGCTAAGGAACTTGGGGTCTGGATTTGGTTAGTTTACTTTATTCCTGATGTGGTAGATAGGTCTGTTGGCAGACGGCGGTGAGCAGTTAACCTAATAGTACTAAGTTACAACGCGGTCAGGCAACATCTGCCCACGTGTGTGCTCCACAACCTGGGTTTAAACTTACTTATCTCAGTTGTAATACTGGTTGATGTGAATTTGTTATGATTTTTGGGGGATCCGAGGGGGGAATTCGCCATGGCAAAGTTGGGGATAGCCTGACGTGGGTGGGGGGAGGGAGGGGACAGAGTCTGATGTACTGCAAAGTTTTTGATAAGGCGCTGCTCCAGTTACATGTAAGTAACTTAGACCTCAGTGACACAACACAGCCTGGTACACGTATAGCCGCACCATCTCTAGAATGACAGCTAACAGTGGACGAGACACGATCACACACAGTAAGCTCAGACTATTAACATGGAATGTAAGGGGTCTTAATGACCAAAGAAAGCTTAGAAAGGTCATGGCTTATCTGCAGAGACATGAGATAGACATAGCTATGCTACAGGAGTCACATTTGCCCTTGGATAGCAGTATGTTCTGCAGTAGGAGTTTACTGGGACACACGCATGCAGCTGGGTTCACTACTCACGCGCGGGGGGTAATTACATGGGTGAATCCTAAATCCAGTTTGAAACTTGTTCCACTCGACACTGATCAAGAGGGCAGGTTTGTTGTCTCAAGATGCATGGGGAAGGGCTTGGACATGATCCTGGTAAATATCTATGGCCCTAACTATGATAACCCGAAATGTTTTGCCTCACTTATGAAGAGGATGCTGGGCTATGAGGGTGGTACACAGCTTTGGGGCGGGGATTTCAATTGTGTCCTGGGCCCTTGTCTGGATAGATTGGGTGGCCCGGAACGGCGCATGTCAGCGTCAGCCCGCGCAATTGTTGATGCAATGACACCACTGGAGCTAAGTGAGGTGTGGCGGCGGCGGCATCCTGAGCGGGGCGGGTATACACATTACTCTGCATTCCACGATTTACACACTAGGATTGATTATTTGCTAGCCTCCCGCTGCAACTATGACAGAATACAAGATTGCGCTGTGCTCCCTCGCACCTTTTCTGATCACTCGCCTATTCTCTTAGTTGTAGACACTCCACAGAAATACATTCCTCCTTTTACCTGGCACTTCCCACCATACTCACTATTAGACATGGCCTTTAAGGCAGAGATGGCGGAAGCAATAGACACCTTCTTTGCCTGCAATGTTGGTTCGGTAGACACTTTTACAACGGTTTGGGAAACATTTAAAGTCTACATCCGAGGGATAGCCATGGCGAAACACTCCGGAGTACTTAAGTCGCTTCGTAAGCGGCTGTCGGACTTGGAATACACCCTCAAATCACTTAAACAAAAACTATTAGGCGGTGCGAATGATGCTGATGCATCAAGATTTAAAACGCTATTAGAGGAATATTATGACACAGCGGACGCCGAACTTAAGCACTTAGGCAAATATGCGGTTGCTCGCTCGTATGGTGAAGGAGAGCGCCCGGGCACAGTCCTGGCCTCTCTCCTGAAGAAGCGCAGGGAAGCTGCAGTGGTGTCAGAGATCAGAGACACGGAGGGGGAGATGATAACGGAAGAGACTGGTATAGCTACAAGGTTTAGACAGTTCGACTCAACTCTATATGGCTCACGGGAGACGGGAGGAGAGACAGAAATACTGGAATATCTTGCATATATCAAGATGCCCTGGCTAACCAATGAGCATTGTGAATATCTAATGCGCTCTTTGGAAAGGGAGGAAATAAAATCGGCATTAGCGGGGGTGAAATCGAGTAGTGCGCTGGCCTCACGGTCACTTTTTACCAAGCGTTCCAGGAACAGCTGGTCGCACATCTTGCTACGCTGTTCGAGGAGATGTGTGCTGGTGGAATCATGCCGCCTTCAATGAGAGAGGCTGTCATTGTGGCGATATTGAAACCGGACAAGCCCCCTACCGATTGCTCCTCGTATCGCCCCCTGTCGCTTCTTAATGTTGACACCAAGATTTATGCCAAAATTCTGGCGTCCCGACTCACTCCCTTGGTCCCGTTTCTGGTGGCGCCAGAGCAAGCGGGCTTCGTTACTGATAGGAACCTGACCTATAATCTCCGAATGGTACAACACACTCGCCAGGATGTTCAGGCAGTTGCAGTATTTTTAGACATCGAAAAGGCTTTCGACTCGGTCTAGTGGCTCTTTATGAAACTGGTGCTGACAAAGATGGGACTGGGAGGTATATTTTTACAAATGGTAGGGGTCTTATATAATTCCCCAATGGCTAGAATAAAAATTGGCAATTTAGTCACCGACCCAATACAAATTACCAGAGGTACGCGCCAAGGGTGCCCATTATCACCGATCCTATATGCGTTGGTGGCGGAGCCATTGGCTTGCGCCCTACGAGAATATCATAAGCATAGAGGAACACGATTCCCAGAGTATGAACTGATAGTCTCTGCATATGCGGATGACACGCTGCTCTATGTTCGGGATCCAGACAGTAACCTGTCTCCCATATTGAGGGAGGTGGTTAAATTTGGTTCGTTTTTGGGCTTACGTGTCAACTGGTCAAAATCGATTGTTTTTCCCTTCACTCCTGCGCCCTTTGAGCCGGATTACCCATTACAATGGACTACTGAGCCTGTCTGATATTTAGGAGTCAAGATACACACTGACTCGGAGGTGGTATTCCGTGAGAACTATGGGGTGGCTATCAGTAGACTAGAGAGCGACATAGAGAACTGGATCTGGCTGCCGTTGTCACTGGTAGGACGGATCTCACTAATGAAAATGGTAATACTTCCTCGATTTCTGTTCCTGTTCTCTAATATTCCAATGGTGCTGCCAGGCATATTCTTTCGCACGCTCACATCGCTTCTGATAAGGCTAGCGTGGGCGGGTAAACAGGCCAGGGTTAGGTGGGAGGTCCTCACACTTTCTTACCGGCTAGGAGGACTAGGTGCTCCGGACCTTGATTTATACTACAGTGCAGCACAGGGGGCTCATGCCTATTACTGGATGCATGGCCCTCCGGACATTCCCCATATCCAGATTGAGAGGGTCGCTGCGACGCCACTCCCGCTATCAGCCATGTTGTTTATCCCAGCAAACCGAAGGACGGGGATTCTAGACTCGATAAATGCAACTAGACATGCGTGGCAGCACTTGCTGAAACTTCAAGTGGGGGCGATACTTTATTCACCGTTTGCCCCCCTGGAATGGTGCCGCTGGCTGCCTTCGTGCACAGACCGAGGGGTGACGAGGGCGCTTGGCTCCATAGAAGTCTCAACAATTGGGGATTTGTTCATTGACGGGAAAGCTAAGACATGGTAAGAGATGGAGAAACCGGACCTAAAGATAACGCTTTTGCACAAATTCCAATTCCATAGAAAGAGACAATCACTGGCGGGAATTCTGGGCAGTGATATGGAGGAACCACCGGAGTGGTACCACTCTCCTATGTGATAAAAGCTTCCTCTCCAACTCAAATTGTGTCAAAAATTTACAAATTAGCATTGGGGTACCGGGAAAACTATTACACCAAGGCTAGACTTGCGTGGCAAACAGATCTGGAACACGAAATAGATGATGCGACCTGGAGGTACTGCTGCGAGAACACAAAGCGAATTTCGCTAAACGGGAGGCACAGGCTCATTCATTTAAAATTTTTAAATAGAGTATATTACACGCCAGAGAAGCTATGCAGATACGGACTGTGCGACACGGCGCAGTGCGAACGATGTGGCGATAGTCTGGTGAATTTTCTGCACTTAGCTTGATTATGTCCCGGGGTTGCTGGTTTTTGGGCCTGTGTATTCCGAGAGATAGGTACCATGATAGGCATGCAGCTAGCGTTAGACCCCTTGCTTGCTTTACTGGGGTACTCCAAGCCGCTGCCAAAGGCAGTGCAAAGATTGGTGGACATGAGCATGTTAATTGCTAGGGGCAGAGTGGCGATATGCTGGGCAAAAGGCCCTACTCCAACTATGGCGGACTGAAATAGGGATCTGATGTATTGCAGCACGCAGACTGAAAATTATAGTGAGCTACTCCCTCCACGCAGTCGTCCTAAAAACTTTTGGGCGTTGTACAAGACATACCTTACGGCCAAAGATGGTGACGAGGTGGGGTCTGATACTGCCAGGTGCACTGATGAAGAGGTACAGGTCTAGTTATTTAGTACAGTCATGGGACAGGACTCCTGGAACCGGACTACCATACGGTTGGTGGTCACTAAGATAGTAGGATTAGAGGATGGATGGTGAGTCTACATTAAAAAATAGAGTGAAATGTGCTGTAAGAAGATTATAAATTATGGTTCAAATCTTGATTGTCATTGTGGGAAACGGGGAATGTGCGGTCACTATTGATGAAACTTACTGTGTCATGATGAGCTGAAGATTGTTTACTTTTCTTTCTGTATAAGCTGGCTGCTATGCTGAATAATGTCAGATCTCTTGTTTATTACAAAATGTTAAGAAAGTACTTAATAAAAAATTAAAAATAAATCATGCTTAAGTTCTTATAATATGAAACTTCTTCTACCCTTGTCTGCCCAATTGACCATATATCTGTGCTCCTTTCTACCGAACAATTTTTGTTTTATCAAAGTTAATCTTTCATTAGTTTATTTGACAATAATTATTAAAGTCTTCTAGAATTTTATGTAACCCAGTTGGTGTCTTGCCTATTACCACTAAACCATCCACACAGAGTAAAGATTTACCCTCCTTTTTGGGAAAGAAGCCATGAGAGTTTGATAAGATCTTGGGAAGTGTAGCTAGATACAGGGCAAATAGAGTTGGAGCCAGCACAATCCATCCCCTCTGCTGATTTTCCCAGATAAAGTACCTTATGCATCTAATTCAACCCTTGCCCAGTTATTTCTATGCAAACAGTAGAACTCTTGGAATTTGTAGAGCTTTGTTTTTGAGACTACAATATCTCATGATCGACTAGTTCAAATTGCCAAAACAACAATACAGGGATCCCCACTTTTTCAGTGAATTTTCGTGCTATTGCCCACAGACTGAAACAATGATCTTGGGTTGTATGGCCTTCTACAACTGGAATTGGATTTTCCTCAATATGCTTGTAGGATTATTTTGGTATTTCCTACATTGGTTAAACTAATCAAGCGGTATTTCTTTGGGTCATTATGTTCATCCATTTTATAAATAAGTTTTATAATTGCACCTTTTAATTTTGTGGGAGAATCTCTTCTTCAGGTAAGTGCGTACAATGCCCTATATAAAAATCTTGGCTATAATTAAATGTTAGATTTTGTTTTCTAAATATTTGTATTAGATTCAACCATATGTCACAAAGCATGAGGTACAATGAGCTTAATAAACATAAAGGTATCCCTCTGGTAAAATGAGGGAAATACAGGAGGGTTTTTATGTATGAGCCACAACTATAAACCATCTCAACAGAAGGTGAGAAAAAGGAAAAATAATTATTTTTTATATGTAGCCCTCATCCACTCTAATAGTGGCATGCTTCATCATCGGGTTCACCCTGGCCCCTAAAAGCCAGGGTGGGCTCAACCGTGTTCCAGGGAGCTCTTTGCATATTAATGTATCGGCGGACGTAACGTGTAGATAAAGATTTCTCATCCACACCCAAGGTGTCCCTTTATTAGTGGAGTGAATGGGTAGGATAAGAATTAAGGGGCATATTTACGTTCCCTGGCGCATCCCTGCATATCAGCAGGGATGCGCCAGGGAAAATGCGTCACGCAAGTTTACCCTTGCGCCACGTCCGATGTGCCGCATTTACAATGCGGCGCATCGTGGCGCAAGGATAAGCAGATGCATCTGCCGGCGGAAGGTTGGCGCAGTGCTGAAGTTGTGTCGCAAGCGCGACGCAACTCCCTCACTGTTCCAACCTTCCCTATCCCTAACATGGTGCGTCAATCCTTACGCCTGCTTGAAGCAGGCGTAAGGATTTGACGCACCAGCGTCGGAAAAAGTGACTGCGTGAAATCTTGTAGATTTCACTACGTCACTTTTCCGAGGTGTTCCTGCGCCGGAACGCCCCCTGCGCCGGTACGCCCACATGAAACCTGACGCAGGTTTCATGTGGTGCAGGGGTTTACTACGTGACGCATCTCCCTAGATGCGTCACGTTGTAAATATAGCACAACGCGGTGCATGGTTTGCGTCGCCGCTGCGTCACATGCGTGACGCAACGGCGGCGCAAAAGTGGCGCAAGGGGCTTGTAAATATGCCCCTAACTATTTAAGGGGCTAAAAGGATACTATGGTCCTATGACCTTTATAGTGCCAACATGTTTCTACCCTCCACTACTGGCCGTTCTAGGTCCAGGGCATTCGTCAGGGTGGATTTGGTTTTCTAGTACTCCCCCGGTGAAGTTTTTTGTCCTAAGAAAATGTCATGTGGCATGCACACTAAATTATAGACATGCAGAGGCAGTAAATACTTGCCAGTCCAACGGTACCCTACCATTGGGTATATTTAACAACTCGGGGGCAAGAGGAGGTTGGCACACAAGCCGGGGCAAGCAGATCACAGTAGGTACTATGGACGGTAGGGTCCCTTGACAATAGTTTGACTACAGAGACAACCTCAAAAAACTTAGAACAGATGAAAAATTGCTCCCACCCATAGGGTGCAGCATGTTTTGCTGCTCCCTGCAGGTGGGTGCAATACCAGTTCCTGCTGGAGGCGGGGAGTCGGCTGCGGCCATGGGGGCACTTGGGCTCCCCCCGCAGCCTCCGACAATGATGTAGTGGGTACCCTGGGTGGGCTCCAGGGCACCCACCCTTTACTGGCTGGGTCCTGGGACATGGGTTGCCTGGGGCCAACTATCAGCCTGGGGAGGTGGGGGCTGTGTGTCCCCTCCCCATTGTTAATATGACCGGCTCCAGAACATGGGGTCCCTGGTGCCAGATATGGGGCCGGGGAGGGGGGATGCATGCCTCCTCCCCATTTACATTATGGCCGGGACCAAGGAGATGGGGCCCCCGGGGCCAAAGTCAGCCCGGAGAGCCCCCATAAATTAAGCAGTGTGTCCCGGGTGATGTTGTTCCTGGTGCCAAATACGGCCCTGTGAGAGGGGCTATGTACCCCCTTCTATAAAAAAGATTGGGGCAGGCCCCGGGGGTGGTGTCCCCAGGGGCTGATATTGGCCCGGGGAGGGGTGCTGCATGCCCCCCTACCGGGTTGGCTGTAAGTGGGGGGTTGGCCGAAGGCTGTGTGCGGTATGGGATTGGCTGCATGCAGGGGGTTGGCGTGGGTTGGCTGCATGTGGGGGGGTTTCACCATAAGGTAACTATATAACTCGCGTCCTAGCCATGTACTGCTAATTACCCCACATATTACATCACTCATGACATCTTCTAAGACATCATTGATCATATCACTGCAACATTTGCTGTAAAATTATTAATGAGAAAACTGTGCATGGTGGGGGCATGAGTTATAGTTACCTTATGGCATTAGTTATATTTTCTTCAGATAAGCATAACTATAACTGATGAATTTCTATGGTTATGTGTGTGTAAAATGTGAACCTAACTATAAGGTCCCTGTAACCTTTGGTTTTTTCAGTCAATATGTAAAGGAATGCTTGGTAAAGGCATATGCATGGTAAACATTTGCATGGTAAAGGCATTCTTGGTAAAGGCAAATGCATGGTAATTGACACC
The DNA here is from genome assembly GCA_963921515.1 of Calotriton arnoldi. NCBI lineage: Eukaryota > Metazoa > Chordata > Amphibia > Caudata > Salamandridae > Calotriton > Calotriton arnoldi. Next base: position 238,255 of record CAWUFW010000877.1, on the reverse strand, counting down.
TTGTAAAGGCATGCATTGTTCCATCATACTGCCATACTCCACCCATTCTTCTTCTGTTACCATACATCTAACCGTGCTTGATTTCCAAAATGATCCTGTACTGACTAGATACCAAAATTTAGAGGCAACGTTAGATGTAATTACCAATATAATTTCCTCCTACTTAGTCTTATACTATTGTGCTTTATTCCACTTAATCATTGCCTTATATTCTTTCTTTAATGCCCAATATGCACTTTCATCGCTATTTACCCTTTGTCTGCATTTCTTGTTTCTCAGCTGCCTTTTTAAGTCTAAACAATGGGGCTTATTACAATGTCGGGCAGACTTACGTCCACCCGACAACGTTGCGGAAAAGGAACTGCCTGATTTTAGGTCGGCGGTTCTGACCACACTATTATGATGCAACCTCCCAAAGGGCGGCCACAAGCCTCCATTTGTCAATGGAATCTTGTGCGACAGGAGGAAAAGGCCGCAGCACAAGCTTTCATTGACAAATGGAGGCTCTGAAACATCCCTGTCCCGTGTCGCAGGCCACACGGTGCAGGGATGTTGAGGGGGGCACCATAGGTGCCGCCCAGGCCCCAGAGGGGAGACCGCGGAGGGATGGGGGCCCTACTAGTGGCCCAAAGATACTTTCCAACAGCAGCTCCATGATGGAAAGACCGACATCGAACTACTGTTGGAAAGTGCCATCAAAATCCCGATGGTGGAGCCGAGGCTGGCTCTGCCGTCATTGTGGATTATGGATGGCTTCTGACGCACTGACGAGCAGATGCGGCGGGCAGACAACTGTGTGAGATGTCGGTGGGTCCGACACCGACGTGGCGTCGGTGTCTTACCAACCGAAATCATAATTAGGCCCATAGTGTATCAAACCACTTCCCCTTCTTTTTGGTAATGAGATCGTTAGTACTACTGTGTGTATTTTTCTTATGCCATTTGACTTTCAAACTCTTAACCACATCATTTAATAAACTCTCATAGCTATGAATCACTGTCAATGTATTGCTTAACGAGCTGTTTAAGTCCACTTTCTTTAGCTGGACTAGTAACAATAGATGATCATTACTTATTTGCGTTGTTAGATGTTTTGGAAAATCAAGGTCTAGCTGCATAATTGTTTCTCTATAAGTCAATTTTAGTTGTAAAGTGGCACTTACTGAGAAGAAATCACTATTGTTTACATTTAAAATGTGAAACTCATCAATTAATGAGAAATACAATTTTTGAACGAAAATATAATCTATAGGGTCTCTTTATTTACCTAATTTATAGGTCTGTTCTGCAGGTATATCAGTTTTAAAGTGACCATTTAGACATGAAAAGCTCCATTTATCCAGGTCTTTATGCATTTCATTTACAAGCTTGGATCTCTGACACATTGGGAGTATTGCAGTTGGAATATTATAAGTTGACAACATTTCATCAAGATGCAATTACTCCTTTAAAGGGTTCAAGTGAAGATTAAAGTCTCCCATTAACAGTATCATTGAGTGTGGAAACTTTGTACAGATAAGACTTAAATCATCCTTACACAGGGAAAGTTGATTTAAATCGTATGCTTCTCCCCCAACCTAATGTATACATTCACAATCTCTTCAGTATTTTTAAAAAGATCAGGTTTGCATGCATGTATCAACTCACTCTTTGTTGATAATTGAATGATACTTCTTGCACATTTCGTAGATACAAGCATTAGTAGCCCCCTTGTGCGATTTAGACTGGCTGGAGAAGCTATTTGTGGAAACACTGCAAACACTGGATTCTCCTCCAACAACCAAGTTTCTGGCCAACATATAATATAATTTTCTTCTACGTTTTTGTAGAGAATCCACTTCTAACATTTGACTTAACCCATAAACATTCCAGTAAAGAATGTGTATGTTGTCGGGGTAAATCCTCTCCTAATCAATATTGCCTAGTCTTGTGTACTCCTCCATTTCATGCTCTTCAGAGCCTAGAACCTCAACGATGTTGCATTTGTGGATCTAATAAGCCACTCCATTCCTCTTATTTCTTGACATTCATTGTTAAATTTCCTTTATTAAACCCTTCTGTTCTTAGCTGAGTGTTCCTATTTAATTCTTCATGACATAATTGAATTTGCTTGTTTGTTAGGCAAGCATGATAACTTAAACAAGGTGTGGCAAAAGGGGTTGCCTCTCGCTCGTATTGGTATTATTGAAACTCCCCAAGAGGCGACCGATTTATTGAACGAGCTGAGGAAACATGGCGGCTGGCTGACGCCGGTCGCGGGAGCTCCCGGTGCGGCGTGAGGCATCAATGAAATTAGCGGTGCTTTAGTGGAAGAATTAACCCGTGCAAGATGTGTGGCGCAGCGCAGAGGCAAAAATAAGTAAAAGGTTGTCTGGATTACCTTTTAAAACGTGAATATTGAAGAGCCTTGGGTCGGACTTATGAAGTATACGAGTCAGGATGTGGCAGCTGAACGCGGGACTTGGAAGCACTTAGCAGACCTCTGGAGGAAGACGAGGTCAGCTGCTGCTTTGATCGGCTTCCGTGTCGAGGGGAGCAGCGTCAGAACAGTGTACTGGCCGGCAGGATTGGAGTGAAAACAGTAAAATCGGCGAATTTGAATCGAGAAGGACGGAGCAGTGAAGACCTTAGCTCGAGCCCGAGCTCACAGACAGAGGCAGAGCGGGTAAGGCGCAGGAGCTGGGGCTGGGAGGACTGCAAAATAAAGAAATAAAGGCTTGGTCGATGGAAAGGGATTTTCCATTCTCGATTCAGAAACTTGTAGAGACGGAGGAGGAGAGGGAGTGTGCCGTAGTTACAGAAAGCGCAAATGGTGTCCAGACGGGGTTGGAGGAACTAGGGAGGGCAGTTAAGGACTCCACAACTACGTCAACTGATAAATGTGCCCCGTCCTTCAGATAAGAAATAGATACCAGCTGAGATCTCACCCCGAGGTTATAAACAGAGGGTGTAAAATCAATACGGGAGGGGGGGAAAGGCGCCTAGAGAGGTGGCACCTACTACACCCAAGAAAAAGAAGCGTCAAAATCGAAATCGGGGGAAAACAGAAGCGGAGTGGTGATAAGGCAGCGCGAACATTGATAAAAATCGCTCCATCTCTAACCTCCTATTTTAAAATAATGGAGCAGGTTGCAGCCCCCAAAGGAGGGGGAAAAAGGTGCCCAGATGAACCCTGTCCAGACAAACCCTGTCCCTGTTCAACTGGAAAATCGCTTTACACTATTAGCGGACGAAAGAAGCGGGGAAGGTGGGGAAGTCCAAGATAAAGTCCAGTCTGGGATGCAGGAAGCATATGGATATTCAAACTCCCTCCATACTACAGATATTTCCCCCTTGGTAACATCAATGGCACCAGTCTTAGGTGACAGTCAACCACAAGGTAGTGGCAGTACCTTGGAGGAGGAGGAAAATACAGATTCAACACAAGGAGCAGAGGGGGTAAGAATCAGCTTGAAATAATGTTTTTGAGCCTAAGAAAAGATATATTTTCTAAATTTGAGATCTCTGAGAGTAATCAGAAAGGTATACACGACAAATGTGACGTCCTTGAAGAGAAGTTGGATGATATCGCCTCGCGAACCGGGGCATTGGAGAGCGAGGTGAGGATCCTGGCCGAGACAGTATCAGGAAAGACCAAGGACTTGGAAAATTTAAAAGCTCAAAATAAAATCCTTCAGGAGGATATGGAGAGGCTAGAGATGCAAGCGAGGCGGAATAACTTAAGAGTCCTTAAAGTTCCGGAGGGCGCAGAAGGGGGAGACATTAAGGCTTTTGTCTGCAAAATGCTGAAAGAAGGAATCCTGAAGGATAGACCAGACATAGAGCTGGAGAAAGAGATCCAGAGAGTCCACAGAGACCCCTTTAAGTTAAGTCCTGCAAGAAAGGCTCCTAGGAAAATATTAATTAATTTTCTTACGTACGCAGTTAAGGAGCTAGTATTGGGGAGAGCTTTGAAAGAATCATCATTAACGCATGAGTCTTTTAGTTATCAAATTAGATCAGATCTCGGTAAAAGAATGGCTCAGAGGCAGTGGGAACTCGGGACGAGAATGGGGGAATTAAGAAGGCGGGGTGCCCAGGTCCAAATGAAATTTCCAGCTATGCTTAAAATTATGTGGCAAAATAAGATGCATAATATCAGTAGTCCAGATGAAGTTGACACACTTTTGGCACAGATGCAGACATAAGCATGACCTGGGCAAAAGAGACCAGAAAGCCAGATTTATGTAGGTAGGAATATAGGGTGGATATATAATGGGGAAGAAAAAAAAGAAATGATATAATGGGTTTTTTCTTCAACTTTTCTTTGGTGTTGATGCCTCCCGTAGCAATGGGAGGAGCCTGAATGGCGGCTTTGAACCGCAAAAAGAGAAATAGGAGGGTTTCCTGGGGGGGTGGGGAGCACAGGGTGTGGGGAGCAAGGGGGAAAAAAAGAAAAAATAGCCCTCATACATGCTGCAGATTCTTATTGGAAGAAGTTAGGAGGTCATAGGGATAACAATTTTAAAAATGAACAAATCAAATAAACTTAAACTATTAACTTGGAACGTGAATGGGGTGAGGAAGAAGAGTAAGCTGTCCAGGGTTATAGAATTCTTAAGGAATACCGAAGCACACATTATCTTTTTACAAGAAACCCACTTAGAAGTACAAGAGTGCAAAGAGAGCTTTAGCAAAGTTAGATGGGTGCAGGAGGTCCTCTGTTCAGAGCAAAGAGGAAGTTCAAGGGGAGTAGCATTACTTATAAGATGCAATTCAGGTATAAAAATAGTCAAGCATGAGACAGACCAGTCAGGGAGATGGTTGGTGGCCACCATAACGATGCAGGATAGGCCCCTGGTCTGTGCAGTATATTACGGACCAAACGAAGATAACCCCGGTGCGCTCTCCAAACTTGAAGTTAGTATGCTAGATACGACAGCTCCAATCATAATGGGGGTGACTTCAACCTGGTCTTAAATAAGGAAATAGATCGCACCTCGAAAGCAAAATATAATAGTCCCCCAAAAACGTTTTCTAGTTTAAAAAATATGTTGAGAGAGTTTAATTTGGTGGATATCTGGCGAAGCTTGAACGGAGAAACTAGAGATTTTACATTTTACAGTAAGAAATACAGGCATCATTCTCGAATTGATTATTTTCTTATAGACCAAGAGCTGTTTGCGGAGGTCGAGATGATAAAACATATTCCTGCTATATTATCAGACCATTCAGCAGTTGTTATGAATTTGATACTGCAGCAAAAAGAGGTGCAGAGAAGGCAGACAGTAGACAGGACGATGTTATTAAACGAAGAAGTGATTAGAGATTTAGGGGAAAAGACGGATGAGTATTTCAAATTCAACATGGGAACAGCTAAGGTCCAGACAGTATGGGAGGCTTTTAAGGCGTATTTAAGAGGGATAATGAAGGCTATAACAGCGGGAAGAAGGAAAGCCTTGAAGCAAGAGGAGGCAAGGAAAATAGATGAGATTAAGGAAAAAGAAAGAGAATTACAGGCTGCATCAATGGAAGGCTTAAGTACAATCCCAATTTTAGTGAAAGAGCTGGAGAGACTGCAGGCCGAGTTTCAGGCAAAAATAGATAAGAAGCTCCTAGATAAGTGGAAGGCAAGCAAGCTCCAACATTTTGAATATGGGGAGAAGTGCAGCTCTTTGTTGGCGTGGAAGGCCAAATCAGATAGGGCAAGGAACACGATTAAGAATTTAGTAAAAAGAGGGTCAGGAGTAATTATACAAGCGGACCAAGAGATCCGCGATGAAGCCCGAAGTTTTATGAGTGAATTATATAGAGAGGACATAAAGCCAGGACAAGGAAATATTCAGAAGTGGTTAAAACAGATAACACTTCCCCAATTGATAGAGGAACAAAAGGCATTTCTGGTACAAAGCATCACTGAGGATGAAATACTGACACAATGCAAAAAAATGGCAAGAGGAAAAGCCGCAGGCCCAGATGGGCTGCCAGTAGAGTTATACTTGAGTATCTTGGATAAAGTGGTGCCAATCTTAAAATCTCTGTTTAACAAAATCTATATAGATGGGGAAAATCCACCTAGTTCATGGGCAGAAGCTACAGTTACGTTGATTTTAAAGCCAAACAAAGACCCCCAGAAGATTGAGTCCTATAGACCCATATCCTTATTAAACACGGATTATAAGATCTTCTCTGGAATAGTTGCATCACGGGTCTCAAAGGTAATAAAGGGGGTAGTCCATCCAGATCAAAGAGGCTTCATACCAGGGAGGCAGTTAAATGAACTAACCTTCCAGGTAATGGGGGCCATAGACTCCGCTGAAGAAAGAAATGTCCCTTTAACTGTAGTGGCAATAGATGCTGCTAAAGCATTTGACCAGGTAAATTGGGCATACTTGTGGGAGACACTGAAAAGGTTTGGTTTTCCAAACAATCTAGTTAGGACGGTGAAAAACCTATACCTTAGCCCAAAAGCAAAAGTGCTGGTGAATGGGGAATTGACAGATTGGTTTGGTATCACAAGGGGCACTAGGCAGGGGTGTCCCATGTCCCCACTCCTGTTCAACCTATATATTGAGCCGTTTGCCTGTTGGCTTAGAGCAGATACCTCAATTTTGCCTTTCAGGCTCGGTGGGTTAGAAATTAAAATTGCATTATATGCAGATGATTTGCTTCTGTATATGACAAATCCCCAAGAAGCAATTCCAAGGTTGATGGAGAAGGCGGAGAGATTTGGCGAGGTTTCGGGGTATAAAATTAACAGGGAAAAAACAGTAATTATGGAATGGAATCAGGAGGTGAGAAGTCCATGGGTCCAAAATCAAATGAGATATTTAGGGATACAGCTCACTAAGAAATTGGAGGAAATCCCTATAGTTAACTGGAAGAGAGTAAGCAAGGAGGTAATGGGTTTGCTATCACGATGGGCAAACCTCCCTTTAAATATCTATGGGAGGGTTAACCTCGTGAAAATGATTATCCTACCAAAATTCACCTTCCTATATAACTCTATTCCACTTTCTTTCAGAAAGGCAGACATAGCTAAGGTACAAGGCAAAATAGGAAGTTTTATTTGGGCGACGAAAGGTTCAAGGATAGCCTGGAAAAAACTTAGAAAAGGGCTTACCAGGGGCGGGCTGGCACTACCTGACCTACTAACCTACTGTTATGTCTTCCACTTCAAAAAATTTCGAATGCTAGCTAGCAAGTCAGATAACTCATCATTAGGTCTACTATTTGAGGCCATGTTAAAAGATGTGGTGCAAGGTCAGAATCACTTTCTCTACAAGTATGGAGATCCGAAGTTCTACAAGAAAGTAAGGCTAAAGATTTTAAGAGCTGCCTTGGAGTCTTGGGTCTATATGAGGAAGAAAATGAAGATACCATACTACGCAGCACAAGCCCCAATTTGGGACTCCCCGGGCACTCCTGAATGTTTGAGGGATCAACTCAGTCAGCCGTTAAGAACAGGAGGTCTAAATAAATGGGGAGACTTAAAAAGGAAGCTAATATAGTCAGCTGGGAAGTGCTTAATAATCTCACAAGAGGAACTTTGACGAGGTTTAAATATTATCAGATATCCTCTTGGTGGGCATCACAGAGCTGGTCCCAGGAAGAGGAAAATCCGAAATGGGATCAAGTAACTAGAACAGGACAAGTGGAAAAAAGAAATCTCTTTTTGGTATTGGGCCCTAGTGGATGCGGAGGATAATCCGGAAAGTGAAATTTTGAATCTTTGGGGAAAAGAATATAATAGTGAAGACATTAATAAATTCTGGTCTGATTCGTTTGTTATGTTACAGGCTGTGGTAAAACCAGCATCACTCAAGAGGAACCATCTATACACCGCCTATAGAGTATATTGGTCTCCACAAAAGTTATCGAAAGTTACAGGTAACGTGTTTAACTGTTTAAGATGTAAATACCCCGCAGCAGACGATATGCACATGCTTATGGAATGCCTGGAAATCAAACTCTACTGGCTGGGGGTGTGTAACTTTCTGGAAAAAGTACTGGGGATACCAATAGAAGTAAGTACCAATCTGTTTTTTTTTGGCCTTATAAAGGACTACCACTTGAATGATCTTAGCGCAAAGTTTACGTTTTATGTGGTCATTTTAGCAAGAAGAGAGATATGTAGGAAATGGAAGTCAGAATTTCCGCCAACGTTTGCAGAATGCTTAAAGAACATCATTTGCACTAGTGAATCTGACATGGCGTGTGACCAAAGAAGCAAAGTCAGGATTTGGTCTGCATTGACAGACTGGAGGGAGAAGGTAAGAGAGTCTTATGATTAAGCCAAGCTTACTGTTGATCCTGACCTCCTTAGTAACATTCCGGAGCCCCCAAAGTGAACAGGAGTTGGAAATGGAAACAGTAATATCTTTGCGGGAGAGCTCTGTTCTCTCTCTGTCTCTCCAAGGGGTGGTACAGGTTGATGGGGAGAGACAGGAGGAATCCCAATAAGAGTGTTGGCAGTATGAGGACAAAAAAAACAAAAAAAAGAAACTCCCCAAGAGGATAATTCTTGCTTTGCTTTCATTATTGTTTTTTTCACAATTAGAGAGAAGAGCTTATATTTTGTGACCTCTTTAAAAAAATCAATCTATGAAGCCTTCCTGAGGTAGATCGCTGGAACATACCTCTTTAACAATAGGCACTTATGAAATACCTATAAAAGATTTGGCCTATTTAGAGGTCTTAGTTAATCAATCTTTTCCCTTCCTTAAAAATTATCAAAATATAGCACTGGCGTACTTCCTATCTTTGTCTGACCCTACATGATTTTTATCTTCCTTAATTGATCCTACTATTTTATTTGGCTGCCTAATGTGTTCTTCCTGGTCTTGATAGGCCTTGATAGGGGTGTGTTTGGGGTGTTGTTGTACCCCCCAATAAATGTATTTTCTGATAAATAGTTGGGTACTGGTGCTTTCAGTCGGGTATTGTGAAATATCAGACGGATTTCCCCAGGGATTTTTACATACACACAGACACACTCTCTCGCTCTCTGTTTTGAAAGTCCTCAGAATATTGAATACTTCTCAAAATATTGTTTTCTCTCTTAGTACTCCTACCAATCAGCATTCATCTCCCTTTCCACTGCCCCTTATGCCCCTCTCATGCACCCAGTTTTTTCTATAATGTATTTAAACATTATATGCCAGCCTGCTTGTCAGAAAATCTGAAGCACCCCCCCCCCACCAATCTTACTGACCAAGCTATGCCCCGGCTTCTTCTGATTTTTTTGGGATATGTTTCCCTCTACCAGGTTGGTTATTACCTTTTCCTCTTATTTTTCAGTTGATACCTTGACGTAAACTACTAGTCTCTTGGGCCCTCACTTCTGCGCTTGGGATACTGTATCCTTCATTTTTACTTGGATTCCATATATGACTATGTGGCCTGGAGACTTCTTCCTTTTAACTTTCTTAATTACTCCAACTTTTGATTTATTTTTATTGTTAATTTTTTTATAAATATTTTTCATTTCTAATGTGGCTTTTCTCACACATCACAGAGGATAAAGCATGTTTTCTATAAAAGATATGGGGGCATATTAGCAAGAACATGCGATAAATATCGCAAACCTTGCTTAGCGCGCTTTTTTTATCGCCGCTATCGCTGGATATTACCGCGGAAATAACATGCTATTAGCAAGGTTTATCTCCATTGCGATAAAATATCCAGCGATAGCGGCGAAACCCAGCTTTAACGCGAGAAATCCAGCGATAAAATCCTATCGCTAATTCTGGGGACTTAACCTTACAATCCACCTCCCATTGACTTTCATTGCTAAGTCATGTTTTTATCAGTTCTTAAAAACAAGCGATAATCGGGGTTAGCGCGCGTTTTTTTATCGCTTTGCGGGTATTGCTAATAGGCGATAGGTATGTAAGCGACTGTTTACCGTCGCTTTTAGTTGGGAACGCCTACCTTGCATGTCATTAGCGATAAATATCGCTGACATGCAAGGCGATGTAATTCCCGTCCTCTAACGCCTGAAAGCTGTCGCTAACGCCTGTTAGCGACAGCTTGCTAATAGGGCGTTAAAAATATCGCCGCTTTAGCGGCAAAAAGTGCCGCTAAAGCGGCGATAAAGCCCTTGATAATATGCCCCATGGTCTCTTTTTTTATCAACATTGAGGCCTATGATATGTATACCTGGGCAATTTCTACCTCTCTTCTTTCTCCCTCAGAATCATCCATGCTGGAGTTATAATCCTCAGTAGCTCAAAAGGGCGAACCATCGTAGGCATATGTGCTTTAATTAATTCTAATTCCTCATTGGTATTCCTCAGGAGACCAGACTGATTTTGTTTAATTTTTATTTAATACTAGCGATTCAAAGATCTCACGTAAGATTAGCAAGAACATCCAAAATCAAGGATGCTGACTCGTTTGGTTGTTAGCATCCCTCTCATTGGGTTTCTTCCCTCTTTCAGACTTTTCACTCAAAGATACAATTTGGCCCATCAAAGGGTTACTTTCTTCTATCAATGCCTCCTCAGATGGAATATTTTCTGTGAATTGATCTGATAGCAGGAAGGGGTCTATCCAGGGAGAAAAAGATAGCAGGGGCTCAAAGGGGTGCATCCCTGAGTCATGAAAGAAGTGAAGGGCTTCTATATCCAGAGTGGTAATTGAGTCAGTTTGTACCCCCTTTTCTTTCCAGAGTGACATAACAAATCTCAAATATTGTCTTCCTTATCTTCTATTCCTAAAATGGACTGATACAATTTCTTATTATGGAAACCAGCGAGACAATATCTTGTAATAATGGAGACTTTTGAAAAGTACTGGAATTTTTCAATAGGTTAGTAAGACTGAGTGTCCAGTGCCACAAGTAGTTTTTCCATCTCCTGAGAGGAATTCAACAAGGCCTTTTGGTTATGATCCCCACCCCCAGCCATTTCAATAGCTTAAGGCGACGAGCAATTCTTTTTTTGTTGCTTTTTTGGTAGGTATCATTTTATTAACTTTTTCAAATAAAAGAGATGAAACTGTAAGAGAGATAAATAATAAAATCCAGATTTTTCAGTCACAGACTCCTTTCCTCTCAGGTGTCTGATTGCTTAAAGATATTTATTGATATTAGCACATTCTCACCTTGCACAGAGGCCCCAGAATTAACATGAGAAACTGTTGTAGCACAAAACGCTCAGGGATAAGCTTTCCCAGGTCATCAAGAGCAATAGCAATAACACCAAATGTAGAGTCCAGAAGAACCGAACGGGAGAACCAAAAACAATGAACTGCCGTATTACATATTGCACCTTTACAGGAAATTATTGCTGTCCATTCTTGAGCTTTGCAGACCAGCGGCGGCAATGGGGTTGGGCATGGATTAAAAACTCAATCAATGTGACATGGATTACAACCACCATCACTGACGCTATGGAGTTAGGTATTTTTAAGATAAGAGTTTATGCAACTGATAGCTGGAATGGAGCGCTGATTTATCGCCCCCTCTGGGCCCAAGGCCAATTTCAGCCAACAGTTGGTGGAACAGATAGCCACGCATGTTTTAGCCTCAAATAAATTTCTTCTCCTAGGCGACTTTAATTTCCACGGGGAAGAACACACCAATTTGGAAGTTATGCAGCTATTCACAGACCTAGAAACATTAGGACTCTCCCAAAGAGTCAGGGGCCCTGCGCATATAGCTGGCCACTCACTTGATCTAATTTTCTCTAACATTGAACGATTGAACTGTAAGGCACCACTCCCCCTTACATGGACTGACCACTTTCTAATCACTTTTGATGTGCAGCCCTTTTATTCCCCAACTACAACTAGGAACAGCAGACCGCGACGCGATGCCCATAGACTTTGGCATAAACTCACTCCGGAAGCTTTCTGCGAAGCCTTCCATCCTAATCTTCCACAAAGTAACCCCGCAGTCTCTGAATTGTTGGAATCTTTCAATTCTGTCCTAACAGCTGTGCTGGACGCAACCGTTCCTTACAAAAATCACGGTTCCACCTACCATCGACCTTCGGCCCCGTGGTTCTCGCCTGAATTAAGAATAGAAAAATCAAAGTGCAAGAATTTAGAGAGGCGCTGGCGCAGAAGTAAAGAGCCTCAAGATAAGGATCTGTATAAACAAGCGCTGTCCAGCTACCACCATAATATCAAATCCGCTAGGCGGAGCTTTATTATTAACCAAATTGAACTGGCGGGTAACTCCCCCAAAGTTCTTTTTAATATAGTACATGATTTTATCTCCCCGCAAGCGTGCATTCAGTCTCCCTCGGAATCCCAGAACCTCTGTGATGCTCTGGCCAATTTCTTCCAGGAGAAAATTTCCCACATTTATACAAAATTCCAGACTGCCCCCCCTAAGGGCATAGAGATCACTATCTCCAAGGAAGATCAGTCAAAAGCGACCCTCCATTCACTAGATAGTTTTCAGCCTATCACTTTAGAGGAAATACATAGTTCTTTGGTGTTGGCGAAGTCTGGCTCTCCCTTGGACCTCTGCCCACCTAAAATAATGTCCTTGCTAGCTACTTGCTGCGCCCCTGTGATCCTAGAGATTTTTAATTGCTCAATTAAAACAGGTACCATTCTGCCAGAGTGGAAGGCCCATATTAAAAAAACCTACCTTTGACCAAAAATCGCTCTGTAACTACTGCCCAATATCTTTGTTACCTCTACTGGGCAAACAGCTCGAAGGCCTAATAAACAAACAATTGGGTTCCTACCTTGAACTCAATCATATCCTTGATCCTTCACAATCTGGCTTCCACCAAGGGCATAGCACAGAGACAGCGCTCCTGGCTGTGACCGATTCTCTGCGACTGGGGGTGGATGCAGGAAACCCAGTGATACTTGTGCTATTAGACCTTTCTGCAGCCTTTGATATCATCTCTCATTCAAGGCTGATGGAAAGGCTGCAAGCAATCGGCATACAGGGCTCGGCACTCAAATGGCTCCAGCATTTCTTGACAGACAGACATCAAACTGTCTTTCTGGGCTCTTATTCCTCACGTAAATTGACCTTAGACAAGGGTGTTCCGCAGGGCTCATGCCTGAGCCCCACTTTGTTTAATATCTACATGGCTCCGCTAGCGGGGATTGCAGAGCGCTTCGGCTTTGATATAATTTCATACGCGGATGACACCCAGCTGATGTTTACACTTGGCCAGGACCTGATAGCGACAAAAAAAGTTTTGCATCAGGCATGTTAGCAATCTCCAATTGGATGACCGAGAACTGTCTCCAGCTAAATGCGGATAAGACGGAGATCATGCTATTTGGCAAAGCCCCCTCTATCTGGTCGGATGACTGGTGGCCTCACCAAATGGGTGCCACTCCCGCACCTAAACAAACAGTAAAGAACTTGGGGATAAAACTGGACCTAGCTTTAACGATGAAAGAGCATATTCCGCAACTATGGGCTCATGTTACTACAATCTACGCAGAATTTCCCCCTCCCTCCCCACCACAGCTCATAGAACGGTGGTCCAGGCTATGGTGATAAGCAGACTAGACTATGGCAATGCCCTTTCGCAGAGGTTAACGAATCATTGATCTCCAAACTCCAGGTTGTTCAAAACAATGCAGCCAGGCTTATTCTGAATCGCCCTTCTGGAACTTCCTCGGCTCCTTTGCTGAAGGAATTACACTGGCTGCCAATGAAAAAGTGCTCTTACTTTAAGATTTGTTGCCTTACGTACAATGCCTTAAAAGGCAAAGGCCCGGTATATCTCCCGGAAAAAATAAAAGCATACTCTCCTTGTCGCAATTTAAGATCCTGCGATAAAGCCTTACTGTGTGTTCCCTGCATCCGTCAAACGCGCAGCGGTGGTGAGGCCTTTTCCTATCTTACCCCCATGTACTGGAATAAGCTTCCTCTGCACTTACGTTCCTCCCCCAACTACTGCAAATTTAGGAAACAACTCAAAGCCTATTTATTTTGAACCAGACTCTCCGTTTCCTGATCATATATCCGCAACAGCGCCGAGATGCCTTCAAGTGATTTGCGCGCTATATCAAGTTTAACTAACATGTAGTGTACCACTATTCCCCAAGCTGTGGGTGTGTGGTGAGCAGCACACCTGCGGGCCACCGTAGGTGGTTGCGCCTGGTGTGGCGTAAGAGCGAGAGTATAAAATAAAGATAGGGCGTGATGGCAGGCACTCACGTAGCGGCCCCAGAAACAGCAACATTGTGGTAGTGTCATAATTATATCTAGGCCTCACATACTCTAGGGCCTAGTCGACAACCCCAAGGGCTGCCACTACACTGGCAATGAGCGAGGACCCCAGATTGCTGTGTATGGCCCCCAGTCGTGGAGTCACCAGGGCTGTACCCGGTGTCTGCAGTGTCGGCGGTGCCCTTCGGACGCGTGTGAATCTCTGCCCACCCACCGAGCACAGAGGGCTACTCACCCGACTGCCCATGCCGGGCAACACAATGCCCCTGACGATCTGCAGCGCCCGCTGTCCGTGGGTCACATTGCAGGTTGCACCACGTCTCCTCGTGACCCGGTCTCATGCCCCTCCCCTTGCCGGTGTGGCCGCAACCGTGAGGAAGCATCCGGCACGGCTTTGTCGGAGCAGGCGCTAATCAGAGGTGTGAGGCTCCCTGCGCAGAAGTTGGGCGGGCATGGCACTTGGCCCCCGTGGTCCTGACAGTGAGGAGCGGCAAGGGGCGAGGGGCGAGCGTGGTCTGCAGGATCCTGAAAGGAGGTGCGTGGTTCTAGGGAAGGGATCAGTGCCCTGGAGGATTGCAGCTTGTTGCCTCAGCAGGGCCCCTGGGCAAATGCTACCAGTGGGTGCTGGATTGGGCTTGTTTTTTATTCTACATTCCTTAAATACCTACAGCTGCATGAAGAGTTGGTGCACCAGCCCCACTACTACAGCTACAAGTATTGGATGCATGGGGGTCTGCTGTTCACATGAGCTTTGACTGTGTTGCTGCCCCTGGCCGTCCTATAGAGTGCTCTAGTGCTCAAACCCCACCAGACCTGTGTTGAGGGGCAACGCCTAGAATCGCCAACCTCAGTCTAGCGGCTGTCTTTTCGCCCACTCAAGGGTGACAGTGCACGTGCCATGAGGCGCCCAAGAGGGCTACGGATTATTTCCTGATGACCATGTCAGCCATACTGGCGATTGAGCCTTTTGTGGTCAACAGCACACCATCATCTTTGGCTCCAAAGTGGAAAGATTGGACAGAACACCTACAGTTCTACTTCAATGAGGCTGGTATTGCTTGTGAGAGGAGAAGAGCACTGCTGCTACACCTAGGCGGGAAGGATATCCATAGAATATACAAAACGCTGGTGGAAGCCAGACCAAAGACATACACCACCCTCCTAAATGCCTTAAATGCACATTTCTAACCATTGGCCAATAGCCCTATGAACGTTTTGTATTCCGGCAGGCCGCCCGGAGTTGGATGAATCACTAGACACGTTCCATGGTCAGCTGAAAGAACTCGCAAGTATGTGAGGGTTCCAGGAAGAAATTCACTCTCAAGTGATCCAAGGGTGCTACTCCGTGAAACATAGAGAAATGATACCCCAAGAATCAGGGAAATCATTGCAAGACATCTTGTCGCTAGGACGGTCTAAAGAATTGGCAAAGGCAAGGGCCTCGCACATGGAAGCCACACATCACCACCCTATCAAAATGGAGCAGGTCAATGTGACAAAAACACGCCTACCACCTGCTTGACTGAGACACCTGCAAGAAAAGAAGAAAGAATGTGGGTATTATGGGGGTCCCCGCACAGGATGAACAAAAAGCCTGGATAAAGGAAAATGGTGCTCTGCATGCGGGAAGTAGAATCCCTTAACCAAGGTATGCAGGTCATCCAAGTCCCCGAAAGAAGCAGAGCACTCTCTGGTTGATGAAACAACCGACAGAGAGGACATGGATGACAACGCAGAAGAGTACCTGGTACACCATGCCCTTGCAGTGGGGAAACCTTCTTCCAACTGTCGTTATCTCCCTCAGTGTTAGATTAAAGTGGACAACCAGCAAGTCATAGCGATGATTGATACCAGGCGTCCATTGAACTCATGACGTTGCACACTTACCACACCATGGACCCTCGTCCCAAGCTGAAGTAGGCCAAGATCAGAGTATTCACATGTGGGCAGAAATCACCCATCCCTTTTCTGGGCTGTTTTACATCCACAGGGTCTCACCATGAATTGAGTATAGGCACAACGGTATATGTGGCCAAAGAGGGACATGGCATGCTCGTAAGCGGAGTCACTGCAGAAGCACTAGGACTGATTTTGATCGCCCTAGCGGTACAAGAGGAAGAAATAATGACTATTTTGGAAGAATCAGTGAAGTCTTCAAAGGGATTGGATGACTCAAGAACAAGGAAATTAAACACCCCACATCGATCCATCCATCCATCCGGCCAGAGGCACTGAGACATCGGCGCACAGTCTTCCATCTGAGGACAAAAGTGGAGGAAGAGCTGGAAAAGCTAGAACGAGAAGGAATCAAAACAAGCATTGGCATAGCCAATAGGTCTCGCTTTTGGGACCTTATAAGTGTTTAGCCATGCAACAGTTGATGTTGTTGCACCAAGGATATTGTGCTGGATAACTAAACACTTATAATGTCCCAAAGGCGAGACTTATTGGCTATGCATTGGGGGGCCTTATAAGTGTTTCGATAGAGCTATTGAGTTTGCCAATGTTTCTAAGCTGTGCTGTAGAGAAGTGTGGCTGCTGTGCAGCATGCTGAGAAGTTGTAATTAAAAAGTGTAAGAAGCACTGAGTGATGCTGTGGTGTTGTTGAGTGATGCTGTGCTGGCCCTGAGTTATGCTGTGGTGGCGTTGAGTGATGCTGTGCTGGCCGTGAGTGATGCTGCGGTGGCCCTGAGTGATGCTGTGGTGATGCTGATTGATGCTGTGGTGCTGCAGAGTGATGCTGTGGTAGCGTATAGTGTTAGAGTGCTGGACTCAACAGACACCCTTTAGTTCACTCCACATTTTGTAGACAGTTGAGCTTGACGGACGCTATATCACTGGGTAAGGAGAAGTAGTGCTTACAGCAAACCAGAAGAAAATGTGGGTTACAATAATTCAGCTAGCAGCAGGGATACGCTATTTCATAAAAGAAGCCAGAACTCATTCCAGATAAGAAGAATATTCCAAAAAAAGCAATTGTTCTCTTCCGCCTTCCCAGGGGCTACAATAAATGCTCCGATTTATAGCACACAAAGGAAGAAAATCACCGCCTGCCTGCAAACCTTGCACAGTCAGAATACATGCTAATGAGCCGTACATATGCACAGTTCATCCTCTCACCTCGTGCTCTCCACCTGCATGTAAACACGTACATGATTTTTCCATCATATCAATACAAGCGCGCGCCCCACACCCCCTTCAAATGAGAAAGCTCCCAGTGTTGCCATCCTAAAAGCACAAAGAGGTAACGCTGCTGTATGCCGCATTCCTTGTAGTACACCAGACAAAGCTTCCTTTTCTGCAGAGGCAGCAGCCTTTTAGGACTCATTCCTGCTGATTAAGGATAGGGAACACAGTTTCCGCTCTAAAGTTGTCACATGTAAACAAAACAACACCAGCAGCACACAATGGCGAGAAAGCACCACCCCCACCCCAGTGTGTGAAGCAGCCTAACCTTGCCTTCTGTAGGCGTTGTGTAACGGCAGCCACAATGCAAGCTGCACACCGACCACAAATGACAGGCTGGTACTGGGCAGACATGGCGGAGACCTGGGTGGAGTGGGGGCTGGGGTGTACACTGCTGGAACGGTACCCGCGTGCCACACAATATTGGGAACACATTTACGTGGTGGACCGAAGCCCCTAGGGAATATGCCATGTGTAATAAATAGTGGGATGAGACCCCAACACAGAGGGCAGTTAAAACCAGGAAAATGTTTAAGGGATGGTCCAGCAGCCATATGAAAAACGACCAGGTGTACATGCTTCAGAGGAGGCATGTTGCCCCTATAGAAGATGGCTGTCCATGCTGGTCAGGAATGGCCGAAACCAAAGGAAGGGAGCTGAGAAGTACAGAGAGAAAATTAAACTCACGCAGTACTCGTCTGTTTAAAATCGAAATAAAGTGTGGGGTGGGTTGTAGTTACAGAGAATATGCGCTGATTGTGGCAGGTGACATAGAAACAGGGATCGGATGTCGCAGTAAATGACAGGCATACACGCAGTGGGAGAAGACAATGTGGATTACAATAATTCAGCTAGCAGCAGGGATACGCTATTTCATAAAAGAAGCCAGAAGGCAGAAAAGCGCTGCTTAGAGGGAATCGTTCTACAGAGCATGAAAAAACCCGGCTTTTAAGGAGGCAAACACTAGTGGAGAAAATGTTCTGCCTGCAGGCGGCCATAGTCCAACAGAGCAAAGCCATCCAAGCATGGAGCCATAAACTAAAGTAGAGGAGAAGAAAAACAAGACGCATGGCCGCGAGATGCGCTCTGTGGCGGGGGAGGGGCGGAGCAAGGCGCTTGGGAGAGCAAGCAAGAGAGGAAAGCCAGATGGCGCCTGATCACGCGCTGTAAGGGTGCCGCGAGGAAAGCCAGATGGCGGCTGTGCACGTGCCCGCGCGCGTAACCGCAAGCTTTAGGCCACAAGCAAAAGCTTGTGGTCGGATTTCTAAAGCCCACTCACTAAATGTCTTGCCAGACCAGCGCATGCGCTGGCTCAGACGAGACCTAAAAAGGGTCACAGGGCCCACCCAGGGGGGCTCTCTTCTTGCAGTGGCCAAGAAGCCAAAGCAACCGGGACAGGTCCGCATTTGTGTGGGCATGCGGCTCCCCAACACCACCATCAAGAGGGAACACCAACTCACACCCACCATTGACGACATTCTGGGTGAGCTAAACGGTGCCACGTGGTTCTCCAAGATGGACCTCAGGCCAGAGTATCACCAACTACCACTTCACCCTGACTCAATGTGAGTGCTGACATCCTAGTCCCTGCAAAATCGCTGAAAGAACACCACAGGCATCTATGGGGAGTGCTGCAACTCATCAAAGAGGCAGATCTGACCCTGCATAGGGAGAAATGCGAGTTCCTGAAACAGAGGTTCAGTTTCTTTGGCTACATGTTTTCGGAGCAAGGGATCGCCCCAGACCCAGAGAAGGTGCACAATGTCCTAGAAGCTCCAACGCCGTGCAACATCTCGGGAGTACAAAGCTTCCTTGGAATGGTAAATTTCTGTGGGAGGTTCATCCCTGATCTTATGAATCTCACTCGACCTCTCCATGAACTCACCAAGACGTCAACGCTTTGGCAGAGGGGCCCTAAACAGGAAACAGCATTCCAATAAACCAAGGAGGCATTATCAGAAGACACCACCCTATCGTATACTTTGATCCTAAAAAGGCCACCAATGTGGGTGTGTATGCGAGCCCTCATGATCTTGGAGCAGTCCTAAAGCAGCAACAAAAGGACGAGAGCTGGACCCCAGTGGCTTATGCTAGTTGGTCACTAGCCGAGAAAGAACAGCGCTATTTGCAGATTGAACACGAGGCCATAGCAATCCACTGGGCCTGCAGACACTTCCACATCTATGTGTATGTCCACCCTTTTATCGTCTCGTCGGACCACAAACCTCTCATACCTCTCTTCCAAGGTCATCATCCAAACCACCACCACGCATTGAGAAGTGGCTTTTGCGACTACAAGATCCCACTGACTATCTATCCCGTCACCCCCAGAGTGCCACATCTGCTGAAGCAGCAGAAGCTGAAGCGATGGAAGCCTACATGAGGTTAGTGGGCGAACAGCCCCGTCCCATCCCCATGGAGCTAGAGTCGCTGAGAGATGCCACATTAGAAGATGAATACCTCAGATGGCAGTGACCGCCATTCGGTCTAATGATTGGAACCCTGTAAAGAGGAATCTTTCAAAGAGAACCCCAGAAGCAAGGAAAGTGCTTGAGCCATTGATACATGTAAGACAAGAGTTTTCGACTGACGACAGTGGATGCCTCCTCAGAGGACCAAGGTTAGTCATACCCTCAAGCCTCACGTCCCGAGTGGTGCAGCTGGCACACCTAGGTCATCAAGGCATGTTCAAAACAAAGAGTTTACTCTGTGCTAAGGTTCGGTTTCCAGGAATGGACAAAATGGTGGAACAGGCAGTGAGATCATGACACTGGTGTCAAGTGTCGGGTGCCCCAGATCGGCCTCCCCCATTGATCACCGAAGAAAGTCCAAAGCATCCCTGGGAGCATGCGAGCATGGATTTTGGCCATCTCCCCGATGGATGACATGACCTGGTCATCATCGATGACTATACCAAATATCCTGAGGTGGAGACTGTGGGATTCCAGACGGTGTCAGAAGTTATAGCCAAGGTAGAGAAAGTAATTGCCACCCACTGTATAATCAAGCTGGTGAGCACTGACAATCTCCCTCCATTACATGACCCGAAATTCGCTGATTATTTGAAATCATGGGGCATACAACATCGCAAAGTGTCCCCGAGGTGGCCCCAGGTGAATGGGAAAGTTGAGCGGTTTATGCGGACCCTTAACAAGGTGATCCACACAGCCCTTGCTGACCATTCATCTATCAAAATGGCTATCTCCAGTTTTCTGCCAGAGTATCGGTTGACTCCCTATGTGACGACCGGAAGAGCCCCAGGGTGACTGCACCACCCAGGGTATACCAGCATGGGGCGAGTGGTTCTGGATACTATTCCCAATCACCCTATGTGGGTTCCCGATCCCACCGATGGTGCGGCTGTGCTCAACAGAAGAAAGAACAACAATGATTGATCCAGTACCAAGCGGAGAGCCGGTCACTCATGTATTTGCCAAGGGGACCTGGCCTGCCTCAAGGACCGCCATCCTGGCAGTAAATTCCGACTTCCATTTGAACACCGCCCGTGGGTGGAGACTAGTAGAACAGGAACAATGATCACTGCCAACCAGGGGGAAGGCACTCGCAATGTCTCCTTTTTCAAAAAAGTTCACGAAGGAGGCAGAAGCCACCGCGAATGTGAGATGGAACCTAGTCTCAGTGATGAGGACATAGTACAAGACTCTTTGTCTCCCCAGCAGTCTCTCCAAGTTTCCCCCAGTACAAGGACAGAATGTCTGAAACCTCAGATCCTATCCCACAAGAGCCACCTGTAAATGGAGACTCTGAGTCCTGGTTGCTGACCTGTTCTGGCCGCAGTGACTACTCCCGATATCGCCTGAGGGGCAACCGTGCTCCATCATCTCATCTGGCTGACTTCCTGGTGTGATGGAGACACTACTGAAGAGCCGGGCCGGCAGAGTGGTAACATTGTGTAATGTCTTGACATGCAAGGTGTTTTATATAATATTGAGCATATATAGTCTATCAGTTTATTCAGTTTGTTGTGATCTTTGTTAATGTTGGGGAGGAATGTAGTGTACCACTATTCCCCAAGGTGTGGGGGTTTGATGAGCAACACACCCGCAGGCCACCCTAGGCTGTTGCGCCCGGTGTGACGTAAGAGCATAGAGTATAAAATAAAGGTGGGGCATGACGACAGGCAGTCACGTAGCGGCCCCTGATACAGCAACACTGTGGTAGAGTCATAATTATTTCTAGGCCTCACATACTCTAGGGGCCAGTTGAAAACCCCAAAAGCGACCACTACAGGTCATACACAGACGCAAGAGGCTCATCTGGCTCCCCAGGGAGCCACAGCCTCAGCCTCTGCTTCCCTCTTCTCCACTCAGCCTTCCAAATGGACAGAACTCTCCACTCCCACTACAACTTCGGGGACGTGGTTGTTGCTGCGGTGCAGCAGCATAAAAAGCCAACGTTCTGGGGACCGAGACCATGCTGTGGAGTATGGGTCCTTCGCCGGGGCTGGGAGCCACACAGCAGAAGAACATAGCAACAGTAGATGAAGGAACACAGTGATCCGGTGTTCTGCGATCCCAGTGTTCTGATGCTCCAACAATCGAGGAATTTGGTGCTCTGACAACACGGCAACCCTCAAAGACAGGCATACGCACACGCAACTGTAGGAGGGGGAGGAGAAAAGGAGTCAGGCTGCTGGGAGAAAAATCACCAGCTTGAGATATAAGTTATGGGGATTTTGTAATATTCTATGGTGTACTTTATTTATTTGAATAATGGTAATTCACTTATATCGCCATGCTTCTTTCATATGCACAAAGCAATATTTATGTCAGATAATTATTCAATTGTCTCAAATAAAAGTATTTCACGTGCACCCGACTTAGGGGCCGATTCCGATCTCGGCCGGTAGGGCTCCGAATCGGATTCGGCTTTACCGGATCCGATTCGGAGCCCTGTTTCCCGACTGAACCGTACGCGGGTCCGGCCGAGCGAGTACGATGCGAAATCTCCGACCGACTCGTCCGGGCGTCCCGACCGCTCCGACCGACTCGCTCCCGGCTCGAACCGCTCCGACCGACTCGCTCGGACTCGACTCGCACCGCGCAATGGAGACGTTTCCCGGCCGGGTAAGTACGATGCGCGCCGCGAGCAGTCCGACCGAGCCGCGCACTCCGGCTCGTAAGAGCTGTCGGAGCCGTACTTTGGGGGTCCGTGTCGGACCCCCCTGTACGCGTAGCCACGCGAGTCGCACACAGGGGGGACCCATGGGTCCCCCCTACCTGTGCGTGTACGGCGCGAATCGCTTCGCCGCGTACCCGCTGTAGGGGGCGCCCTTGTCCGACTCACACCCATTGAGTCAATGGGAGCCCGCGTACGCGTTGTACGACCGGCTCCCATTGACTTCAATGGGAGTCCGACCGACTCGAGTCCGATAACATACGGACGCATCGTACTCGTTCGGTCGGACTGCACGGGTCCGATTCGGTCGGAAATCTCTCCGGGTCCGGCTCGGTCGGAGAAATTTCCGGCCCGAATCGGAATCGACCCCCTAGTGACCACTAAAAAACATGACTATAGGTTTCTTTAATGCTTCACATGAAGTACCACAAAGTTAAAAGTTAGAAGTGTACATGAGTGTTTTTTGTAGATTCAATAAAAAATAAACGTTTTGGATGCACAAACAAATGCAAAATACGGTATTTTATCGTACAGCCCACCTTTATCTAGCTATGCATCGGTTTAAAAGACATATTTTTTTCAGCTGTGGAGGAACTATGCTGTTTCAATAGTCATATAATATAACTCTTATGAGCCTGAAACCCTTCATCTAGGTTCACTAGTTTAGTTCCCAGGGACCTTACTTTTCGGATGTGATCTTTAAACCTGAATAGCACCCCTTTGCAGCAATGTGTGTAAGCCATCTCTTTGTGTACAGAACCTTGACTGTAGCTCTTTCATCCAGTGGAAGCCATAGCACTGATCCCAAGATAAATTTCAAATATTCTCATTTTGGAGGTTCGGGTCACTTCTTGGTGCCTGATTCTGCAATGTCAGGAGGCCGTCAGTTTGACTGATGTACAAGTTGGGGTTACACAAAATGTCCACCACAAAGCAGGTGGCACACATGCTGCCATTGTTGCCCAAGCATATTTTAGGACCATGCAAGGATACCAGTGATATTTCGGGGGTCCTACATGAAGGTGTGCTGTCATACACTGCACAACACGGGCGGGGGGTTGGGTGGGTCCTTTGCAACCTTTTAATTTGACGTCAGTAGTGTCGCTGTGCAGACACCAAGAGTTTGACATAGCTCATGCTCTCAGTAATTGTACAATTGCCTCCTAGCCCGTGACTGTACCTGCCCTTTTGTGGCATGCAGGACACCTGGAAGGATTGGGTTGGACACCTACACAGAAATCCAAAGTGGCAGTGAAATGTCACTGTGTTTCTGTGCTTCTGTCTTCTATGCATGTGCTGAGGAAATTACTTTTTTGAAATTTTGTTAAAGAAACCTTGTTTTTACAAATAATTTGCTATATACTACTTAGGGCTTGATACCAAATTGATCGGATTGGTAACCCCACGGGGGATCACAACTGGCACAGTGTT
Organism: Calotriton arnoldi; assembly: GCA_963921515.1. Classification (NCBI taxonomy): domain Eukaryota; kingdom Metazoa; phylum Chordata; class Amphibia; order Caudata; family Salamandridae; genus Calotriton; species Calotriton arnoldi. The sequence goes on along the minus strand of CAWUFW010000877.1, from coordinate 214,362 downwards.
TACACACCCACCAGTTACTGGGTGCTTGGAAATTAGGCCAAATTTTCATGTTGTGAAAAACACATCTGGTAAAATCATTTGTGGTACCTGGCATGGGCTGCAGACACAGCACTGAGATGGCTCTGATCAAAGCCACAGAGGAAATCAGAGTCACCCTGGATAGAAGTGCAGCTGCAACACTTATTCTCCTTGATTTGTCGGCAGCGTTTGACACGGTCGATCACAGGTTGTTGATCAACCATCTCAGCGTTCTGGAAATTAAGGATAATGCCCTAATTCTACTCACCTCTTTTCTCTCACATAAACTACAATCAGTAGCTCTGGGTCAATTTGAATCTTCCCTTTTTTCACTCCTGTGTGGGGTTCCACAGGGATCTTCAATCAGTCCTACACTATTTAATATTTATGTCACAGAATTAGCTTCGCTAGTCAAATCCTTTGGCCTTTCCTTGACCTCCTACGCTGACAATACACAAATCGTTCTGTCAGCCTTCAAAAACGGTACTGAGGTAGCCGCTCATTCCCATGACTGCATGCTGGCAATCAACTCATGGATGAACAGACACTGCCTGAAACTTAATTTGAATAAAACCGAGGTTGTGCTTTTCGGCAATCTCTCTCTGACTTGGTCCCCTACATGGTGGCCAGAAGAACTGCGTCTTCCCCCTAACCCAGTGTCCAAGGCAAAAAATCTAGGTATTTTCAATCAAAAGGAGGGGGGGAGAGAGAAGGGAAGTAATGATCCATTCATCTTCCAGGATAATACAAAAAATCAATAGGGGAATGGATCCCTTGTAACCACTTTACCAGGGTTTATTAGTTCGTGGTTCCGTCTTAAAAAACTCTCATATACGTACGTAACTGGATTTGAGAAAAAGGCGGTATATCTTGGTTCTCCGCCTATACGTAACGTAACAACATAGTCATGGGGTTTATTAGGTATGTTGACCTCCACCCGGATGTTTAACCACTGGTATTCGCAGTAGTGTCCAGAAACAGAAACGTTAAAAAAATGGTTGTGATAAGGTGATGTTAAAATTCTTCAAACATCCTCACTAACGCGAAAACATTTTTTATTAGCAAGTGGGAGTTAAAGAAATTAAAATGGTGAGCGTGTGTTTTTTAGACCATGTTAGTATGTCTAAACACACTGAAAAAGTGTCCTTTTATTCGGTCGACATGTTTCTGCCCCGTATGCCCAGCCGGGTCTATGGGGCTTTCTTCAGGACCATTTGTATTGCACTTCTCAGCGGGGTAATATTAGTCCGCTGTAGACAACCAGGTCAATAGTACCTGTAATATAGTGAAAAAGAGAAACTTAGTCAAAATCCCCTTATTTTTAACATTCCGGATTTACATCGTAACAATCAGATAATTTATCAGAATGAAAGTTCGTGTTAATATGTCAAATGGCGCATTTCGCTCTAAAAATATACTTTTTAAAACTATGGCTTAATTTCCAGGGATCGTGCGTAATGATAAGGTACATTAGATATCTTAATCTAAATTCAAAATATGCTCTGGATTTATATTGCTACATGAAGTCACAAGGCACAGTCTGACTAAGTTTCTCTTTTTCACTATATTACAGGTACTATTGACCTGGTTGTCTACAGCGGACTAATATTACCCCGCTGAGAAGTGCAATACAAATGGTAGTTGCACTGATAAACTCTTTCTGGTCCTGAAGAAAGCCCCAGAGACCCGGCTGGGCATACGGGGCAGAAACATGTCGACCGAATAAAAGGACACTTTTTCAGTGTGTTTAGACATACTAACATGGTCTAAAAAACACACGCTCACCATTTTAATTTCTTTAACTCCCACTTGCTAATAAAAACTTTTTTCGCGTTAGTGAGGATGTTTGAAGAATTTTATCATCACCTTATCACAACCATTTTTTTAACGTTTCTGTTTCTGGACACTACTGCGAATACCAGTGGTTAAACCTCCGGTGGAGGTCAACATACCTAATAAACCCCATGACTATGTTGTTACGTTACGTATAGGCGGACAACCAAGATATACCGCCTTTTTCTCAAATCCAGTTACGTACGTATATGAGGGTTTTTTTAAGACGGAACCACGAACTAATAAACCCTGGTAAAGTGGTTACAAGTGATCCATTCCCCTATTGATTTTTAAAAAAAAATCTAGGTATTCTGATAGATGGAAATGTAACCCTTGGCCATCAAGTGAACGCTACGGTTTCCTCCTGCTTCTATCTTCTCAGGGTGATTAAGAATATCCTTCCCTTTATCCCAGCACATGCCAAAAAGACAGTGATCTAAGCTTTATTTTTATCTAATTAGATTATTGTAATGGCCTTTACATCTTTTAGGGATTCATAACTTCAAATCGGTTTCCAAGGAAATTAGGCAACTACACTGGCTCACAGTGAGAAGCTGTATCAAATGTAAAGCCCTCTGCACAGCCTTCAAGGCGTTACATAATTTTGGCCCTGAATTTGTGAAGTGCTCCTTTGAGTGGTATGTCCCCGGCAGACAGCTGCGCTCCTCTGGGGCCAAGTTAATGAGGGCTCCCAGAGTCCTCAAGGCAAACTGGGGAGGCAGAAGCTTTATTACAGGAACCGCCAAGCTTTGGAATAACCTCCCTTCCCACATCAGATCCCTGCCTACACTGATTTCCTTCAAGAAGGAGCTCAAAACTTGGCTATTTAACAGCTAAACTCCCTTTCATATGCGGCTAAAGCTAGCGCCAAGACACCCTTGGGTAGACATGCGCTTAATAAGTTTCTATAACATAACATAACAAGCGCAGCCGGGCTCCTGCTCTACCCCTCTTATGGGACAGGGAAGCATGGAATGCTTCTCCTGATTGCCAGAACCTTACCCTGTCCAGGGTGACCTCCTCACATGATAAAAGCAGGTGGTAAACCCATTATTTGGACCGGAATAGAGGCATGACTCTGATTTTGACCCCATAAAACTGTGTGAGCATGTTATATTCCCTTTCCTGGGTGAACTAAATAATAGTCAGATGTAGGCATGGAGGATATCATCTGGGTATGGTAATTTCAGCCACAAAGTATTCTCTCAGCATCTTGAACTGGCATCTCTTCTGAATTAGGAGCCAGTGTAGTTTCTTGAGATGGGGTGTGATGTGGGTCCTTCTGGGGAGGTTGAGTATTAGTCTTGCTGCTGAGTTCTGTATTATCTGGAGTCTCTTCAGGAGCCGTGCGTTGATTTCTACATAGAGTGTGTTTCCATAGTCCAGTCTGCTAGTAATGAGGGCCTGCTTGACGGTCTGTCTGGTGTTTGCCGGGGACCACGTGAAGATTTTGCGGAGTGTGTGAAAGGTGTGGAAGCAGGCGGATGAGATTGTGTTGACTTGTTTCTTCATGGATAACTTGCTATCCAGGATGATGCCGAGGTTGCGGGCATGGTCTGTTGGGGCTGGGGGTTGGCCAAGATCCACAGGCCACCACGTGTCGTTCCATGGCAAAGGGTTGTTTCCAAAGATGAGGACTTCCGCCTTCATCATCATCAAAATAATCTATGTCTAAACGCAGGCACAAAGCTTTTCGTGAAATTTTGGTATTTACAGAGCATCCACTAAATTGCTAAACCTGGGAGATGGAACATAAGCTTTAGCCAGGACCGCTCGAATCATGGAGCAGTGGTTGCCTCTCTGTGTTTCCGAGCTATGGTGTCTGTAGCTGATGTTCCAACTCAGTGATGCACAGTTAGTACATGTCCTGTAAGCAGCACAAATTCATGAAACATGGGTGTGCAGCTTTGCTCCCAGCTGCGCACATGTACAGAACATTTAAGATGAAATGCATGAAGACGTTTGCCTGCCTGTCTTACCACTAGAGTCTTGCAGTGACGCCACCTGTATTTCATATTTGGCCGTGCAGCTCTTTCACTGCAATTTATTGCTTATTCATTACAACGAGGGCCAATTAGTAGCGCAATCTGGATGAGCAGTTTGCAATCTCTTCCCAGCCTACTAACCTGATAAATCTTTCATCCCGGCTCCCCTTCTGATGTACCATGTTATGTAAGGCGCTGCTTGCAGCAGAAGCTACGTGCCAGGGCGCCATGCTCCCGGAAGGGGGCTATTTCAGAGCACGGGCCTCACGTCGGAAGCTTTGCCTTTACGTTTTGAAAATACAACTACAATATCGATCAGCAACGGGTCTTCACCAAGGAAACAGATGTGACTCTTACTTGAACAGTAAATGATAGTTCGATGAGAACATCAGAGGCCGGTTTCATTAAGCTTTGTCCATGTACAAAAGCCACGCATTGGCCATAGCTCTGTACATACTTGTCGTTATGTGAAGCCCCTTCTGTGATAATGTGGCATTGAAGAAGCATTGGCAATGCCAGTAGGACTGGCCTTGGCAAGCTGGTGCGATGGATAATTATTTTTATTGCAAGAATGTGCTACAGATAGAAAAAAGAAAACATTTGACCACTTAAACATGGCCACCATATACTTCTTGATTTAAACATTTGTAATGAGAAAAATCACTATATATATATATATATTATCTACTGGCGGTCGCCAGTAGATAGTTATAGTTACAACCTATTATCCATAGGAAATCCGCGACATTCTATTTGAAATAACTCTCTTGCCGGTTGACGTATCTTCGCAAAATTTTCAAACTTTGTGGCCCGCTCCGGTCCGCTCCTACCCTGAAAGTCTCGGGGGATTCGTCAAGCGGGGGCCGAGAAAAAGGGGGTCCCAAAACGCGTTTTCCCCATGCAATTTTCCATAGGAAACTTTAGACACGGCTACAGCCCGAACTGCTGAACGGAATTACACCAAATTTGGCAAAGAGGTAGTTCTTGGTTCAGAAAGAACCCTTTTTGTTAAATGGTGTAAATCCGTTCAGTAGTTGCTGAGAAAATGAAAAGTAAAAAAGATAGATATATCTAGGGCCGCGGATCCTCCCGAGCACGAGCTTTATGTTAATTGGCTGTCAACACTCCAAATCAGGAAGTGTTGGCAGCCATTTTGTCCCTCGGTAGAACCGAGGGACAGAAACAAGTGCGCAAAGCGCACAAAGGGGGCAGGGTAGAAACACCCTGACCCCCTAGGTCTGCTCAGGGGGTCCCACAAGGACCCCCTGGGCATAAAAAAAATAATTTTTTTTAAAAAAAATCGGCAGGATGCGCTCAGGGAGTGCAAACCCTGCCGAAAAAAAAAAAAATCGAAGCGCGGTCTCCCGCGCTTCGATGTTACTGGCCCCCGGGTGGGCCAAGTCCCGGGGGCATGCTGGGGGGGGTTAATTTTATGTGTGGGGGCCTCTAAGGGCCCCCAAGCCCCGGGGACCACCACCCTCCGGGGCTTTATGTAGAATGGTGCGGGAGGGCTCTGAGCCCTCCCGCAGCCCCGGGGACCACCACCTCCCCGGGGCTTCTTTTTTTTTAATTAAAAACCTGTGTGGGGGGGCTCCAGCCCCCCCACACGCCCCGGGGACCACCACCTCCCCGGGGCACTAAGAAAAATTACAATGGGGGTCCGTTTTGGACCCCCAGAGCCCCGGGGACCACCACCTCCCCGGGGCTGTGCACTGAATGGGAGGGGGGCCGCGCGGCCCCCCTCCTGGAGCCCTTGATGGCCCTGGGGACCACCACCCCCCAGGGCCGGCTCCTGCAGTGTCCCGGGGTGCCTACCCCCGGGACACTGCTGTTTGCAATGACAGGACGGGAGCCTCGCGGCTCCCGTCCTGTCATTGCAAACTGCTTTGGATATTGGAAGAGAGAGCAGGAAACCTGCTTCCAATATCCAAAGCCGATTGCTTTTCCACATGGGGAGCAGCATGTTAGCTGCTCCCCATGTGTAAAAGCAATGCCGGCTCCCGTAGGACACGGGGAGCCGGCGGGACTGTGGGGGGATTGGGGACCCCCCCACAGTCCCCAACGAGAGGGCCAGCCCCGGGGGATGGGGTCCCCGGGGCAAGTAGTGGCCCGGGAGGGGGGCCACGCGGCCCCCCTCCCCCCAAAAAAAACAACAAAAAAAACGATCGGGCCCGCAGGCCCCGCCCCCTTCCTTCACCACTCTGCAAACGCGCCCCCTGGCGCGTTTGCAGAGGGGGAACGATTCCCCTTGAATACTGGGGGTCCCTGGGGGCCAACTAGCCCACCAGGAACCTCCAGTATGCGCCAGGGGGCTGCCTTGCAGAGAGGTGTACAGAGGCCACGCCCCTTTTTACACCTCTCTGCAACGCAGCTCTATGGCGCTTTTTGGAGGTATATGGTGGGCTAGTTGCACCCCAGGGACCCTCAGGATTCAAGGGGAGTTAATCCCCCGACTTAAAACGCGCCATGGGGCGCGTTTGCACAGTGGTGAAGGGAGGGGGCGGGGCTTCAGGTGACATGTGTGCAAACAGGCCCCGTGGCGCGTTTTAAGATGGGGAATTAAATCCTCTTCAATCCTGAGGGTCCCTGGGGGCCAACTAGCCCAACAGGTACGTCCAGAAAGCGCCACAGAGCTGCATTGCAGAGAGGTGTAAAAAGGGGTGTGGCCTCTGTACATGTCTCTGCAACGCAGCCCCCTGGCGCAAACTGGAGGTTCCTGGTGGGCTAGTTGGCCCGTAGGGACCCTCATGATTCAAGGGGACTTAATCCCCCAACTTAAAACGCACCACGGGGCGCGTTTGCACAGATGTCACCTCAGGCCCCGCCCCCTCCCTTCACCATTGTGCAAATATTCCTCTAAAATCAGCCGAAATCCGAATTCCGATTTACTCACCTGTTATCAGGAGAGACCTCAGTGCTGCATCTTTCAGCCCAGTACTGATCCTCAAAAGTAATTTTAACCGTACTTACCGGTAACTTGAATTTCCTTCATAGTCTAACATTGACTGGTTTCACTTGGAAATTCTTCTAAGTGTGGAGTTTTGGAACTTTAAAATATTCCTCTAAAATCAGCCGAAATACAAATTCCGATTTACTCACCTGCTATCAGGAGAGACCTCAGTGCTGCATCTTTCAGCCCAGTACTGGTCCTGAAAAGTAATTTTAACCGTACTTACCGGTAACTTGAATTTCCTTCATAGGCTAACATTGACTGGTTTCACTTGGAAATTCTTCTAAGTGTGGAGTTTTGGAACTTTAAAATATTCCTCTAAAATCAGCCGAAATACGAATTCCGATTTACTCACCTGTTAACAGGAGAGACCTCAGTGCTGCATCTTTCAGCCCAGTACTGATCTTCAAAAGTAATTTTAACCGTACTTACCAGTAACTTGAATTTCCTTCCATAGGATATCATTGACTGCTTTTTGCTGAAAAAGTTTCTAAGTGTTGATTTTTGAAACATACAAATATTCCTCTAAAATCAGCCGAAATCCGAATTCAGATTTACTCACCTGTTATCAGGAGAGACCTCAGTGCTGCATCTTTCAGCCCAGTACTGGTCCTGAAAAGTAATTTTAACCGTACTTACCAGTAACTTGAATTTCCTTACATAGGCTAACATTGACTGGTTTCACTTGGAAATTCTTCTAAGTGTGGAGTTTTGGAACTTTAAAATATTCCTCTAAAATCAGCCGAAATACGAATTCCGATTTACTCACCTGTTATCAGGAGAGACCTCAGTGCTGCATCTTTCAGCCCAGTACTGATCCTGAAAAGTAATTTTAACCGTACTTACCGGTAACTTGAATTTCCTTCATAGGCTAACATTGACTGGTTTTACTTGGAAATTCTTCTAAGTGTGGAGTTTTGGAACTTTAAAATATTCCTCTAAAATCAGCCGAAATACGAATTCCGATTTACTCACCTGTTATCAGGAAAGACCTCAGTGCTGCATCTTTCAGCCCAGTACTGATCCTCAAAAGTAATTTTAACCGTACTTACCAGTAACTTGAATTTCCTTCCATAGGCTAACATTGACTGGTTTCACTTGGAAATTCTTCTAAGTGTGGAGTTTTGGAACTTTAAAATATTCATCTAAAATCAGCCGAAATACGAATTCCGATTTACTCATCTGTTATCAGGAGAGACCTCAGTGCTGCATCTTTCAGCCCAGTACTGATCCTCAAAAGTAATTTTAACCGTACTTACCAGTAACTTGAATTTCCTTCCATAGGATATCATTGCCTGCTTTTTGCTGAAAAAGTTTCTAAGTGTTGATTTTTGAAACATACAAATATTCCTCTAAAATCAGCCGAAATACGAATTCCGATTTACTCACCTGTTATAAGGAGAGACCTCAGTGCTGTATCTTTCAGCCCAGTACTGGTCCTGAAAAGTAATTTTAACCGTACTTACCAGTAACTTATATTTTCTTCCATAGGAATCCATTGTCTGGTTTTCAGCAGAAAAGTTTCAAAGTGTCGATTTTCACAAACTACAAATATTCCTTAAAAATCGCCTGTATGACTTAAACGCATTCTTTCAACTGTTTACAGGAGATGCACCAGTGCTGGATCCAGGATCCAACACTGAGTAAGAAAAAGTAACGATAACAGTTTTTACCTGCTAAGTGAATTTCCTTCCATAGGATAACATTGGTGATTCTATGAGAAAAAGTTTCTAAGTGTCAACTTTTAAAATACAATAATATTCCTTAAAAATCACGACTGTAACCAAAACGCTTTTACTCAACTGTTTACAGGAGATGTACCAGGACTGAATCTAGGATCCAGTCCTGTGGTTAGAAAAAGTAATCCATAAAGTAACTAATTGCATTTAACTAGAAATTCACATTGAGCTGAATGTTGCATTGTGTTTGAAAATGTGTTGCCCATTGCAACAACTGTAACTACTGTACTTAAAAGTCTATTGCCTATGTGCAAAGTATTTAAACTAAAGTAATTCATTCTGAGAAAGTATTTTTTGTAATGTAATGTATAATGTAATTACAATGTAATTTAAAAAATAAAATATGTAAAAGAAATTGTTTCTAAAAATGTAGTAAATCAGTATGAAAAAAATTAATATAAAAATTAATACATTTAAAAATTGTCATTTAAAAAACCTTTGAAATTCACTGAAAAAACCATAGGTTTCAGGCACGTTATAGTTACAAATTAGCATTTTAAAAACCTTTGAAATTCACTGAAAAAACCATAGGTTTCAGACACGTTATAGTTAGAAATTAGCATTTAAAAAACCTTTGAAATTCACTGAAAAAACCAGAGGTTTTAGGGACAGTTATAGTTAGTTGGACATTGCACTCGTACAAAACCCGTGAAATTCCCCCGTTATAGTTAGTTCAGCTAACTATAACTCGCGCCCCGCAATGCACTGCTGATGACGTCACATATTACATCACTCATGACATGGTCAGTGACATCACTGATGACATCACTGATGACATCTCAAATGACATCACTGATGACATCATCCACGTGATAATCTGATGCAGCTCCTCACACCCTAATATAACCTTTGATACACCCAATCTAAATTACAGAGTGCCATTCGCAAAACCATAGACACTCCAACACCAATAACTACATACCCACTCACTGATTCTTAGGTCTACACACACACATCCACTCACTCACCCGTACAGTCACTCATACTTATGGTCACTCAGTACAGGACTATCATATGCACTCTTACTCCTATATAGACACTCAAACACCGCCACTCATCCATAGAGGTACTCACACACCTAGTCAGTCATGCAAATAATTAAACACACTGCCATTTACTCACCTATACAGTTATACACACACCAGCTCACTTAATCATACAAATACAAGCACATTGTTACGCTCTTATACAATCACTGATACAAGCACACACTCATCCATACAGCCACTATCACAATCACTCACTCTCGCTTATAGCTATTTATATACTCCAATACACATATATACTGCCTTTCACATATTTAGTTACTCACACATGTACCACTGGGACATACATTCACTCACTAACACACTCTTACACACTTACCCACCCTTACAGTCTATCACAGATGCACTCTTGAAACCATCCACCCAGTGAATCACCCACTCACACATCTATGCACAGTCGCACACACCCCATCCACACAAACACTCAGGCACCCATACAGATACTCATAGAACCAATAAATAACCCATATAGACACTCATGTAGCTATTCACAAATCCATGCATCCACTTACACACCAACAGACGGATACAGACATTCACACAGTTTAGTCACTAACCCATGCATTCAGTAAGTTACGTTTAATCACTCACTTGTAGAGTCAGTCATGCACGTACTAAATCATCCATTCAGACACTTATACACCTACTCATTCTTCAATACGCCTTTCCCTATATATATTAAACATATTTAAACTTTACAGAAACACACAGTCACTGGATGATGTCATCAGTGATGTCATTTGAGATGTCATCAGTGATGTCATCAGTGATGTCACTGACCATGTCATGAGTGATGTAATATGTGACGTCATCAGCAGTGCATTGCGGGGGCGCGAGTTATAGTTAGCTGAACTAACTATAATGGGGGAATTTCACGGGTTTTGTACGAGTGCAATGTCCAACTAACTATAACTGTCCCTAAAACCTCTGGTTTTTTCAGTGAATTTCAAAGGTTTTTTAAATGCTAATTTCTAACTATAACGTGTCTGAAACCTATGGTTTTTTCAGTGAATATATATATATATATATATATATATACACACACATACATGTGCATATATAAATATATATATATATATATACATATGCATATGTATATATAGATACACCATTAAGATGTGTCATGTGTTCTATTATTAATTATGAAGGAAACACAAATAAATTACCACCAAACCAAGCACTTAATCGCAGCCTGGTACAATGCTGCATCGCCTACATACTTCATGTTTCAAAACAGAGAAAGAAAATATATCACAATTGAACCAGGCACAAATAACCGCTAAATAAATTTAATATAAAATGAATCTCAAATTAAAAACCACACTTGGTATCAAGTTTATTACAAAAGAGGGAGGATTTTTTTTTAGGTGGATGTGAACCTTATCAAAGGCGCAGATCGAGTGTTGATTAGCAAATCTCAGAAAGCATCAGTCTTGAGAAGCACATAGATCCATGAGAGAGAAAGAGTGATCATTGCCAGGGCCAGACTGGCCATTGTGCCACTCTGGCATTTTCCCAGTGGGCTGCAGCCTTAGGGGGCTGCTTTCAAGGCTGGGTGAACTGTCACGACCCAGGGTTCCATTTTAGTCACCTGCAGTGAGGGGAAGGTTTGAATATTTTGCCAGAGCTGAATTTGGTTTCCAGTCTGGCCCTGGTCATTGCCCACTGTGGTGACTTTGCACAGGAACTGTGGGCAGTAGAGGCCCAGGAAAAAAGAAATGACCTCCAATGAACCCTAAAAGGAGAAACGAATGGTAAATAAGAGGCACAAAGAATGCTGTCTGCTATGGGAGGGGGAATTGGAGACCCAAAGTCACATATACCTGGCTTGCACCCAAGGGGAGTCTCTGTGTGATGTAACTTTCACGATGGTCCTGGGGTAAACTGCAACGTAAAAGGACATCCAAATGAAAACTCAAGAACATTTGTGAAATTATACTAGAACAATGAGCGGCTGCAAATATTTCTTCCTGTGTTTAAGATAGCTGTGAAAAATAACATTCCTCCTCAGACTCAATTACCTGTATTTATATTTATTTAGCTAGTAAGAGTATTTATACTGCACAAAGCAAGCTAAATTGGCAGCAGAGTGCTACACAATTAATTGGAAATGCTCTGAAGTACACAATTAATGGTCATGATGTCAACAGCATTATGGTCAGGATGAATGTGGGGCACCCATATAGAAATAACCGTGCTTCTGTAATGTACAGAACTTATTGAGGTTGTTGGAAATGGCCCTTTTGCAGGGTTATCCCCAAACTTTTTGCTTCTTCCTCCTTTTTTTTCCTGACCTGTGTTTGTTGGCTATAGGACTCTGGGCACTTTACCACTGCTGATCAGTGCTAAAGTGCATATGCTCTCTGTGTAAATTGTTATTGTGATTGGTTCTCCCTGATTGGCATATTTGTTTTACCAGTAGGTCCCTAGTAAAGTGCACTGAGTGTGCCAGGGCTGATAAATCAAATGCTACTAGTGGGCTTGCAGCACTGATTGTGCCACCCACATGAGTAGCCCTGAAAAGATGTCTCATGCCTGCCACCGCGGTGCCTGCGGCAGTTTGTTAACTGCCATGTCGACTTGGCAAGTGCACCCACTTGTCAGACCCTAACCTTCCCTTTTCTTACATATAGGGCACCCCTATGGTAGGCTCAAGTTAGCCCCCTGGGCAGGGTGCAGTGTATGTGAAAGGTAGGACATGTACTGGTGTGTGTAACATGTCCTGATAGTGAAATATTGCCAATTTCGTTTTTTACTATTGAAAGGCTATCTTGCCCTATAGGACAGAATGGGGAATGCTTTGTAACATTTTACAAGCATATCTTCCCATAGGGATAAGATAGAACAAGCATTGGCATAGCCAATAGGTCTCGCCTTTGGGACCTTATAAGTGTTTAGCCCATGCAGCATATTACCCTCGTCTTTGGGAAATACAAGCACCAAAACATGTAATATACATTAATATGCCAAACAGCGTCACAGGCGAGACCTGCACGTTTTGCCAATGGGAGACGGGTGCAGAGAAATTCAAAGGAAGAAAGTGTTTGTTCATGATTCCTACCACATGCCTGGCTAGTACGGATTTTTTGAGTGTCACAGAAAGTGGAACAACACACTGTTTTCTAAATTGTTCAGCCCACGCAACACCCAACGACAGGGGGTCTGGTTCTTTTTCACTGGGGCAACTACAGCGTTTAGAAACGGAAAGATTTGTTGTGAAGCGCTATGCAGAAACAAGTTATTATGACTGGGTCGGTTTACGCTGCTGAAAAAAATCAAATGCTAACTAAATACAACGTTGATGTGACATGGTTATAAGAAGGCCGGCGCGGCTGGGGCTGGAAGCGAGTCACAAGCACCCGGAAAGTTGTACGAGGCGAATAATGGGGCACGAGCCCGGGTGGCGGGGGAGGAGGCTGCAAGCACATCTGTGTGGAATGAAAAGTGCAAACATCTGGCGAGAGAGAGGCGGTAAAAGAGAGACGCGACAAGGCGCAAATGACAGATCTTTAAAATAATGCACCAGATGAATGACAGGCATACACGTGCAGTCTGAAGGTGGTAGGTTCGAGCCCGCGTGCCGGGCAGCGTCCCGTGAATGGTGACAGCCAGCCCAACCGCCATCTGTTTACAATTAACGCGAGCGCGAGACACGGGCGCGATAATTGAAAACAGATGGCGCTGCTGCTCGCTCTCGCAAGCCTTAGGCCCTGGGCGGATAAAAAGGTGGCACATGCACCGCCTTTGTCCAATTGCGTGCTGTATTTTTATAAAGACGCACGCAAAGCCCAATAGCGTGTGAGCACCACACGCACGAGCTTCAAGAAAAGCTGAGAAAAGCTGTAGCGATGCCAAGAGGCCCTCTCCTAGGGCAGTGCATGCGCGCTGCGCTCTAGGCGAGACCTAAAAATGGAGTTTGGTATCCCTGAACTCAGAATTTGATAACACATCTTTTAGTAAAGATGGTTTTCAAATTGTGTGTTTGAAAATACCACTTTTAGAAAGTGGCTATTTTCTTGTTCAACCATCCTGTGTGCCTCTGCATGTTTGTGGATTGACTGTCTGGCTTTGGAGTGACAGGGGCTGGGGAGGTGCAGTGGCTCCAGGAGTCTGGATGAGTCAGCACTAGGCTGAATAGGCCTTAACTGCATTTGGATTGGTGGGAGGAGTAGCACCTGCACCTGAATAGGGCTGTGCCTGCCTTCCACAATGCTGGCTCCGCCCCCCCTGTGGTGTGTCTGGAGCCAAGGCCCACACTGACAAAGGATGTTGTTGTGCACTTGCAGAGTGCCCCCAAGAAATGGTTTGAACTGGGCTCAGAGCCCCTTGCACAAAGAGAACAAAGACATTTTGGGGTATAAGTATTAGACCTAAAACCCCTGAACTTTAGATCATTCCTGAAATTCAAGAGGAACCTTTGCCAAGGAGAAGAGCTGGAGAGACTGAAGAGAAGTACTCCCCTTGCTGTGTGTCTGGGGTTGGCCTGCAGTTGCTGTTTCTGCCAAGGAAAGGAGATGGACTTTGCTGTGTGCTGTGTCCCCTGCTTGGAGGAGATCTCCAAGGGCCTGAAGTGAGCTGGCCTCCTGTTCAGAGGTCTCAGGGACACAAAGACTTCACCCCCAGCTCCCCTGAACTCTGCTGTTGTGAGTTCTGACCTGCCTTGAGGTGCCTGTGCCAGTTTTGGGCCTCTGGAGGTTGTTGCTGCTGTGTGGGAGCTGGAAGAGAGAAGAAACTCAAAGAACTACAGAAATCGACGCATCGCTCTTCTTGCGGCTGTTTTTTCGATGCACCTTCACAGCGCGAGAAGAATTTCCACGCATCGCCGCGCTGCTGCGAAAACAGTTGCAGTGCCTGTTGTCGCTGCAAGAATCGACGCATCGAGGGATCACGGCTAAAGAGGACCGACGCAGCGCTGCGCAACGCAGCCGCATCGATCACCGACACCACGCAACATACCTGTGCGGCAAGTTCTTCCGACGCATCACCTGCGGGCCGGAACGGGCACGAAGAATCAACTTTTCGCTCCCCATACAGACTGGGATCGACACAACCCTTCCTCTGCGTGCAGCGGGACTGTCGCATCGCCTCCTCAGGATCTCAGGAGTGTCGCATCTCTTTGTTTTCCAACGCTGCAGCTGTTTGGCTTGGTGAACTTTGACGCAACTACAGATGCTATGGTGAAAAGTCACGCATCCATAGTTTTCTATGGTACAAGTTCTTGAAACCTTTTGAAAGTCATATTTTTAAGTGTATGTTGGATTTTTGTCGTTTTGGTCTTGTTTAGTTTAGATAAAGATATTTTATTTTTCTAACCTGGTGTGGTGTCCTTTTGTGGTGTTTTCACTGTGTTACTGTTAGTGTTGGTACAAATACTTTACACATTGCCTTTGGGATAAGCCTGTCTGCTCGTGCCATGCTACCAAGGGGGTGAGCAGGGGTTATTTTAGAAGTGTATCCCCCTTACCCTGACTAGAAGCAAGGGTCCCTATTTGGACAACGGTACCTACCTCTGCCAACTAGAGACCCCCATTTCTAACACTGGTGGTCAGCGGTGAGGATTTGAACCTGTATTTGTACTTGACCCACAGTGATTGGTGTACATCACCAGTTTAGTGCAGACCACTACGCAACCACATACTGTGTTTTGTTTTTGGTTCTATTTTTGAGTGACCCTTAAAGTATCCATGCATCATGTCTCAGAAGGGTAAACCAGCAAGTGATGTTGCAGAACTGGAGTTTGATATTGAAATGTTAAGTGGTTACAAAGTAGGTCAACTCAAGCAGTTCTGCAGGAGCTTTGGATGTCCCATGAAGAGCAGCTTCAGGAAGGAGGAGCTACAGAAGGCCTTAAGGGCCTGGTGGGAAGCCAAAGAGGCTGGGAAGACAGGTGATGCAGAGGTGGATGAGGATGCAGAAGGGGATGGTTTCAGATCACTGGATCTGCCTGTGGGAAGAGCAGCCTCCAGGGCTGGCAGCAACCATTCTGCTAGAAGTTTTTCCCCAGAGGAGTTGGAGGAAAGCCAAAGGGTTAGAGATCATGAGTTAGAAGTCATGAGGCTCGAGGTGAAAATATTGGAAATGGAGAACCAAAGAGCTGCCATAGAGAGAGAAAAGATGGCAGAGGAGAGCAAGAAGATTTATGCCTTGGAAGAAATGAAATTGACCTTGGCACATGAATTAAGAATGAGGGAGTGTTAGAAATGGAAGTGTCTAGTTGGCAGAGGTAGGTACTTTTGTCCAAATAGGGACCCTTGCTTCTAGTCAGGGTAAGGGGGATACACTTCTAAAATAACCCCTGCTCACCCCCTTGGTAGCTTGGCACGAGCAAACAGGCTTATCTCAGAGGCAGTGTGTAAAGCATTTGTGAACACATACAGTAATACAGTGAAAACACTACAAATGGACACCACACCAGTTTAGAAAGATAAGTAATCTTTATCTAAACCAAAACAAGACCAAATGACAAAACTCCACAATACAGTAATAAAAATATGACTTTCAGATGGTAGAAATAGTTCAGTTCAATGCAAGTTGTAAATGCAACACTTTTCTCAAAAGTACCTTAGATGCGTCACGCAAAACAAACAAAATGGCCGCAGGGAAGGCGATGCGTCGGTTCCTTACACTCAGGGAAGGTGATGCGTCGATTCCTTGCTCCTGGGGAGGTGATGCATCGGTTCCTTACTACAGCGCAGGGGAGTTGATGCGTCGATTCCTTACCGGAGAGGAGGTGATGCGTCGTTTTCTTACTGCCTGGGGAGTTGATGCATCTGTTTCTTACTGCGGCCCCCAACGAGGCGACAGTCTTGGCGCATCGATGCAATGCGTCGATCCGGTACAATGCGTGGCTTTGTGGAGCCGCACAGCAGGCTTGCATTGGGATCGGTGCGGTGATCTCGGACTTCAGAGATCGTTGCACCCGATGCGTCGTGCGGCAATTTCTCGAGCTGCGGCAGGTGCTGCAACGGTTTCTTCGGCGATGCGTTGGAAACAGGTGCGGATGCGTCACGCTTCTTCGATGTTGCGTCGATTTTCCAGCTCCCAGCGACAAACAGTCTCTTGAGGTCCTAAACAGCAGCAGGCACCTCTTTGCAGGTTGGAACTCCCAGCAAGGGAATTCATGGGAGCTGGTGGTGAAGACTTTGTGTCTCTGGGACTTCAGAACAGGAGGCAAACTCAGTTTCAAGCCCTTGGAGATCTTTTCTTCAAGCAGGTGACAAAGTAAGCAGCAAAGTCCTTTTTCTCCTTTCCTTAGCAGCAAGCAGCCACTGCAGGCCAACCCCAGACAGCAAACAGCACAGGGGCAGTATTCCTCCTCAGCTTATCCGGCTCTTCTCCTTGGCAAAGGTTCCTCTTGATTTCGCAGAAGTGATCTAAAAATCTGGGGTCTGGGCCCCTCTTTTTATACACCAAAATCCTTTGTTCCCTGAAGGCAGAGAGTGTCTGTACCCAGCCAAAACCAGTTCTGTGGGGCACTTTGCAAGTGCACAACAACCTCCATTGTCAGTGTGAGCCCTGGCTCCAGACACAACACAGGGGGGGCGGAGCCGTCATTGTGGAAGGCAGGCACAGCCCTATTCAGGTGAAGGTGCTACTCCTCCCACCACTCCAAATGCAGACCAAGCCTATTCAGCTGAGCCCTGACTCATCAGACATCTGGAGTTCCTGCCCCTCTCCAGCCCCTGTCATCCAAAAGCCAGACATGCAATACACAAACCTAGCAGAGGCACACTGGATGGTTAGGAAAGAAAATACCTACTTTCTAAAAGTGGGATTTTCAAACACAGAATGTAAAAATCACCCTCACTAAAAGATGCACTTTAACATTCTGAGTTCAGGCGTTCTAAACTTTACTTTTCTATCTTGTTCCTAGGGTCAGTTATGTTTATAAGATGTTATAAACAAACTCCCCATTCTGTCCTATGGGAACAGATAGCCTTGCAATAGTGAAAAATGACATTAACAGTATTTCACTATTAGGACATGCCACACACATCAGGGCATGCCCTACCTTTCACATACAATGCACCCTGCCCACAGGGGTGCCTTGGGCCTACCTTAGCGGTGACTAATATGTAGAAAAGGGAAGTTTTAGGGACTGGCAAGTGTGTGCACTTGCCAAGTCGACATGGCAGTCCAGACTGCACACAGGCTCTGCAATGGCAGGCCTGAGTCACATTTTACAAGCTGCTTCTGTGGGTGGCACAATCAGTGCTGCAGGCCCACCAGCAGCATTTGATTTACAGGCCCTGGGCACACATATTAAACTGTACTAGGGTCTGACAAGTAAATCAAATAAGCCAATCATGGAATCACTAATTCACAACAATAATTTACAAAGGCAGCACTTGCACTGAACAGCAGTGGCAAAGTGCCCAAAGCATCTAGACCAGCAAAAATGGAGTCCAACACACAGCTAAACACAGGAGGTAAAGGCAAAAAATGGAAGGGAGACCCACGCCAATGGTGCCAAGTCTAACATGTGTCCCCTCCAGCTGAAATGTGGGGAGAACTACCCTCCCTCCTGGGAGTTCTCATCACTAAGGCGGAAAAATCTGGACAGACCATCAGCATTGGCGTGTTCTGTACCAGGGCGGTGTTCCACCGTGAAGTCCATCCTCTGTAGGGAAATGGACCACCTCAACAGTTTTGGATTCTCACCCCTCATCTGCATTAACCATCTGAGGGGCCTGTGGTCTGTCTGAACCCGGAAGTGAGTCCCAAACAAGTATGGTCTCAACTTCTTCATTGCCCAGACTACAGCAAATGCCTCACGCTCAATCGCACTCCACCTCTGTTCCCGTGGGAGTAACCTCCTACTAATAATGGCTACAGGTTGGTCTAGGCCCTCCTCATTCATCTGTGAAAGCACAGCCCCAACACCATGCTCTGAAGCATCTGTCTGCACAATGAATTCCCTTAAGAAGTTGGGCGCCTGAAGCCCGGGCGCCGTGCACATGGCAGATTTCAGGGCATCAAAAGCCTTTTGGCAGGCATCAGTCCAGTTCACTTTCCTGGGCTGCTTCCTGGAAATCAGCTCAGTCAAGGGTGCAACAATGTTGCCATACCCCTTGACAAACCTCCTGTAATACCCGGTGAGTCCTAAGAAGGCTCTCACCTCTGTCTGGGTTTTGGGGGGTTCCCAAGCCAGGATGGTATCTATCTTGGGCTGTAGGGGCGCAACCTGGCCGCTCCCAACCTGGTGTCCCAAGTACACCACAGAACCCTGCCCGATCTGGCACTTACTCGCCTTGATCGTGAGGCCTGCCTTCCGCAGAGCCCTCAACACTTCCCAGAGGTGGTGCAGATGTTCCTCCCAAGTGGCACTGAACACTGCAATGTCATCCAGGTAGGCGGCACTGAAATCCTCCAGCCCAGCCAACACCTGGTTGACCAACCTCTGAAAGGTGGCAGGGGCATTCTTCATCCCAAAGGGCATCACCCGGAATTGGTAGTGCCCATCTGGTGTGGAGAATGCTGACCTCTCTCTTGCCCCATCAGTTAAGGCGATCTGCCAGTACCCAGACGTTAGGTCAAACGTACTGAGGTACCGGGCAGCCCCCAACCGATCGATTAGCTCATCAGCTCTGGGGATGGGTTGCGCGTCAGTCCTGGTGACTGAATTGAGCCCTCGGTAGTCCACACAGAACCGGAGTTCTGGTGTGGCACCAGGTGTGGCAGCCTTCGGGACCAAGACCACTGGGCTGGGCCAAAGGCTGTTTGAGGGCTTAATCACCCCTAGCGCTAACATCTTGGAGACCTCCTCCTTGATGCAAGCTCTGACCCTGTCAGTATCTGTAAATCTTACTGGAGGACTGTCCCCAGTGTCCACATCATGGACGCACCACTGAGTGACACCAGTGGTCAGGGAGAACAGGTCAGCAAACTGTCCCAACAGTTGGCGACAGTCACTCTGCTGTTCAGGGGTCATGGCGGTAGAGAGGTTCACACCGTCCACAGACCCATCTTGCTCTTTTGCAGACAGGAGGTCAGGAGGAGGCTCAGTCTCCTCTTCCATCCCAACATCTGTTGCTAGGAGCATGCCTACATCGTACCTCTCCAAGTGGGGCTTAAGGCGGTTGACATGCAGGACCCGCAAAGGGTTCCTTGGAGACTGCAAGTCCACCAAGTAGGTGACGTTACTCTTGCGCTCCACCACCTCAAATGGTCCGGTCCACTTGACCTGGAGCACACAGGGCTCCACGGGGGCCATGACCCACACTTTTTGTCCAGGCTGAAACTCGATCAGAGTGGCATTCTGATCATACCAACATTTCATCTCTTCCTGGCTGGCTTCCAGATTCGCCTGAGCGAGTTGCCTGAAGCGCTTAGTCTGGTTTCTGAAGGCCAGCATGTAGCTATATGCATCCTGGGGAGGTTTACTGGGAGCTTTCTCCCAGCCTTCTTTCATCAGACTCAGAGGTCCTCTTACAGGATGCCCATACAGGAGCTCAAAGGGACTGAACCCTAAGGTCTTCTGCGGTACCTCTCTGTAAGCAAACAGCAGGCATGGTAAGAGGATGTCCCACTTACGCCTCATTAGTTCACCAAGACCCATAATCATGCCTTTTAGAGTCCAGTTGAATCTCTCAACCAGCCCATTACCTTGGGTGTGGTAAGGAATGGTGAACTTATAAGTTACACCGCACTCCTGCCACAGGGACTTCATATACTTGGATATGAAGTTGGTACCCCGGTCGGACACCACCTCTCTGGGGAACCCCACATGGGAGAAAATCCCTATCAATGCACGACCCACCACAGGGCCCGTCACAGTCCAGAGAGGGATGTCTTCCGGGTACTGGGTGGCATGGTCCACCAAAACCAGGATAAACAAGTTGCCCATGGCTGTCTTGGGATCCAGAGGCCCCACAATGTCAATACCCATCCTCTCAAAGGGGGTGCTGACTACAGGGAAAGGTTGGAGATGAGCCTTACACTTCCTCCCACTCTTACCACTTGCCTGGCAAGTCTGGCAAGACCTACTGTGAGCATCAGAATGCTTGCACATTTGGGGCCAGTAAAAGTGGGTGACAAACCTTTCAAAGGTCTTGTCTTGCCCCAAATGCCCTGCCAAAGGCACATCCTGAGCCAGACCCAGTAGGAAGGCTCTGAAGCGCTGGGGTACCACCAGCACACGGGCTGACCCAGGCTCAGCAACCTTAGGCTCGCTATACAGGAGACCATTCTCCCAGTATATCCAATGTGACCCGGACTGATCACCTGCTGCCTTGTTTGCAGCCTGTTGCTGCAAACCAATGAGAGAAGGGCACGTCTGCTGCTCCTGGCAGAACTCCTCCCTGGTGGGCTCTCCTTCTTGCTGCCAATGGGTTAGCTCAGGCAGGTCCCCCAGTTCAGCCACTTGTTCCACTGTAGGCTCCAGGGCATTTCCCTCAGGGTCTACCTCCTCCTGGACCACAGGAACTTCGGGGGCTGGTCTCCCGCGCCCCCTGCCTCTTCTCTTCCCGGCATGCACCTGGGCCACTCTTTCAGGCTCCAGGTGCTTTTGAATGCCCTTACCGGCTGCCATTGACCGAGTGGTCACACATGCCCACTCAGCAGACCGAACATCTCCAAATGAGACCTCCGCTCCACCTTCGCCCAAGGGGAGCTCTCCAAATCATTGCCTAGCAGACAGTCAACAGGCATGGCTGGCCTCACAGCTACTCTCAAGGTACCTGAGATCCCCCCCCTCCCCACTCAGAGGGAACCTGTGCCACTTTGCAGAGGCACTGTGAATTGTCAGCGGCAACTACTGGGTAGAATGTGTTGGGGACCACCTGCTCTTCAGACACCAGCCGACAACTGGCTCCGGTGTCTCTCAGAGCCTCCATACTATGGCCACTGCCTGTACTTTTTAGTGTTATCAGGCAGGTGAGTCCTTGGGACCATCTCACTGTCTCCTAAAGAGACCAGGGACATCTCTGCGGGACCCCACCCACCTTGGGCACCCGACTCCTCCCCCAAGGCTACACTAGCCAGTTCCCGGGGCGGTGCACCAGTGGGTGCGGTGGTAACCGGTTTGGGACACTTAGGATCCCCCTGGAAGTGGCCCACCTGACCACAACTAAAACAGGTCTTGGGATCCCTCTGAACAGGCTTACCTGTCGGGACCCATGGTTTCTTTTCAGTGGGAGGCTGGGAACCCTTACCTTGGTTCCCTTGGGGATTACTTAGGGGCCCTTTTTGGAACTCCTTCTGTTTACCCTTGTCCCCACCACTCTTCTGCTGGGGACCCTGCCCACCTTTGGCGGAGTCTCCCACATGACCTTTGTGGACCCTGGTACTGACCCAGCGGTCCGCCTCCACAGCAAGCTTCCTGGGGTCAGTCAGCTTACTATAAATCAGGTGCTGGCATAGCTCTGGAAAACAACTACTAGACAAGTGCTCCCGTACAACCAAATCATAGAACCCCTGCAAATCAGTTACCTTGCTACCCTTCACCCATCCATCCAGTGCTCTGCAAAAATAAGATACATATTCAACCCAAGTATTGGACTCCAGCTTCTTACAGTTTCTAAATTTCTGCCTATAAAGCTCTGGGGTCAGCCCATACCTGGCTATCAAGGCTTCCTGCATGGGGGCATAGGATATCTGATCCTCATTGGGCAAAGCTAGTAGGGTCTCTCTCCCTTCACCTATGAAGCGGCCCCACAACCCCGCTCCCCAATCTCTCTCAGGGACCCGGTGGGACTTCATTGCTATTTCACAGGCCTTAAACCACTGCCCAATGTCCTCATGCTTCATGAAATCTTTGATAACATCTTTGGGAAGGTATACTTTTCCTTCCCCAGGCACTGATGGTGTGGTGCTGCCACCAGAGGGAGTGATTTCTAGACTCTTTGCTTTCAGCTCCAACTCCCTCAACACTCTCTCATGCTCTAAAAGCATTTTATTTTTCTCCATGGCCAATTTCTTGCTCTCCAACTCCAACCTCTTATTCTCTAAGTCACCCTGGCTCCCCAGCTTGAGCTTAGCAAGCTCCATTTCGTGCACTCTGCTTCTCTCCCTGTCCTCCAACTCTTCTGGAGACAGACCCCTTGAAGACACACTGCTGCCTTCCCTGGGAGGCACCCCCCCTCCAGTTAGGCCCACTAGCCCATCCTGCTGCCCTTCTAAATTCTCCCCCTCCACCATAGGCTCCTCGGTCTGCCCACTGGCATTCCTTGCTTCCAACCAGGCCCTCAGCGCCTTTTGGAATTCCTCCTTTCTGGTGAGGCCTTTCATGGAGAATTTAAATGTTTTGCAGATGGCTTTAAGTTGTGGCACAGTGTAGGTATCAACCCTCTCCTCTTCAAATTCAATATCCACAGATGCAAGTGATGCTGCTTTGCTCATGGTGAAAATTGGCAGTTCTCAAGATGCAAAAAATTCCCATAAAAAAACTCTACAAATGTATGTGATTGCGTAATGGTCTGCACTATACTAGTAGTGTACACCAATCACTGTATGTAAGTCACAAATGCAAGTCCAGATCCTCGCCGCTGACCACCAATGTTAGAAATGGGGGTCTCTATTTGGCAGATGTAGGTACCTTTGTCCAAATAGGGACCCTTGCTTCTAGTCAGGGTAAGGGGGATACACTTCTAAAATAACCCCTGCTCACCCCCTTGGTAGCTTGGCACGAGCAGACAGGCTTATCTCAGAGGCAGTGTGTAAAGCATTTGTGAACACATACAGTAATACAGTGAAAACACTACAAATGGACACCACACCAGTTTAGAAAAATAAGTAATCTTTATCTAAACCAAAACAAGACCAAACGACAAAAATTCACAATACAGTAATAAAAATATGACTTTCAGATGGTAGAAATAGTTCAGTTCAATGCAAGTTGTAAATTCAACACTTTTCTCAAAAGTACCTTAGATGCATCACGCAAAACAAACAAAATGGCCGCAGGGAAGGTGATGCGTCGGTTCCTTACACTCAGGGAAGGTGATGCGTCGTTTCCTTGCTCCGAGGGAGGTGATGCGTGGGATCCTTACTGCAGCGCAGGGGAGTTGATGTGTTGATACCTTACCGGAGAGGAGGTGATGCGTTGTTTTCTTACTGCGTGGGGAGTTGATGCGTCTGTTTCTTACTGCGGCCCCCAACGAGGCAACAGTCTTGGCGCCTCGATACGATGTGTCAGTCCGGTACGATGCGTGGCTTCGTACAGCCGCACAGCAGGCTTGCGTAGGTGCGGTGATCTCGGACTTCAGAGATCGCTGCACTCAATGCGTCGTACGGCAAATTCTCGAGCCGTGGCAGGTGCTGCGATGGTTTCTTCGGCAATGCGTCGGAAACAGGGGCGGATGCATCACGCTTCTTTGATGTTGCATCGATTTTCCAGCTCCCAGTGACAAACAGTCTCTAAAGGTCCTAAACAGCAGCAGGCACCTCTTTGCAGGTTGGAATTCCTAGCATGGGAATTCAGGGGAGCTGGTGGTGAAGTCTTTGTGTCCCTGAGACTTCAGAACAGGAGGCTAGCTCATTTTCAAGCCCTTGGAGATCTTTTCTTCAAGCAGATGACAAAGCAAACAGCAAAGTCCTTTTTCTCCTTTCCTTGGCAGCAAGCAGCCACTGCAGGCCAACCCCAGACAGCAAACAGCACAGGGGCAGTATTCCTCCTCAGCTTATCCGGCTCTTCTCCTTGGCAAAGGTTCCTCTTGATGTCCCAGAAGTGATCTAAAAATCTGGGGACTGGGCCCCTCTTTTTATACACCAAAATCCTTTGTTATCTGAAGGCAGAGAGTGTCTGTACCCAACCAAAACCAGTTCTGTGGAGTACTTTGCAAGTGCACAACAACCTCCATTGGCAGTGTGAGCTCTGGCTCCAGACACACCACAGGGGGGCGGGGCCGTCACTGTGGAAGGCAGGCACAGCCCTATTCAGGTGAAGGTGCTACTCATCTCACCACACCAAATGCAGACCAAGCCTATTCAGCCCAGCCCTGACTCATCACTTCTGGAGCCGCTGCCCCTCTCCAGCCCCTGTCATCCAAAAGCCAGACATGCAATACACAAGTCTAACAGAGGCACACTGGATGGTTAGGCAAGAAAATACCTACTTTCTAAAAGTGGTATTTTCAAACACAGAGTGTAAAAATCACCCTCACTAAAAGATGCACTTTAACATTCTGAGTTCAGGCATACTAAACTTTACTTTTCTATCTTGTTCCTAGGGTCAGTTATGTTTATAAGATGTTATAAACAAACTCCCCATTCTGTCCTATGGGGACAGATAGCCTTGCAATAGTGAAAAATGAAATTGGCAGTGTTTCACTATCAGGACATGTCACACACATCATGGCATGTCCTACCTTTCACATACAATGCACCCTGCCCACAGGTGTACCTTGGGCCTACCGTAGGGATGACTAATATGTAGAAAAGGGAAGGTTTAGGGACTGGCAAGTGTGTGCACTTGCCAAGTCGACATGGCAGTCCCAGACTGCACACAGGCTCTGCAATGGCAGGCCTGAGTCACATTTGACAAGCTGCCTCTGTGGGTGGCACAATCAGTGCTGCAAGCCCACCAGCAGCATTTGATTTACAGGCCCCGGGCACACATAGTGCACTGTACTAGGGTCTGACAAGTAAATCAAATAAGCCAATCATGGAATCACTAATCCATACCAATAATTTACAAAAGGAGCACTTGCACTTTGGCACTGAACAGCAGTGGCAAAGTGCCCAAAGCATCTAGACCAGCAAAAATGGAGTCCAACACACAGCAAAACACAGGAGGTAAAGGCAAAAAATGGAAGGGAGACCCACGCCAATGGTGCCAGGTCTAACAGGGAGCTTAATGTGGAGCTCGAGAGGCTTGAGGCCATGAGTGTCTTAGCTGAAAAGGAAATGTGTGCAGCTCATGAAGTGAGCTTGGCTGGGTTGGAGGTGGAGTCTAGCTCAGATGGTGGCAGCAAAAATGTAGTGTCTAGTGCTGAGGGAGAAGTACACGCACCCAGAGATGTGGCGCCTGACTTGAAGGAGGGGGTTGACATACACCAAGGGGTTCAGGGTTATGAGGTAGCTCCAGTGGTGTGCAGTGTCCCTGAGGTGGATTGGGGAACTGACATAGGGGATCATATTCCTGGTGGTGGGAGGGACACTCTACTGACTCTAGATGAGAGGTGCAGGGAGAGGGGTTCCCCCATGGTAGGAGTCCTGGTGTGTGAGTGTGGAGACCGCCCAGAAGAGTGTGGGTTGAGTGGCAGAGGCAGTCAGACACTATCTTGCGAATCTCAGGAGAGTGGTGTTGGGTATTTGTGTGAGGCACTGGATGGTGGGGCAAAGGGTAGCTTGGTTAACAACTGTGGGGGGATGTGGGATTCAATTGTTGGAGAGCATATTCTAAGTCCCTGTTCTCCAGAGCTATGCCAACACCCAGTGGAGTGTGAGTTCTCTGATTCCAGGGATCTTGCGCTGGAGGCAGACCTTTTGGTGGATTCCTGAGGGTCTGAAGAAGCTTTTGGGAGTGATTCTGAAGGGAGTGGCTCAGGTTTTCCCCAACCAAGTGAGGTAGGGGATGTTTGTGATAGCCCAGAGAGGTCGCAGTGTAGTGGGAGGGGTGTAGGGTCCCACGTCCTGTCTCAGAGGAGGCGGAGTGGGAGTGGGAGTGGGCTGTGTCCCAAGGTGCCCAAAAGCCAGTCTCAGGACCTGGCTGGTTCCATAAGGGAACACCAGGAGGGGGGACTAGTCTGGACCAGGAGGCCATTTCTAACCCTGGGCGGAGTTTGCGGAGTTGCACTACGCGGAACACCGCGAAGTGCATAAAAAACTCTGTCGCACTACGCAGAGCTCCGCGAGTGCGTAGTATGATAGAAAAATGCCGTTCAAGGTGATTGCACAGTGCCGGATGCTTGTCCGCACTGTGCAATCATTGCGAACGGCACCATGCACAGCACAAGCTTTCCTTTTCTGCCGCTCGAGTAGATTTTTACTCGAGCGGCAGCCTTCTCAACGCGAACGGGCAGTTTCTCAACGCGAGCGGTCGTGAGCATACGCGATCACTCGCAATGAGAAACCTGACCCCCCCGCGTTGAGAAATCTCGCCGGGATGTTGATTTTCCACGCTCGCGCTCGCCAATTTGATGTTGACGATCGCAAATGAGGAAAAATCTCGCCGGGAGGTTGATTTTCCTCGCTCGCGGGCGCCAACTTGACGTTGACGAACGTGAGCTTGGAAAAAAACTCCGCTCCACACCGTGAAGCGGAGTTGTTCTGAACTCCGCGATCTCCGCGTAACGTGGAGTGCAGAAAACTCTGCAAACTCCGCGAGCGGAGCGGAGTTCACCGCCCAGGCCTAGCCATTTCCTGTGGGGGATCCCAAAGTGTCAGGTGAACTGGGGAGGACTGCTGTAATCAGCATCCCACCAGTTCTGGTGTCTGGCAGCACCGCTCCAGTGGGGAGGGTGCATGAGTCCAGAGAAAAGGGTGAGGGGGTCCCCAGTGGAAGGACCAGTAGGTCAGGGGTTGTCAGCTCTGAGGTCAGAGCACCCCAGGACTGACCCTGGTGAAGCCACTTCTGGCCTGGGGGGTCTTCATGCTCTGTCAAGTGGACAGGAGGCTGGAGACCTGCGCCGGGCAGACTCTAGTACAACTCATGAGGAGTGTGTTTCCCTTGGGGGGGGTTGGTTTACTCCCCCGGAAGTCGTGGGTTGCCAGGCACAGGTCGAGCCTAAGGGTAAAGACCCTGGGTTGGAGGACCAGGTTCAGGGTGTCCCCCCGACCTGGAGGAAGGGGCGACTGCTAAAAGTGCCCCAACCAAGTTGTCTTCTGGGGGTACCGCTCCAGGCGGGAGAGTGCAGAGCCCCAGGGAGGAAGACAGGGTGTGGTGGAGCCCACCCCAGTCTCTTGTCCAGCCGCAGGGTACAGACCCTGGGCTGGTGGGCCAGTGTCAGGATGCCATACCTGACTTGGCAGGAGGGAGAGTGGAGAAAAGGTGCCAGGCACCTGGGGCTACTGCCCTCACTTTCTGATGCCACAGAGATTATAGAGGCCTGAAAGGCAGGAGGCCTGGCTCTCATCACTGACAGCTGACAGTGGCCACTGTGGCTGGCGGACAGAGTTGCCCCTGGGAGGGGGGCAGGAGCCACACCCCAGGGGTTAACTGGGCCACACTACTGTGTTGGTCTTGTGTGTGCTGTCTGGTTGCTGGGACACATCTGTGAGCAAGGTAAGCTTAGGCACTGCACTGATGGTGACCCCAGGTGAGGAGAAGGGTCCCCCATGGTTCAGATTAGTGGGCCCTGAGAGTATGGATAGAGGGATCCAACTGGGTTCAGGAAGGCGTAGAACAGGAATAGACCCCTGCTTTTCGGGCCAGGTTCCGGTTCTATCGCCCCAAGCAAGGAAGCCCATCGAGGTATTGATTGGTCTACCCTGGCTTTAGGCTGGAAGGGGTTTGTGTTGGAAATGGCCCTTTTTGCAGGGTTATCCCCAAACTTTTTGCTTCTTCCTCCTTTTTTTCCCTGACCTGTGTTTGTTGTGAAACGAATGGTAAATAAGAGGCACAAAGAATGCTGTCTGCTATGGGAGGGGGAATTGGAGACCCAAAGTCACATATACCTGGCTTGCACCCAAGGGGAGTCTCTGTGTGATGTAACTTTCACGATGGTCCTGGGGTAAACTGCAACGTAAAAGGACATCCAAATGAAAACTCAAGAACATTTGTGAAATTATACTAGAACAATGAGCGGCTGCAAATATTTCTTCCTGTGTTTAAGATAGCTGTGAAAAATAACATTCCTCCTCAGACTCAATTACCTGTATTTATATTTATTTAGCTAGTAAGAGTATTTATACTGCACAAAGCAAGCTAAATTGGCAGCAGAGTGCTACACAATTAATTGGAAATGCTCTGAAGTACACAATTAATGGTCATGATGTCAACAGCATTATGGTCAGGATGAATGTGGGGCACCCATATAGAAATAACCGTGCTTCTGTAATGTACAGAACTTATTGAGGTTGTTGGAAATGGCCCTTTTTGCAGGGTTATCCCCAAACTTTTTGCTTCTTCCTCCTTTTTTTTCCTGACCTGTGTTTGTTGGCTATAGGACTCTGGGCACTTTACCACTGCTGATCAGTGCTAAAGTGCATATGCTCTCTGTGTAAATTGTTATTGTGATTGGTTCTCCCTGATTGGCATATTTGTTTTACCAGTAGGTCCCTAGTAAAGTGCACTGAGTGTGCCAGGGCTGGTAAATCAAATGCTACTAGTGGGCTTGCAGCACTGATTGTGCCACCCACATGAGTAGCCCTGAAAAGATGTCTCAGGCCTGCCAGCGTGGTGCCTGCATGCAGTTTGTTAACTGCCATGTCCACTTGGCAAGTGCACCCACTTGTCAGGCCCTAACCTTTCCTTTTCTTACATATAGGGCACCCCTATGGTAGGCCCAAGGTACCCCCCTGGGCAGGGTGCAGTGTATGTGAAAGGTAGGACATGTACTGGTGTGTATAACATGTCCTGATAGTGAAATATTGCCAATTCGTTTTTTACTATTGAAAGGCTATCTTGCCCCATAGGACAGAATGGGGAATACTTTGTAACATTTTACAAGCATATCTTCCCATAGGGATAAGAAGGAAAAATGGAGTTTGGTATCCCTGAACTCAGAATTTGATAACACATCTTTTAGTAAAGATGGTTTTCAAATTGTGTGTTTGAAAATACCACTTTTAGAAAGTGGCTATTTTCTTGTTCAACCATCCTGTGTGCCTCTGCATGTTTGTGGATTGACTGTCTGGCTTTGGAGTGACAGGGGCTGGGGAGGTGCAGTAACTCCAGGAGTCTGGAAGAGTCAGCACTAGGCTGAATAGGCCTGATCTGCATTTGGATTGGTGGGAGGAGTAGCACCTGCACCTGAATAGGGCTGTGCCTGCCTTCCACAATGCTGGCTCCGCCCCCCTGTGGTGTGTCTGGAGCCAAGGCTCACACTGACAAAGGATGTTGTTGTGCACTTGCAGAGTGCCCCCAAGAACTGGTTTGAACTGGGCTCAGAGCCCCTTGCACAAAGAGAACAAAGACATTTTGGGGTATAAGTATTAGACCTAAAACCCCTGAACTTTAGATCATTCCTGAAATTCAAGAGGAACCTTTGCCAAGGAGAAGAGCTGGAGAGACTGAGGAGAAGTACTGCCCTTGCTGTGTGTCTGGGGTTGGCCTGCAGTTGCTGTTTCTGCCAAGGAAAGGAGAAGGACTTTGCTGTGTGCTGTGTCCCCTGCTTGAAGGAGATCTCCAAGGGCCTGAAGTGAGCTGGCCTCCTGTTTAGAAGTCTCAGGGACACAAAGACTTCACCCCCAGCTCCCCTGAACTTTGCTGTTGCGAGTTCTGACCTGCCTTGAGGTGCCTGTGCCAGTTTTGGGCCTCTGGAGGTTGTTGCTGCTGTTTGGGAGCTGAAAGAGAGAAGAAACTCAAAGAACTACAGAAATCGACGCATCGCTCTTCTTGCGGCTGTTTTTCCGACGCATCTTCACGGCACGAGAAGAATTTCCATGCATCGACGCGCTGCTGCGAAAACCGGCGCAGCGCCTGTCCTCGCTGAAAGAATCGACGCATTGAGGGATCGCGGCTGAAGAGGACCGACGCAGTGCCGCGCAATGCCGCCGCATCGATCACCGACGCATCCTGGATTTCCATGCATCATACCTGTGCGGCAGTTCTTCCGACGCATCACCTGCGGGCCGGCACCGGCATGAAGAATCAACGCATCACTCCCCATACAGACCGGAATCGACGCAATCCTTCCTCTGTGTACAGCAGGACTGTCGCATCGCCTCCTCAGGGTCTCAGGAGTGTCGCATCTCTTTGTTTTCCGACGCTGCAGCTGTTTGGCTTGGTGAACTTTGACGCAACTACAGGCACTTTGGTGAAAAGTCACGCATCCATAGTTTTCTATGGTACAAGTTCTTGAAACCTTTTGAAAGTCATATTTTTAACTGTGTATGTTGGATTTTTGTCGTTTTGGTCTTGTTTAGTTTAGATAAAGATATTTTATTTTTCTCAACTGGTGTGGTGTCCTTTTTGTGGTGTTTTCACTGTGTTACTGTTAGTACAAATACTTTACACATTGCCTTTGGGATAAGCCTGTCAACTCATGCCAAGCTACAAAGGGGGTGAGCAGGGGTTATCTAAAGTGTGTATCCCCCTTACCCTGACTAGAAGCAAGGGTCCCTATTTGGACAAAGGTACCTACCTCTGCCAACTAGAGACCCCCATTTCTAACAGAGGTCTATGGATTTAACATCTGGAGTGGCACAATGGGGAAAAATATAAATGCTACCAGTGTAATGATCAGTTGCTGAGATTAATTTAAGCATTCCACCCATCACCTTTTTGTTTCTCTCACTGCAATGGCCGAAGTGCTAAGGAAACGCCAATACAGGCGAGAGGATGTGGCGTAGCGGCCAGAGCTGTCTAATCGGGAGCTGGGGTTCCGGGTTCAAATCTCAGCATTGGTGCAACATCCTTTGATTCTGAGCAAATCACCTAATCTCCCTGTGTTCATAGACAGCGCCTGGATATCCTCACAGGTGATAAGCAGTGCTATATAAATCCACAAGGTACTTAATATATGGGTCTGATAGCTCTCTGTGCCAGTGGACTCGTGCTCCAGCTCATTGACGATGCCCAGCCTGGGGAAAACCAGTCAGATGTTGCTTGTGTTGCCATTCAGAGATGACATGGCCAGTCAGTTTGGCTAGGCTGGACTGATCCTATTGAAGCAGGAGAAGGCTGATTTGCATATGGTTGATTTCTGTCCAGAGTGGCAGAGTGAGCAAAAGAACAAGGGGCAGGAATGTAAAACAGAATAATTACCACTGACTGAGATTAATTCAAATATTACATCCATCAGCATTGCTTTTTGTTTTTCTCACTGTAATTACACTAATGTTGACCATCACATGGAACAATATACAAAGTGATTTTTTTTTTGATTGTGCACTTAATAATAGATGTTAAATACTACTGAACGTATTAGAACATTACAGCAACCTTAGAAGAATGAAAGGCTGAGTTTTCAATTGCAAGCATTCAGCTTGCAAGCAAATAATTATAGTGGCCGCATAACTCGCTGAATTCCTGTACCCCTACTTTAAAAAGAGTCCTTCAGGTTACACAAGTGTCTCGCCAACAAAACACATCAAGCCACTGTGGAATTTTTCTAGAACAGCAACATGTGTCCTGCAGGCTGCGCAGTTGCTTTGAGCTGCTTCAAACTTGTAATCAGCAGATTACACAAATACCTCTTCAGCAAATACAATATACACCTGAGCCATGTTACCAGTACTATATCTTAAAACTCAAGAAACAAAGATCTCTGCAGCAGGTAGCTTATTCACAAAGCTTTCATAAATTAGGGACTATGAGGCCTCTGAAGTAAGCTAGAACATATTTACTAAACACATATCCTTGTTGAAAATTTCTTTAATGGTCGATCTAGAAAAATGGACTCAGATGTACCAACAGATTGTAGTCTGACTATCACTGACTCTGCCCCTTAAGGATCCACCCTTCTGTGCCTCACATCCTTTCTGCCGGGCCAGCAATTTGAGGGCCCCCAGAGTACTTTTTTCATTAAGAGTACTGGAGCTTTTTATCAATAACTTTCTTTCAGAGAAAGTTGCAAAATATGAAATATGTATATTTAGGCAAATCGTGCAGACTCATTTAGAAAATGTAGTTGAGGAATGTTGGAAAAAGATTAAACTCGTTGAAAAATATGAATTTACAATCCCCGAATTTTGAACTTGTTTCATGCTGTGCAAAGATGCATGTCTTTCGGCGCCCTACCAACTCTCATAGGAATTTACTTTCTTTTGAAAGCGCACACTCGAAGTAAATATTTATATTTCGCTGTTTAAACAACCGTATATATAGATTTTTTTTTTTGAAAAATCAGCACAGAAAACTTGAAAAGTACACAAATGTATAGAAAACAAATTTCTAAGTAAAACTTTAATACCAAGTTTAACAATTTGCACAACTTTACTCCATATTTAATTTAAAGAATCAATCAAAAAGCTGAACGCCTGTGCCATCATGCCCAAAACACAATCAGTTTGCATGTGAAATTATAAAGGACTAGAATTATTGTATTAGGGTTCTAAATAGAAAGCGCTTTACTTAATTAATTCCAAAATGTGTTAACTGCAGTACCTTCTCTACTTTGCGCACTTCTAAAGATTTGTTACAACAGCTAAAAGCTAAAAATTATTTTCGTCAAGAACACTTATACTCACTGATATAAAAACTGAAAGTGTTGGTCAGTTGACTGGTTCTAATTTCACAGGGCCCAGAGGAGCTAAATGTTGTCACTGATAATTTATATTTTCCTGGCTCCTTCAGGTCGGCCACAAATTCATGTGCATTCTCGTCCATGGTCGAAAATTCTGTTGAGTTCCCTAAATCAGAAGACATGAAGTACATGTTAATTAAAATGTGAGAAGGCCTGCCTCTTGCAGGAATTGATTTATTATGAAAAAGCCTCCCCCTTAAGAGAGACATGCAGGGGATATAATTTACAGACATTATTTTAATCTCCTTAAATCATTTTGTAAAGGGCCTATCACATTGCATCGTATGAAACAGGTTACATTACTGAACATCTGTGAGCCTATGGGAAATAATATCAAGGAAGGAATATGATTATAATCAGAAAAGCTGATAGACATAACAAAATAAGAACTAAGAAATTGAATCAAAGGGAAAACAAATTCCTAAAATATGCATGAAAAAGTTATAACGAATCTGTTTAGTCAATGTTTTATGCTCTCATCTTAGTCGACTAGTTAGATGCATAGCTGCATTATATGACAAATGCTGCCTGTAAAATGTGTGCAACTGTCTGTGTTCTTGCATAAAATATATCCAACATGTAGCAATCAGAACAGCTTAATTTCCCCAACAATAGCCATTTACCAGTGTATTTCGCATGCCAGAACTAACATTTATAACATTGTCCCACTTATAGAAGATGTTTGAGTTATAAAATTCAGTAAATCATATACACGCTTAAATGTATTCTCACATGGGACTGGAGCATAGTATTTCACTTTTCTTCCTACACCCATACAATTTCTTCACATTAAACTCGATTCTTGGGAAAGAAAAGACAAATTAATATATATATATATATATATATATATATATTAGTATAGATTGTTTATATATACCAGTGCTATGGTGCTAGAGAACAATTTCAAGTAAATGGCGTAAAACAACTTCAAGATATTTTATTCATGAATTTATATTGTTGTTTCTACTTTTAAAATCTGATTCAGGATTTAGGGCCTTATATGGAGATTTGGGAAAACTGTGTAACAAAAATTGGCAGATGTCCAACCTGCCCAATTTACAGATCCCTCATCTCGCTTAGAAGTGGGGGAACCCCTGCATTTCTTATGATGGAGCCTGAACCAGCTCTGCATCAAAATCTCCCTCCCTTCTGCTGATGACAATGGTGTTGAAGAGGCTGCCTTTTTAGAATGAAGCCTGCAAGAGCATTCGCTAGCACATGCGTTTTGCTTGCAAGACACTGTTTATACATAAAAGGACTTGGAGACTGCCCGATGCTTACCATTTGTTGGTTTGCTTGGCACTCTTCTTTACAGCCTCGTAATTCATCACGGCAAGCCTAACAAAATTTCCGTTCCTCTGTGTGGAGCAGGGACCGACCACTGATTGATTCAACTTAATCAGTGCCCGTCCGCTGCTCCCAACGTGATTGGGGTACTATTTTGTTCTGTTTAACTTTTGTTCTGTTTAACTGTTTATCTGTGACTGGCAAAAACTTGCCCAGTAGGACAAACAAAATTGAAAAGATTTTTTGTCTAAAGTAACATTTCTTTTCATTTGCCAAGTCTTCTTTTCTCACTTTGCACTCATATTTTCTTTTGGTTTTTCTCGTGGGCGCTGTTCACATAAGATTAGGATTATTTTATTGCAAAGCGACATTGGGGACGATTCACAGAACTAATCTGAGACAAAATCCTAAACTTACTACTTCTGGTATCCACAGAAGGCACTTATGATTTTTGGTATTCACAGAACTCACTTACGACTCCTATCTTTACGTCCGCAGTCGGGCCGGAATCTCCGCACCCGGACCGTACTCTCCGCACCTGGACCGTACTCTCCGCACCTGGACCGTACTCTCCGGCTAGGGCTGTACTCTCCGGCTCGAGCCGTAATCTCCAGCTCGGGCCGGGTAAATTGTAATCAATGGGCTGGAATGCAATTTTTACAAAAAGGAACATTAGGAATGTGTGATAAATGGTAGAGGAGGTCATGAAAAACAGTTTGGGCAGGGAAAAGGGTATGGCCAGACACTGCATCATAACCCAGAAAAGTTTGCTCTTTTGTATCATGGTACATGCAGTGCACAATTTGCTCTCCCCTCAGTGTTGACTGTAGTGTCAATACTACAGTCAACACTGAGGGGAGCGCAAATGCAAAAAGAACAATTGATGGAACGGAATGCTGAACAGTGTCAAATATTCACGCCCAGTATAGAGATCTGGGCTCAAATCCATCAATTTTTTGCTCACCATGCCATTCCAGTTTGGACCCAGCCATATGCAAACCAGTCTTGACCCTGTTCCCTATGGGAACAGTCCAGCCGGAACTGCCAGGCTAGGTCTCCCTGGCCACTGGATTCAAGATAGCCTTGCTGATATGGGGTGATACCCCGAAATCGGTCCCAAGATGCTTGTTTCCGGTCTAGGGAGGACCTGGATTGTCAGTTCGGGCTGGACTGTTCCCATGAGGATCAGGGTCAAGGCTGATTTGCATATGGCTGGGTCCAAACAGGGGTGGCGTGGTGAGCAAAAAAGCAATGGATTAAACCTAGATCTTTGTGACTGGGGGTGAATGTTCGCATTGTTCAGCATTCAGTCCATCATTTGTTCTTTATGCTGTTAACACATAATCATGCAGTATACCCCAATCCACCCGCTCCAATCTGCCCAACTCCAATCTATGCCAATCCACCCACCTCACCCCACACCAATCTGCCCCACTCAATCCAATCCACCCCAGACCAATCCAATTCACCCCACTTCAATCCAAACCACCTACCCCAATCCAATCCACACACTCCAGCCCTCCCAACCCACTCCAATCTACCCCACTTCAATTTGCCCCACTCCAATTTGCCCCCCTCCAATCCAAAACAATCTTTCCCACTCCAATCTTCCACACTCCAATCTGCTCCACTCCAATCCAAAACAATCTGCCTCATTCCAATCTGCCCCACTCCAGTCCAAAACAATCTGCCCCACTACCATCCAAAATAATCTGCCCCACTCCAATCTAAAACAATGTGCCCCACTCTAGTCTGCCACACTCCAATCTGCCCCACTCCAATCCAAAACAGTCTGCCCTACTCCAATCAATCAAATCAATATAAAAAGTTAAATAGCCACATTTTTGAGCTGCGCTTAAAAGAACTAACATCCTTAGCACGCAGATGCAAGGGAAGTGCATTCCAGCCTGCAGCAGCCAACACAGAGAAAGAGGTGCCTCCCCATCTCTTCCTCTTCGTCTTAGGCACCACCGCCAACAATGCATCAGCAGTACGTAAAGATCTAGATGGATGATAGTGAGGAAGTCTCTTGGTAACATATTTGGAAACTAGGCCATAGAAAGCTCAATGGGATAACACAAGTCACTTGAACTACACTCTCTCCCGAATAGGCAGCCAGTGCAACTCCTTGAGATGAGTCTGTATAGAGGCATTCCTCTGGATGTTGAGCAGAAGCCGGGCTGCAGCATTCTGCACCAACTGAAGTCTCTTGAGTTGGTACTGTGGGATACCCCAATATAATGCATTGGCATAGTCCAGCTGATATGTTATGAGGGCATAGACTACCATCTTCTGACAAGGAGCCAGAAGAAGGAACAAAAATTTCCTCAGGAACCGAAGAAGGCCAAAACAGGTTCCAACTACACTCTCCACCTGTGGTTTTAAGGACAAGTTGTCTTTGAAATTTACTCCGAGATTCGGAGGCGATGGAGCAGAGCTAGGCTAAACTTCACCACCCCAAGAGGGGGTGGGGGATCCGAAAACCAGCACTTCTGTTTTACTCGTGCTGCACTGGAGATTACTCCAGCGCATCCACTGAAACACCGCTGACAGATACGCTTCAAATCTGCATTTGGCGATAGAGATGTTCCAGCCCCAAGTTAAGAGGATCTGCGTGTCATCAGCGTAAGAGATGATCTGCAATCCAAAGAATTCCACCAGGGTTGCCAAGGGGGACATGTATACATTAAACAATGTTGGACTCAAGGCAGATCCATGGGGAACCCCAAACCTAAGGGGTATAGAGTCAAATGCAAATGGCGGAATCCACAAAGACTGACATCTACTCAATAAGAAGGAGCCCAACCAAGCCTGCGCATTTCCACCTATCCCGATATCCCGCAAGCGTTCCATCAGGATAGGGTGGGAAACAGTGTCAAATGCTGCAGAGAGGTCCAGAAGCAATAAGGCAACTTTCTTCCCATTATTAGCATCAGAGGCCTCTACCAGAGTGGATTCAGTGCTGTATCCCAGGCGGAAACCCAATTGTGATGGATGTAGAAACTGATTGGTGTCAAGATATGTAGAAGGTTGGACATTGATCAGTTTTTCGAGGATCTTTGAAAATGCTGGCAACAAAGAAATCAGCCTGCAATTGACCAAGACGGTCTTGTCAGCCAAAAGTTTTTTTAGCAGCAGAGTCAGCTTGGCCTTCTTCCAGCAGCTGGGAAAAATAGCCTGGCACAGTGAGCTATTTAGAAGAAAGTTCAAGGTAGGATTAATGGCCTCAGCATTAGTGATCAAAATCTGGGGGAGGCAGGGGTCATCAGGGGAGCTGGAATTACAAGCCTTGAGAGCTTTCTCAGAGTCCTCCATCGAGATGGTGGTAAACGCTGTCAGAGAGCAGGAGAGTAAGATTGAAACTGTTGAGGGCTGCCCCCAGACCAATTGATCTCACTACTATTAATAACTGCAGGTCCATTCTGGCCCTCTGACCCATTTGTGTCAACACTGTTGTTAGTTCCAGCTAACGTTAAAGTCTACACAAGACCCAGAATCTTGTTCCCAGAGAAACCTGAAAGTTGAGAACAAAGTTTTGGTGAGGCTTTCAAGGGCTGAGCAAGGGCAGAACGACTAACAAACCTTTTTGTGATTTTAAAAACCTCTTTAGGTTTGTTGTTGGACATGGCCATTTCATTAGCGAAATACTTTGCGTGAGCCTTTTTTATTCCCCGATGGTAAATATGCAGCTCTTTTTTATAGCACTCTTTGTCCACAGGTAAATAGAGCATATGCCAGGACGTTTGAGCCTTTAACAGTGCTGCCACTTTATTTAACCTCCTCATCAAACCAAAGGATCGAGGGACTTCTTAGGCCACCAGACCCTGGCTTGGCGGGTACCACCACGTCAACCAATTTACCTAGCCAGGAATTAACTGCCACTGCGTCTGCTTCAGTTCTGCCTGATAGCGCTGGAACACTATTAGTAACAGCATATGTTATTTCCTCTGTCCTAGCCATAGCCCATTTATGGTGCGGTAATGACGGATTAAGCCCTCTACATATGGGGCATTGCTCCAGTATCTAGTAGAAGTAAACTGTTGAATTATCGGACCAGGTGTTATTCAAACCTCTGCAACCTTGATACAGCCATTGGAAAAATTGGATCAAGCAGGTGGCCTGCAGAATGGGTATGTTTGTCCAGAAATTGCCTCATGTTACAAGCAGACATAATGTCCAGGAGGATGCAGCTTGATAATCATCTGTCTTGTCCAAATGAATATTCAAGTCTCCCAAAGCGGAGAAGTTGGAGTACTTTAAGAGATGATTGGAAAGACAGTCATCTAACGAGGAAAGGAATTCAGTAGCTTGACCAGGGGGAATTATTTTCTGAAGGAAAGAGGCAAAAAACCAAGGATTTGGCCCCCTGGAGCTCAGGAATCTCAAATGAAGTAAACTTCAGGGAATGTTTTGTAATTATGGCAACACCCCCACTTCTCTTACCCACTCTAGCATGATGGACCAAAGAGTAGCTCTCGGGAATTGCTAACGCCATGTATGGCACTGATTTATCGCTCATCCACATTTCTGTGAGAAAGAGAATATCCAAATGCTCAAAGATGTGCAATGTGTTTTTGTGGAGGGATTGTACATTTATTAATGCTGCATGGATCCATTGGCATGATTCTTACTAACATTTAAAAAGGACTAGAAGGTGTTAGCCAGGGAAGTGCTGGCAGACAACATACAACCCAGCAGCTTAAGGGAACACAGAGAACAGGTCCACAGCTAAGATGAAATAAACTGGTCACACTGACCTGAACATAATGCACCCTCATTTAAAGCATGAACCTCCGTAGGGGAGTACCTTCTATATGGACCCGCTGAGAGGGGATTTGGGCAGCATGGCTGGCGCTGAGTGCGAGCTAAGTGCGGACAGGTGCAGATGGGTTTGCCTTAGGCGTGCCCACTGTATGCATCCATGCATCGGCCCTTCTTATGTCCCTGAAGGGCATCCCCTACGGAAACTAGACTGCACACTTCTAAAATGGTGGCAAATCGGAAGTGGAATCGGCACACATGAACTAAATACAGCATTTTTAATGTGCCAAGCAATCCGGTATGAAAGTGGGGCTCAGAATGAAAAAATAGGTCAAATAATAACAATACCAACACACACACTAAAGATAAAATGCCCCCCCTACCCCCGTGGAGAACAGGGTCAACGGCCCTAAAAGCGACTCAGTGCACTGGTCCTTCTTATGTCCCCGATGAACATCCCTCTGCGGCAACTAGACTGCACACTTCCAAAATGGTGACAAAGCGGAAGTGGAAACAGCACACACGCACTAAACACAGCGTTTTTAATGTGTCAAGTAAGCCTGTATGAGAGCGAGGCTCAGAAACAAAAATAGGTATAATATTATCTGCCCAATGCAAACCAATCTGCCCCACTCCAGCCCCCCCCAAAAATGCCACACTCCAGTCCTAAACAATCTACCCCACTTAATACAAAATAATCTGCCCCACTCCAATCTGCCCCATTTCAATCCAAAATAATCTGCCCCGCTCCAATCTGCCCCACTCCAACCTGCCCCATTCCAATCTGCCCCACTCTAATCCACCCAACTCTAATCCACCCCCATCCAACTCAATCCAATCCATCTCATTCCAATC
Source organism: Calotriton arnoldi (assembly GCA_963921515.1). NCBI lineage: Eukaryota > Metazoa > Chordata > Amphibia > Caudata > Salamandridae > Calotriton > Calotriton arnoldi. The sequence goes on along the minus strand of CAWUFW010000877.1, from coordinate 174,600 downwards.
CACCCATTCCATCTCAATTCACCCCACTCAAATCCACCACAATCCACCCCACTCCAATCCACCCTAATCCATTCTTTTCCCTCCCCAATCCACCCCACTCCAATCCAGTCCACTCTAATCCAAAACAATCTGTCCCAATCCAATCCAAAACAATCTGCCCCACTCAATCCAAAACAATCTGCCCCACTCTAATCCAAAACAATCTGCCCCACTCTAATCCGGAAACAATCTGCCCCACTCAAATCCACCACAATCCACCCCACTCGAATCCAATCCACCTCACACCAATTTAATCCACCCTAATCCACCATATTCCCTCCCCAATCCACCCTACTCCAATCCAGTCCAGTCCACTCCAATCCAATCCAAAACAATCTGACCCACTCCAATCCAAAACAATCTGACACACTCAATCCAAACCAATCTGCCCCACTCCAATCCAAAACAATCTGCCCAACTCCAATTTGGCCGACTCCAGTTTGGCCGACTCCAATCCAAAACAATCTGACCCACTCCAGTCATCTCCAATCCAAAACAATCTACCCAACTCCAATATTCGCCATTCCAGCCTGCCCTAACCCAATCGAAACCAATCTGCCCCGCTCCAATCCAAAACAATCCACCCCACTCCAATCCAAACCACCCCACTACAATCCACCCCACTCCAGTCCAATCCACCACAATCCAGTCCGGTCCAATCAACCCCCCTCAACTCCACTCTAATTCAACCCATTCCAAACCACTCTACTTTAATCTAATCCACCCCAATCCAATCACCCCACCCCACCCCAAACCAGTCTAATCCACCCTACTCCAATCCAATCCACCTCCCCCATTTCTATCCACTCCACTCCACTCCAATCCTATCCACCCCATCCAGTCCATCCACTCCAATCCACCCCACTCCACTCAATCCAAACCACTTTACCCCAATCCACTGCAATCTACTCCAATCCAGTACACCCCACTACCTCAATCCACTCTACTGCACTCCAGTCTATGCCACTCCATTCTACGACACTGCACTCTATGACAATGCACTCTACGACACTCTCTACCAGTGAACCAGTGAACCACTGAACTCTACTCTCCTCCCCTCAACTCTACAACACTCTAATCCCCCTACTCCACTCTACAACACTCTACTCCAACAAATCCAGTCTACGACACTCTACTCATCCCACTTCACTCTAGGACTCTTCACACCATTAACCTTTAGCCATGTTCAACAGCAGCCACACTGGTGTTCAACATAGCAAAAACACGTTGCCAAACCCAATAGTCTATTGTAATAGTGAGATCTATTGGCTTTTGCCAATGCTTGTTTAGGATGCCTCTCTGAAATCATTTCCATTAGCATTTTTCAGGCCTGTGAACAATCTGGCAGTCCTGCAAATGGAAAATTCTGACCAGTTCGCCATTTGAGGGTGATATGGCCTTCATGTTTCTTTTTCGCCACCCAGTTGACTGAGACGCCCACCAAAAACTCCACTGAACGGGTGGGAAATGCTAAATTGGATGTGCCAATGCCACTGGGCTGGAGGAGGTGATGCTTCTGCTGCACCAGTTGGTAGTTTATTGGCTAGCAATGCTGAATATAAAAACCTTAGAGGTTCATTTAGAACGTGCCTGGATGGGAGCATTGTCATAAATTGGTGATGCTCCCACCCCACAAAAATCGTGGTTGCCACAGGCAATTTGGAATTTGGGGACTCTCAGCATTTCTGACAGCAGAACTTCAGCTAGCCCCATTTGCAGAAACTCTTGACCTAAAGGCCCATCCACTACTGGGCAATTAGGTTATATTAATGGTTGTCCTGCCCGTCATTCATTTTCCCAGCCCAGGTCCGCCATGCGAGGCATAGCACACTCAGGCAGGAAAAATGTACAAAATAACATTCATGCGCATCATGGTGATTGCTGGGAGTTTGTTTGACTAAACCAAAAAAGCATATCAAGTGGAGCCAAGAAAATATAGCACCCACTCATCATTCTATTCAGACTTGTGCATCTGCCACACAGGTAGATAAACAAAAGGTAGCTATTCAAGATTGTTTATCCATTCCAGGCAAGTGGAAATCTCAATATATGGTAGGCAGGCCTCCCCTGACCTACCGTACAATCAGATTCTTCTAAATTGACTTTGCATCTCCTGAGCACTGTGGGAAAAGTGGATTTGAGCTCCCTCTCCTAGCACCAGTAAAGGCAATTTGGCTTGAAAGACTGGACATGGTCTCTGATTGGCAGTACAGTAACCCAAATCCATCAATGCATATCTTCACTGAAATTGATAAGGCCTGTCTTAGTTTGATAACATATCTCTATAAACACAATTGAGAATTTTATCAAATGAAAAACGGGAATGCTATATTATTAAGAAATGTGACCTGATTTAGAACAATCAAACGTGAAAATTGTCAACCTATTGTTAAATTTTTAATAAAAATATCTTAGTTTAAAAGAAGTTACGATCCTACTTTAATGTGCTTTTATTATTCATTACCAATTGAGTACTGTAGGAAGGGTGTACTTGAGAGTATAAAGTTAATCCATTGGCCATAACATCTTTGGGATTGTTGCTTTTTTTCACAACTAGGGGCCATATTTACAAGAAACTGGTGTAGCGTGGCGTTAACGCCAAAATTGGTAATGCCGCACTCTGACGGTTTCAAAATGCAGGGATGCGCTGTATTCACAAGAATGTGGCGCACCCCTGTGTTACTCCTAGCCCTGGCACTAAAAAAGCTGCCTAGCACCAGAACAGCCACCCTAGTGCCATTTTGTTTGGGTGCCTGCGCTGCAGGGGCAGTTGTTTATGTGCAGGAAGGGTCACCTTCCTGCACATAAATAATCTTTACAGGTGATTTGCTCTATCTTTGTGTGCTGGAGAATGCAGCACACGTGTAAAGACCAAAACACGAAGAGAAACAAAACATTTCTCCTCGTATCACCTGCTTAAGACCAGGTATCCCCTGGCGGTATTTTGGGCGCTGCCTCAAACCTTGTAGATATGGGACAGCTTCACAAAGCAATTAGTGTTGCGGCGGAATGCCCTCTGCAACACCCATTGCACGCCACTTTCATGCTAAGTGCTGCATGCATAGGGGCATTATTTACAAGGCGGTGTTAAGCCCTAAGTGGCTTAACGCCGCATTGTAAATAAGGCCAAGGAGTTAATGCTACCAGAACGTTGAAAAAAGTGCCTTTCTGGTGACGTTAACTCATTGTAAATATGCCCCTAGGTTTTCTATGACACCTTTGCACCTGAATATTCCAGCTTGATTCTATGTCCCACCAGTAAACCTTTGCAGCCCTGGATCTTCTTTCCTCGATGGGACTCGAGCAGCAGTGCAGGAAAAATAAATGCCATCACCCTCTGAACATGTCTCAGTTCTGCTCTGACAATGAAACACATTTAAAATCGCCTAATAATTCTATCTTCTTACTCTTGCCTTATTTTCTCTGTACCCTGAACTGCTCATTCGAACTACAAACGGGGACTAATCGTTTTTATTGTGCTAGTTGACCCTAAGGCATTTCCTGCACTATGTATTGCAATGTGTACTGTATTATGGAAGGCGCATAACTTGTGGGTGTTTATCAGCACCTGCGCGAAATGCACATATGTTTCTCAAAGGTGCCTTTTTTCTTGATACAGTATGATTTGATGATGTTTTTAAAAGTTGCAGCGTAGTGTGCAACTTCTTGTATGTGCACCAGTCCTATTTTGACTTGGATGACAAACCTCTCCCTTCAGATATTCTTCACTGTATGTATGCATGTATGTGTGTATGTATGTATATGGTATTTCAATAGAGCAAACCTAGCCAAAAGACAGTAGAAAGTTGGATTTGGTGAAAGAGAAGCATGCAGCCAACGAGTAATAGGAGACGACGTTGGGTTGTAGCCTGGGTATTGCTTGAATTTCCCTCCATTATCCAGCCTGATATCTTGGAAATCATGCTTACTTTGGGTGTTTTTACAGCTCATCCTGTTTTTCTTTTCAGTGCAGTGCTCCTCTGAGGTCAGTACTGAGCCCATTTCTCTTCTCTATATGTATCGCTTCCCTTTCACTCATTCTTTCATCAGTCGTCAATCACTGTCCTTTCTATGCCAATGACTCTCTGATCTACTCTTTTTTCACCTCTTGCATGGTTTCTTTCCAACTGTGTTTCTGATTGCCTCGCGAATATTCACCACTGAATGTCTTCTCCCTCTCTCCATCCATTCTGCCACCTGAATCTTTAATTTTCCCTCATGCAGTCTCACAACTAAATGTACAAAATTTTAAATAATTCATGGGCTTATGGGGTGCTTCTTTGCACAAGGATGTCTCACAGAAGCCTTTGATGCGACTTCATGGCACAGTAAATCTTGATTGTTAGGGCTGGCGTTAGCCAGTACCTTTTTGATGTACTAAAGTTATATGCATTATATACTTGAAGGTGCTTTCAGCCACCTCTCTCAATCAATTGGTCTGTTGTTGAGTCATTCACATCTTGCTTCCGCCCACTACAGCATGCAGCATGGGGTAATGGGTTGCACTCCTTAAGTCACCGGTTAACTTCACTTTGAGTGACCACAGATTGCTCCCGCACAATGACCACATCCACATCTAAGGTAGTTCCTTTCAGTACCAGTGTTTTTCTTTTTCCTTTATAATTACTTTAGTGTAGCCTTTGTGTTTAGAGCCTAATGTGAAAGCAGTGAGCTTTATACCACAAGCCACATTTGACTCTTTATCAGTTCCTGCTTATTGACAATACTGTTGTAAATTCTTCTTTGAGTGTCCTTTGTTTATCTGCAAGTATTTCACAGCATAACAGATTGTCACTGTTAGAAATGGGGTTTCTGGTTGGTTAGGGTATACACCTAAGCCAGGCAGAACCCACCACTCTAGTCAGGATAAGGGAGTTACACACCCAAGACAACTCCTGCTCACCACCTTGCTAGCTTTGCAGAGCAGTCAGGCTTATCCCAGAGGCAATGTGTAAACGTTTGCGCAACCCAAACACACCAGTGACACACCTGGCACACCACAAACAGAAACTCCACACAAGGTTAAATCAAAAATATCCTTTTTTTATATACACAAAACACATTAGACACATAGACCACATAAATCACTTTTGCCAGCTAGGCAATTGTCATAAACAGTTAGTGCCAATACGACAGTACTTATCAGTTGCACGAGTCATAAACACGTCATCAAAAACCATTACTGGGCATAGCATACAGTTTCCGAACATAATACTTGTTATGTTCTCGTCATAGGACTCAAATGTCATACATCATGGCATCAAGGCATACAACGTAGCAGTTAGGTTCATACAAATTACCTAGCTAGCACCAGGGCATAAACAATTGCCGTTAGGACACACGTTGCTCACCAGATATCCCTGTGTTGCTAATATAATGTAGGGTCTGGGAACCTCTGCGCCCATTCCGGTGGTTCTCAGGAGGTGCAACAAGTTTTTCTGGGGGGGGGCCTCCGTTGAGGCTCCACCCTGCAGTGTACCTACATGGAACAAGTGCCCCCTTTGTCTGGACCCACGTTAGCGGGGTTTTAGGCCTTGATTGAGCAGAGGGGCGTCTCCGGGCTCCCCGGGTGGCGACTGCCTCTCCGGAGGCTCAACAGCTGTGGCAACTTCCAGGTCAGAGCCCTCGCGCTCTAGGGGATGGGCGGGGCTACACTCTTCTCCGGCCGGTTGCCAGGCAATCTTTTCCCTGCCCGGGGCCGCGTCGGGAGACGCCGATGCGGCTCCTCTGCAGGGCTTCTCGCCCCGAGCGGGCACATGCACTAGAGGCTGGAGAGGGGGTAGAGCACCTTCACGCTTACACTCTCCCCTCCCCAGGCCCCAAAACCTGTGGGGCAGCTTGTGGCACACGCCAGGCCTCTCGTTCTGCCGCCTGGGTCAATCAGAGGCACCAAAACAGGCTGATGGTAGTGGAAGGGGATTGCCCCATAAAAGCGCTCGCTACAAGCTTTCTGGCACACAGGGCAGATTTCCTCTCCACCAGATAAGAAAGTTCAGCGCTCACCACACGCTGGATGGTCACATACAGTGCTCTCCTCATGCTTAAACATAAAAGGAGGAAGAACAGACCAGTCCTTCGCCTGCTCCAGACAGGCTGTCCCACCCCACACACCAGGGGCAGCGCTCCTCACACAGTTCTCAGCCCTCCTGCCAGGCAGGTTACTTTCAGATCCAGCCAGGATCTGTCTTGAAGTCTTTTGTATCCCTGACACTTCCAACAAGAGGCCAGCACACACAAGCCCTTGAAGATTCTTCACAAGCAGGATACCACAGCAGGGCAAAAAGAGTCAGTCCTTTTCCTCCACCACAGACAGAAGCAGCAACTGCAGGCCAATCCAACCCTCACACAGTAAAGGCAGCGCTCCTCACACAGTCCTTCCGCGCTTCTTCTTGGCAGGGTCCTCTTGTTCCTTGAAGTAATCTAAAGTCCTGGGGTTTTAGGTGTAATACTTATTCCCCAAATTGTCATTGTTCTCTTTGTTGTAAGGGTCTCTGAACCCAGTCCAAACCAGTCCTGTCCTCTCTGGTGCAGTATGACCACAGGGGGCGGAGACAGTATAGTGAAAAAGGAGACACAGCCTATTCAGGTGCAAGTGAAACTCCTCCCAGCACTCTAAATGCAGACCAGGTCTATTCAGCCCTGCAAAGAGTCACCCAGGCAAGGCAGGGCACACCTCAACCCCTCTAGTGACTGTCTAGAATGAATGCACCTCCCAGCTCCTGTCACTCAAATACCAGACGCTGAATACACAAACAGCCAGAGGCACACAGAATGGTAAAGTAAGAAAATGCCCACTTTCTAAAAGTGTAATTTTCAAACATAGAATTTAAAAACTACCTTTACAAAAAGGTTTGTTAATAAATTCTGAGTTCAGAGAGCCTAAACTCCATTTTTCTATCTTGTCCCTATTGCAAGTTACACATGTAAAAATGTTACAGTGCAACCCCAATGATAAGCCTATGGGACAGATAGACTTTCAACAGTGAAAAACGAAATACACAGTATTTCACTATCAGGACATGTCACACACACACAAGTACATGTCCTACCTTTCACATACACTGCACCCAGCCCAGGGGGGCGCCTTGGGCCTACCATAGGGGTGCCTTCCATGTAAGGAAAGGGAAGGTTTGGACCTGGCAAGTGGGTGCACTTGCTAGGGCAACATGGCAGTTTACAACTGCGCGCACAGACAATAGAGTGGTAGCTCTGAGTTAAATTTACAGGGCTACTCATGTGGGTGGCACAACCAGTGCTGCAAGCCCACTAGTAGCATTTGATTTACAGGCCCTGGCACACACTATGTCCTTTACTAGGGATTTACCAGTAAATCAAATATGCCAATCATGGATAACCAATCACTGCCACAATTTATACAGAGAGCTTATGCACAGAATCCTATAGCCAACAAAAATAGGGTCAGAAAAATAGGAGGCAAAAAGCAAAAGGTTTGCGGATAAACTTGTCAAAAGGGCCAGGTCTAACAGTCACATTTGAAAAAGTTCTGTATTAAGCTATCCTCTGTTTACTATGCATGCAGTACACCAACCTAAGCTTCAATTTCACACATATGAATTCATCAACGGACAATTGTTCCGAACACGTTTATTCTGGACTCAGTTTCATCAATGATTTTTTAATAAACTTTGCCAAAAGAAAACTGGCCTTTATCATGTTTAAATTGCAGAACTTGTAACACTTTTCCTTCTTTCTATTTTTCTTTTCTTCTTGATGCTTCAATTCTTCTTTAATGCTTTCTTTCTTTCTTTCTTTCTTTCTTTCTTTCTTTCTTTCTATCTTTCTTTCTTTCCTTATTCTCTCTATCTTTATTCCTTTCCCTTCCTTTCTTCTTTCTTTCTTTCCCTCCCTCCCTTCTTTCTTTCTTTCTTTCTTTCTTTCTTTCTTTCTTTCTTTCTTTCTTTCTTTCTTTCCCTTCCTTCTTTCTTTCTGTGATAGCCAATACCTCTTGATTTTACAAAAATTATATGTACGACATAGTTACTTATAGAGGTTTTCAGCTACATTCATCCATTGGTCTGTGGTTGTGTCATTCATATTTTTCTCCAACCCACTTGAGCATGCATCAAGGGGCAATGCATCAGCCCACTTCACCCATTGGCTGACTTCACTATGAGTTACAGCATGCTGCCCTTTCACAAGGAGCACATCCACACACACAAAGTAGTTCTTTCAGTAACAGGGAGTACTAAGCTAATGTGTGCTTTTTTTGAGACAAAAACACATTTTTGCCTTTAGTCAATATTTTTTGCTTCAGATTGACTAACACCTGGCAGTTTCTCAAACAATAAAGTTTTGCAAAAACCATGACAAAACAAAACAAGAATTGCCAATAGGCTGGCGGTCAAAGTCAGACCTATTGGCTTTGCCAATGCTTGCTCTTTCAAGGAGTCACTTTAAATTTGATGTGCCTATTGATGGTAAGTTCCCCAGCATGGGTGCCCTTGTTCTCCTGGGCACTAAAGCACACTGGTGATGGACAGCTGCACAATTTCTTGTCAACCCTGCACTCCCCAGCAACTCACACATGTTGAGGGATGTGAACAACCCTTCAGCCAAAAATAATTTGAACACTTGTTTTTGAATTCCCAGATTTAATTATAAGTCCTTAACAGGCCACAACCAGGTCAGTCTTGGTCTTATCTGTTACAGTGCTACCTGTTTGTCAGGCAACAGACTACCTTGCTCAGCCTGCACACACCTTTGCATCTGAGAGCAAGATTAGCCTGTGCGGAGGCTCTTATCCTAACTGCGCTGAAGCAAACCTGTATTTTAAAAGGTGGGCCCTGGAGGTTGGGCCCTGGAGATAACAGCTGAAAATCATTTTAACACAGAGCTCACAGAAGGCGAGACTCCATTATAGTGTTCCATAGTACAACAAAGGTCTATAAGCTATGGACGGTAAGCCAAAAAACTAGCTGTTTTCAAGGGTTAGAATCTGATCTCCTACACTAATCCTCACCAATGAAATAAAAATAAGAATCCAAACAACCCTCTAATTTCATCTAGATGAGACAGATACAATTCAACAAACTGTTTTGAAAATACCACAATGTGGGTGCAAGTGCATTGCACCAGCCATAATGAATGTTACTAAATTGTGTACCATGTACAATTGTGTGTATCAAGTGGATAATGAAGGGTGCGCTATTTGATTGCAGTCAGTTAATGAGTCACCTTTCATGAAACTATAATAAAGCAGGGTACCCCTGAAAATGGAATCATTAAGAGGTCCCCAGGATCCTGGCTTGATCCTTGCTACGCATGCCCCTGCCATCCCTGACATTTAGATGCCTCTAAGGTAGTATTAAGAAAAGACAAACCATAGAATTTTAAAATGCAAAGTGATCGGCTTTTAGTTTCCAATGTGCAACTGTTTGACAATGGAGGAAGAGGTGGTACCTTAGCAACATGATGTCAAGGCCTCCATGGCCCAGGACACTACTCTGGAGGTCTTCAATTAACCAAAATAGATGGAGCTTACAAGTATAGCAAGAAGATTCCCTTAAGGTGGCACTGGACTTTTCTGGTGCATGGGAAGATGAAACATGCAAATGCCCTTTCTGCAGGGTCACCCCCAAAGTTTTCAGCTTTCTCCTCCCTTTTTTGCTGAATTCATTTTTGCTGGCTTTTGGACTCTGTACACTTTACCATGGCTAACCAGTGCTAAACTGCTTGTGCTCTCTCCTTTAAACATGATACTATTGGCTCATACCCAGTTGGGATACTTAATTTACTTATAAGTCCCTAGTAAAGTGCACTACATGTGCGCAGGGCATGTAAATTAAATGCTACTGGTGGGTCTGCAGCACTGATTATGCCACCCACTTACGAAGTCCTTTAAACATGGCTAATGCCTGCCATGGCACAGCCTGTGTGTGCAGTTTTAAACTGTCCTTTCGGCTTGGCAAAATAAACCTTTTGCCAAGCCCTGGACGGCCCAGAGGGCAGAGTGCAATGAATTTTAAAAGCTGGACATATACTTTTAAGTTTAACATGGTCTGGTAGTGAAAAAACCTTAAATTTGTTGTTCACTGCTGCAAGGTCGATATCTCCCATAGGATAACATTGGAATTACCTTTATTACATTTTATAAGTGTAATTTCCAAATGGGAAGATATACCTGATTCAGCTTTGATGTCTCCGGAATCCTAATTTAAAATCCAAACTTATGGTGAAGTCAGATTTTAAATTACAATTCTGAAAATGACACTTTTAGAAAGTTAATATTTTCTTGCCTTAGCCATTTGGTGTCTGCAGCCTGTCTCTGGTCATCTGACTGGGTGCAGTTGGGCTTTGTGTAGACCCAATGGAAACTTAGGTGTGCCTCAATGGCCATCTGTGTAACTGCAACAAATGATGGACGGAATGCTGAATGATTCAAACATTCTCCCCCAGTCAAGAGATCTGGGTTAAATCCATCGTTCTTTTGCTCACTACGCCACCCGAGTTTGGACCCAGCCATATGCAAATCAGTCTTGACCCTATTCCTCATGGGAACAGTCCAGCCCGAACTGCCATCTGTGGCAGGATGAGAGGGAGGAGATTGGCACAACCTCGCTTACACCTGAATAGGATGTATCCTGTATCCTGACCCTACACACAGGGCTGATGCATACCCCGTCAATAAATCAATCAATCAGGATTTGTATAGCATGGCTAATCACCCGCAAAGGTATCCAGGGGCTGGGTTTTGCTGGGTTCAGTCGAAAAACCAGGTCTTGAGTAGCTTTCTGAATTCTGGAAAAGAGCATGCTGTTCGGAGGTGAAGGGGAAGGTCTTTCCAGGATTTGGCAGAGAGGTAAGAGAAGGAAAGTCCTCCACTGTAGTTTTGGCGGATGCAGGGATTGTATGAAACTGGACCTCCGAAACCACCACTTCAGTACACTTCTGCATCTGTGGATACTCTGCCAGGAAGAAAGACTGCTGTGCTGCTGTAGGAATGCCACTCAACTGGACAGTACTCTGCAGGATTCCTGCTTTGCTGTGCTGATCTGCTGCCTGCTACTCTCATGCCTAGGTGAGAAGGACTGGACCTGCATCTCTTGACCCCAGAACCCAGAGGGACGCCAAGGGCTAGTTGGCTGTCCTCCTGATCTGAAGCCTCACGGACATAACAGGCTTCCAACCCCTGCACCTGGACTCTGCCATCTGTGAGTCTACCCTGCCAAGTGGTGCCACCAAGTGGTGCCACCCCAGTACTGGACCCCTGGAAGTGGGCCTAAGGTGCTTGCCAGCGGAATCAACTCATCTTCTCTGCTGAGCCGCACATCTCTGAGCAGAACCCATGCCTCGCCGCTGCTGCGTGGATGGGAACCATCGCAAATGAGTCACATCGCCACTGCAAACCGCATCTTGGGACCAACGCATCGCTTTCGGGACAGCCACTGAGGGACACTTTACCTGGCACAGCTCCTCGCATCTCTCATCGACGGCAGCCTCGAGAACAACGGCAAAACTCTGCATCGCAGCTGCACCGCTCATCGGAATCGATGCATCGCCTTAGCTGTGTGACGCATTTTTGCGGATCCACCCAATGCTCTGCAACCAGGATTTAACTTGTGACTTTGTCCTGGTCTGGTGCGAACATTTATCTCCAATAGCGCTTTGTGCTTTTTGTGCTATTTCTCACTAGAAACTTTGAACTTCAATAACTCCAGTTCTACTCATTGGATTTTTTTCGTTTAGGTCTTGTTTTATTTATTAAACGAAGATCTATTTTTCTAACATGGTGTAGGATACTTTTTTGTGCAGTTTTTTCACTATTTTACTGTTATTCAATGGAACAGATAGATCTTACATTAGAGTAAAATGAATTTATGTGTTTTTCATTACCAGGACATGTAAAACATAATCCCATCTGTTCTGCTTGTTAAATAAAATGCACCCTACCCTATGGTCTTTTAGGTCCTACCTTAGGGGTGACTTAAAAAAAAGGTTTAGGCCTGGCAAAATGTTTTTTTGCCAGGTCAAAATGGCAGTTTAAAACTGCACAACAGGCTGCAATGGCAGGCCTGAGACAAGTTTAAAATGCTACTTTAGTGCGTGGCACAATGAATGCTACAGGCCCACTAGTAGCATTTATTTAAAGGCACTTTGGCACTGATTAGCAGTGGTAACGTGCACAGAGTCCTAATGACAACAAAAACAAATTCAGAAAAACAGGAGGGGTGAGGGTAAAAGGTTTTTTGGGGGGGGGAGGGGGTTGACCATGAAGAGAGGGCCAACTCCAACAGCCACATTAATTGGAGATGGAGTGAAGGCCAATATGAAATGCTATGTACTAATGCACCAATGTTTCTCATTATTTCACAGTGCATTCACACTATTCAGCTAAAAGAGACCAATGATCATTATATGTGCAGCACAATGAGCATTGTGTCCCAGCCCAGGTTCAGTTGAAAATGTCACCACTGTTACATAAAAGGATTTAATCTGGACTGGCCAGGTTCTCCCATCCCACTAGTTGCCATTGATTGTGAATAACAAGGCAGCATAGTGGTTCTTCTCTGGACAATATGGACCCTGAGGGTTAGCAACTTAAAGGGTGACACATGAAATATGTGTACACTGCTATCCATGACAAAAACTGTTGTGATGTGTCAAATAATTTTCATTGTGTAATGAATACAGAGGGCACATTCTGAGCATAATTTTTCATGAATATGTACTAATACAGCAACAATTTAGAAAAAGCATGCTTTGTATTGGACCTTTTTTGCTAGGGCCCGAGGACCTATTGACACTGAAGTCCCTCTGAGAAACAGGCAGACAGCTCATCACATCAGTCAAATTAAAATACTATACCAACACCATCAATGAAGCCACCAACAGAAGCTGAAGGCTGTTCAAGAGAATCAGGCACTGCATCAACCCCCTGCCAGACCCACCTATTGCTCACTCCATGGAAAACCGCAATGCTATCCACCTCTCCTTCCATGAAAAAATACAGAAGATGCAACAGCACATCAATGATACCAAGCCTGCTTCATCTCTTATACCCATCCATGCCCATGGAATCCAACAATGGTCAGCCTGCAAAGCCTTATCCCTCCCAGAGCTCGCTGACATACTCAACTCCCTAAAAGCCACTTCTTATGATGATGTCTTACCATTGTCCTTTATGATCGCTCTCTCTGGGGATGTTCTTCTACCATTGTCGGTGCCCCCTCACTCAAAGCATCTTCCCAGAAGCTCTCAAGGCAAGCCAGATCATTCCAATCCTAAAGAAACTTACTCTAGAACCTGATGACCTCACCAAATACCGGACCATGAATCACCTACCATTAATCAGCAAAATCATACAAAATGAAGCCTTGGTTCAACCCCAAGGTCACATCATTGCTAAACCTCTCCTGCATGACTACCAGATCATCCTGCAGCAGAGACTGCTACCTTACATATCGTAGACAATTGACCACAGATGAAGATGACACCTGGTTCTTGATATTGCTGGACCTCTCAGCTGCCTTCGAGACAGTCAACCATCCCACCCTAGAATCCCGAACTGGATTCACTGGCAACGTCATTCACTGGTTCTCCTCTTATCTTTACAACCGTCACCAGTTTGTTCAAATGGGCACCTCCAGGAAACAAAAGTTCCCTATCACGTGTGGAGTCCCCTAAGCTTCCATACTGTTTCCTCTCAACGTCAAGCTTTACATGAAGCTGCTTGATGCTCTAACCACAGATAACCTAAATATTCACCAATGTGCCAAATGAGACACAGGTCTACACGAAAGTCACCTCTGCTTCAGACATCCAACACCTCAAACACTATTTGCACATCAGCCAGACCGAGATGTCCAGCACCTACCTGAAGATCAACCCAACCAAGACAGAATTCTTATTATTTGGCAAGAACAGCAAACAAGATATAGTACAAATCTGGCTCAATGACATGGACCTTGGCTGCTTCGAACCCCAACTCTCACCAAATGCCAAGTATCTTGGTTTCACCCTAGACACCAAACTCACCATCAAGAACACCATTCCCAAAAAACAATGACGGCCTAAAGAAAGTTAACCTGTTTTGTCCAGAAAGTGATTTCAGAACTGCTGCTCAAGCCTTTGTACTCTTGCATCTGGATAGTGATAATATCCGGCTCCATGGCCTCGCTGACTCCACACTGGGATCCCTTAGGGGGATCCTGCATGCCACAGCATGTCATCCAGTGCCTAAGTATTTTATTCACATCAGCCCATCTTGATGGAACTCTATTTTCTCCCCTGGTCGGCCTACACAATCTTCAAAACCAGCTGCATCATCTACAGAGCCATCACGACCAGCACCTTATCTTGCATACAAGCTCACCATCTCTGGTGATTCTTGGCACACCTGCAGCCAGGACATCATCAGACTGCAGACTAGGAAGTGTAAAAACGAAAGAACAAGACAACAGGTTTTTTCCATCTTTGCACCCAGGATCTGGAACAGCGTCCCCATATACATCAGGGCCATTGCAATGGTGCTCCAATAAAGAACACTAGATCACAGTGCATTAACTGTCCACCACCCAGCTTCCTCTCCTACTACTGGTTGACTTTATAGTTTGTCTTTGAGCATGCACAGCGATCCACTGCATTTTGGCTATATTTGCGCTATGGAAATATAATATGTATATACATACACTAGTGATGATATACACCAATCTCAAAGCCATACAGTACTATTCATTTCGTATGTATCAATGTATGTGGTTTCATATAGCAGACCAAACCACAAGACAACCAAGCCCTGCATGGGGAGAAAAAACGGTGAGAAAAATTCAACGGGCAAAGGCATAAACAGGACGCTGAGAGGACAGCCTAGTGAGCTTCTTCCTCTTTCCTGAAGAGGTGGATAGGTTGTTGGTGGATTTCGACAGGGCTAGCATTCCACACCCTAAGTGCCTTAAATTAAAATGTTTGTTATCTTGCCTTTTGTATCCAGCATTTTCTGGCCAAAACAACTGCTGTATGTCTGGCCCGGCCCATTAGATGGCTTGATCTTGGATGCCAGATAAGGAGGACTCTCACTGTGAATAATTTATATTTTAAGCAGCCAGTTTTTAAGGTTGCGTGGGCGGGGATAGGGAGTTAGTGGTGCTCTCTGAGCATGGAATTATCCTGTTGCATTTCCAGAGAAGGTTAATGAACTATCCAGCTGCATGAAGGATGCTTTTCACACAGATCTCATGGGAGTCCATGCAGTAGAGCGTTATCTCAGTTATGATGGAATATGACTAGTGCCTAGATGGCTGTTCACAAGATAGGAGGAAATATTTTACCGTGCACATTATAGCTAGTTGATGCCAGGTGGTATTGGCTTTGTGTACGATGTGTGTTTTGAAACTGATCTTTGCATTAATGTGAATGCTAAAGGATTTTCTATGAGTCATGACATGAATATCTTCAGATCGATTTCTTTTAGCCAGTTGTATACGTTGAAATTGTCCTCATCGTTAAGGCCAGCAAGCAACTTTCACATTGACAGCAGTATCAGATTCAAAACACACATCTATCCGGGTCTGACTCCATAAAGCCTAAATTTGAATTTTTGTTTCTCATAATTGACTGGTAAGAAGTGACATTATGTTTTAATTGCTAAGGGGCGGAGCTAATCACGCCTGAAGATGGCCGCTTTCTGAGTGAGCTCCTTCGGTCACTCCAAAATCCTGCATCTATCCTGAGCTACTATCCTGCTGATGAACTAAATAAACGGTAACGATGGACCGGAGCATTTCCCCGACCCAGTAAGCCGACTCCCGTGCCCTGAGGTGCACTGTGGGCGAAGAAATCACTCCTGTAAGCTCTCTGCTGTGGTGCGGCCTGCTCAACGGCTGTGCGCGTGACCTGGCTGCCGACGGCGTCGGGCCGTGGTGGGCGTGCACTACTCGAGCCGCGCTGGAGGAGGCGACTGGAGCTCTGGGAGACGAGCTGACGGCTGCCTGCGGAGCGCTGCGGCTGACTGCCTCCAGATATCGGGACGAGTGTCGGTGATCGCGGGACCCGAGCATAAGGTAACCGGTGCCCCGGGGGTGGAGACCGAGCGTGTAACTTGAATACTGCACGCGGCCTGGGTCCGGCGGTTAAAGCCCATCGGACATTCCACAGACGACGCGCTCCTAATTAGTCATATTGAGGCCGACAGTGAGGGGCACAAGCATACAAGCCCCCGCCCGTACCTGCACAGCGCTAGCTACAGGACCTCCGGCGGTGCGGTGAAACGAGCTGGAATGTAGAGACTGCCATCCTGCGCTGCCTATCCCTGTCCCGTTGATCGGCGGTGCACCTGCTGCACACAGTGTGAAGCTCCATCTGTGTCACCCATACGCTAGGGAAACCCACGAGCCACATTGCCCTGGAACGCCTGAGCCACGCCACCTGCCCTAAAGTGCTAGGCCTAACACGAGGTACATGTGCTGAGAAGGGGGGCATGTGAGGTGAGTGCACCCCGTGCTTGCCAGTGTGGGAGAGGACGGCATCGGCCATTTTCATTTTGAGCTGGGGGCACCTGCTCCCCTATAAGATCCTATTGGGGACACACTGCGAGGTCCTCACCATTAACCCCAGAGATGCACGCTATACCAGCGCCATGTTTACAGTACTCTCACTGAGGGTGTGTTTCCTCTTTGCGTGTCTCTGGGTGTCCGGCGCAGCATACTCCACCGGCGCCCTCACTGTTGTTGTGCCTAACTCTATTACGCCTGGGCTCGTCTCCTGGTCTGGTTGCTGGTGACCCGCGACGCTACAACGTCCACAGCGCCTAGATTGATATACTATACTCCACAATGGGTAAACCTGATAGAAACCAGCCAAAAATAAACTTTGAGCAAACCAAGAAAGGTATGGAAAATGACCAGGATGGGCAAAATGAAACGCGGCAGATGGCGTCCAGTACAGGCGGACCCGCTACTGTAGATATTCAGGCCATGTTTTCAATGATACAAGCCTCCCTCACTAACATAGACGCAAAATAGACTCCCTTACATATCGGGTAGATCGCATGTCTGAGAGGTTGGACAGGCACACTGAAAGAATAGACATGGCGGAACTGCGCATCTCAGACTCAGAAGATGCCCAACGACAACTAGAGACCAAGCAGGGGAAAATGGACACCCACCTGAAGACACTCATGGCAAAGGCTGAAGACCTAGAAGCGAGATCGCGCCGTAGTAACCTACGCCTTATGGGAATCGCAGAAACGACCAATACAGGTCCCATGGAGCGATATATTGAACAATTGCTTATCACCCTAATGGGCAGAGACAATTTTTCAGATGTCTTCATTGTGGAGCGGGCCCATAGATCGCTTGCTCCATCTCCGCCGCCTGGATCCAGACCGCGCCCAATAATTGCTAAAGTACTGAACTACAGAGACCGTGACGCCGCCCTCCGCAAAGCCCGTGAATTGGGTAAACTAAACTATCAAGGTATGGACATCTCCATATACCCTGACTTTACCCCGCAAGTACAAGAGGCCCGAAAGAAATTTGTTACAGTCAAAAAGATGCTCAGAGATCACAATGTACCATATGCAATGCTCTACCCAGCTAAGCTGAAAATAACTGAGAGTGGAAAGGCAGCGATTTACACTGACCCGAAAGACGTGCTCAAGTACTTACAACAAAAAGGACTTCAACCTCCACGCCGCAGATCGCCTAGGAGCAGCCCTGAAGACCACACGAATACTTCAGATGTTGAATGATGGCCCACTCCCTACTTTGCTGATCTACTTACATTGTCGCATCCCACGAACTGTACGCACACATCTATGCACCGTTAAAGATAGATGTGTGATATGACTCTCTGGTTGGGAGCCGGCTGGGATACAAACTCTACATACTGATAGGATGCTTATGTCTTTCCTTAAGCTGTGTTCAAGGTACCGTGTTAATTTTGATAACTGTCAGATTGCATTATATTACATTGGTTCTGATGTTTGGAATGCTGCCATATGTTCCAGAGTGACCCCCTGGTGGACATTTGTCACCGGGGTAGCCGGCTGGCAGCTCTTGCCCCAGTGTGTATACCACACCACTCCTCCTCTCTGTCTCATTAGGTTGGGGGAGAGGGGAAATCTCTGGTTACTTATGGGGATTGTCTTCGTCACTGTTGGGTTGATGAAGTGGGAGGGATGGGTGGGGGGGTGGGGCGGGACTACTGTTGTGTTGCATGTTCTTTCTTGTCAAGTCACGATACAGTCACTAGTGTCCACGGGCACTATGAAAGCACAAGCTATGTACATTACTAGGCTCTGGATAACATTGCTCATTTACATTGCGTACCAAAAACAATCTGTTAGATGCTATGTCTGGAAACACATTGACACACACTAACGGTAACCCTATCCCGCTGAAATTGGCCACCTGGAATGTACGGGGTCTCAACAACCTTAGGAAAATCCGACAGGTATTAGCGTACCTAGACAGGCATGCTATAGATATAGCCATGCTTCAAGAGACACATTTGCCATCTGCTAAAGCCGATAAATTAGGAAAGCGCTGGGCAGAGCTAGTAATTTCCTCATCATACTCCAACTATGCACGTGGCGTCATCACCCTGATAAGGAAAGGTACACAGTTTACGCTGGAGCGGACCATCACAGACACTCAAGGGAGGTACGCCATTCTGACTGGAATATTACGAGGCACCAGAGTAGGCCTCATTAACACATACGGCCCTAACATAGATGACCCTGACTTCTACATGCAATTATGTACTGTACTACGAGGGCTACCAACAATGGAATTAGTCTGGGGCGGAGATCTCAATGTAGCACTGGACAGTACTTATGACAGATCACAAAATACGACTGAGAGACACCAGCGCGCGGCTGCAGTGATTTTAAATAGCATGACAGAATTAAAAATGCACGACATATGGCGTATGCGTCATCCGTATACCTATGAAAGCACCCATTCCTCGACGGTCCATAATAGCTGGTCCAGACTTGATTATTGGATACTCACAGATCAGATGTGCACATGGACCACTGATGTCCGACACCTCCCGAAAACATTATCAGACCATAAACCTGTTTTGCTCTCTCTGCAAATACCAACATATACTCCGCCACCATTTATATGGCGCTTTAACGCTAACTCCCTTCTCGATCCACTATATACTGAGACAATCCATTTGGCAATAGAGGACTATTTTACCACTAATAAACTATCGGTTGATAGTGCGGGCACCCTCTGGGAGGCTTTCAAGGCGACCTTACGGGGCATTTGCATAAGCACCACGGCGGGGATACTTAAAGATCTCCGCACGCAACTGCAGCAATGTGAATCACGCATTAAACGACTGGAAACAGAGTATGAGGCTACTCGCAATGTAAATCTATTAGGTGCAATACGAGACGAAATCAGTAATTATAATGCCCTAGCAGAGGATGAAATGAAGTACATCTCAAAACGCCACACGGCACGAAAGATGGGTGAGAGGGGCAGACCAGGCCGTATGCTCGCAAACAACATTCGCATAGAGCATAAACAGCATACTATTCTCCAAATGGTGGATGATGATGACGTAATACACTATGACACAGCCGGTATCTTACAGACCTTCATGGACTCATATAGCTCATTATATAAAATACAAGCCACTGCACACCAGAAATTTTAGTCTACCTAGATGACATTGCACTAGCTTGGCTCTCCAATGCACAACGTGACTTCCTAGCGCAACCAATCACAATAGAAGAAGTTGAGGTAGCGATAAAAGCACTGCCGAGTAACAAATCGCCAGGTCCAGATGGCTACACGGGTGAATTCTATAAGGCGTATTCAGAGTTGTTGTGCCCATATTTATTGGAAATGTATGATGAAGCATATCACAATCAAACTCTTCCCCCTACACTACGAGAAGCTTTGCTAGTGGCACTGTTAAAACCTGATAAAAACCCGGAGAAAGCAGACTCCTATAGACCGTTATCGTTAATAAATACGGACACTAAGATACTGGCTAAAATAATTGCAACTCGTCTACAACCGCTTATGACGAATATTGTGTTACCTGACCAATCGGGCTTTATACCAGCTAGGTCTACGGCACATAATCTCCGTACCATATTTGCCCTCCTACACCAATTGAACCCCGACCTAGAAGCTGTGGCGGTACTTCTCGACGCGGCCAAAGCATTTGATTCGATTGAGTGGGTCTACCTATTCACTATTTTACAACGAATTGGTCTTCTCCCGTCGTTGCTGAATTGGATCAAATTATTATACACAAAGCCATCTGCACGCATTAAAGTAAATAGACAAATATCAGGTGTAATACAGATACAAAGAGGGACGCGGCAGGGCTGCCGCTCTCCCCCCTACTCTTTGCAATTGCCCTAGAGCCACTAGCCTGCCAAATTCGCCAACGATATTCACATACAGCCCTGAGATTCACCCTGCGCCCTATTGGCATATCGTTATACGCTGACGATATGGTGTTATATATCAGAGATCCCAATGCCAATCTATCGTCACTCATCAGGGAATACATAAAATTTGGTAGACAATCAGGCCTTCAGATAAATTGGACCAAGTCTGCAGTAATACCACTGACGGAAAAAACGACATCTCCGCAGATGGACTTTCCCCTAATATGGCAGGAGGACCCTATTAAATATTTAGGTATCTGGATACATCGAGATTCAGAACAGGTACTGCAAAGAAACTATGGCACTGCACTTGTCAAAATAGAGACACAGGTTGATCGGTGGATAACATTGCCCCTATCTCTAGCAGACAGGATCTCCCTGGTTAAAATGGTAATTCTGCCTAAGATGCTTTATCTCTTCACTAACGTTCCCATACCCCCCCAACACCTATATTTAATCGCATGCGCGCCACTGTAACTAAACTCATATGGGCGGGAAAACAAGCCAGAATAAGTCTTCACACACTGACGTTACCTTACGCAGCCGGGGGATTCACGGTCCCTGATTTTTACCTCTACTGTCTATGTGCGCAAGCACAATATGCGCACTACTGGTTTCACCCTGTGCGTTACATGCCACATCTCGCGGTGGAAGACGGAGACGCCCATCCCATTCAATTAACAAGTATCCTGCCACATAAAAGACCTCACCTGTCCAAATGTGAGATTAATACTGTGCGGACCACATCCCTGGCATGGCAGCGTATTGCCAGCCTCGCAGACAAAGATCCAATATATGCTCCAAATTTCCCACTGGCCCAACACCCAGCCCTGTCGGTAACACAAGAGAAAGGAAGTATGGAACTACTGACCCAGGTTGGCATCACAGTATTGGGAGACATGTACCCTAATGGGAAATTCATAACGCCGAACGATTTGGCATTTGTGAGTAATCAAACACTTCTGTTCAAGTTTGCTTATTATAGACTACGTGCAGATGTACAGGAATACTACACGTCATTCCCTGATGAACCCCCTACACTAGAAACACTACAACTATTGATAACTACCCCGAATCATACCCATATTGTGACGAAACTATAGAGGGCCTTGCAGAGGGAAATTGGCGCTGACACGCGAAAGGCGCAGGACAGATGGAACAACATACTTGACAAGCCCCTAGAGCTAGACGAGTGGCAATCATGCTGTGCGCTCACCGAACTACTTACTCCAAACGGCAATTTGCGTATAATCCACTATAAATATCTCCACCAGACATACCACACACTGGTTAAATTACACAAACACGGCTTGAGAACGGGTACGAAATGTAAAAGATGTAAACTAGACCGAGCAGATTTTGGTCATTTGGCATGGTATTGCCATAAAGTGCACCCATACTGGGTACAGGTGATCCAATTATTGAATGACATACTGCAATGTAAGCTAGAGTGTACACCGCGGGTATGCCTATTGGGTTATATGACATGCTTGAAATCTACGAGAAAGAAGCTAGCAGCCATACTGTTGCTACTAGCGAGGCGGAGAGTAGCCATGCATTGGGACAGCTCGACAGCACCAGCTGTAGACCGCTGGATATCGGACTCTATATATTGTAAGGACAATTTTTTGATCTACGCAGAAGAATTACCAACAGCTGCTACGCCTGCTAATTTCTGGGAGTCTCTTTCAGACTATTTACGTACACACCCTGATCTGTTTAAACCTAATGCATAATTCCTGTCTGTGTTCTCTCCTTGGGGAAAGAATAAGGTGGACAATGGATAGCTTCTTTGTTACGTAATGCTGTATCATGTACAACTGCCGATCATATAATGTACAAGGTGCGATTGACATGATGATGTATGTAAACATGCTGACTATATCTTTTGAAAAAATGTATAAATAAAAAAAAAAAAAAAAAAAACAATAATTCATGTTATGATGGACTCTTTTGTTGTAAATGCATTCATTTTTGGTATACATATGAAAAGTAGAAGAATAATATAACAAATAATAATTGTGTTCTCTCAAAATATTCAATCAGTATTATTGAATAAATGTAATGTGAACATAAAAAAAAAAAAAAAAAAATGTTTTAATTGCTACACTTCTGGTTTTATATAATTGTAATTATTTTCTAACTAAAATACCTAAAAGGTTTATTCGCAGAACTATGATGTTTGGGGAAAATGGAGACTGTGTGGAAACTAGAGTGGCAGCAGTAAGCTAGAGTGGATGCAGCACACAAACCGGCACAATCACACTGCGGCCGGGCATTTGAGGAGAAAGTGAGTCATTATTTATGCTCACCCTCTGCAAAATGGGTAGTTTTCTGTCTTGTGCAATATTCATGGTCGCCATGTTGAGAAAGAATTCAGGGGCATATTCACTTTTTATGACGTACCTATGGCGATATCAAATTTTGCTTAACGCCACGCGCCGTCATTCTGTTGTACATATGCCCCTCAGTCTCTTCTTCCAAAGAAACATGTTTGTTAGCATGTGTGAGAAAGACCCACATTCTGGATGTGTTGGACCTGAGACATTAAGGGGCATATGTACAACAGAATGACGGAGCGTGGCATTAAGCAAAACTTGCTAACGCCATGCTCCACTATTCTGAAAATGCAGGGATGCACCGTATTTACAAAGATACGGTGCACCCCTGTGTTTCCCCTAATGCTGGCGCTAAATTAAGCTGCCTAGCGCCAATGCAGGCACGCCTGCACCATAGTGCAAGGGTGCCTTTGTTGGGGGGAATGGTTGTTTATGTGCAGGAAGGTGTCTCTTCCTCCACATAAACAATCACAAATGGCAATTTGTAACTCGTATTTGTGTTCCACTATGCAGCACACATAGAAGTTGCAAATTGTCATTTTTGTAATGATTGTTTATGTGCAGGAAGGGACAAATTCCTGTACATATACAATCATTCATGGCATTTTGCTGTTTCTGTATGTGCTGCACAATGCAGCATACATAGAAACAGCAAAAACGAGGAGAAATAAGACATTTCTCCTCATTTCGCCATGTAAAGACCAGGTTTTCCCTGGTCTTAATATTGGCGCTGCCCCATATTTACACCACCGTTGTGTGTATGGGGCAGCAACAAAATCAATGGGAGTTGCGGCTGAACACCCATTGTCCACCCCTTTCACGCTAAGTATAGCGTGAAAGAATGCCTTATTTAGAAGGCGGCGTTAAGCCACATTAAGTGGCTTAATGCCCCCATATGAATAAGGCGAATCCCTTATTGCCACAGAAATGTTGCAAAAAGTGACGTTCCTGTGGTGATAGGGGCTTGTAAATATGCCCCTAGATCCTTCGATGGCTTGGCTGTGGGTACCGCAGGTGCATGAACCAAATGCATGAAATGTCTGACTGAGAAAGTGACCATGAAGGAAGCTGCAATAAGATGTGGGATGTGCGCCCCTGGTATGATCTTACATGTGCGGTTTTATATTTAGAATTCCAAAGATAACTTTTTGCCGATTTAAGTATGCTTTGTCCCTAAGATGCCTCATAAAATACAATTGTCATCCATCGCCCCACTTTCCGAAATGTTAAACCCTCCCACCAATATATGGCATTTATCACGAGTCTGAATGTATCAAATCACCCCTCAAGTCCACTTACTATGCCAAACAGTGATGCCATGTATCCACTTGTTTTATGCAAGCATTATAATGATCTTCAAGGACCACACTATAGATGACTATTAAATGATGAAATGAAGAAAAAACATGTTCATCAAAAGTCTTTATGACTTGAGTATCAGGATTGCTTTGAGTGTGTCTATCAAAGTACATACTTGTGTTTTTCATTTATTGCTTTCTTGAGACCACTGCTCAGTGAATGGATTATCTTGAGAAAGCAGTAAATGTGAACCATTTGGACAGTTGTGAACAGAACGACAGTAATATAAATGCTGTTAACATTTCAATGTCAAAATCACTGCATCTGATTAAACTAGTTATTACGTTTTTTAGCTAATACATTTTCTGTTACCTGCAAAAACTCAGACACTTTTTTTCTCAAGTATATAGTGACCTAGCAGGAAAATCGGAAAAACATTAACCAGTTGGTCACATGTTTTAAACTCAGTGGCTCATCTTCTCATCTTTCCAGATTGATGAAAAGATAGCTATTCATTTTGGTAATAATAAACATTTATTGTCATCATCAAGAAACTTATTCAGATACAAACATGTGCTTTACAAATATACTTTTAAGTTATGTAATAAAAGTGATAAACCACAAAAAAATAAATCAGTCATTCAAAGTTAGAGGTTTACCCAACCCCTTTCCATGTATGTCTTTAAATTAATTATTTAGTCTACCCTAGTCCTATGTTTTTTATAAAATTAATTGCAACTTTTCACTTACCATCTTTTTCAAAGAAGACATAGAAGCCATCAAATGCAGTAGTTGCCTTTGGGGGCAACCAGCTTAGCATCACTTTCAATGGTGGGAAGTCAAAAGGGGTTGTTGTTGCTTTCACAGGTATACTGGTAGCGTAGTTTTCATAATCCATGGGTGCGCCATTCACAAATCCCTCATTGTCCGGAGTTGTAGGCTCATTGGCCCACCAATAGGGCTGTGAAGTTGTCTCATAATCGGTATTGTTATAATAATACTCTGCCCAAATGTTGGCGCCATTTGTCAGGCTCTCCGGTTGATCACCAGAATATTGGCCTGGGCTGTCTTTCTCCATTGCTTCCTGCGATTCAAGGAAAGTCTCAGCTGGACTAAAACTGGAATTGGCCTCCAAGCTACTCTCGTTCTGGAGCACTATCTTCACAAAAATGTTTCTGGGTGGGTAGGGAACTGGAAAAAATAAAAACATAAGTGCAGCTTAGTATAACAAACATTCATATTTGAGTCTCCCTGGATTGATATTGGTCAAAAGAGATGCCAATAATTTTCATACTACAAAAACATGTAGAAATATAAGTATCAGTACATAGGAGAAACACATTTCCATATTTAGATGTTGATGTTTCTGGTTAGTCTTTTAAATGCATTTTGGCTCTTTACAACTACATCCTGAAGTATTGTGGTCTTAACGCTATGTGAACTCATTATCCATTAGCTATTTTATTTTTAAATGTGTTTTGTAGATAACAGTGTTTCTTTCATTTTAAATCTGATGGATATAGTAGATGGCTTGCGGATAATGCAAATTTTCAGATATTTTAATTTGGAAAATTCAATTGACAAATTTAGTTTTTCCTCTGGGAGCTGCTTGAGAGTTTATAGAGCATAACGTTTATAGGTAGGTCCCAGATTTAAGTAATCACAATTTGTAGGTGGCATCTTCAAATGCCTGCAAGATGGTTAAAGTAGGTCAATGTGGCTGCATATCATTAGATAAAACCTACTACCTCAAATTTACAACTACTGAAAATAACACTACTATTAATAAGCTAAGGCCAAGAGTACATATACTTACCTTAATTCTAAACTTAGCCTGGTCCCAAATATAACCAAAAGTTTAACCCTAAGACTAAACCTTAAAATAACCCTAATACTAAGGCTAAACCTAATTCCAAACCCACCTCATTACCAAAGACCTAACTCTACACCTAATCTAACACTATCCCTTATACTATCCCTAAAGCAAAGCCCAAACTCACCCAACTCCAGTCCAAATCCAAACCCTAACCCTACCTCTTTCCCTAAATCAAAAACAAGCCATTACCCTAACCATAACACTCACAGTAAACATTAGCCTTCTCTTGCACTTACCCTTGTTCTTCCCTCACTGTATATAGTGTTATTCTCAGCAGTGGTTGGTTGTAGCAGATTCTCTGTAGTATAGATGTAAAGGTCAGACCATCAGAAAGCTTCTTTTTATGCAGTTGAGACATTCAAGTGGAAAGAGAATCGTTCACCGTCTTCCTCTCTCCCATTAAAAAGTGGCAAGGACATTTTCATGCCTGCTTTTACAAAATAGATGTTCAACGATGCTTGCTGCAGCTGCACACAGGCTGTATTATTTCATGATGAGGTTTGAAATATGGTCCAGTCTGAGCCCCAGATCTCAGGACCAGGTGCCCTTGAGCTTCTCTGTTGGAAGTGCCTGGCAGAAGTCTTTTTAACTTATAATACCTCATCCTGCTTTAGTCATTCTTTTATTGTCAAACCTGTATAGTATTCTTTACATTTCACTAATTAAGTGCCTAATACTAAAATGAGAGGCAATTCCAAGTACACTAATAAAGTTACTACTCAGTAACATACTAGATTTTAAGATTTGTGCAAATCAATCGAAAGTATGATCCACAAATCATCACTGTAATGTTTTGTGCAATTAATTGCAAAGTATTTCCCCCAGTCTTATGCTTACAATAACCTTTCATCTGATGTGTTTTAAACTCCAGTATCTCCTATGTCTATCCCAAAAACGAATTGGTAGGTTGCGGTGACTCCTGAACCAGGCAGCTAGACTGTCCATCAACCTGTCTAAGCAGCACAACATCAAACCATCCTCTAAGGACTCCTGTGGCTCACAGTAGATGCCAGGATTAAACTCCAGGTCTTGGGCACTGTCCATAAAAGCAATCTGGGGCAAAAGTCCAGCATTCCTTTAGAAACACACACCTCAACTTACCACACCCAAACCAGAGACCTTCACTCGGTGTCTGGCCATCAGAGCAACTAATGATTATTCAACAGGCAGAATCTGAGAGGA
Organism: Calotriton arnoldi; assembly: GCA_963921515.1. Classification (NCBI taxonomy): domain Eukaryota; kingdom Metazoa; phylum Chordata; class Amphibia; order Caudata; family Salamandridae; genus Calotriton; species Calotriton arnoldi. The sequence goes on along the minus strand of CAWUFW010000877.1, from coordinate 147,488 downwards.
AGATCACTGGGTGTACAAGCACCTAGAGTCTAGAGCAGCCTCACCCCAAATGTATAACCTAAAACAAATCACAAGCAATTGCGGAAGCTCTGAAAAATTGAACTGTTCAGACTTGCATTTAACTACAATTGAACAATTTAGTACATGGCTACCCTGCCATCTGACTGCACCCTGTGCTCCCTTTCACACGACCTTTGATATTTAACCCACTATCAAACACTCTAAAACAAAGAAAAAGAGACATACAGCATTTTACAAAAGTTCCTATCAATTAATACATCGGTCAAAGATTCCTCCACTTCTCCTCTGACTCCTGATACACTCCACTCTCCTCTTTCCTGACTCCTCACCTCTCCCTTCTTTCCTATTCCCTTCAGACTCACATTATCTGTACTATATAACAGTGTTACCACTATATATCTGTTTTGATTGCTAGTTCTAGTTTTCATATGTAGAATTATAGATGGTTAACAGTGAATAACATCCCAGTTATTTAATATTTACCCCTCTATAATTTTATGCTATGTATCACCCCAAAAACATCTGCCCTTGCTCCTAATTGATACAGAGGGGCAGAGAAGTAACGTGGAAGTCATACTTAACATTAGGGTTAGACCTAGCATCCTTGTCGTGGTTTTATCCCTAACATTTGCCTTCAACTCTCCTGTTTGCTGACTTTAGGACTCTGCGCACTTGACCACTGCTAACCAGTGCTAAAGTGCTTGTGCTCTGTCCTTAAAACATGGTAGAATTGGCTTATACCCAATGGGCATATTTAATTTACTTGTAAGTACTTGTAAGTACTTGTAAGTCCCTAGTGAAGCAGCACTACCTGTGCCCAGGGCCTATAAATTAAAGGCAACTAGTGGGCCTGAGCCACTGGTTGTGCCACCCACTTAAGGAGCACTTTACACATGTCTCAGGCCTGCCATTGCAGCCTGTGGGTGCAGTTTTTAAACTGCCATTTCATCCTGGCAAAATAAACCTTTTGCCAGGCACAAAGCGTCCTCTTTACTGCATATAATAAACTCCTAGGGAAGGCCCTGGACAGCCCAGATGGCAAGGTGCAATGTATTTAAAAAGTAGGACACATGCTTTTAAGATTTACATGTCCTGGTAGTGAAAACTCGTACATTCGTTTTTCACTACTCCAAGGCCTACCTTTACTATAGGATAACATTTGGGTTCCTTTATTACTTTTAATAAGCTGTACTTTCCGAATGGGAACAGGTGATCAGTTCATGTTTGGTGACTTTGGAATTGTAATGAAAAATTGAAACTTATGGTGATGTCGGATTTTAAACTACAATTTTAAAAATGCCACTTTTAGACGGTTGGCAGTTTCCTGCTTTAGCCATTTAGTGCCTGCAGCCTGTCTCTGGATCACAAGATTGAGTGTAGATGAAAGTACAGATTTCTGTATTCCTCCTAGACAGTCACACACAATAGAGAGATTAGGTGTGCCTGGAGGGGCCATCACTAGAAGGATGGGAGGGAGGAGCTAGGCACAGTCCCATTTCCACTTAAATGGGCTGTGTCTTGCCTCCACACATAGGGATGCATACCCTCTGTAGTTAGTCTGGAGTCAGGGCAAGGAAGGCAGAGCACCTGTGTACTTAGAAGGCATACCTTCTGGACCTGTGGATGCCCTGCCAGGAAGGAGGACTGCTGCCCTGTTGTATAGACCTGCTGCTCTCTTACCTGGGTGAGAAGGCCTGGACCTGCTTCAGTTAAACCCAGGACCCAAGAGTGACTCCAAGGGTTAGTTGGCTGGCCTCCTGACTAGAGCCTCAGGGACAGAAGGTTCCAACAGCCTTGAACCCAGCACCTAGACTCTGCCATCTGTGAGTCCAACCTGCCAAGTGGTGCTGCCACAGTCCTGGGCCCTTAGAATTGGTCCTAAGGTGCTCTGACAGCCTCTGTGGATCCAGCGGAACCGATGCATCACCTCTGCCATGTGAAGCAACCCCGAGCCCTACTGACACATCACTGCTGCTGTGCGGATTGAACCCATCACAGAGACCCACATGGCCTCCACAGCTGCGTGACACATCCTCAGGGAGACCCTCCCATCGACAGCAGCCTCAACAACGATGACATATCCTCGATGCCAGACTTCGCATCACAAGCCCCCGTCGATGGGATCCTCGACGCCAATGCAGGACCTCCCATAGCAGCCTCGCCGCACCTCGCAACCGACGCATTGCTTTGGCTGTGCGACACATTTTCGACACAGATCCTCACAACCAGTCCACAAACCAGGACTTAAGGTACTTTTTTCAGCGGGCCTAACTGGGTTTCTTAAGCTGGTCTGTACATCATTGTGGTTGGCCTGAACTTGTGACTTTGTCCCAGTCCGGAGTGACCAGATGTCCATAGTTGGTGCTTTGTGCTATTTGGCGCTATTTTTGCTAAAATCTTCAAAATTGCTTATCTCCAGTTCTACTGATTGCGTTTTTGTCGTCCTGGTCTTGTTTTATTTATTAACTTTTGCTCTATTTTTCTAACATGGTGTGGGATCGTTTTTGTGTGCTGTATTCACTTCCTTACTGTTTGACGTCTTGCACAAATACTTTACACATTGAGCTTGAGCTTGACTACTCTGTTCCAAGCTTCCAGAGGGTTGAGCACAGGTTAATCTAGGGTTGGCTTGTGCTTCACCCTGACAAGGTTTGTGGTTACTGCTTGACCAGAGCTCACACCCCAGTTCACCAACACTCCAATGTCTTACAATTAGTCTCTCATCCCATCTAAATGTAAGAAAACGATGCTTGGCTTCCTGCCATCCACCCTCATCACTCTCTGGCTTCCTTTCCCTCCCCTCAAGATCAGCTCTGACAGACTATCAATGAGCCCAGCCAGAGTAGCATGAAATTCCTTCATGATGTATCAACAGTGGGTAATAAATTCTACACCAACGTTCTTCAACATAGCAGTGAAATACTGGATTTAGAATCCAAATATTCTGTTAATGGCTATCCGTGAGAGCCATAAATAGCAAAGCATTCCTTTCTTGTTGCTGGAAATTTCTGCTAGATTTGTGTGATCAGAATTTAGACCACACGCACAACTTTTAGATACACTTAAATTTTCACGTTAGCAACTCATTTTCAGGACTGTTTAGAACCATAGTTACAACTTTCAGATCTAATTTCACTTTTCAAATATGCAAACCAAATGAAGGCCTAGAAAGTGTAGATTCTTCTTCTAACTATTTCTTTAAAACACATCTGCACCTTTTTTTCAGACTTCATTGGAATGCTCAAATTGTCATACAAAGGAGAACTGCTTTATATAATCTGTAAATCTGTATCAGTTCTAACCATGTTGGGGTCTTTGATAGCCAGTAAACCATTGCAATGTATTTATTTAATAGAGAAAAAAGATAATTTTTTCATTTAGCATTACGTTAATCATTTCTGAAATGTTCTATACTCTAAAGCAATGCTATATATTCTGGACCACTGGACTTCCATTATTGCTGGATTTCCCATTCTTGCGTCAAAATTTGATGCCGCTTGTGATAACAGTTGTTTCGGATTCATACATATCTTGGCAGTATAGCAGAAGTGGACAGTTTTTGCCCTGTTGTATTCAACAATATTTTTAACTACCAAAGTCATTTCAATGCCCTACATCACCAGTTACATATCAATAATCTATGTTGATATGGTTATGCTTTTGAATTCCTCATCTCATCAGCCCCCAATATGTCCCCTTTAGAATCCTTGGTGAGCGCTGGTAAGTTACCTTCTGCCCTTTGTTCACGCCTGTTCATTCTTTTTGTGTCTGTGTTGGACTTGACCCTCCCTGCAGCCTCACCCCCAAACATTTTTTGTCCTTTACCCTCCACTTTTTGCAGAGTTTGTTTTTTGTTGGTATTAGGACTCTGTACTTTACCACTGCTAACCAGTGCTAAGGTGTTTGTGCTCCCTCCTTACAATATGGTCAAACTGGTTTATACCCAATTGGTATACTTAATTTACTTATAAGTCTTCTGTAGAGTGGTATACTAGATATCCAGGGCCTGTAAATTAAATGCTGTCAGTGGGCCTGTAGAACTTATTGTGCCACCCACTTAAGTAGCACTCTAAAACATGTCCGAAGGTTTGCCATTGCTGCCTGAATTCACTTTTAAGCTGCCATGTCGCCATGTCATAGATCGTGCTACGTAAGATCTTCAAGTGGCTACCCCCACACACGAGACGCACCCTGACACAGGCCCTCATCACCAGCAGACTGGACTACGGCAACGCCCTCTACGTAGGAATCACAGCACACCTCCTACAGAGACTTCAGACCATACAGAACGCCTCAGCCAGACTCATCTTCGGCCTTCCCCGGCGAACCCACATCACACCCTACCTCTGGCAACTCCACTGGCTCCCCGTAATGAAGAGATGCCAATTCAAGCTGCTGACCCATGCACACAAGGCTCTACACAACCAACTTCGTCTCATTGGAGTTTTTTGACTTCCATTTCGGTGACTAAGTCCGAATGTAGAAATCTTCACTGCGGCTTCGACCCAAGGTCATCTGACGACAAAGCTCCCTCCTAGGACACCTGCTGCACCCTAAACCCACTGAACTTTACCTACTCAGGTAAGCGCTGACCGGGCCCAATCCACTTTTTGTATCCAAACCACACTCCATCGTGGTGGGCTTCGAATTTTGACTTTGACTCGGTCTTGCATGACTAGATGTCCGCGGTTGGCGCCTTCATCTTTTAGGTGCTATATTGAACCTTAAACTTAAAAAATTCATTGCTCTGGTTCTACTGATTGGATTTTTGTCGTTTTGGTGTCAAATACATATATTAAAATGTGTTCTATTTTTCATAATTGGTTTGGGATTTTTCTTGTGTTGTGTTTTTACTTGATTGCTGTTTGTGTGCTGCAGAAATACTTTACACATTGCCTCTAAGTTAAGCTTTTTGTGCCAAGCTACCCAGGGTTAAGCTCAGGTTAAGTTACTGACTTTTTGTGGTTCACCCTGCAAGGGATTGTGGCTGCTTCTTGACCAGGGCTCACATTCCCCAGTCATCCAACAACCCAATTTCTCACAGTCTGCCTTTCTGGAAAGATCATTCATTCATGCCTGCCTATCTTGTTCATATATTCCCATTGTATTAGGTGCTTTTTTATCACAAAATGTAAACCAAAAAGAGACAAAACCTAAATGCTAAATGTCCATAAATGTCAAGGACACCTACTCAAACCAATATTTAATACTATATTCAAAGTTATCAATGGTATGTGCCATGTATTCTTATTCTTACCTGTAAGATCATTCATGACAATTGTAATAGCATTTCTAACACAAAGGGTAAGGTTATGCGCATTGCATTTGGTGTGAGAGTTATGCTCTCATTGAAGGTAAAGTATCAGGTTGGAAATGTTTCGAATGGGACACGGTCACAAAGTAAGGCAAGTGTCCCATGAAGCCTCAGGATTCTGGTCCTAACGGCTGTCACAGCAGGATTTGGCATAAACAAATTGAAATTACACCCCCTGCCCCCACCCGAAGATGAACTTTTTCCAGCAATTCATCACCAGCTTAGAACATTTTAAAACTTAAAACGTATGTGTTGGACTTGGCCCTTTTTGCAGGGTTATCCCCAAACTTTTTGCTTCTTCCTCCTATTTTTTCCTGACCTGTTGTTGTTGGTTTTAGGACTCTGAGCACTTTACCACTGCTGATCAGTGCTAAAGTGCATATGCTCTCTGTGTAAATTGCGAACATGATTGGTTCTCCCTAATTGGTATATCTGATTTACCGGTAAGCCCCTAGTAAAGTGGGCTAAGTGGCCCAGGGCCTGTAAATCGAATGCTACTAGTGGACCTGCGAAACTATCAAGAAAAGGCTTGGGTCCTATCACTACCTGGCCTGGACCACTCTAATATCAGAAACAAACAGATGACCAGATAGGATATTCAGCAATTACTGTACTGTACCTAAACAACTAATTTAAAGTACATGTGATTTATTTCACATTAATTATAAATATTTTTCACGATTCTTTTGAAAAAACATTACATCATGTCATACAAAACACACCAACTTTTTCAGTGTAACACACATTTCAAAACCATAAATTCCATACAAATTCAACATGAAGAATTAAACAAACATCAATTTGACGATATGTACAACATGGACACCATAGATGCTATCGTTGTCCTCCTAAGAATTAGAGGGCACCAGTCCATATATAAAACGAAGAAAACAAGCGGACTGTACACAATTCAAAAAAGTCCTGCCTGTATACAAGGCTGAAGAAAGCAAATTAATCTGCAAGCTGGTTGGCTTCAGCCGCAATGCCAACGCGTTTCAAACCCTGCTGTATTCTAGGGTTATCCTCAGGGCGTGGACTGGAGATGTCTTAGCTGATTTTAAAGGAGGCTCCCATGAAGTGTATTAAATTCCATGGTGTAACCGGTCTTTAGCATTAATCGGGCTTCTGTCACAGATTGTGTACAGGGTCTGTAAATCTATATGCGAATGTTATCGTTGTGAACTGTAGCAATTCAATAGTCTTTGTCTTGGCAAAGTCAGCTCCGGTCGTGGCGAGATTCAACTAGTGGACCTGCAGCACTGATTGTGCCACCCACATGAGTAGCTCTGAAAATGTAACTCAGGCCTGCCACTGCAGTGTCTGTACGCAGTTGTTAGCTGCCATGTCAACTTGGCAAGTGCACACACTTGCCAGACCTTAACCTTTCCTTTTTCTACATGTAAGGCACCCCTATGGTAGGCCCAAGGTACCCCCCTGGGCAGGGTGCTGTGTATGTGAAAGGTAGGACATGTACTGGTGTGTGTGACATGTCCTGATAGTGAAATACTGCCAGTTTAGTTTTTCACTATTGAAAGGCTATCTTGCCCAATAGGATAGAATGGGAACTTATTTATAACATCTTATAAATATAACTTCCCATTGGGACAAGATAGAGAAATAAAGTTTAGGCTCTCCGAACTCAGAATTTAATAACACATCTTTTAGTAAAGATGGTTTTTAAATTGTGTGTTTGACAATGCCACTAGAAAGTAGGCATTGTCTTGTTTAACCATTCTGTGTGCCTCTGCCTGTCTGTGTATTGACTGTCTGGTTTTTGAGTGAGAGATACAAGGGAGGTGCATTCTCTCAGACAGCCACCGAGGGGGGGGGGGGTTGATGTGTGTCCTGCCTTTCCTGAATGAGTCAGGGCTGGGCTGAATAGACCTGGGCTGCATTCAGAGTAGGGGAGGAGTTCTCACTAGCACCTGAATAGGCCCGGTCTGCATTTAGAGTGGTGGGAGGAGATTTCCCTTGCACCTGAATAGGGCCTTACACAATGCTGTCTCCACCTCCTGTCGGGCAGCTGCACCAGAGAGGACAGAACTGGTTTGGACTGGGCTCAGAGACCCTTGCACAAAGACATTTTGGGGTATAAGTATTAGACCTAAGACCCCTGAACATTAGCTTACTTCTGGAATCAAGAGGAACCTTTGCCAAGGAGAAAAGCTGGAGAAACTGAAGGAGAAGTACTGCCCCTTTGCTGTGTGCTGTCTGGGGTTGGCCTGCAGTAGCTAATTCTGCCAAGGAAAGGATAAGGACTTTACTGTGTGCTGTGTCCCCTGCTTGAGGAAGATCTCCAAGGGCCTGTGTGTGCTGGCCTCCTGTTCTGAAGTCTCAGGGACACAAAGGCTTCACCCCCAGCTCGCCTGAACTTCCTTGCTGGGAGTTCTGACCTTCCAAGAGGTGCCTGCAACTGTGTTGGGCCTCTGGATGTTGTTACTACAGTTGGGAGCTGAAAAAGCAACGCAACTACAAAGAAATCGATGCATCGCTCTTCTTGCTGCTGTTTTTCCGACGCAGCACTGCTGTGCGAGAAGAATCTCCACGCATCGCCGCACCGCTGCCGAAACTGACGCAGCACCTGTCGCCGCTGCAAGAACCGACGCATCGAGGGATTGCGGCTGAAGAAACCGACGCATCAATGCTCGGCGGCGCCGCATCGATCGCCACTCGGCGCCGCCGCATCGATCGCCGCCGCATCCCGGATTTCCACACATTGTACCTGTGCGGCAAGTTCGCCCGACGCATCACCCGCGGACCAGAACCGCCTCAGAATCGACACATCACTTCCACCTACAGACCGGATTCGACACATCACATCTCCTGCATGCAGCAGAACTGTCGCATCGGCTCCCCATGGTCTCAGGAACTGACGCATCTCTTAGTGTTCTCGATGCTTCCCATCTCTGCGGCTATTTGGCCTTGTGAATTTTGTCACAACTACAGGTACTTTGAGAGAAATCATGCATCCATAGTTTTCTATGGACCAAGTTGTTTGAAACCTTTTTAAAGTCATATTCTTATTACATGTATGTTGGATTTTTGTAGTTTTGGTCTTGTTGAGTTTAGATAAATTTACTTTATTTTTCTAAACTGGTGTGGTGTCCATTTGTGGTGTTATCACTGTGTTACTGTGTGTTTGAGTACAAATACTTTACACATTGCCTCTGGGATAAGCCTGACTGCTCTGCTAAGCTACCAAGGGGCGAGCAGGGGTTATCTAAAGTGTGTATCCCCCTTACCCTGACTAGAAGCAAGGGTCCCTATTTGGACAAAGGTACCTACCTCTGCCAACTAGAGACCCCCATTTCTAACATTTGGAAATGTTTCGTGTGGGATAAGGTCACAAAGTAAGGCAAGTGTCCCATGAAGCCTGAGGCTTCTGATCCTAACAGCTGTCACAGCAGGATTTGGCATAAACAAATTGAAATTACACCCCCGCCCCCACCCAGAGATGAACCTTTTCCAGCAATTTATCTCCAGCTTAGAAAATTTGAAAACTTAAAACGTATGTATCTGAAAAAATTATTAGATATTCAAATCTGTCTTTTGATTTGTTGCCAAGTAAGTCTAATAAAGGATTTATGGTACATTTCAGTTTTTCCTGTGTGGGAGAATACTGTTACAGACTGACTGCATTGTGATACTGAAGGCCACACAAACGTATTACTGGACTGAGGATATAAAAATCATACTTCGCAGTTCCATACCTAAAACATATGAACCCAGACACCATATTTACACGGAATACCAATCTGCCCCTTAGCACTGTATTGTGCGAAATGTGTCCTTCCATCCGTTTTGAATACCAAGCACACAATATGTGCTAAAAGATAGCCCCATAAACACAAGTGCCACGATCAACAACTGCGTGTGTTCTGGTCATTCTTGTTGGTCCCGCGCCCCTGCGCTACAATTATGCGACATGACTTAATTTCGGGAATTTCGTGTAACAAGCATACCACGAAATTCCCAAAATTAAGAGAATTACGCTGCTGAAACTTAAATTTCGCTCCAAGGCCTAGTCAGAATGGCAAACATATTTTAACATATTTGCATTATGGAATTAAAAAAATGTAACATCGTAAATCACTACCAAATAAATGCTTTATGGGGAGACAGGCAGATATTCATTGTTGTTTCGGGCCCATCTAAGGTAAGTTAAAATGCCTCTCAGATTTTCTAACTAAACTAATAGAATGCTTTTGAGGCGTTTGGTGCACAGACTGAAAAATGGTACATAAAAATAAAATGGCTTTTGCCCCAGCATTTGATTTTCTGTCAGGCTTTCATCAGAAGTCAGCATAACACTGAAAAGTTAAAAATTAAAGTGACTCTCTTCCTAATTGATACATAATGCAATAACACTGAAACTGGAAGCAGGAAAACTATGCGTTTTCAGCATTAGTTGTATGAATATTTCATTGAGTTTGCTAAGTGGCATTTTGTATCTAGATTCTTCCACAGGGAGCTTTGAAAGATGCTGTTAGTGGGCTGCAATGATTGATGATGTTGACCAACATTTTAGTATCATTTAGAAATTTTTTAGATCCTTGCCCAGATTATGATTATTACAACCACACCTCTCTTTACTAATTTCTGCACCCAACGTAAAAAGTTGGTCTCCAAAATAAAACATTAATGACGAAATGTGCTGTATTCAGCTTTTGTGCATTCTGTCTTCAAGTGAAGTTGTCTTAAATTAATCCACCATGAAATGATGACTAATCAATGGGGGTCAATGGGGAGTACTCAATTTATTCAAGGTGTGTTCTAACCAACACGAGTCAATGTATAGGCTATATTTTTAAAAACATCTAACTGCCTCTTTATCCTGTGACTTGTAAGGAAAATCTGTGATTTTAGCCCAAGTTTGGCATTATGGGTAAGAAAATGTAGTGTGATCCACTCACCCCGCACAATCCTGGATTTGACTGGGTCTCTTGGTTTCAGAAATGCCCACAGTTCATAGAGTTCCTTTAGGAGAATGCCTCTTTTTGCATGATCACTCCTAATTTTTTCAATCAATCAATCAGGGGTTTCTAAAGCACAGCAAATTACCCGTGAGGGTCTCAAGGTGCTGGAGTAGCTAACTGCTTTGTGGTTATTAGTTCATTTGAACAGCCAGGTCTTGAGTCCTTTCCTGAATTTCCAGAGCGAAGGGGCAGTTCTGAGGTGCAGGGGAAGGTTGTTACAAGCTGTGGCCATCAGGTGTGAGAAGAAGCGCCTTCAGCTGTTGCTTCGGCAGATCCAGGGGGTGTCTGCGAGAAAGAGGGAGGAGGATCGTAGGTATCTGGTGAGTTGGTAGAAGGTCATGCATTTGTTGTATGCTGGTCCTTCTTTGTGCAGGGCTTTGTATGTGTGGGTCAACATCTTGAACTGGCATCTTTACTAGATCGGGAGACAGTGCAGCTTCTTGAGGTGCGGTGTGATGTGGGTCCATCTGGGGAGGTCGAGGATGAGCCACTGAGTTTTGAATTGTCTGTACTCTCTTCATGAGGCGTGTAGTGATTCCTATGAATAGTGTGTTCCCGTAGTCCAGCCTGCTGGTGATGAGGCTGCATTCAGAGTAGGGGAGGAGTTCTCACTAGCACCTGAATAGGCCCTGTCTGCATTTAGAGTGGTGGGAGGAGATTTCCCTTGCACCTGAATAGGGCCTGTCTGCCTTACACAATGCTGTCTCCACCTCCTGTCGGGCAGCTGCACCAGAGAGGACAGAACTGGTTTGGACTGGGCTCAGAGACCCTTGCACAAAGAGAACAAAGACATTTTGGGGTATAAGTATTAGACCTAAAACCCCTGAACTTTAGCTTACTTCTGGAATCAAGAGGAACCTTTGCCAAGGAGAAGAGCTGGAGAAACTGAAGGAGACGTACTGCCCCTTTGCTGTGTGCTGTCTGGGGTTGGCCTGCAGTAGCTGATTCTGCCAAGGAAAGGATAAGGACTTTGCTGTGTGCTGTGTCCCCTGCTTGAGGAAGATCTCCAAGGGCCTGTGTGTGCTGGCCTCCTATTCTGAAGTCTCAGGGACACAAAGACTTCACCCCCAGCTCCCCTGAACTTCATTGCTGGGAGTTCAGACCTTCCAAGAGGTGTGACGGTGCTTCTGGTGTTGACTGAGAGCCACCTGAAGATCTTGCTGAGCGTGCGTAGGGTGTGGAAGCAGGCAGATGAGACAGCGTTTACCTGTTTTTCCATAGTTAGCTTGCTGTCCGAGGTTGTGGCAGTGGTCTGTCGGGTGGGGGATGGGCCGAGTTCAGCAGGCCACCATACGTTGTTCCATAGCGAGGAGTTGGTCCCAAAGATGAGGACCTCTGTCTTGTCTGTGTTGAGGATGAACTAACCCTTCACAAGAATAAAGAATTTTTACATCATCATTTAATATACACCAATACATGCTCCCACGTAACACATAGGTCACAGCATGCCCCGTTCTGCAGCGGAATGGGATGGACCCAATGATGAAGCATGCCACCAAGGGTTAGCCCTGGTGGGTGAGAGTTACATAAGAAAGCCTAGTGTTTCCTTTATTCTGGTGGCGGGGTAGTCCATAATAACAGTTGGACTCTTTTTGGTTTTGACACATTTGGTAGGAGGACGAGCCCCTCTGGATCGGTCTCCTCTTTTTATTTGAAATGTGTGTTGAGCTTGAGACAATTGTCCTTCATCCAGTCGGCGACGTTCATCATGCATACATACATACATACATACAATTTGGATAATGCTGCTGGTGTTTTGGCTTTATGCACTGAGACTTGGCTAACCAGATGCCAAGTGCATGTGCTCTGACCCCTAAAACATTTAGAAATTGCCTATTTGACATTGGCTATTTGCCTAATTGGCATATTTAAGTTATCTGTAAGTCCATAGCATATGTTACAAGTGCACCCAGGCCCTGTATGTTAATGCCATTAGTGGACTGCAGCTCACATGTACCACCTCTACAGTGGCAGTGCAAACCATTTATTTATTTGAGAGTTTTATGGAGTGTGAACATGACCCAAAGGTATCAGAGCGCTGTACATAGTACAGGTTACAGTAACAGACAATGTAAATAGAACATATGAATGTAACTAACTTACAATATGTACCGGTTGCAGTTAACATTTAGAGGTATTACTTACTTACACTATGTACAGGTAACAGGAGGTAGCATGAGCCTTAATTCATGACCTTGACTGCTGGTTGGCCAACAGTAACCTGGCTATGTAGGTTTAAATGCAAATTCGACCTGTCAAAATAACCCCTTTTGACAGGCCTAAACTCTCCTTTTAAATATTAATGTCACCCCAAGTAGGTCTTAATGCCCAAAAAGGCAGGGTGCATGGAATTGAAAAGTAGAACATGTAAAGGTTTGATGTAAACCATGTCCTTACAGTAACAAAATCCCAAAAGAGGGTTTCATTGTAGCAGGGTAGCTGTTTTATAGGAAAGCATTTGGAGTCAATATTACAATATTAAAATTAAATAAGGCTACCTAAGCTTAGGAACCAGCTAAAAGGTTAAATAGTGGACTTATTAAAATATTTATTACAAATCCAATTCATTTGTAAAGGCGAATTTGTACTAAATATTTTACAAAAGGTAGTTTTAGAAAGCCACCTTTTGTCTGCTTAAAGCTTCTTGTAGCCCATTTACAAGATCTTGCAACTGTCACCTAGATGCTGAACAGCTCCTTGATGATGTGTGATCTTGCTCCTAGAGCTGGGACAAAGGCCTTGGGTTTGTGTAGGTTTTTCTGTGCCTCTGACAGTATGACTTTCAAGATGCCCACCCTATCACAGACAGAAGTAGCCTGGATCGGTCCCATCTTTTGTCCTACCACCCAGACATGCACTAATCCCATTAGAAGAGGAGCTGCCCCAGAACTGGTTTTAAGTGACCAAAAAGGAGTTGTTGCTTCTTTCCTTTGCCACAACTGCACAGTGGGTATAAGACCTCTGTATAAGAGAAGAACGTTTCTACCATTCTGGTTTTAGGTAGAGAGGGTCACTGTGAGATTGTTTGCAGTAGGGCACATAGGACTTGCTGGACAACCTGGTAGGGTTACCCCTGGTAACTTTTTCCCTATTGGTCAGGGAGGGGCCAGGAGGCACTCCCAAAAACAGGTTATAACCAGGCACAAATGTGGCACCCCTAGGCACCTTCTTCCAAACTCTACTTGACCTGTGGAAGACAGAATAAAGACTGTGCCTGCTGTTGTGACCTGTGAGTAGAACCCTGAGGCCTGGACCTGACTTCAAGGGTCAGTCAGCTAAACTTCTATTAAGCTACAGGGACACAAACCTGCAAGATGCCCACTTTTCTAGAAGAGCCAAGCTGACCATTTTCAAATAGACCTGCCCTGAACCCTGTTGGTGTTTTCTGTGGAGTGAGTCCTGACCCATAAGTCCTGTTCCTGAGGCCCTGGAACCTTTGGCTGCTGTCAGAGTGTAATCCTTCTGCGTATACTAAAACCTGGAACTGAGAAACTTTTTCAAGACTTGTTGTCTCGAGAACTGAAAGAAGTCTGGGCCATACCTGCCAACTCAATCCAATGAAAATACATTGCCGTTGGGCCAAAGATTCAGGTTGGTCCGGCTAGGAGCTTTCCCGCAGCAGCAAGTCCATTTGAGTGGGATGTCGCAGAGAAAGTATCAGGTCCCATCGTGCTTTGTTCAACCACAGCTCTCAGCCTTGCCCCACTAGAGAAATCTAATCTCTAAAAAGTAACTAAGTCCGAAGGTAGAAATCTTTAATGGGCAAGATGATAAAAATATCCGACTGGCAAGGACCATCCTTGGGCACGAATTTTGAATTTCTCCTGCTCTGAACGTTCTGCCACAAGTCAACGACTTCACCAGGACTTTGACAATGGGCTATCTGGCCTCATGGAACCCATCTTGGCCACACCCTGCTGCCTTGCCCCTACTGTTGAGTTTTGATTTCCATTTCAAAGAAGGTAAAACTTCTGACTGGGATGAGCCTGATTTTTGTATCTGACCATTGCAGTCAGCCTTAAATTGCTCCTACATACCATTCAAGAGCAACCACATGACTGCGGTAGGTGCTTAATGCTTCTTAGCACAATTTTCATTTAAAACATTTTAAAAATCATATCTTCAATTTCTCTTGCTAGATTTTTGCTCTTCTGATGTCATTTTGTCCATTAAATTATTCTTTATTTTTACAAACTGAAAGTTGCATTTTTATTGTGTTGTGAGTTTGACTTTTTAACTGTTTGGTACTTCTAGATGCTTTGCACATTTTTGTAAATTAAGACTATCTGCTCTGTGTCATAGCTACCAGGGGTTGAACTCAGTTTTAAATTACTGAAACCGAACAAAAATAGTGACATTATTACTTGTGGTGGACTACCATCCACCCCAAGTAATAATACACCTTCTCATTCTAAAGATATCTCTCTCCTAGTAAGGGGCGACAACGCTCTCCTCAGTCTCTTCAAGTAGCTGCAGAGTTAAAAGGTAGTCCTTCAGCATAGATTTTTGAGGACTTTAGTACATAATCCTAAGTTCTTTTTTTTACAATTATTGTAGATGTGCTTTGACTGTGATTTCCAAACTATTTGGGTTTTGTGTTCCCTTGCAGCTTTTATTTCTGCAATTTCTTCAATGAAGGTCGTTGCTTATGGAACTCTCTCCAATAGAAGCTTCTGTCCACCCATAAGGGTGAAAAACCTCGTCTGTTTTAAATGACTTGGGTCTGAATAGGCAGTGTTTGGTTGACTATGAGTGAAGTAGTGCTCTATAAATGAGGATGATCTTGGTAAACCCATTTTGTAAGAATACTAAAATAGTTGGAGAATAGGGATAAGCCCATCCTCCTTTGTATCACTTTAAGCTCATTGCCAAACTCATGTGGTGCATTATTGGTGTTGGTAGGACCCTGAAAGAACTAGGTGAGTTGTAATGAAACCTTTGCATTGTAAAGATGTTAGAGTGGCTCTTCCCTTCATTCCTCCAAGGGAAAGACACTTATTATCAGTTTTGAAGAGATTAAAGCCAGAAAACAGATTTAAAGGAGTAGCTAATTTCATACAGAATGAGTCAAGATTCACTTGTATCAGTGGTACAGATGGCACTTGGCATGAACACTATAAATTCTGCTTATTAGCAACCACAACATACTTCAGCTTTTCCTATCCTTAATGTCATTATCAAAGCAAAACGCTACTAATATTTATGCTACTCATGTGGTAAGGTCTGTTTTTTGGCAATAAAATAGCGACATTTGTGCAGCACAATTATTAAGTAGGTCTGAAATGGCCTCTTTTCAGAAAAGTTAGTCATGCTGAGTTTAAGCTCTGGTAATTGTCTGACAAAAATTACACATGAAAGTTTACATAGTGCTGGGCATTTCCACGAGGAAAGAAAAAAATTAATTTGCGGTTGGAAGGTGGATTATTTGTAGATGTAGGTAGGTACCTACCACTAGTAATAAGGCCACAATCACAATATAAGGCCCAGTTAAGGTCTTAATAAATGATTCCCTTGCCTAAACTTTGGTAGCTGGCTGTGAGCAGGCACGCTTAACTTAGGAGACAGGTGTGTAAAATTTAAAAACACCAATGCATTAAATAAGACACAACACACAATAAAAATCCAACACCAATTTATAAAAATAGGAAATATTTGTATGCTTAAAAAGACACCAAAACAACAAAAATCTTTCAAAAACACTTTCTAGTGCCTAAAAGCCAAAAGCACCACTTTGGGACATCTGGTCATGTCTGACTGGGACAAAGTCAAAGTTTTAGGCCGACCGTGATGGAGAATAGGTCGGATACAGTGAGCGGTAGGGCCCGGTCAGGTTTTTACCTTCTGACTTAGTCACCTTTTTGGAGCTTTTTTTTCTCGACATCGGAGCGAGACTCCTCGTCAGACCGGCTTTGGGTTCGATGATGGCGGCTTGGTCCTGCAGGAGGCCTCGGTGAACTTCTGGAAATCTCATTGATGATAAAAAGCTCCGGAGCTTCAGAGGGAATAACCTGGATTTCAGGCGGGGTCGTGGTTCGACGTCGCCAGCTTGACTCTCGCCGACGGGTCATTCAACTTATAGAACATTTTGGTCAAAATGCTCCTAATGATCTCTAACTTCTGGAGATGTCTCCAAAAGGTCCTTTTGGGGTTCCAAAGTGTCCACAACACCAATCCAAGGTTCCAGAATCTCTGAGTTGCTCCTTGGGACGTTGAAGCCACAGTTCCTGCAATGCATCTGGCCAAATCCTTTAAAGTCCAGCTGAAGGATGTCAGCTGTTTTCTTTTTGCTGGAGATGATGCAGGTGGAGCTCTTTTAACCTGTTGCTGTCAGGGAGTCTATTCCTTAAACTTTCAGTGCAAGGTAAAGTCCTTCTTGTGCTGTAGTTCCAAATAGTGCAGCAGGTGTAGTCATTCATAGTGCAGTCCTCTTGGTGCAGGCCAAGGTTCCAGCATGTCAGTCCTTATTCTTCTTGTTTCTTCAGGCAGGGATCTGAGTTGCTAGGACAGGTCTCCCATATTTATCCAGGCTTCTGGGGGTGACAAGAAGGGTGTCAACCTCAGGTATGACAACTTCCTCCAAAGCGTGGCATATACTTGTCCCAGAAAGCACTGCTTTTTAAAATCCAAAATGGAAAAATCTCTCCTGGAGCTGAAAGTCTGGTTTACCCACCTACTGGTGTGGCTAACTTTCCATAACACTCCACTTCCAGACCCACTGCTAATTCAATGAGAGGGGCTCCCATCTGGCTGGCATTGCAGGAAGTGGGGATGGGCCTGTGTCCTGTTCTAAGTGAGTTTCCCTCTTTGAAGACCAGTTTGGCTACCCAGCCCCCTTCCTGTCTTTTGCTCTGCACCTGCAGATCTCCTCCCACCAGATGTCTCTGTTTCCTTTCAGGCTACATCACAACTCATCAGAGCAGCTTGTTTCAGCCTGTCAAAGGCTGGTCAATCTGGAGAGGCCACTCCAGACCTAGATTTAGGCACATCAGAAAAGTATGCTTTATAACTTCTCTTCTGTCATAGTTATATTAAATCTAACCTTGGCAAGTTGTTGGATTTATTCTATAATTTAGACACTTTGAAGTATCATTTTAGCTTACTCCTGTCAATAGTTAGACTTTATTACAGTTTAATAAAGCCTTCCTATGTTAGCCAATGGAGCTTATGTACTACAATGGGGAAAAACTAAATTGGCATTTATTCCCTCACCATAGCATAGAAAATATATTTTATAATGTCCCTGCTTAGAGTTACAAGGCACTCTACCCCTGGGGAACCTAGGAGTGACCTTAGGAGTGACTTAAATGTAAAAATAAGGTAGTTTAAGACTTTGGAAGTACCTTTAATCCCAAAGTCAAATTTGAATTAACTTTTATTTTAAAAGCAGCCTGCAAAGCAGGGCTGCATTTAAAATGACAGCAGGCAACACAGCAGTGCACACTTAAGTGCATTAGATATATTGGACTTCTAAACCTACATGCCCTACCATATACTAGGGGCGTACAGGTAGGTTGCCATACCAATTGTACTGACAGCTAATTACCATATACCTTTTACACAAAACACTGGCTTTGGGTCTGGTTAGCAGAACCCAGGGCGGAATCAAAGTCAGTAACCACCAGTATCAGTCAAAAATGGGGTGATCAAGGCAAAAAGGATGACTTTCTCACAATCGCTAAAACAGGAATTAATCATCTGAGCTCCAGAATTCCCTGTGGTTACAGAAATGCAGGCATGCAAGCTGCAGTATGTCAACTGCTTGGGCTTATGTTGGCCGCAACAGAAAATAACTGTGACTCTGGTTGACTGAGTAACAATATCCACAAGGAGCATGGGTCACAAACTGGACATAGCACTTTGTTTAATGGACTGACGTGACTGTACTGCAAATAAGAAGAGGGGCTGGAAGCTTTACAGGATGAGAGGCTGCACAGTCACAAGATAGTAGATGCTTTAAAGACGCACAGCAAGAGTTCCTCCTTCTCTTACTACACCACACGCCGCACAGCTGGAAGCTGTAAACTATCAAGCAGTGGGCTGGGCAGAATGAAGATGCAGATATTAAATAACAAGACTGCACCTCCCGATGACCACTATTTCCATGAGGACAGCTGCAAACATCTACACATGCTCCAGCTCACTACACTTCCACAGCAGTCAAGAATCGTCTAAGGTTTCCACCGACTTACAGCAGGTCCTCAACTTCTCTTCGTTCAAGCTGTAGTTAGCTTCTTAGCAGAGGTTCAATGACAGCTTCTCATTATTATGATATCGTGATCTCTCAAAAACTATTTGCTCACATGATTTAATTAGTTTCTTCTATCTGAAACAGCAATATAACACTAGCGGATTGCAAATATGTGTAATGGTTAATGTCCCAGGCTTCCAACCTCAGTCTCGCAAATCTGATTAGTTTGTTACACAACTTAATTGTAAACTTACATATGTTGTTTTTAGTAATTTATATTGGTCATTTCACTTAATAAAATAAATATCAATTGAATACCCTGTAATGAAAGACAAATACTTGGAGCAGAGTTTCAGGACTCTGATTGATCTCACTGTTAAACCTGAAATCCTTAGCATGGTTTTCCCCCATTTCTTTGCCTTCCATCCTCCCGTTTTTGTTGGCCTTAGGACTCGGTGCACTTTACCACCGTTAACCACTGCCAAAGTGCTTGTGCTCTCTCCCTGAAACATGGTGAAATTGGCTTACACCCAATTGGCACATTTAACTTACTTGTAAGTCCCTATTAAAGTGGTAGTACATGTACCCACGGCCTGTAAGTTAAAAGCTGCTAGTGGGCCTGCAGCACTCATTGTGCCACCCACTGAAGTATCTTTTTAAACGTCTCAGGCCTGCCATTGCAGCCTGTGTGAGCAGTTTAACACTGTTTTATTTACCCATGCACATAGACCTACCACAGGCTTGAAGGAGAAAGGGGTCACTGTATCTTTCATTCTTTATGAGAGTGGAGTGAATAGCAGCACTGCCTGTATATTAGTTATATGTGACATGGCTAGCATAATCAGATATTGTGTTTGCCAAGAGCTGTTTACACACATTTCTTGGGGGTAAATTGTCCAAGCAACCACCTTTAGGCACGCTTTACCACGTCACTAACAAATGGATGGGTTCCTTTGGTATATGTTGCAATGAGCCACACCTACTGACAGTATTCTTGGAGACGTAAGACCCACACACATCTTTTTATCCCCCACTATCATTGCCCTGTGGCATTCAGTATGTGACAAAACATTGCCTGAAAGGTCCTGTTCGGGCCTGGTGAAATTACTTCCTCACAACGCACACGTGTGACAACATATCAGTTTGCCAAAACATAAGGAAATTTCGTCTTCACTGTCCTGGCCATGTGTCCTAAAAGCACAGTGACTGAGTAATTTCATCCCCAACCGAGGGCATCAGTCAGGTAAACAGATTTATTACTGACTTAATCTTGGGCCCATGTCTTGGTGTGAGCGGAAGGAGGGTTTGTACCTCCTGTCTGCCGTTCTTGTCACAGGGCCACATCGCCAGAGCGGGTCATTTTTCTGTCGCTTTGCAGGGCTGCCAAGAAGACTGACTAAGAAAAGCAGTTGAGTCCGGAGAGGGGCTAAGTGCACTCTGATGCGCAGCTAGGTGGGCTTGCAGTTTAAAGTATTTAAAACATGTGGTAGAAGGTAATGGGCTCTGTCCCTGGGGATGAGTTATTTTTTAAGTGAAGCTTTGTGGAACTCAAACTCTGATTCAAGAGTCACATCATCTCCACTAGATTCTAAGCTCACACGAGCGAAAAAATGTCTCATTGGCTAAAATAAGAAAACACAATTTAAAACCATACAATCAAGATGGAATTTGCACATAAACAATTACGCTTCTTCCAAACACTGTATGAGGCAGCCGCTCACTTCCTGAGGGGCACTCTTCTACCACAAGACAGACTAATTATAGTAGCAATCTTTTTCAGTGAGTCCAGGGAATTAAATACATGGCTAAATTGAAAGAGGTAATTAAAATCACCAGCAACAGCAATCAGAAACATGGAAATGCAAAACACTATACAAAAACATAAGGATTTCTGAGAGAGTGTACAAGATAAATGACTAGGAAGAATCATTTGCTCAATGCCTTCAAGGTGAGATCCTAATGTCAGTGAAAGGAGAAATCTAAATTAAAGCATTAGCGTGCCCGGACTGGGTACCAAAAGCAGCCCTGGCAAACATACTCAAACCAGACCCCACTCCCTTCAGCTCCTTGCACTTTCTTTTTCCATCCATTCATTTTTTCTCTCTCCTTCTCTTCTCCGCTCTATCCCTCTCTCTACTCCCTCTCTGATCACTTTCTCTCTATTGTCCCCCTCACCACCTCTCTTTCTCTCTATTGGCCCCCTCGCCACCTCTCTTTCTCTCTATTGGCCCCCTCGCCACCTCTCTTTCTCTCTATTGTCCGCCTCGCCACCTCTCTTTCTCTCTATTGGCCCCTTCGCCACCTCTCTTTCTCTCTATTGGCCCCATCGCCACCTCTCTTTCTCTCTATTGGCCCCCTCGCCACCTCTCTTTCTCTCTATTGGCCCCATCGCCACCTCTCTTTCTCTCTATTGGCCCCCTCACCACCTCTCTTTCTCTCTATTGGCCCCCTCGCCACCTCTCTTTCTCTCTATTGGCCCCTTCGCCACCTCTCTTTCTCTCTATTGGCCCCATCGCCACCTCTCTTTCTCTCTATTGTCCCCCTCGCCACCTCTCTTTCTCTCTATTGGCCCCTTCGCCACCTCTCTTTCTCTCTATTGGCCCTCGCCACCTCTCTTTCTCTCTATTGGCCCCCTCGCCACCTCTCTTTCTCTCTATTGGCCCCCTCGCCACCTCTCTTTCTCTCTATTGTCCCCCTCACCACCTCTCTTTCTCTCTCTTTTAAAGGATGCCCATGACTCCAGCATTTAACTTCGGGGAGCTGGGTAAAGTGACAGAGGCCCAGAAGCGCCCCTGGGCTTTAAAAGTCGTCCTCCAACTGCTCCAACCCACCAGGGAACTACCAGGCGGGACAAAAGGCCGGTCTGGCCCTGATCATTAGGACCGCTTTACGTAAAATAATTCCACCACAAAAAAACTGTAATTTTCACCAAATGCTTTCCTGTTTATATTACAATTTACAGAAAGCTCCATCTGAAATACAATATGTCCAGATGACATTACAGAAGTTGCATAAGTTTCCTCTACATGACACATTCAAAACAATTGCATGTTCTGGCACTTCATGCTTAAT
The DNA here is from genome assembly GCA_963921515.1 of Calotriton arnoldi. NCBI lineage: Eukaryota > Metazoa > Chordata > Amphibia > Caudata > Salamandridae > Calotriton > Calotriton arnoldi. The sequence goes on along the minus strand of CAWUFW010000877.1, from coordinate 125,917 downwards.
TTGCTTGCGAGTAATCGATGTTTTTCTAAGGGTGATGATATGGGATCATGTTGCTTCGCATTTCTCAAGCAAAAAAAACATATTTAATTTACATTCTTAACTATCCTAAGACAAGTGCTTGAGCTCTCTGTAGTATCTTTGGCTTGAAACCGAATGTTCCTAATATAACTATGTTTCCTATTATGCTTTTTAATTTGTTGTTTAATGAATAGCAGCTGGTTTAAAAAAAAAAAAAGACTATTCTACTACATGGGAGAAACAATCTACTTATAGAGTATTGTACAACCATTCAAATTAATGTACTGTGGATTACAGTCCCAATCCCAAAGTTGGTTGTATTGGCAGAAAGGGCAAAAGAGTCCTGCTGTCAAATAGAGCCTATAGATTTATACAATTAGATTTAAAGAATGATATGTATTCTTGGAAAATGTCAATATGGCATATTGGCAGAGCGAAGACAAGGCTCCTTGATCAAATAGATACAAAATTAATAGTTTTGGGCTTATTTAAAGCTCATCCAGCACCAAAATGCTTTTTGACAGCAAATTAATTTAAGAAATCTTTATATACGCTGCCACCATTACCTTGATTGATAAAGGGCAATATTCATTTTGTCTTTGCTGCTAGAATTTCTTTGAGGCAAGAAGTATAGGCCACTGTAGCTGCTGATATACCTTTAATAGCCATTTCCGAAATACTCTCAGAGGCCAAGCATAATCCTATTCCAAACAAAGGCTGCCCGCAAGAAAGAAAATGCTCACGTTGCCAATATGACCCTGGTCAATCCAGAGAGAGACACTAAATATTATTCTTAAATAGGAGGCAGAATTGCTCTATTTCTTACCAACTGAAAATATTTCTTAATGGAACTTTGGGCACTTCAAACGGTTAAGAGGTACCAAATAGAACTTGTCCTATCTTCTCTTCCCAGTCCACTTCTCAAAAGGGGACAGTCAATAAAGGCAAAGATCCAGGTGCCTCTGCCTAAAGAGGTTTTGAATAGACGTCTTTGCACCTAAACAAAATTGTAAGCAACAATATTCTAGTAATGAAAAAAATTAAATTATGTCCACTCATAAATGTCAAAAAGTCTGCATTGTTTGTCCTCTATTAGACACTTCAAAATAAACAGCATTCTCCATCTCGAAGATTAAAGCCAAAACAAATACCGGATTAGGTTTACAATATGCATCGCTTTCGATTTTTATCTTTGAAGAACACAAGGGATACCTGAAATTCATGTTGATAGGCAACCTTTACAAATGTACTTCTTTTCACTTGGGCTATCTTCAATCCCATGTTGTTACACACAATGCCTGAAACCTTTTACACCATGTCTCACATTACAGGGCAGAAAGTGCTAATCTCCATAGACGAAATACACTTAGGACAAAACTCTTCTAATATAACAGATCCAAAAGTCTCTCTGTTACCTAATCATGTTTCGCAACACGCCAAGGATACTCAACTATTTTGGTAGACTTCAAAGCCTGCATTATCCAGCTCACACAACTAAAAATAAAAATGATAAAATATGAATTCTGTCCCTCATTGCTCGTAGCACACATCTGCCACTGACACTTTGCCAAAGTAGTGTGTTTTCTCAGCTCTTGCATTCAGGAAAGATCCAAAACTTCAATAAAGGGCTTTTACACTCTCATGGTTCTCTCAGATAACAAAGTACCAGAGAAAATACACTGGAGATGTAATCACAGAGAGTTGGAATGGCAAAGCCATGTTCAATTATTTTCTGAGATATACTATGAGAGTCCATTACAAGTTTATTACGATGCAGGGCTCTCTGCAGCCATTATTTGGCTGGCAGTTTATGGTTAGTAGATTGAGACAAACTGCAAATAAGTTATTCAGCTCACCTTGTCAATTCCTTTGCATCAAGACATGCACCAAATATATTCCCCAATACTCCTTCTCATGGACAACATACCAGCAGCATGTTACATAAATCGTCTGAGGGGTACCAAATCAAACTCCTAACATAACTAGCCAAGATCTTCTGGAAGTTCTGCCTTCCTCATGAGGGATATACAGCAAAGCAGCAGATTGCCACTCCAAACTTCTTACAGATTAGAGCAACTGATATCTAAATCAGTCAGTCTTTCCGACAGTACACATTATGTGGAGCCATTTTCAAGCTATACACAAGTTGTGGGGTATTTTCAGTAGATCGTGTTGCGTAATAACGCCTTGCCAAACTACCACAGTTTGTCGGTAGGAGGCCAGATCCTGCAGCTACAGATGTGTTTCCTCGAAACCTGTCCAAGGGCCTTCAATTTACTTTCACTTCTTTTGTCATGATCTCGAGATTAATTTACAAGACATCAAAAATAATTTAGTCTAACAACTCTCATCTTTACATCCCAAGTGTAATTTCCAGATATTTGGGAACTATCTTTAGACTTTGCAGTTCTTCTTCCTATCCATTCTAACCATCTCACAAAACCACATGTTTCCTCTTTCTAATTTATTGCACAAAAGATTTCAGCTCAGCCTGAATATCACATCTTTTGGGACCTCTATTATTAGTTTCCTAAGCCATTTAGCTTCTTCATAAAAGGTATATCAGACTGTTGTTAAAAACATCAGCATTTTCTCAAGAACATAAATACATTAAAGGGAAACTTCTTGGACTGCATCCTCTCATTTACAGATGCACAAACAGCATCGCAATGTTCAAAACTCCAATTCCCAAATATTCTTCACTGTAGGATCTTATTCTTATACTGAACATGTTTCCAAGTTGACAGTATAAGCGTATGCTTTTTGTAAGAAAATGGGTTATTAGTTGGGGAAGATATAAGCCCTTCCTAAGTAATAGGTTCAAAATCTTTTCAGGTTCAACACATAAGTTCAATAAAGTAAACCTGTGCTCAACCCCTTGGTAGCTACGGCACAAAACAGAGAGGCCTAACTTAAGGAAAAGTCTGTAAAGTTTTTAGCGCTACCAAAAAAATTAGAAAGTCAAAGCACAACACAACATAAATCCCAAAACCAATTTCTAATGTTCAAGAAAAAATCAATGAGAAAAATGTAACAAAAATAATTAAAATCCAATCGGGGAGCAAAAATGTCAAGAAAAGGTAAAGTGCCAATCATAAATCACTGTTTGGGATTGATCGGGACCCAGGTGTGATTTTTGGCTGACTGCAATGGAGCGGTGGACAGATAGACCAAGCGGGCTATTTAGGTCAAAATCTTTACCTTCAGATTTAGGGCCTTTTTAGAGTTAATCAAATGGGATAATCCAGCACAAACATGGTGGTTGTCCCTTCTGCAGTATTATGAGTGCATTATAGCCTCTCGCACTTGTGATTTGGCAGATGGGATAGCCATCATCTTTTGATGGTATATTTCATGAGCCAAACTCTAAATAAGGCCCTTAATCTTCTTTATATATGTCAAAACCCTTCACTGGGGCAAGGTAGAAGGCTGTAACTGACGAGGTTCACTTGTTGTTAGACACCTGTTGGAGGAGATTCTGCAGAAGCCATTGGTTTCGGCTGGAAAATCTCAGAGTGGTAAGTTTACAATTTCAGACTCTTAAAAGTCCTCTAGTTAGCTGGATACTTTGACACCTTTGCATAATCTCTCTTTAGAAGCTTGAAAACCTCCATGGTATAAGCCTGAATGCCATAACGTCAGAAATAAGCAACAGTCTTTTGGCTCCAGCAAGTGCAGCACTAATGAAGGACAATGGTATCACTTCTTATTTATACTCAGTACACAATATGAATGTAAAGGAGTTCAACAATGAAATATAGTTGATGTTTCGACCCATACGAAGCTATTTTGACAGGGTATTCCTCAGAATAAATTTAGATTCCACCCTCATCTTGGCAGAAACACAGGTATGTGAAATTATACTTATTTAAATTCCACATCAAAGGCAACAGCGGTCAAAGGGTACCAACTCTGTAACAATGGGGGTCAACAATTCCCACCTTAACGAGGTTGCACTTTGGACTGTTAACCCCGGTTTTCTGGAGGTCAAAAAGATTTTAAGTCCATGCTTTTCCATCTTTTTGGAGTGCTTCTCTCAGTCAATTGCAAGGCTCTCAAGACTTCAGGGACAGCACTTAACCTTCACAATCCACTTCATTCCAGTCCAGGTCTATCTGCCACTGGTCACTCTATGAAAAGGCCTCTTGCATCTTTCATGTCCCTGTATCCACACAGGAGGGCAGCCAACTTATCTTTGGAGTCCACTTCCTAATTCTGGGTACAAGTGGTAGCAGTTCGAGCCAGTCAGGATTCCACACAGGTCACAGACAGCAGGTTCAGTAGTCTTGTGTTCTTCCACATATCCAGATGCCTTCTGAGGAGCTGAAGTTGGATGCCACTTTTGTACATTTCACTAGGCACTAGGGATAGTAACTTCTGGACATTCCCTAACCAAAAGGGAAAGAGTTCCAAGGGCAAACCTTGCCCATTTTGCAGCTCATCTAGTCTGCCTTACTCCAACCTATTCCCCAATACACCATTCTCAGGGAAAATCAAGATGAGAGTGCTTTATAAATGCTATAGGAGGCTGGTGGCCCACCATGGTGGAGTTTCTAGGGAAATAATCAGTTCCTTCCTCCTCAATTAAACCAAACTGGTTCTGGGACAAGATCTCCCTCCCACTGAAATGGGACCAGTTGCCCTGGGATCAAAGAACCGCTGTCACATTACAAGTTAATGACATTCCTGAACCCTGTTTAACTGCCTTTCCTAAGGGATGATGAGTCACATATGTCGCACCAAGGTTTTTCTGCCAAAAAGCAAAAGCCATTGATTTCTGTTCTGGGAGTAACTTTCACATCTCATCAAGGGGAAATTACTGACAGCGAAGATAGCTGGAAGCAGGCTGATGCTAATTGTCCTATGTAAGATTCAGGCTGGCAGAGTCTAGTTTTTAAAAGTTGCTTTTCTGGTATATCAGTAAAAACTCCAACTTCTCTATTGAAATGGACTTTTAATAAATAATAAAATAGTGGGTGAGTGGACTCTGTAGCTTATTTCAGAAAAGTTACCAAAATAATATTTTAATTGTACTTTTTTCATATACAACCAGCTGGAGAGACCAATTTTGGGGTGACTTAGTTAATATTTGAAAGTAGGGGTCTTTCCTGTCAAAAAGGGTTATTTTGACATGTTTGCACCTACATCTGAGACTGGTCAGCAGTACCCCAGTGTGTAGAGTTCACAAACCAATAATATCAGTCAGCAAAAAGAGGTGGGTGGCGCCGTAAAAAAGAGAGATTTTCTCTCACTTTCTTACAGGCCTTTTCTAACAGATCAACAATTGTCATATGTTTGATTTGGCTTAAGAAAGGATCATATGTTGAAACTGTAGACATTTCTTTAACATGATTTACTCTGACTGGTATGTTGATTTCAATCACTAGTTGGACTAAACCACTTTGACAATTACCAACTTTCCAAATTATGCAAAAATGTGTGTAGTTCCATGCTTAACAAGCATTTCCAATGCAATCGGTCTCACATTTGCAAGAGTTTGAGCTATTGGCGTTGTAAATGACAATGTCTTTTACCTATGTGCTTTGGTTGGGAGCGGATATATGTGGTGTGAAGTGGAGTATGTTGGTTGTATTGGAATTATTAGTTGTGGAATTGTGTGAGGTGGAATTGTGTGGTGTGGAGTGTATTTGTGTAGTGGAATAATGTGGCATGGTGGATAGATAGGGGTGAGAGCTCCACAGAATAGATAGCAAGGAAGATAGAGAGGGATAGGTAGTTTGTCTTAAAATGCTGTGTTTGTGGGCAAATAGCTTAATCTCCCGTGCTAACCATAACTAAATGTGTCTTTGTGTAATATAACTGCTGAATCTGTAAAGCGCTGCAATATTTTGTGTGCAAGTGCGTGGTATATAAAACTGTGTTCCAAAAAAAAAAATATCATGCAGGGCTAGGAAAGAAACAGGGACTTATAAAACAGTGATTTATAATATACCGTTGCCTCTAAAAGGCTAGTAGGGTTGGGGATGAAGCCATTTGTTTGGTAATAAAATTTGTATAAAAATTAAATTGCCTCAACCCTCTCAGTAGGCCTGAGGATGAAACAAGCATTTATAAAGTAGTGGTATGTAAAAAAACACCACTGCTTTTGAACGGCCAATAGGGCTGGAGAAGTAAAACATAAATCATCTGGTTTTGATAGGGCTACTAGGGCTGGGGAAGTAAATCATGCTGCGCCTAGCAAGGGCCGGTGAAGCGAGTTAAAAATGAGTGATGCTTCTGTTACTTATATATAAGAATCTGCTACAAGTCAACGGACTGTAGGGCTGGGTATGTGAAATATGCATGGTTTTGCAAGGGCTGGTAAAGCATGTGAAACACTCAATTGTAAGTGGAATGTTTCTTCTGAAGGGCAGAGAAAGCGGAACATAGTGTGCAGCAAATCAACAAACCCGTACATAAATTATATAAAGCCCATGTAAACACAGTGCTATAAGTGCCAGTGTTTGTTTGTAATACTGAAAGCAATGTGGGCTTAGGAATAAAAATGCAGAAAGACATGGGCACGGAGTCCCAGCTGTCAACAAGGCAACATCAATAGAAATTGGCACATGCCGATGCATAAGCCAGATAAGCAAGAAACAAAGCCGCCACTTATCTAAGAGTAAAATGGTTAATAAAACTCTGACTTTAGCTGGACCGGATGGTTGAGCTAGGCAGAAAATAGTCATTTTCAAAGCTGTTACATATAATAATCTGCAGCTTCTAAAAGAGAGTTAGTGTTGGGGATGAAACTATTTGAACTATTTTTAAATCATAATTTAAAAAAGGGTATCTATGTCCGTTCCGTAGGGCTGGGGAAAAGGCAGGCATTTATAAGGCTGGAACAAAAATAATTAACATGTATGCCGCGTAACGGTCAGAGCTGCTGATTTTTTAAGTTTGGAATGCAGTAGAGTATCAACGGTAAATTGACATGCTGTGTTTCTGTGCGAATGACATAATTTCCCCGTGCTAATCATAAATGAGTGTGTGATTGTGTAATGTAACTGCTGTATACCTAACTGTTAGACTTGGCATCTTTGGCGTGTCTTCCCCTGACTTTTTGCCTCAACATCCTGTATTTTTGATGCTGTGCTGGATTTTGTTTTTGCTGGCTTAGATGCTTTGGGCACTTTGCCACTGCTGATCAGTGTTAACGTGCAGGTGCTCCCTGTGTAAATTGTGGTTACAATTGGTTCTCCCTGATTGGCATATTGGATTTACTGGTAAGCCCCTAGTAAAGTGCACTAAGTGTGCCAGGGCCTGTAAATCAAATGCTACTAGTGGGCCTGCAGCATTGCTTGTGCCACCCACCTGAGTAGCCCTAAAAAGGTATCTCAGACCTGCCACTGCAGTGTCTGTGCGCAGTTTGTTAACTGCCATGTCTACATGGCAAGTGCACCCCCTTGCCAGTCCCTAACCTTCCCTTTTCTTACATGTAGGGCACCCCTATGATAGGCCCAAGGTACCCCCCTGGGCAGGGTGCAGTGTATGTGAAAGGTAGCTCATGTACCAGTGTGTGTGACATGTCCTGATATTGAAATACTGCCAATTTCACAATTGAAAGGTTATCTGCCCCATAGGATAGAATGGGAAATACTTTGTAACATCTTACAAGTATAACTTCGCATTGGGACAAGATAGAGAAATAAAGTTTAGGCTCTCTGAACTCAGAATTTAATAACACATCTTTTAGTGAAGATGGTTTTTAAATTGTGTGTTTGAAAATGCCACTTTTAGAAAGTAGGCATTTTCTTGTTTAACCATTCTGTGTGCCTCTGCCTGTTTGTGTATTGACTGTCTGGCTTTGGAGTGGCAGGAGCTGGGATGTGCATTCACTGTAGACAGCCACTGGGGGCGGGGGTGTTTGAGGTGTGCCTGGCCCTTCCTGGATGACTCAGAGCTGAGCTGAATAGACCTTGGCTGAATTTGGAGTAGTGGGAGATTCCCTTGCACCTGAATAGGGCCTGTCTCCCTTGCACAATGCTGTCTCCACCTCCTGTGGTCATACTGCACCAGTGAGGACAGAACTGGTTTGGACTGTGCTCAGAGGCCCTTGCACAAAGAGAACAAAGACATTTGGGGTATAAGTATTAGACCTAAAAACCCAGGGATTTAGATTACTTCTGGACTCAAGAGGAACTTTGCCAAGGAGAAGAGCAGAAGAGCTGTGAGGAGAAGTACTGCCCCTTTGATGTGTGCTGTGTGGAGTTGGCCTGCAGTTGCTGTTTCTGCCAAGGAAAGGACAAAGACTGGAACTTTGCTTTGAACCTGCTTGAAGATCTCCAAGGGCCTGTGTGTGCTAACCTCCTGTTCTGAAGTCTCAGGGACACAAAGACTTCACCCCCAGCTTCCCTGAACTCTTCTGCTGAGAGTTTTGACCTGCTTGGAGGTGCCTGTTCCAGTTCTGGGCCTCTGGAGGTTGTGCTTGCTGCTAGGAGCTGGAAGAAACCTGAAGAACTGAGAAAATTGATGCATCGCTTTTCTTGCAGCATTTTTTCCGACGCAGCACCGCTCTGTGAGAAGAATCTCCATGCCGCGCCGCTGCAGAAACCGACGCAGCGCCTGTCACCACTGCAAGAACCGATGCATTGAGGGATCGCGGCTGAAGAAACCAACGCAGCACCGCTCGACACCCCTGCATCAATCACTGGCGCATCCTGGATTTCCACGCATCGCACCTGTGAGGCAAGTTTTACCAACGCATCACCCGCGGACCAGAACCGTCTTGGAGTCGACGCATCACTTCTACCTACAGACCGGATTCGACGCATCACTTCTCCTGCATGTAGCAGAACTGTTGCATCGCCTCCCCATGGTCTCAGAAACTGACGCATCTCTTTGTTTCTCGACGCTTCCCATTTCTGAAGCTGTTTGGCCTTGTGAATTTTGATGCACCTACAGGTACTTTGTGAGAAATAACGCATCCATAGTTTTCTATGGACCCAGCTGTTTGAAACCTTTTTAAAGTCATATTCTTATTTCGTGTATGTTGGATTTTTGTCGTTTTGGTCTTGTTGAGTTTAGATAAAGATACTTTATTTTTCTAAACTGGTGTGGTGTCCATTTGTGGTGTGATCACTGTATTACTGTGTGTTCTGAGTACAAATACTTTACACATTGCATTTGGGATAAGTCTGTCTGCTCGTGCCAAGCTACCCACAAGGTGAGCAGGGGTTATCTAAAGTGTGTATCCCCCTTACCCTTACTAGAAGCTCTAGAAGCTAAGGTCCCTATTTGGACAAAGGCCCTACCTCTGCCAACTAGAGACCCCCATTTCTAACACTAATGCACTACAATATTTTGTGTGCGAATGCGTGCTATATAAAACTGCTTTAAAAAATGTAATCCATGCAGAGCCAGGTACAAAATAGGCAGAAGTTATAAGCAATGGTGAAAAGTTCACTGAAAGTGTCTTGCTTTAATACCGAAAGCAATTTGGTGTTAAGATTAAGAAACACAGTACGATATGCGCACCGAGTCCCAGCTAGCAGCAAGGCAACATAGCTAACAAGCAGCTCTAATAATGTACTGTGTTTCGGTCACGTTAGGAGCTGGAATGTATGAAGCCTTTTTTCTGGTGGTTGAGCAACGGGAGGAGGCAAGTCATAGAATAGGTTGTTTTCTTTTTCTATTTGACATAGCGCGACAAGTGAAACTGGAACTTAATATCTATGAGCCTTGCAGCCCGACAGCTGCTGCATTATAACCTTAGCATTTGCCGCAGAGGCAGGGAGTGTGCGCCACAATGTCGTCTCCATTGTTCTGCCTGCCTGAGGCACGGATGTGCTTCACGGTAAAGCATCAGTGAATGTGCACCATGATGCACACACACTGCTCTCTCTGCAGCGCCAGCAGCACAGTATGATTAAAATCAGATGTAAATACTACACCTCCTTTAATTGCTTCAAGGTGTAAAATTCCCCGAAACGCTCCTTTAATTTATTTATGTTTCCAAAATAAACAACTGAACAAGAACTCGCTGCTTAAACCACGTCATGTGAGCACTGCAATTAACTTGCTTATTTCACCCAACGCCTTGAGACCCTTACGGATGAGTTTTTGCGCTTTACAAGACACCTGATTGATTGACTGACTGTTTAGGTGATTTTTATTTCTGGGTAGTGCTTGGCACACAAAAGTGTGGTTTGTTCACATCCTTGCGTCACTCACAGTTGGAAAAGCTGGACGGGGGTGTGGCGCTTGGAGCTACGAGCAGGAGAAGGGAAAATGAGCATGAAATTATCAAAAGAAGCAGAGGCAAAAGAAAAAGTAGTGCACAACAGTAACGTGTATTGCAGATCGTGAGCTAATGCATGTAACAGGGGCGGTCTCCAGGGTGTGATCAATACAGCAAATGGAGGGACAAATATAAGATACTGACCAATGAAAAGAAAGGATTTTTAAAAAGCACATGAAGGAACCAAAAGCAATGGGCGTGCTGAATGGCCATACACTAGATACAGCATGTCTCAAGAGACAGTGCATGCGCTGCCTAGGTGAGACCTAAAAATGTGACTTGAAAAAGGTAATCTTTTTGAGAATGCTCTCCTACTCGCAACTTCAGATTTTTTTCACTCTTCTATTTCAACTCCCACTACATCCTGATGGGTTAAATGGATAATACTGCAAGCAGGGAAAAATATCAGGGCCAATTCCTGTAAAGGAGCAATGGCTTGTAAAGCTTTCAGGCGTGGATCTCATTTTCAGGACATTCTTAGAGCACCAGATTACCCAGGTAACTTAACAGTTGTCAATATGCTTTTAAACAAGCACTCTAGGAGATTTTGGTCTTGACATACAATGCTAGCTTTCCTTGCCAATAGTAAAGGAAAGTTTGCATCTTTTAATGAAACAGATGTATGTAAGTATAATCCTCCCTCTCTCTTGTCCTTTAATTATGGAAAAGATTAATTGCCCACTTAGTGCTTAGTGGTCACCCTGTACTTTTGAATATTTTGACTAAAATTCTGAGTCCCTTCAGTGATCCGAGGTACAAAAGAATTGCTCACCTTGGACTCTTACTATCTACTTCACAGCAACCTACTGCATCTCATTACTGGTTCCTTAATGGGAATGCTAATGCTTATATTCAGATGTTCTGAGGTAATTGACATGAGCTTATGGTAACATTATTGCCCACTGTGAGGCTTAATTAAGGGTTTAAACAAACAAACAAAACAAAAAAATAGTCATCTAGGTTTGCAATGCTAATTTATTTAGGTCTGGCTTACGGCAATGTAAACAGCTACTCAGAGCTCATGTCATCGCCAAAAACCTAAATACACAGATGGGTGTTATTTGAGCTCTTGGCCCCTTCAGTCATTTCTTGTCTGAGGTGCTGTTCATATTTTGGATCAACCCAAAGCATTTTGCAGATGTGTATGTTTTGCGGTAGTGATTGACAAGTGAACCCAGCATCAGTACTGAATCTCATGAGACACTAGTTATGTTAGGTACTGTAGAGGAGTGGATGGCTGATACAGTATTCTAGTGACTCTGGAGTTCCTACTTTGGCATTGGCTTTGCAAGGGAGGGAGATATCAGTGACAGCAGGGAAGCATTCTGCATTATGAGTCAGTCACGGCCAGTGAAGGTAAGAAAGGTGGGGCGGTAGGTCAGGCGTGGGCAGGGCATGACGGGGGGAAGTCGACACACAATGGAATAGGGAAAATAATTAATAAAACCACTTACCTTGCACTCGCCGCATTGCCGAGTCGGCAATGTGGCAAGCACAAGGTAAGTGATTTCATTAATTTTTTTATTTTATTTTCCCTATTCTGTCATCTGTCGACTTTCCCCTCCCCTGCCCCACCTCTCTTACCTCCACCAGCCGCGACTGTGTGAGTGTCAATGGTCAAGCACTCAGCAGAGAATCCTCCAATTACTAAAACGACTGTAAAATAGCTTGGCCATGACAACCCCTTTGCATTGTTAGGCAAATGACCACATTTAAAATGGCTACCACATGACATGAAGTCATATTGGAAAAGATGATCCCCCCTCATAATCCTACAGCAAAGCCAGTTGCCAATTTCTTTTGTCTTTTTATATATGCAGTGCAAGAGAGGGGAAATTAAAGATGTACCCCCTTTGTGGCCAGTGTAAGGAAAAATCTAAATTGGTTTCTGACAGCTGGCATTTTGAAATACCCTTGTTTCTCAAAAGCTTGGTTATTTTATTTCTGTAGCATTATACATGCATTAGGCAAGGAATTGAGTTGCATAATGGTACACAATTTGTGTATGCTCCACACTAATATGTAGCTTACAATGATGTTGTTTGCAGAAGGTTACTCAACACTCCCATCACCATTACTGCTTCCTCATTCATATGCTCACCCATTTGTCCGTTGATGTTCACAGCCACTCACCCCCTACATGCACCCACTCACATAACCCCACGTCATTCTCTCATCCATACAACCCCATTCGAAGACATAAACTGAACTATGAGCAAAAACATTCACTAATCAAAGTCATACCAATTGGCTTTGACAAAATATTTTGTCACAAAAAAAACAGCACTGAGATACCTGTCCAGTAGAGAAAGTGAATAATATTAGCAGGATCCCAGTAGTAGTCAATTATTACTTCATGTCGGTAATAACAACCATAAAAGTACATAACATCAGCAATAAATATAACACTTCATCATTAGTTAAAATGGAACATAAAAACACATTGTTAAAGAAAGAGATTAAGCAATATCACAAAAAAGAAAGCAGATCAAGTCCGAAATTGGCTAGTATTCATCGTGCAAAAGCCAACCTAATATAAATATATATAATAAAATGCAACAACTATCACAGATTCATTTTAGCACATTCAGTTTCACATTCCTCTATCAAATACGTTTTGCCAAAGACAAATGAAGGATACAATTATTGCCACCACTAGTAAACACTCCCCGAAGTATTTGTAATAAAACAAAGCTAGAAAACATAATGTCCATTTCATGTTGACATAACAAAGAATACATGTTCCCTATAAATCAGAGACAAACGGAGTTTAAAGTGCAAATTATGAAAGTAGCCAAAATTAGGATTCTCTAGAAAACACAATAGTTTCACAGGATTGAATCCAGTTGGTGTGTGTAAAATTGCCTGGAGGCGCACTCCTTTATTGGAGAGACAGATAGGTTTTATATCTCGCTTTTGCCTAGGCCAGGAGAAATTATTTTTCTGGGCACGCCTAGTTGTATAAATGAAGTGGTGAATCAGAGTTAAGAAGCATGTCAAGATCAGGTCTTCACTACAGGAGCTCACAGTGACCATGCTAATTTTGTTACCTTGAGAGGGCAAATACAGTTGAATCAGCTGTGTCACTTTTTAATATATGTAGGGCCACTGCACAATGTTTGACCCCTAGGTTACGGCATACCGGAAGGATCCCTCTTGACCTCAGGGTTTTGTACCTGTGAAAATGCACCTCTGTTTCCACTGTATTAGGACAAAAAGGACAGCCTCTGATCCTGTATCATCATGCTCCCACTTTGAGGTGAAGGACCTAAGTGGCAATGTGCCAATTCGAAAGCCAATATACAGTGACTTAGCCTTGGGAGAAGTAAATCTCTCATGATATAGTTCCAAATGCGGGGTGCATTTATGGCTCAGGAATTTGTCAACTAGCCCTTCCGACCTTGTGCCACCCCTTGTCTTTTGCGAGACATGTTCCCAATATATTGCCTTCATCTTACTGACTAAATTTTCATCCATTATATTTGGTTTCTCCCAGAATTCCCCAATATTTAACTGGGTGCATAAAGATTTCATGGCTCTCAGCCATGTTGTACTGCAGGATTTATCAAGAAGAATTAATTCCTTCAGAGCCTCTTCATAGGGAACCAGTTCCTGGGTTGTCCATATTCCGGCCCAATAAGTAAGAATTTTAGGGCATGTAATATGGTCAGTTCCCTTGAGGTTTTAGATCCCATCGTAGAGAAATCAAAGGCTTACTAATTGGGACATTTACAGTGCTCTTATTAATGTATTTTCTGTGATTTTCAGTCTTGTCAAATCCCCGACCCACAAATCTCTGCCCATAGAGTGCTCCGCCCAAAGCCACTGCTCTAGTACCTCAATAGCTGGGGAAACAGCTCTGTTGATCGATGTTTTATGTTTTCTGGCAATTGCCGCTGATCTGTGGGATAAAAGAGTTTGACTTTTTTGGGGTTCCATGTCCCAAGTTAGTTTCTCCATGAGCCTAATACCCAGGTAATCAAAGCTCCTGACTTGATCTAACTTTGACCCATCGACATTCAAGTTGTTTCTAAATAGACGGTGTGGGTTTATAGTCATGAACTTTGATTTACCTGCATTGATCTCCAGACCCCTAGATTTGATAAAATTGACAAAGTGGTTAAGGAGATGCTGAAGGCCCATCGGTGAACGAAACAGTAACAAAGTATCATCAGCGAAAAGCAATACAGGGACGTGAGCACCTGCTATCTTAGAGGCATCATGTTGGTAGTTGGTCAACACTTCTACCACTCTGTTCATATGGTAGCTAAGACACAACCCTGTCTCACTCCCAGTTTGGTAGGGATCTGGGGGATAAACCGCCTTAATCATTCCACCTCACCTGAGTATACGTATCTGTTTGTAGCCTAACCAGTAGATGGAGAAGGTCCTGGGGCAGCCCCATCTGATCCAGTACTTCCCATAGGGTATGTCTCATCTCCCTTTTTATGGATAGGAACAATTTTGGCCCCTCGCCACGACTCCAGTATATCCTGGCAACCCGCCACAGCATTTGTTAAAATATTTAAGTACGTAACCTGGATATCCGGCTCTGAGTGGAATAAATCCACTGGTATACTGTCAAGACCAGGTGCTTTTTTCTTTCTTCATGTGAAGAAGAGCAGATTTAGTTTCATCCAGAGTGTACACTAACAAACTGTTCCCAGGAGGAGATAAATGACGGGAGGTCAAAGGATAAGCTGCCATAGTGACCTAAAAGTTACAACATTTAGGGCCAGATGTACGACCCTATTTTGCATGCGCAAACGGGTTTGCGACCCGTTTGCGCATGCAAAATGTGAAAGAGCTATGTACAATTCCTAAATAGCGAGTCGCAATTTATTTGCGACTCGCTATTTAGGAATTGCGAGTCGCTATTAGGAAGGGGCGTTCCTACCTAATAGCGACCGCAACTCCATGTATGAATGTTTTGCGACCGCAATTGCGGTCGCAAAACACTCTCAAATTACCACCCTCTTCAAGAGGGTGGTAATGCACTCGCAAAAGGGAAGGGGTCCCAAAGGGACCCCTTCTCCTTTGCAAATGCAGGGGAAAATATTTTTTAAGGGCAGGCAGTGGTCCCAGGGACCACTGCCTGCCCTTAAAAAATGAAACGAAAACGTTTCATTTTCATTTTTTTAAATGCATCCCGTTTTCCTTTAAGGAAAACGGGCTGATTTTAAAAAAATACTGCTTTATTTAAAAGCAGTCCCAGACATGGAGGTCTGCTGAGCCCAGTAGACCACCATCCCTGGGAGGGCCAGCCATTCCAAATGGACTCACAAATTGGGAGTGGCTCATTAATATTCATGAGCCTCGCAATTAGCAACCCCGTTGGGAATCGCAAACAGTGTTAAACACACTGTTGTACATGGCATTTTGTGAGTCGCAAATTGTCATGGTCATACATCTGGCCCTTAAATTCTGACACCAATGCTCAGAATAATAACAAGTGGGGTACTTTGAGATTATGGGGCTGATTAGGATGTCAGGCAGACTGCCACTGACAGGCCGTCAGTGGCGATCCGTACAACATTTAGAGTATCAGTCCGACTGCCGGATTACAATGCCGGCGGTCGGAGCGATTTCGGCTTGGGGAAAGACCACTGCCTTGGCAGTCAGAGCCTAATCCCTACAATGGGGGTAGTGCCTGCGGAGGCACCGCCGTAGGGATTAGGATGTCTCTTTCCCTCTGCCTTTACATGACTGTCTGACCGCAATGTGAAGGCAGACGGAAAGGGACTTTGGGGACCCCTAGCACAGACCTGTGGGTCTCTGTTATGGGGCCATGGGGGCACATGTGGTGCCAATACCCAAACATCCATGCAGCGTGTGCCAGGCACCATGTGGTGCCTGGCATACGGTGCATGGATGTTTGAAAGCATCCCTTTTTCTATTGCGGCTTGTGCTGAGCCCTTTTCTGGGACGCAGCACAAGCCACAATAGAAAAACGCATGTTTATGACCACATGCACGGCAGTTATATTGTAATTGGGCTGTCGGGACCGCCGACTCCTTCTCGGATGACCTCATGCCCGAAACGATGGCGGTCGAACGCTCATCCGACGGCCATCATAATGAGGCCCTATATGTTCAATGTCAGCTTTCTCTAGTGAGGTAAGTCTACTGCTCATCCGAGTCTAGTGGGCTATACAAGCTATGAGTTTCAATCTCATCTGACAGAAATGTTCTGGTAGAAAAATTAAATATACAGGTAATTTGAGAGGATATTTTACTCAAGCAATTAGGTATCCTAACCCGGTCTAGATCATGCTCATTCTGTTAGAGGCTCTTATTAACCCATGAAGGTGTCAGGATTATGGCAAAACCTTACATGATGACCCCAAACACCAAGTCTATTTAATTACTTCTTCAAGAGCATAAACAATGATTAACTTTTATTAATATGAAAAGAGAGGAGAGCTTGCTTTCCTTTGAACAATCTGCTTTTCATTGATCTCTTGTGATAGGCGTAATCAAATTTAAGAACTTAACGTTACTACGTAAAAACAATACTTCAAAGGGAACAATCCTTTTTGAACTACTATGCTGGAGAAGGAAATTTTGAAAATAGGGCAGCAAAATGCAAGTTATTTTAAGTTGTATGATTCTCAATGAAAGACGCATAGGACGGGAAAAATGCAAAGTATTAAGGTTCAATTGTAAAACAATTTTTAAAACCCAATTCATCAGATGTGATGTGTTCTTATGAAGTTGCACTAGAGTTGGTTGCTGATTGAGAAAGGATTCAATGAGTCTATACTTCAATTACCATAGCATATTTGTCCAATGTAATCAAATGTAATGGCAGAGTAGCAATATAGTAGAAATACATAAGGAATGGAAACTAATTGATAAGGAAATGTCTATTAGGACTATCAATTAATAAGGAAACTTACATATGGTAATGTGCCAAATGTAGGTAAACTAAGTGTGAGAAAATGCACATTTCATTGAAACAGAATCAGACATATCAAATAAACAAAATAAAGCTGAAGAAAAAGATTTTAATTAACATTAGATTGTGGTATAAAATGGAGGTCTATTAATTTCAATTTCATTTAAAAGGGTTTTTGTCATAACGTACTGTCATGCAAAACTATAGCCCATTAAATAAATGCAGATAAACATTAAACATAATGAAAAACGTGTTTAAATTACATTTCTAATTATACATAAAGTTTTATTCAATTCTTCATCTCAGTCTTTGCACGTACAAATTTAGCTTTCATACTGTGTTTTTTAAACAGAACAATGAAGAACATTAAAAATGTTGGTGTAAGAAAATTTCAGAATTTCTTAGCTGAAGGATCAGTTTTTGCACTGTCAAACTCCTGAAGTGAAATTTTGCAGGATTACATTTGACATTTTATAAAGGAAGTTGAACCTTTATTATCATTTCTTGGTCAATTTAGCTTGATGTGCATTTAGGCATCATGGAGTACTGATATTGTAAAGCTTCATTATTTTATTAAACGGAAGGGAAAAGAGTGGACAGAAGTATTACTTTGGGAATTATTAAACATACTTCAAGCAGGCAATATAAATGTAGAGGGGTTAAACACATTTTTGAAATGATGAATAGGTTAGGATACTTTGCCATTACATGGTTGTTTGAAGATTGTTTTACCAGCACAATTTATGCCTAATGCATTGGAAAAAGCAATGTTCACGACAATACTTTTGTTCAGTTCACTAATTTAATTGACTGTGTTGACTTTAAAAGAAATGTTAAAAAAGAACATTTCCATAAATCCCAGTTTATGTAATGAGAAGGAGAAATGGATGCATGTAAAGTGGTGGAAGTTCTAAAAACAGGCAAAACGAAATTCAAAATATTGAGTTTAATATTTGGAAAAGTGCCTTGGAATTTAAATGAATGCATTTTAAGCCAGATCCAATGTGGAATAAGATATGCAGAAGTTTAGGCTTGTATGGAGACTTTCAGAGTCATTATCACTATCAGGGGGGAAATTGTCATATAAGTTTTGGAATTGCTGGCTAATTTTCAAAATACTCTAATGCCTAATACTAGTAAATCAGAAATCTTCCCCAGCTGTCTTTCTTAACCTTGGAAGTATCCAGTTAAAAAACACAAAAACCTAAAGCAATAACATTGTGAAATGTATCTAACTAATAATGTAACAAATTCCAAGAATATAGTCTTTCATCAGAGAAAGACATCATCCCACTGGGCGATTAACAGTATCAGGGTGAAAAAAAGTCTATACAGAGTATTACCCAGATTTGATCACAGATCTCAAAGTAAGTTGTGTTCATGCCACCTCTTTAAAACAATGTGTGACAAACAACTGCATGTCTGGTTTGTTTTCTTTGTTTTTGTAGTGCTAGAGCATTTCGAGAGCTGCTCTTTGAAGCAAGCTCAAAACCATCTTAATCTACAGTCTTGGAGCCTATTTCAGCCAAATATCCAAAACTTTGAATTAACTATTGTCCAACCGTATCTGTCAGCTATTCCACTTCACAGTGTAAGAAACATTGTAACATCATATTAGAGCTGGGCCTGCTATCCTTTCTGCCTTAGCAGACCAATGCAGTTTGACATATCGGGTTCCGGGTTTCACGGCTTCCAAGGTTTCTGTAAAGTGGGTTTTGGAAGAACCTATTTTGGGATAACATGAAATCCTCTTGAAAATATGATTCCCATCTACATTTAACTAATATGTTAAAAATATATGAATTAGGGGCAGCTGATCAACATTCCTGGTAAAGAAAGAATCATTCAGAAAAAGGTAAAGTTCAAAATTAAAGAGCTCACTGTGATGAATGAACGATGAGAGCAAAGACCATACTGCATCAAATTACACTTTGATAAAGTAATTGTTTTAGAAGCTCTAATTTACAATCCTCGGTTAAGAAAGAATTTCTGTCCGCTTTCGTCCATTTTATCCCCCTATTTCTACACCTGAGAGTTAATAGGTAGAACGTCAAAGGTTTGTATGTCTGTGCTTCCTTTTTGGAACATATTTAGAAATGGCGGAACTTGTCAATAACTGATTACAGATAGGATATCGTGATTGAAACCAATCTTTAGTTAAGCCTACTATAGAACACTGGCCAGTGATTCAATGCAGTGTTACTCTGGTCTGAATAATCATTATGGGTTAACAGCAAGTTGGAAAGTAAATTGGGGGCCTCCTCTGGCTTTTATGGTACGGGAGATGAAGGTTCCCCTTATACAGCTGATTAAATGCAACCGTCCTTCCTCCACCCATGAATGCGTTCCATAATCTCATTAGATGCAACATAATTCCTTTAACTTTTATAGAGCACTTCTAACATCTCACCATAGAAAATAACAGATGGTAATTTCATCAAATGTAATTGTACTGAACATGCCAAAGTCGGAATGTGGGTAAAATCAGTCTCCCTCCCGGCTTCAGACTTGTATCTGTCCCCTCACACCAAATGTCATTAGTGAGTAATAACTCAAAGAGCCATCTTGCATTAAATTAAATGGATCTTTTAACAAAACAAAATGTTTTACAACGACCTCAAGATATTGATCTCCATTTCTCCGTACTTAATAAAGTCCTTCCACCTCGACCACCTAACAACTGGGTGGAGGGAACAAGACTCATTTTCATGGCACGCCTGGACTAGTACAGCAGCGTGACTGCAAACGCTACAAAAGCAGGCAACCGGATTGCGCCTAAATCTCTGCAATTGTGACCATATCACACCTGCCCTGACAGAGCTGAAGCAAAGGTGTCATGGACCCTAATGCAAGCAGGAAAATGGTACTAATTCCAGTTTAGTCATATTTAGGGTGCAGGGCGCCTCCACACACCTGGGCTCTGGTCCCACTGCACCTGCTGCATCGGTGATGGCTACGCCCTTGCACCCTGAAAGGTCTCTGCTACTTTCCAGTGGATTAGAGATTCTCCATAAGGACTATTGAGGCAAGGCCTAGAAGGCCTGCAGAATCAGGCTGCTCAGTCAATGATCAACTAAGAGGATGCAACGCAGAGACAGATCCCTGTGAGAACAGGACCCTACACTGAGAAATGCACTCAAACCACATTGAAATCCAAACCCAATCACACAGGATTCTGGAAACTCCTCAAGGCTGAACGTTTCAGACTTGCTTTCTAATTGAAGTCCTCGTAGATTAGGAGCAGTAACCAAACATAATGAGATACAGCCCCTCCCTTCTTATAAAAATCTAACATCCTTCCTCCTTTCACAAATCTGTTCTTTGTGAGATCATCTAGCACTCTGAAGTAATTAAAGGTAACAGTTTATAAAACTAATAACAATATCATTAAATCAATGTATCACTACTCACCTGTCCTATGTTGCATGGGCTCATGTCCAATGCCACTATTTTCCACAAGTGTGCTTTTATTAAATGATGCTTCTGACAGTAACTGGAAAGTTATATTACTGTAGCACGTACCGGGCAGCCAATGGTTGAAAACTGTTTTACCCCTGAAGAAATCTGGAAAAATAATTGAATATTAACAGAGGGAAAATGTTGACATTTCCATATAGTGAATACTGTGGTCTGCGTTATTGTTCAATGGAAATATACTGAAATGGATCAAAAGTTTACAGATTTGCATCTTGTGATGGGGTACAGTAGAGTATGCATACCATTTCCGTGATGTAATATTCATGACATATGCAAAATGCTGTTCTCTTCTCGAGGGCATCAAGGTTTTAAATGATTGAAAGTCTGGGCCTGCTGTGTTTCCAAGTAAAATGCGACCCATTGGTACAGTGATGTAATTTTATGTTAGGCCCGCATTTATATTTGTAAAATGTGCTCTGCATAGTGTCCTATCATTATTTTCAGCAACCTTGTTGGGCTCCCAACACAGCCATCGATGTATTTAGGAACAATTTACCTCTGAGCTGAACGGCCCGTGGCTTCCATGTTAGAAAGACCATCGACATGTCTGCTCAAGCAAAGAGGCTGTGATATCCTTTCCATTATGGCTCCTCCTAAACTCTGTGTGGTCCAGTGGGGTGCTGATGGGTTGGCAGTCCCAATTTCTAGCAAGACTGCGGAGCACCAGTTCCCACAAAAGTGCCTTCCCACAAAAGGTCTTTTGCTGTCTCCTGGAGAAATCATACTACATGGTCAAAAGCCATTGAAGCATCATTGAGGGCACCACTACCTCACAGCCCCTTTCTGAGTGATAAAGTGAACATGTATTTCATGCAAGGCGACAGGAACCGTGACATCATATCAAGGACTGAAATGTAGTATTTGATTATGGCAGAGAACACCTCCAACTGCAAATCCTTCCCCCTACAAAAATGAACAAGCAGCCTAAGCAAATCGTCTTTGGTTGGCATATTGAATGCAGCTTTAATTGTGATATAGAAGAACAAAGAGGAAGTACATTCAATCTCGTCGCCAAAATAGGTATAAAATCTGGTAGAATCATGGCAACAAGGTTGAATTTACTTCCTACTCTGTTCTAGTATATTACAATTAAAGCTGTATTCAATGTGTCAGCCTAAGATTGTTTGCATTGGCTGCGTACAGATTAACAGTAAGATTTCATGGTCAGAGAAGAGTTTCTGATCTTTTCTCCTCAACATGAGCAAAGTCTAGAATCATCTAATTTAAAGTTCAAACTGAAGAGGATGGTTAAGTTAAAGGGATCTAAAAAAGTCTGAAAAATGCAGAAAAAAGAGAAAAATATGGGAAGTATGTGGGAAGGTGTCAGAATTTAGAAGCTCCATCAAGAGTCTTCTATTGATAGGGAAATAAGTGTTAGCCTAAGTCACACTCAGGAAAGAATCAAAGAGAAAAGCATAGAGGTCTGTACCTCTCAAAATACAAAGGGAGGGTGGCCAATAACGATCGGGGAGAACTCCAGTTATTTCTACACAACTCTTATGGGTAACCCCCTTGATCACACCATCAGCGGCTTCATTGTCCTTTCCATTTTCACGATGTGAGCTGCAACAGTCGTGACTTCTCCCGGTTCAAACCTGGGAACGATATCGTCCTTGAGTACCTGTAACTTCTCACAACATTACTGAATAGAGCCTGTCAGTTGACGCTCTGGCTCTCCATGTTCTTTGTCAATGTTTTCTTTTCAGGCTGTCTATCGCTAATACAGTGTTGCATCTATTCTCAAACTAACAAACATTGTGAATGCACCTGCAAGGAAAAGACATGCAAGCAGCAATGGAAAAGCAATATTTTGTGGAAAAAAATACAGGTCTACATTTAATATATGTGTAATTTGTGCACCAATAACTAAAAATAAATGGAAATGTCAGTATATTAAATTCAAATCTAGATTCATATTGCAGTTTAAGCAAATGTAAAGTAACTTTGAATGTGTTAATACAAATGCAACTGAGAACTACATTATGAATATCAATGCGAAAACATTAATGAAATCATTCTCGTTCCTAAAGTAAACACATTTTAGTAGTGTAAAGATGGTGTCATCAAGTGTCTAACAGTGGTGGACCCAGTCAGGAGCTCTCACGCCAGTTGCCCGCCACCAATGTACAGTGCCGGATGAGGCCCCCCGCACCGCTTGGGCTGAGGGTTTAATTACGCCACTGGTGTCTAAGGAGTCTATATCATTTTAATAAGGCTAAGGCACAAAGTATATATGAATTCCTAATTCTACAGTGAATGCACTTCATTACTGAATTCAACTGCAACACTTTACATTAATAGCATTAGGACACTCTGAATATGCAATGCTAAGTGCATGTATATATTGCGTATTTGTGACGTATAAGTGTGGAGTCAAAATTATTCTGCTCCATTAGTCACAGTGCAAAATTAGAATCTGATAGCCTCAGAGTACTTGCACAAATGGCGAATACCTTGTGACCTGATCCTTAGTACATTGCGCTCAGAACTGCTTTCACAATCTTAATCAGATACTGTGCTCTTCTATGGCGCATAAACTTGGAGAATTAGCAGAGTTGCTCAATGGTGCCACCAAAGTCAGTCTACAATTATAAAGACGAGAATCTCTAGGAAGCTTACGCGAGTAAGGTAGTACTTGATGATCCGCTCAATGTTATGCGGATGTGGCTAAATATGGACTATTCAAGACTGAAAAATGTGCACACTGGTAGCCCCAGGGACTAGGCAAGCTTGCTGGGAATCAGATCATGTCACCATTAAACAGGAGGGGAATGAGGAGAGAGACCGTGGGCCATTCGCGCTTGAGCTCAGAGCTCCTTTCTGACATACATGATTTATTTCTTTGCGTTTCCTGACCCAGAATATGCTGCACAAATTGTATGCTCGGGAACTAACCCAGCAAGCGTGATGAATATCAGGGCTGCAGGGCTGCCACCAGGTACAGCTGCAGCGCCTGTCACAGCACTAGAATTAATGCAGGGTGGGTTAGATACGTGGGGTCTAATTGGAATACATGGCCACGGTTGCCTAATAATTAATGTGCCTTCAGTAGCAAAGGCTGTGGTGTCCTGGAACTGTAAATATAGTAAGCACTTGTATTTGCCATCAAACGTATGTTCTTTCCCACATAGATCACTTGTTTTTTCCACCACGTTACTGGTTACTCTGAATATGTGACGACAGAGACGCATTTCATAGATGTCTCCGTCGCTTAATAGCCTTGGGGACATGCTCTCATTTGCTTCCCCAGGAAATAAATGGCGGTACCCAGGGGAGCAGTCGTGCGGGCTTGGATGGTGCAAAGGAGGCAGCTTGTCAAGTAGTGTCAGCGCCCCACATGGCACACCAGGGCTACTTGCATCAATCACAAACATTTAAGTCCGATTGATTATTTTCTAGGGTTGGTTTTTGGGATGAGTGTGGAAATAAAAGGTGATAGTAATTATACTTATATATAAACCATATATAAAGCTCATCAAAAATGTTTAGGGAAGACATATTTTACTCTGGTAAGAAACATTTTGCAAATGGCAGAGAGATAAACAGCAGACCACTGTTTGTGAAATCATATTACGTTTGGCTGCGCTTATTGCAAAAAAATATCCACCCATCCATCCACCTATCCATCCATCTATCTATCTATCTATCTATCTATCTATCTATCTATCTATCTATCTATCTATCTATCTATCTATCTATCTATTCATCCTCCAAACACCAATGCCGCTTGACAGGGTACTCCTGAACGCTGGTGTTGTCTGGTACTGGCAGGACCATCTGCAGCATCTCACATAACTCCCTCTCTCCAGTAAAAGCAAGGGGCTGACACTCAAAGAAGCAGCAATATGTGTATAATATATTTTATCTTGCCGAAAAACATCAACACGTTTTGGCCTTATATTCATCACAATACAAACATGGATAATCACAGAAACAAAAATGTTGAGACACAGTTATCCACTGATAATCTATTATTTCTCTTCATATGACTTATGTGTCTCTTTCTCCATGCTTTTTCACATAAATGGGCAGCTATTTTGAAAACGCCATACTTGATGTTTCATACATAATTACAAAATTTGATGTTTAGCCATTTTTAACCTCAATTCTTTTGACATGATTACTCTAATCACATTGTGATTAAGCACCATCATGATTGCGAATTGTATAAAAGTTTGTGTGCCATGCTCAATAGCCTATTTTCAAGATGGCTGCCCGTTTAATCAAAAAAGTATTGAGTACTATTGTTTTCAACTCCGTTGTTGTTGCCAAACATTTTTAACTGTTTCAGGGAGTAGAGGCATACTGATCCACTCTTGTAAAGTTCTGCTTCTAAGCTCTAAGAACCTAGGACTAACATCTGAAGTGTATGTTGTGCATGTCTGGAATGTGGCTTGTGTGGTACATGCATGGTATGTAGCTGTTAGCAAGAGTGGTGGAGGCCTCTGAATCCCGTTTTGGAACCTCCTGGATTGCCCCTGTGAATAAAATGGTGGTAGGGCTGTTTTTCTCCCAGACAGTGAAATTGCATTTCTGACATTTCTGTAGCTTGAGGGTGTTAGGTTATGTAGATTTGTATCACCCTTGAGGGTATCCATTTGTAGGAGCTTGCAAAAGTTGAGTAGTGGAGTGGCAGTCCGGATGTCTAAAGGAAGTTCATTCCAGTTTTTGGCAGCGGTGAAGGAGGAAGCGCAATCTCCTGTCTTGCTTCTGTGGATGCGGGGGGTTCGTGCAAAGGAGAGAGAGGTGGAGCGTAGCTGTCTGGAGGGTTGGTAGGTGTTGGAGTTGGTCTTTGAGGTAGTCTGGTCTGGTGTTGTAGAGGGCTTTGTAGGTGTAAATTAGCTGCTTGAATTTGCAACATTTCTGGATGGGTGGCCAGTGTAATTCTGGAGTAAGTGATGTGAGCATTTCTAGGGACATCTATGATGAGTCTGGACGTGGTGTTTTGGATGGTTTGGAGTCTTTGCATGAGTTGGTTGGAAATGCCAACATAGAGTGTGTTGCTGTAGTCAAGTCTGCTGGTGTGTGTGTGGGGAGCCCCTTGAAAATCTTGTTAAACATTCAGAGGATGCGATCATGGAACTGACCTGTTTGTTCATCAAGAGTTTGTCATCAAGGATGATGATGAGGTTTCTGGTGTGGTCTGTGAGGTGGGCGTGGGACCCGAGCTGCGTGGCCACCAGGAGGAGTCCCAGGGGGAGCTCTTTTTTCCAACAACCATGATCTCTGTTTTGTCTATGTTCAGCTCTCTCACATCCAGTTAGCCATGTCAGACATGCAGGCAGTGAACTTTGTCCTGTTGATGTTGTTCATGTCGATGAGGAAGAGGATGAGCTGAGTGTCATAAGTGTAGGAGACAATGGTGATGTTGTGGGTTCTTATGATGTGGGCGAGAGGTGCCATGTAGAAGTTGAACAGGGTTGGACTTAGGGAGGAGTCTTGGGGGATTCCACAGACAAGCTTCTTGTGTTTGGAGGAGAAGGTGGAGAGTCTGACTCATTGTGTCATGTTGGAGAGGAAGGAGGCAATCCAACTTAGGGCAGGCTCTTGGATTTTTGATTGCTGAAGTCTGGTGATGAGGGTGCTAATGGAGATGATATCGAACGCCGTCGAGAGGTCAAGCAGGATTAGAGCGGCAGTTTCTCCTCTGTCCATGATAGAGCAGATGTTGTCTGTTGCTGCCAGGAGGGCAGTTTCTGTGCTGAGTAGGATGGGAACCTAGACATTGAAGTGGGGACAAAGGAAGCAAAGCTCCTTTAGAAATTCAGTTAGGTGTTTTGCTGACAGGAGCTGCTGATTAGTCTACCTTTAGCAGTGTCATTTGGCAGATGATGAGTGTGAAGGCTGGGACTGCTATCTTTTTTATTAAGGTAAAAGGGAAGAGACTTCTTTAGGTGAGGCCAATCTGTTGTCTCTTCCCTGGCTACTGCTCAGTGTGGCTGCTGATAGTGAGACGCAGACAATACACACATCTTTCTGCCTTTGCTGTGGGTGCTCCAGGCTCAAGACTACTCTGGTGTAAGGAGCATCACTCTACTCAAAGGATGTGCCTGAGAAGCAGCCTAGGAAGGACTCTAGAAAGAAGAACACCCAAACCAGTTGTGAAAGAGCATGCCTGATTTGACTGTATGAAAGTGGGGACCACTGACCCACTTGTTCTAGTTCTGACTTCTCTTTGACCAAGGAAGTGAGTGATCAGCAGAGTAATCAGATGACTGCTGTGGAACCAGAGTTAGTGGCTGGCTGACATCCAACTACTCAGAGGTAGCGAGGAATCATCTGAAGTCTTTCCTGGATGGAAGAAGCTGTTCCTTTAATCTAAAGTGCCTAGAAGCAAACCTCACATCTGAGAGAGGGAAGGAACCTGCCAACACTGCAGGAGATGTGTCTGTCCAAGGAGAGCCAAAAGTAGCTTAACCCCCACGGGTGTGTGGTTCGGACAGAACAGGAAGACGGAGGAGAGCGATCTGTGTTCCCTGAGCAGCGTGGGTGTAGTCTCTTTATAAATGGTTGCAGATGGGAACCAGAAAAAGAATCTGGCCTGAGCGTATTCTGCTGCTACATCAAATAATCTGTGTCCAGGAAGACTACGTTTCTGCATCAATGAATTGTGCTTGAGCATACTGTGCAGCTGCATTGAAGTACTTGCCAGAGTAGACTGCTACTGCATTAAATTGTGCACAAGCGAACTGTGCCACTATTATGAAGAATCTGTGTTGCTACGTCGAAAGTCTGTGCCCTAATAAACAGTGCTGCTACATTAGAGGAACTGTGGGTGACGCAGATTACGCCACATCAGAGACTGCTCCAGAGGCACACTGTACTTGTGTGACTTCTAAGCACATGTGGCCCAATCTGCAAACCCGGGAGCGGGTTCATCAGAGGCCTGCATCTTCATCAGATCTACGCATGCTTGCAGGGACTCCAGACAGCGACCTCCACTGCTACCTGCTGCGTTCTGTGTCAGAACCTGGGAAGGACCTCCAGATGGTGGGTTTTCTCCTGGAAGAGGGAGCGTGAAGAATGCACCCTGTAGGTCCTTGCAGGCCTCCTGAGGAGTACTGTAACAACTCTACTGTGGGGAGAACTCTAACACAGGGACTGTTTATGAGAACTGAGTGTACAAACTGTTCAAAGATGTGAACTGCACCTGAGCCTTGATACCTGTCTTAGAGAGTTCGAACCCAGAAGGTGAAGGTCTGGAGCAACAGCCAGCACAAGAAGATGGGGACAAGTGCCGAAGGGGCAGTAGCACAAGCACCAGTAAAGTAATTGTACCTATAGTCTCTTCTGTGAAGTATTAAGGTACACATTTTTATGAAAGTCCTTTGATTCATGAAAGTAAAAAACTGGGTTGGACATTCAGTTATTGACCTGCTGGGCTATTATTGATTTATGAGCTTGTACAACCCCACACTACCTCCCTGAGAATCCTGATACCATCTTTATCACTTAGGGCCCAATTACAAGTTTAACGGTGCGGCGGTGGGTCCACCTCGCTGCCGCACCGCCAAACCAGTGGTCGGGCTGCCCTCCAGCTTACGAGTTAAACTCGTGTCTGGTGGGCTTTTTTTGGTGTTCCCATGGCGGTGCCTTTAGAAATAGGCACCGCAATGGGAACACCAAAAACTGTTCCTGCACGGCATGGTCTTGAAAGTCCAGGTCGTACAGGAACTGTTGTGCATGCACACAGTGGGAAACATGTTGTGCCCCCCTGTGTGCATACACAGTCATGAGGCACAAGGTGGCCCTGTAGGTCCCCTTTGTTTCCTCTCAACCAGGGTTTTCATGGAGCAGGAACCACCATGAAAACCCTGGCGGAGAGGAAACTTGTAATATGCTTAGCGGGACCACGGCGGTCCCGCCAATCATATTGCGACCTCTGGACTGCTGCAACACCTCCGGAGAATGGCAGTTCCCTAGCGGCAGTGGTGGCTGTCACATGGAGGTCCCACCGCCCAAATCGTAATTGGGCGGTCTGGAGACTGCCACTACCGCGCCACCATGAATCTGGCGGACCTTGGACCGCCAGACTCGTAATCAGGCCCTTAGAGTCAAGTGTTGAATGGGCTGTACTTGGCCCAGTTTTGCAGAGTGATAGTAGTATGGACCGTAGACATCAGAGGCAAATGGTCCCACTCCCCACGGTTGAGGCAGTAGTCTCTGCTTGCTTCTTGACCTGTTCAAACGGGGGTCTGACAAATACCATGATATAGTATCATTCTTACTGCATTTGGGAGGTGTTATATTACCCCTGGACATAGAGGGGTTTTTGTGCCCTTACAATATACAATATTAGTTGACACAAGTTTATTTTCAGATATTTCTGCTTGGAGCTACCAGCTGCATTTTGTTATGCACTGTGATATGGCATCAGTGCATTTGTAATGTGGTGTTACCACACAACTCTACATTAATAGGAGAAAGTTGCAGTTATTCTGATAGCTCATTATAGTAGCAATTTTAACTTAGGACCACACTGTCCTGTGATGAACTGGGAAATATCCAATGTTCCCACACATAGATATGTTTCAGCAATTAAATCTTGCAATAAAATGATGTCATTTATAACGCTCCCACCATGGACAGTATTGTCATCAATTATGTAATTTCAGATGTTGCAGTGAGGTCATCAAAGGTGTCATAGAACATGTAATGAGTGATGTAATTTTTGAGGCAATTAGCATTGGATGGCGAGGGCGCGAGTAATAGTTAATTTAGGGCACGAGTTATAGTTACCAGAGATAACTATAACTGATGAATTTCAAACTTTCTTTTAGTATAAAGCATTACGTCACTGAGATTTACATCTAACTATAACATTACTTTAACCTTCAATTTTTTCAGAGAATTTCTACTTTTTTTAATGTAAAGCAAGATATATTTACAATTCCTAATTATAACTTCACTTTAACCTTTGTTTTCGTCAGTGAATTTCTACTTTTTTTACTGTACTGTGTAGATCTTGCACATCCTGGACGCACCCAGGCAGACTTATTGACTTTGTCAAAGAGTCACAATACCAAACTATAAAAAGTGAGCCTATTGACTTTCCCAAGGGGAGCACATCAATTTATATCTGAAGCAGATTTATCATCTTTCTCCAAAAATCACCAATATTTTGAATATAAAAATGTTTAGTAAAGTCTTAATTACTAAAAATAAAATCAACATGTGTGTGGGTGTTTCTATTAACACAGTTTATATGATTGCATTTTATGCGCTGAAAAATATTAAAAGAAAGACACTACTTGTTTTAAAAATAAAAAATAAAACCAACACATCCCTGAGTCTTTCATTTAACATTTTTCAGTCCACAAAACGCAAACATTAAAACAACCACAAGAGGGCCTTGCATCTAGCTGGAGAGCATAGAGCTCCAGCTAGGACTGTTTTTGAAAAATATGGTAAGTTCTCCAGGGGTCATGGATTTAATAACCCAGGAAATTGACAGTTTTAAAATATTTTGTCGTGAGGCTCCTGCAATACCTGCAGCCCTCCACGACATGCTTGGTGATGCCCCTGCCGCTCCTAGGTACATCATCAAGCTAAACAAAATATGTAATTAGTATTATGGGGCGCTCCATCAAGGAACAGTGAATAATAAATGAGCTGCTCCTTCCACTCATTATTCAGTTTCTTATTTAAAAAAATATTGTTGTGAGAGTCTCGTTCCCCCCCCCCCTCAGGGCCCCTCCAGCCCAGGCTGGCTACCACGGCTAAAGCCAGTCCTTTTTAAACATTTGTGGGGGGGTGACCTTGTGCCCACCCAGGGCACCCACACTGCTGCCATCATTTGTGGCTGCGGGGAGGAGCCCTAAGACCCCAGTGGCCCCAGCTGACTCCCCAGCCACCACTTTACTAGGTGTTGGTGGGAGCTGCACTTTCTCTGCTCCAGTTCGGGCGGAAGTGGCCTTTTTTAACTGCTCTTGCCGGGCTGGAGCAAAGTAGAGTTCCCTGCCCAGGAGTGTGTGGGCAGGGTATGCCCACACTCACATGGACAGGGACCACAGTGTCCAGGGGTGAGCCATCTGGGATACTATATTGTATCAGGTCCAGGGGGAGGGGTCCCCAGGGCCAAGACTGGTATGTCGAAGCGGACAGGCCCCCTTTTTAGAACAAAATTGGCCCTAAGGAATGGAGTCCCTGGGACTTTAGCAAATTGTTGAAAGGTGGCACGACGCCCCTTCTCCTTTAATTATAATTCAACCCTAGGGCATGGGGTCCCCGGTGCCTCATTGAGGCATAGGGAGGGAGACCGCATGGGTCTTCATAGTGGATCGGGGAGAGGAGCATTGTGGCCCCTCCACTTTTACAAATATTTCGGGGCCCACGCATGCCCACCTACACAAATAATGACAAATGTTCACCCCCGGGACCTGGCCAACCTCCGGGGTCATTTAAACAAATAAAAATATGTCAGCCAACATTTTATTTTGCCATGAACCTCAGAGTACCGCAAGATTGTCCTGGGAGTCTCTCTGTGTCCTGGGAGTCTCTCTGTGTCACAGAGAGACACACCCAAAAGGACTATGGGTTCAGGGTATCTCTACCCTGCCCCCTTATATTGTTTTTAAAAAAAAATCAGGATAGGGTGCTACATCCCTGGCGTCCTGCAATCTCTGCTGTAACAGTTGCAGCCAGCCATTCGGAGTGCTTGCTGTTTGGGTCTGTGAGTGGGTGTGTGAGTGGCTGTATGGATTTGTGAGTGGGTGTGTGAGTGGTTTTGTGGGTGTGTGAGTCTGTGAGTGGCTGTGTGAGTGGCTGTAGGGGTCAGTGACTGGGTGTGTGAGTGGCTGTATCGGACTGTCAGTGGGTGTGTGAGTAGCTGTATGGGTCTTTTTTGGGTG
This sequence comes from Calotriton arnoldi, assembly GCA_963921515.1. NCBI lineage: Eukaryota > Metazoa > Chordata > Amphibia > Caudata > Salamandridae > Calotriton > Calotriton arnoldi. Next base: position 94,435 of record CAWUFW010000877.1, on the reverse strand, counting down.
TGTGAGTGGCTGTATGGGTCTGCAAATGGCTGTGTAAGTGTATGTATGGGTTTATGAGTGGGTGTTTGAGCAGTTTTGAGGGTGTGTGAGTGGCTGTAAGGGTCTGTGAGTGGGTGTGTGAGTAGCTGTGTGGATGTGTGAGTGGTTTTGTGAGTGTCTGTATGGGTCTGTGAGTGGGTGCATGAGTAGCTGAATGGGTCTGTGAGTGGGTGTGTGAGTAGTTTTGTAGATGAGTGGGTGTGTGAGTGAATGTATGGGTGTGTGAGTGAGTGTGTAAGTGGTTGTGTGGGTCTGTGAGTGGATAGGAGAGTGGCAGAATGGGTCTCTGAGTGGGTGTGTGAATGGTTCTCTGGGTCTCTTAGTGGATGTATCAGTGACTGTATGGGTGTGTGAGTGTGTCCATATGGGTCTGTGAGTGGGTATGTGAGTAGTTATGTGGGTGTGTGAGTGGCTGTGTTGGTCTGTGAGTATATGTGATAGTGGCTGTATGGGTGCATGAGTGGTGACTGAGTTTCTGTTTGGGTGTGACAGTAGCTGTGTGAGTGACTGGGCCAGAACTAAACCTCACCTGCTCCTTTATCCAAAAAGAGTCCATAGTTTTGAACAAAATGCCTACCCAACTGCATTACTTTGTATTAGTTAATTAGTAAGTGCTATCTCATTGGGTAAATGTCTAGTGCATAATCTACACTACAGCTGCATAATGGACCACAAGGAAATATCTCCAGTAACCTTGTGTGCATGTAATTTCGGAAAGGAGCCTGCTCCTCAAGGTCTTGATCCATAAATCTGTGATAACATGAATCCTTGCTAGAGAAGACGACGAGTGGAATCTCCCGCCAAACAAGGGTAGTTCCTCTTAACTTTAAGAAGTAAGTGCTTCTTTGTTTGGTGGAAAAGACCTTGCATTCCTCTGCATCAAGAATGCATCACCAAAATCAGCGGGCATTTCGATAAGCTGTCCATCAATGTGGGAAAAGCCGGAAGACCTTTGCATACTCCTAAGGAAAATGGGGTGGGGCCAAATGGGTGCAGCTTGCAGTTGTTTTTGGGCATCCGCATACTCATGGTACTTAAAAGGGAGAACCATTGACTCTGCTGTCAGCAGGAGATGACAAAAAAGAAATCACTCATCACAGTCACTACAGATCAGATTGCACTCAAAAAGATCAACATTGCATTCACCTCTATTTAGGATTTCAAGGGGAGGTGGCCACATCCCCCGGGGCCCGGCCTCTTGATGCTCGGTGTCCTGGAGCCCAACCAGGGCACCCAGTGTGCAATGCTGGGGAGCATGGGGGAGCCTCAATGCCCCCACAGTCTCTGCAGCTCCCCACCTCCAGTGGGAGCCGGCATTGCTACTGCATGCAGGGAGCAGCCAGAAATGTTTCTCCCTGCGGGAGGGAGCAATTTAGGCAGTAAAACAGATGAAACTCTGCTCCCACTAAGCAGGAGCTGTTTTCCTGCTCCTGCCCGCTGGGAGCAGAGTTACTGTTTGATCTCGCTTGGCGGGAGCTGCCAAAGCTCCCACCTAGTGAAAACAAACTGCTATCTCCAGAGGGTGGGCATCTTGAGAGATAGGTAGTCTGCCCAGGGGGGTGGCGGTTCCCAGGGCTATTAATGACTCCAGGACGAGGGCTGCATGCCCCCCTCCTCTTCAAATGCTTGGCTTTGCCCCCGGGAGGTGGTGGTCCCCGGGGCTCTTAGGAGCTACAGGAGGGGAGTCTGCTTGATCCCCCTCCAATTTTTCAATTAAGCCCGGGGAGGTGGTGGTCCCTGGGGCTCTTAAGAGTCACAGGAGGGGGTTCGCGCTGTCCCCCTCTAATTTCCAATTAAGCCCTGGGGAGGTGGTGGTCCCCAGGGCTCTGAGCCTGAGGAGGGGTGCCCGGATGGCCAGGGCTCTAATGAGCCTGAGGGGTGTCCGGATGGCCCCCCTCCATTTTCCAAGAGTAGCCCCAGGGAGGTGGTGGTCCAATGAGCCTGAGGAGGGGGGTCTGTGCACCCCCCATCATTTTCTAAATAAAGTCCTGGGGAGGTGGTGGTCCCCGGGGCTCTTCATTGCCTCAGGAGGGGGGCTGCATGCACCCCCTCCCAACTTTTTAAACATTTTGCATATCCTGGGACCTGGCGTGGGAGACGACGCTTGTTTTTTTTCAATTTTGCCACAGATTTATGTTTCTACCTGCAAGTTTTTGCCAGAATTGAAAATAAAGAAATGTGTTTAACCTCGGCAGGATCCCTATGGGGACCCCAGCACCAGGCCTAGAGGGTCACGGTTTTCCTACCCTACCCCCTTTTCTTTATTTTTAAGTTTTTGTTTTGGACTTGGCTGAGTCCGAGTCCCAAAATGGCTGCCAACACTTCCTGCTTGAAGTGATGGCAGCCAATCGGATCTCTGCATGAGTTTGGTTGGATGCGCGTAGGATCCGCTTCCCTAGATATACAAATTTGGCTTTTCTTTAATATCTCAAAAACTGCTGAATCGGTTTACACCAAATACCAAAAAGGGCGCTTTCTAGGCCAAGCTCTAGCTTTCTGCCAAATTTGGTGTCATTCCGTTCAGTGGTTCGGGGTGTAGTCGTGTTCAAAATCCCTATAGGAAATTGCATGGAGAAAAATCATTTTGGGACCCCCTTTTTTCTTGGCCCCCCCATCACAAATCACCCCAAAACTTTCCACACAGCAGCTGAACTTAATGTCATACTCATTTTGAAAATTCCGTGAAGGTTCGTCAAATGGTGCCAAAGTTATTGGCAAAACAAAAAATGCTTTTCCTTTGGAAACTAGGTCCTAACTATAACTATATAACTATGTAAATGTAAATGTCCAGTATTTGTAAAGCGTGAACAATTACCCGAGGGTGTCAAGGCGCTGGGGCCCGTCTGGAAGATTAAGCGAGCTATTGCCCAAAGTCACATGGTGCTGGGCTGATCTGCCACCGGCGCCGGGGATCGAACCGTGAGCCCCCGGGTTCCGAAGTCAGTTGCCCTGGCCGCTGCGCCACACCTCTTCCCCTGGTGCTGCAAGTAGGATCTATATATATATCTATATATAAACATATATATATACATATATATATATATCTACAAACACCCCTCCAGTAGAGAAAAGCAAGAGGCCACACAGGGGAATCCTTTGGAAGCTCTTTAATAGGCAGCTTTAGGCATGATGCATTTCGGCAATTACTGCCTTCTTCGGATGCCGCTGCTGCCAGGGTGTAGCTCCACCCCCGCCTTCAAATGTCCTGCAGCACTCCCATTGGAGGGAGTACTCTCCACCCTTGATCACATGGTCGCACACCAGCTGCAGCGTGATGAACACTACAGCTCCCAGAGTTCACCATACCTGGGTAGGTATTGCCGGAGACGGAGGCTAGTAAAAATAAAATCCAAATGGACTTCGCTCTGCAGGGCAAGGCATCGAGTGTCCGAATGGTGAGTCCTGGTTTGTTATGTGTCACAGGGCTTCCTCGGGTCCCCTTGACGTTTCAGCCCGTCGTGTAGGTGTCAGCCGGGCCGCGAGCTAAAGTACAATGAAGATAGCTCCTCGTGAAGTCACAAGCTGCTTCAAGCAGCAGCCCCTGCTTAGGCTCACACTCACACTCGAGGCGGGCTGGAGCCTTCCAATAACTTGGACAAAGAAAAAACTGCCACTGCAGAACCAGTAATGCTGGCGCGCTAAAATATATATATATCTATATATATATAGATATATATCTATATATATATATATATATATATATATATATATATATCGCCACACTCCGCCTCAACGTTCCTGCGGGAACAAACGGAAGACGAACCCAGATTTGGTGTAACTATTCGTTTATTTGCAGTGAGCCACCATTACTGCCATGACGCGTTTCGGCCAGACTCGGCCTATATATATATTACCTACTGGCGGTCGCCAGTAGGTAGTTATAGTTAGGACCTTGTTTCTATTCAAAAAGCGTTTTTTCTTTTGTCAATATCTTTAGCGCCGTTTGACGAATCTTCGCAAAAGGTTCAAAACTAATAGGTCACTAAGGTCAGCTCCTGTCCTGAACGTTTTGGAGTGATTCGTCAAGCGGGGGCCAAGAAAAAAAGGGGGTCCCAAAACGCGTTTTACCCATGTTAATTTCCATAGGAATTTTGGAACAGGCTACAGCCCGAACTGCTGAACAGAATTACACCAAATTTGGCAAAAAGGTAGCTCTTGGTTCAGAAAGCGACCTTTTTTTTTAATGGTGTAAATCTGTTCAGTAGTTCCTGAGAAATCCAAAAAATAAAAATATCGATATCTGAGCACCGAGCTTCATTCTGATTGGCTGTCAACACTCCAAACCAGTAAGTGTTGTCAGCCATCTTGTGACTCGGTAACCGAGTCACAAAAAAACAGTAAAAAAAGATGAAAAACAAGAAAAGGGGGCAGGGTAGAAACACCCTGACCCCCAGGCCTGCTCAGGTCCAAAAAAAGCATTTGTTTAAAAAGAAATCGGCCGAATTCGCGCTGGGTGCACAAATCCGGCCGAAAAAACAAAAAAAAAACGAAGCGCGGGCTCCCGCGCTTTGTTATCTATAAGCCCCTGGGTGGGCCAGGTCCCGGGGGCAATGCGCAAATAATTAGCGGGGGCCCCCGCAGCCCCGGAGACTGCCACCTCCCCGGGGCTTTATTTTAAACTGCGTGGGTGGGCTCCTCCCCCCCCCACGCTGCCCCGGGGACCGCCACCTCTCCGGGGCATTGTAAATTTAAGGCGGGGGCCTTGCGGGCCTCCCAAGCCCCGGGGACCACCACCTCCCCGGGGCTACAAAATTGAGATGCGGGGGGCACGCGGCCCCCCGCAGCCCCCAGGGCCGGCTCCTGCAATGTCCCAGGGTGCCCACCCCCGGGACATTGCTGCTTGTTCCTGCCCTGCCATAGCAAACCTGCTCTTGCTTCAACGAAGCAAAGCAGAATTGCTTTTTGGCAAGGGGAGCTGCATGTTAGTAGCTCCTCTTGCCCAAAAGCAATGCCGGCTCCCGCAGGAGGCGGGGAGCTGGCAGGGACCGTGGGGGCATTGGGGCTCCCCCCACGGTCCCCAACTTGAGGGCCAGCCCCGGGGGATGGGGTCCCCGGGGCCAGAAGTGGCCCAGGGGAGGGGGGCCACGTGGCACCCCTCCCGGGAAAATTATTTAAACAAAATAGGAAGGCTGGTCCTGGGGGATGGGGTCCCCGGGGCCATAATTGGCCTTAGGAGGGGGCCACGTGGGCCCCCTCCTGAAAAAAAATGCAGGCTGGCCAGGCCCCGGGGGATGGGGTCCCTGGGGCCAGTAGTGGTCTTAGGAGGGGGGCCATGTGGCCCCCCTCCAAATTTGTTTAAAAAAATAAGAAGGCTGGCCATGCCCCGGGGGATGGGGTGCCCGGGGCTGAAATTGGCCTCTGGAGGGGGGCTGCGCGGCCCCCTTCTCGTTTAAAAAAAAAAAATGTGTCAGGCCCTGGGGGATGGGGTCCCCAGGGCCCAAAAATCATTGAAAGAAAGGGGGCCGCACAGCCCCCCATCTAAAAAAAAATCAATTTTAAAAAAGATGGCATCTCGCCGGAGGCCCCGCCCCCTCCCTGCACCACTCTGCAAACGTGCCCCCGTGTTTCCCATTTTAATTCCCATAGGGTTTTTGAACGCGACAACAGACCTTGCCGCTGGACGGAATTACACCAAATTTGGCAGATAGCTGGCCCTTGGTCCAGAAAGAGTGCTTTCTGTTATTTGGAGTAAATCCGTTCTGTAGTTTTATAGATATTTAAAGAAATCCACATTTGTATATCTAGGGACAAGAAGGCTCCGCAAACCCTCCCAATCTTGTGCTGAGATCTGATTGGCTGCCAACACTTCAACTAGGAAGTATTAGCAGCCATTTTGGGACTTGGCTTCAGCCAAGTCTCTTAACAAAGTTTAACAAAAAAGAGGGACCATGCCAGGGCAAAAAAGCATTTTTTTAAACATTTTCGCCGAAAATCGCGGCAAATTTGCGACGCCGGCAAAAATAAAAAAATAAAAAAACAAGCGCAGGCTCCTGCACTTGTTTTGGAAAGAGCCTCCAGGAGGGCAAGGTCCCAGGGGCATTGTTTAAAAAAAGGATGGGGGCACACAGGGCTCCCCTCTTGAGGCTCTTGGAGCCCCGGAGACCACCACCTCCCCGGGACTTTATTCATAAAAAAGGATGGGGGTGCAAGGATCCCCCTCCTTGGCTTCAGAGAGGCCCCAGGGACCACCACCTCCCTGGGGCTTTATAAGTAAAAGGCGGGGGCTTCACAGACCCCCTCCAATTCTCCCCTTGTCCCCGGGGACCACCACCACTCCGGGGCTGGCCTGTGCACAAGAAATGAGGGGGGCCGTGCAGCCCCCCTCCTGGAGCCATATATGGCCATGGGGACCTCCACCCTACCAATGTGTACATTGAGAATGGCATTTGCCAAAGCGTGTCTGATGGCACTACTTATCCATAAATAGCTGCATACTTCATCCTCGTGAGTGCTGACCATTATTATTCTTTGGAGCTGACATAAATCACTCCGCGTGGTCGAGCACCCATTCACAGGTGCGAAAGGCAGGGGTGCCTTGGAACAGATATATATATATATATACATATAATGTAAGGAATGAGCATGGCACTCCAGATACTGTTGCAAGTAGTAAATGTATTTTGCCTGAAACATCAAAGCGTTTTGGTTGCCTGCCTCAACCTTGTTCACGATACATATTATATATATATATATATATATATATATATATATATATATATATATATATATATATATATATATATATATATATATATATTCTCATATCCCTTGTTGAGGCCGCCGCGGCTGCAAGGAAGCCCGCACACCAGGTATACAATCCAAGGAAAGTTTATTTTCGCTAACGCGTTTCGACCTGACGGTCTTCTTCAAAGGTATATATATATATATATATATATTCACTGAAAAAACCATAGGTTTCAGGGACGTTATAGTTAGGAATTAGCATTTAAAAAACCTTTGAAATTCACTGAAAAAAACCACAGGTTTCAGGGACGTTATAGTTAGTCAGATAGTTCACTTGCACAAAACCAGCGAAATTTGGCTGTTATAGTTAGGTGAGCTAACTATAACTCATGCCCCGCAATGCACTGCTGATGACGTCACATATTACATCACTCATGACATGGTCAGTGACATCACTGATGACATCACTGATGACATCTCAAATGACATCACTGATGACATCATCCAGTGACTATGAGTGTTTCTAAAAAGTTGACGAATGTTATATATATATATATATGCCATGGTATATTGAAGAATGTGTGGGTGTATGAGTGTCTGAATGGATGATTTAGTGGGTGTGTGACTGACTGTATAAGTGAGTGATTAAACGTATCTTAGTGAGTGCATGGGTGAATGACTAGTGTGACTGACTGTATAAGTGAGTGATAAACGTATCTTAGTGAGTGCATGGATGAATGACTAATCTGTGTGAATGTCTGTATCAGTCTGTCAGTTGGTGTGGAAGTGGCGGCATGGGTTGGTGAGTAGCTACATGTGTGTCTATATGGGTTAATGATTGGTTGTCTGATTACCTGTATGGGTACCTGAGTGTCTGTGTGGGTGTGTGGGGAGTGTGTGTGACTCCCTGCCTGGATGTGTGAGTGGGTGATTTACTGGGTGTATGGGTTCATGAGTGTGTGTGTTAGGGGCTGTATGGGTGAGTGAGTGTGCGTATAGCTGTGTTGGTGAGTGAATGGATGTCTCAGTGGTATATGTGTAAGTAACTAAATATGTGAAAGGCAGTATATGTGAGTGTTGAATTATATAAGTGACTAAATGTGACAGTGAGTGATTGTGACAGTGGCTGCATGGATACGTGTGTGCTTATGTCAGTGATTGTAGAAGAGAGTAAGTATGTGGTACTATCTCTATGAATAAGTGAGGTGGTGTGTGTGTATAACTGTATATGTGAGCTAATGGCAGTGTGATTGATTCTTTGGGTGACTGACTAGGTGTTTGAATAACTCTTTGGGTGAGCGGGGGTGTGTGAGTGTCTGTATGGGTGTATGAGTGGATATATCAGTGACCGTATTGATGAATGACTGCATATATGAGTATGGGTTAGTGAGTGGATGTGTGTGTGTAGATATATGAATCAGTGAGCGGGTATGTACTAACTGGTATATGTCTGTCGATGGTTTCGAGATTGGTAGTCTGCATTTTAGAGTGGGTGTATCAAAGGTTATATTAGGGTGTGAGGAGGTGCATCAGATGATCACGTGGATGATGTCATTTGAGATGTCATCAGTGATGTCACTGTCCATGTCATGAGTGATGGAATATGTGACGTCATCAGCAGTGCATTTCGGGGGCGCGAGTGGCCGAATCTCTCTGGTGTTGTATGAGTGAAATGTCTGACTAATTATAACGTCCCTGAAACCTGTGGTTTTTTCAGTGAATTTCAAAGGTTTTTTATATGCTAATTCCTAACTATGATGTCCCTGAAACCTGTGGTTTTTTCAGTGAATTTCCATGTTTTTATACATGATTTTATTTATGAAAACATGTTTGTAACTATTTTTTTAATTTCTGTCTGTCTTTTTAATTTTTTTTGTTTTAAAATAATTCTAATCTGTTTAAAAAAAAGATATAACATAGCTGATAAAATATTTATAGTGTTATGTACTTAAATTAACACTGTTTTATTGTTTGTAATTTTGATCAGTGTGATATAATATAATAGAATTTTCAAATGAAAAGATTTTTTTTTAAAAGATATAGTTTTTTTCAATTATTTTTTGCTAAGTTACATTTTGTAAGATTGCTTTTAATACTATGAAAGTTGTTTTGTTGTATTTTTATACCTATCTTTTTTACCTATTTTTAATTTTCAAAAAAGGTGAATTCGGTATACCAATGTCATGCTTATAAACACATTTAGAACAAACTAATATATGTTTTAGATGTAGAGGTTTATTACTGACTACATAAAAATAGTAATAAAGGTGCTTTAAATTTGTTTACGAATGTTTTTGACATATTTTTGTGGTCGCAATGGTATCGCTTAGGGGAAGCGGTTCTACGCAGTGGGTGCGCGAACCGTGCCATCACGTATTTCCGGGATCACGTAGGAGTCGCGACTTCGGCATAGTTTCAAAACTCTAAAATATTACTGTTTCTATTTAAATATCGGTTTTGCATAAAGAGTTTTCATTGAAATACTTTCGAACATCATGTCCTGAAAGCAAATTACCGTTATATATAACATTAAGTACATTTTACGGGTGTGCGATGTAAACGTGCAGGGTGCGCGACCCCTACACGACCCCATGTGACATAGAAAGAAAGCTTCTCATTGGTTGAACAGTTTTTCATTCTGTTCATGGGTGGAACCAACACCTGTTACAGTCCTTTCTTTTTGGGTGTGTCTGCATTGAAGACAACCTGTTTTGTAGGCTCTGTAATTTTTCATTTTATTGTGGTGTTTTTCATTTTCCATCTTGTAAAATGGCAGCAGCTTTCCCAGAGGAGCATGAGGAGCATGAGGAGGAGATGGAGGATATTGAAGAGCCAGTGAAGAAGAGGAAAGAAAGCATTGTGTGGGCCTTCTTCACTGTGCCAGAAGGCGAAAAGAAAGTTAATGCCTGAAAAGTGACATGTAACATCTGTCACAAAATATTATCGAGAGGCTCTGAGAAGAAGTAATCTTGTGGTACTTCTTCTATGAAAAAGCATTTGGAAACTATGCATCCAATTCGCCTGGCACGTGAGGTTGAGCGTAGAAGACAAGAACAAGCAGCCAACAATGATGGACAACAACCATCAACATCTGCATCGGTTGTTTTGACCACTCCACAACCCCTGATAGTTCCGGAGTTGGCGGATGCTTCAATCGTCTGTCGCCACTGCCTTTTGACACTGTGCATGGGAGATCTATCCATTGATGCCGTGAAGACACTCATCAAGAACCACAAGTGTTAATTTTTTTTTTGCCCTTGCTTATGGTTCTAGTTATACAGAAACAGCAGAGTTGGACTGTTTAAACTTTTCTTTTTCTTTTTAAAAAAATGAAAAAGACCCCCACAACAAACTCATAATGAAAACAAGGGCTCTATTTACACAATAGTGAATATAATTTTTTTTTACACATACATACTCTTTTTTATTTTTTTGTGGATTCGCGCACCCGTCGCAAATCTGCAAAAGCATGAATTCAATGTACTACAACACAACACACTTTTCAGGTTTAACTTTTAATTTTATATATTTTTACTAACTCTATCACATGTAATCTTATTATTAAGTTCAATCACACTACCTCTATAAAGCAAGTTCACAAATGCAACACTACCTTCTAAATTATATACTATTAAATTATTTATTTGAGGTGGATCCGCGAATCCAGCGTGAAGTTACACGGGGGGCCGCGCTGAGAGCCGCGATGGGGTCGAGACTCCAAAATCAAAAGAAAAAAAATGCCCCAAATCCATTATTTGATATCCACCCCGGGGACCCCATCCCCAGGGACATGCTCTCACGTTGGGGATTGAGGGGGGGAGCCCCAATGCCCCCGCGGTCCCAGCCTGCTCTCCGTCTCCTGCGGGAACCGGCATTGCTTATGGGCAAAGGGAGCTGCTAACATGCAGCTCCCCTTGTCCAACAGCAATTCTGCTTCGCTTAATTTAAGCAAGAGCAGGTTTCCTACTCTCGCTTTCAGGAAGTGAATCAGAGTTTGCAATGACAGGGCGGGAGCCATGCTCCCGCCCTGCCATTGCAAACTGCAATGTCCCGGGGGTGGTCACCCCGGGACATTGCTGGAGCCGGCCCTGGGGGATGGCAGTCCCCAGGGCCATGGAGGGCTCCAGGAGGGGGGCCGTGTGGCCCCCCTCCCAACATGTATGTACCCCAGGGAGGTGGTGGTCCCCAGGGCCGGGGGTCCGTTGCGGACCCCCGCATTAACATAATTAGTGCCCTGGGGAGGTGGTGGTCCCCGGGGCAGTGTGGGGAGGGGAAGATGCCCTCCCACACTTCTTTAATTCTATTGGGGCCCCAGGGAGATGGCGGTCCTCATGGTTTGGGGGCCCGCAAGGCCCCCGCCCCATAATAAGGAATCCCCGGGGAGGTGGCGATCCCCGGGGCAGCATGGAGAAGCAGCAGCCCCCCACGCACTTTTTTAAGAGAAGCCCCGGGGAGGTGGCGGTCTCCGGGGCTTGGGGGGCCCGAGAGGCCCCCGCCCCATAATAAGGAATCCCCGGGGAGGTGGCGGTCCCTGGGGCAGCGTGGGGGGCAGCAGCCCCCCAAACACCCTTTTAAAAGAAGCCCTGGGGAGGTGGCGGTCCCCGGGGCTGCGGGGCCCCCGCAGGCCCCTGCATATATTAACAACATTGCCCCCAGGACCTGGCCCACCCGGGGGCTTATTAAAACGAAGCACTGATGCCTGCGCTTTGTTTTTTTTTTTAAATGTCAGCGGGATTCGCGCACCCAGCGCAACTTCCGCCGAAAATTTAAAAAAAGGCTTTTTTGTCCCTCGGGTCCCTGTGGGACCCCTTGAGCAGGCCGAGGGGGGTCAGGGTGTTTCTTCCCTGCCCCCTTTTCTTGTTTTTTTACCTTTTTCTTGTGACTCGGTTCAACCAAGTCACAAGATGGAAGCCAGCACTTTCTGGTTTGAAGTGTTGGCAGCCGATCAGAGTCAAGCTCGTGCTCGGGAGGGTTCGCGGATCCACCGCGGTCACCAGATATATATTTTTTAAAAATATGAATATTTCAGGAACTACTGAACTGATTTACACCATTTAACCAAAAGAACGCCTTTTGAACCAAGAGCTACCTTTTTGCCAAATTTGGTGTAATTCCGTTCAGCAGTTCGGGCTGTAGCTTGTTCTAAAATTTCCTATGGAAATTAACATGGAGAAAACGCGATTTGGGACCCCCCTTTTTTCTCCGCCCCCGCTTTACGAATCACCCCGAAACTTTCAAGACAGGAGCTGACTGGAGCGGGCCATTAGTTTTGAAAATTTCGCGAACTTTCGTCAACCGGCACTAAAGATATTGGCAAAAGAAAAAACGCTTTTCCTATGGAAACTAGGTCCTAACTATAACTACCTACTGGCAACCTACTTCAATAGGGTCAATAGGTTGGTTTGGGGGTTTAGGAATAAAATGGGCATGTTAGGCTAAGTCTTAAAGTTAGGAAATTGGAGGTTTATGGTACACAATAAAAATTGAAATGTCTCTCTCAATCAAATAACAAAGGTTGGAACAACTCCAGTCTTGTTCCTGAAGTGATGGATACTACCATTACATTTTAACCAACCTATTAAATAGTTAGGGTACACAATCATTTAATATGGTCTATATTATATAAAAATGTTAAGAGTTGAAATAATATATTCAATACACTGTTCATTTCAAAAATATCTAAATGTAGTTCTCCCACTCTTATAGTGCACATATGCTCCTGTTTGTTACAGAATTGTCTCCATTTTTTTGCTGATAATCATCATTTCCAAATATTCATTACTTATTCACATAACTTAAAAGACCTTGACCGGTGTTGTGCTTCTTTTAAAGTACAAAAAACTTTATATAGTTTGTTTTCTTCATTTTCAGTTATTTAAATAACGTTTGACTCACAAATTGAAAAACAAAATATTTACCTTTATATAACATGGTACGATAGTTATGTGCTTCCCAGTAGCTTATGTTTACTCTTGTGAAAACATTGTACTTCTCTGGATACTGAATTTCAAACACCACTCCTGTCTCTGGAGAAGGTTTATAGTCGTAGATAGAAACACTGCTCACTGGAAGAGGTTCTGTAATACAAGAATGAAGAGGAAAATGATAGACCACTCACGAATATCACTTGTGATGGATTTTTACCACTACTATTCTCAACAGTTTTTTTAATATCATTACACGAATCATTGCACGAAAATTGGAACATCCTAAATTTCTCTGAGCGGACGCCATGTCAGTTGCTAATTTTACTGTAGCATCAGTCCAATGTCACCGTATGAAATATAGGAAGCAGGCTAGAGGTGTCGGGAGATGCGATGAGGAGGAAGAACTGAGCTAAGACTTTCATATGTATGACATTAAATCCCCACAGCAACCTGCTGGAACACCCCAATATAGTTTAAACTGAAGACTTAAGGATTAATTTAAAGTGTAGTGCAGGGGTTAATCCGTGGTCCGGGGACACCTGGGGGTCCGCAAAGCCTACTGAAATGATCCGCAATTGCTTACAAAATTAGATAATATTAACACATTAATAAAGTGTATATAAATAAAGAACCCAATGTAAAATTGAAATATGTAAAACGTTCTGTAAATGAGAAGGAATTTGTTATACGATATGGGTACTTAGTATCGTACGCTACTCACTGCCGAAGGAGTACCTTCAATTTGAAATTGAAGGCTAAAAATTAAGGGCCCGATTCACAAAAGTAATCTGAGACAAAATCCTAACTTTACGACTTTCGGTATTCACAAAAGGCATTTAGGAGTAGTAAAGTTAGGATTCCTAACTTTTCTACTCCTAAACTGAGAAAAATCCTAACTTTACGACTTTCGGTATTCACAAAGGCATTTAGGAGTAGTAAAGTTAGGATTCCTAGCTGTACTACTCCTAAACTGAGAAAAATCCTAACTTTACGACTTTCGGTATTCACAAAAGGCATTTAGAAGTAATAAAGTTAGGATTTTGTCTCAGATTACTTTTGTGAATCGGGCCCTAAGTTTGTATGCTCAAATTGATTTGGTCAGTATAGGTGCATCAAACAGAATATAATACGGATGATGGGTGGCCTCAGTTGAATTTAGAAAAGCTCCAATTTTCCCGTTAAAATTTTGATTTATTTATATTTTTTGTGAATTAGATAAAATATTTCATCATTCGTGTATTTCTTTGATATGCTTTTGTCAGCTTTTTTGTATATTGTTTTGGTGTTCAAATCATCGAACTTGCTTAGACTAGGGTCCCTGGCTTCCATTAATGACTCACTGAGGGTCTCTGGATTCCAATAATGATTTGGTGGGGGTCCCCAGATTCCAGTAATGATTAAATGACGGGTCAACAGAAGTAAAAAAGGTCAAGCACCACTGGTGTGGTGGATGCAAGATATTCGCCTGAAACTGTCTGGTGTCCCAGATAGCAGGATCATTTTCACTGATGATGTACCTGCAGGGCCACCAGGGATTTCCAAATATGGTAAGTGATTTTCCAACAGGGTTGCGCTGACGCCCCTTTTACTCTTTCATAGCAATGAGGTAAAAGTAGCTCAAAGAGCAGTACCATGCAGAAAGAAGGAGCTTAAAGGTCCTAACCAAGATTTCATGATGATAGTAAACATTATTATTAGTTATTGAAAAACTTGAAAATTAGGGATCAACAGATGAAAATAAAATAACTTCAGCGGATAAAACACAATAAGCCCCAAAGCTAGCATAAGAGTGAATCAGGCCAATGTAAGTCAAATACAAAACATAAAATATCAGAAAAACTAGTAAAAGCCTTTGTAGAATTTCCAATGCGCCCCAGAATAGGGCCCTGGTAATAGCGAGCTCCAAGTGAGTATGGGTATGCTATATGAAAGGTTTGGTCTGGTCAAGAGTTTTATCCTCAGACTTAGACTCTCATTACAAGTGTTGATGTAATCATGTTGAAAATCCTGCATACCGCTATTGCAGATATCATGGGTAATAATGAGGGATAACTATGAGAATATGTGCTTGCACACCAATATCTACAGTTTTTACCTCCAGGTACCTTTCCCATTCACATTTTCCCTAGCGAACTGTGAATGGTGATAATTTCTGAATTTTGGGGTTTTCCTGTAAAGGTGTAGTCCTGATTCAGGTTGCTATCCTGTTTCCTCCATGTGAGAAGATGCCTCTTTTCATGTGGTCAGGCCCATTTTTGTATTGAGTTGTGTTCCTGGTTTTTAGACTCTGCACACTGGGGCATTTCTATCCAGTGCCTAGTGTATGCTCCCTGACCATAAACACATATAGAAATTGGCTAATCCTTTATTGGCTTATATAACCTTTTGATAAGGCCTTATTATGTAGTGTGGAAATACACCTATGGCATAAACAGTTACATGTTACATGTGGACTGCAGCACTTATTGTGCCATCCACTAGAGACAAAGGAAAATATGGTTTCATGCCATCATTGTAGGCTGATTTGGTACTTCTGATGTGCCTATTCCAGGTCCTCCATTTTTGTTGAAGAAGTTTAAGATTGAAGAGAGGGGGCATGTCTCCATGCTCTTTCTGCAAGTCTGAGGTATCTGTGTTCATCGTTAAGGATACAATTAAACAAAGGGTTGGATCTTTTAGACAGGATTCTCTTTAATTGCATTAGGGCAAGAGTGTCCATGATTTTTTACATGAAATTGGTGCAGTGTTCAGTGAGGCCATGTGTGTCATACATGGAGGAGGGCAGGTGCAGGATGTCTTTGCAAAAAGTCGCCATAGTGAGTGGGTTAATATTGCGTTTGTCCCATACCCAATGTTTGGCTTTTACAGGTTAACCCATGGTGGTGATTGCCTTTTCTGATAAGAGGAAGGTGATGCAGTGGTGGTCCAGTTGGTCCAGTCCTAATTTATTTATTTATTTGAAGAGTTTTATATAGCGCTGGCTAGACCCGTAGGCATCAGAGAGCTTTACATGAGGATCGTTGCGTTACAAGTTACAAATTACATCCGTTACCAGAGCATAGTAAAACATAGGCAAAAAACAATGTTACTGTAATTCGTGGGAGGGAGGGGGAGGAAAGAGACACAGCGGGGAGACGGGGAGAACTGTGCCCAATGTCCGGCTGGGTAGGTGACGGCCGAGGGGGTGAACCAGGGCCGATCTCCTCTATAGCTGTCTAGCAGCTCCACTGGGCATCAGCCATGATGCTCAGGACTCAGCGGTCAGGAATAACAGGAAAAAACAGTTTTTCATGGGTTACATTAGTTACAGTTGCATAGTCAAACACAGAAGAAACAAGTCCCCAGTAGCGGAATAGAGGGAATGGGGGAGGGGAGTGGAGAACAGGGGGCTGGGAAGCAGATCAGAATCTGGCAAACCGGCAGTGGGAGAAAAGTACCACGTGGGGGCCCAAAAAGTTAGAGTAAGTGGGCCCATAACCCAGATGGGGTCACAAAGTCACTAAGTCCAGTGCCCAAATTCAATCACCGCGGTAGCGCTGGCTACACCCGGAGGTATCATAGCGCTTTACATGAGTATCAGCGAGTTACAGGTTACAAAAATTACATCAGTTACAGGAGCCAAGAATAGACATAGGAGAGAAACAGTGATAACACAATATCAAGGGATATTAACGCATAAGCTGGAAATGGGAGGTAGCCACAGGTTTACGGAGGGAGGAGGCGGGGGGGGAAGGAAACACAACGGGGAGATCGAGGAAAAACTATGTCCAATGTCCGGCTGGGTAGGTGACGGCCGATGGGGTGAAGCAGAGCCAGACTCCTCTATAGCTGCCTAAACAGCTCCACTGGGCATCAGCCATGTTGCTCGGTCTCAGAGCTCTTTACATGAGAACACAGTAGTACAGAATTACATCAGATTACCAGAGCATAAATAATACAACAACAAGTCCCAATGGGGCATAGAGGGAAACGAGGGGGAGGGGAAAATGAGTCCAGCAGCTGGAAAACGGACAGAGGTCAAGAAAACCGGCAATGGGAGAAAGTACATCGGGGGACCCTCAAAGTCACAGTCCACGAGCCCACATACCAGTTAGGGTCACAGAAACACATCATCTGGGGCCAAACTCGCTCTCTGTGCCAGAGCACCAAAGGTCGAGAGTGGTGTCTCGTAGTGGGCATCCTTATCAGCAGGTAGTGTAGGCGTCCCGAAGAGGGGGGGAGGGGTCGACTTGAAGCACCAGACCAGATTGGTAACCCCAAGACGTAGACCGGCAGCCCATAGCGATCGTAGAAACCGGTCGTTGCCGACAAGATGGTGGACCCAGGTCTCGGACTCTCCAGCACAACATGGAGGGTCAGCAGATCGATAAAAAAACCCAAACCAAAATCCATGATGAAACCCACCTCAGGGAGCCAAACTGGATGTAGGAGGCAGCCACGGGATCGGTGGGACAGAGGACCAGAAAATCGCCGACCTCGCTCCGGTCATTGCGACAAAAATACTCGGGAACACAAAAAGGCAGCAGCGTCTCAGTTGTAACTTGCTGCTTTATCAGGGACGTTGACTCGGGGGCCCAGGAGGCAGCTCCGGATGGGGGAGGCAGACACGGGGACGTGCGGGCGGAAGACAGGGAAAACCGCCGCACTCACCCGGGGTTCATGAGGGACACAAGCTCAGGGACACAAGCCAGTAATTATTTGGCCACGGGAGATCCTCGCACCCGACTCAGCTGAGTCTCCTAGGTCGGGTGCGCATGGGGGCCCAGCACACCTCTTTCGCGTATGCAGTGCAGCAAAGTCCTCAGGAGCAAGGTGGAGCTTCATTGAGAACCCACTGGTCCTCGGGGCTCAGCTGGGCGTCTCGCCGCACCGGACTGCTCCCCCTATGCATGAAACCACGAACGGGGCTCTCCCCCGCCACCACTCCAGTCGCTGCGAGTCCAGATCGAGGGAGACCTGCCAGCGGGATCCGCGCTGCGCGAGGGATTCAGTAGAGCCTTACCGCTGCTCACCACCAGTCTGCGGGGGGAGTGCACTTGCCTATCTCCCTCTAGACCACAACCTCCCCTGTCCTCTCCTCTCGCTCCGGGGCGCCACCGAGCCCTCCCGGCCGCCTCAGGCCGCCGACCCTCGGTTGACGCCGACCGGCGCCATTTTCAATTTCAATTTTCAATTTTCAGTCCTAAGATAGGATAGGATGGATTAAATTTGTATGGAGTAGAAGGTTAAATCTAAAGTGGCTCCTTTGTTGTGGGTCGGGCTGTTACAGGCGTGGATAAGGTTGCGGTCCTGGAGGAAGGATTCAAAGCTGTTTACGAGAGGGTCATTAGAGTTGTTCCAGTGAATGTTGAAGTTGCCAAGAAAAATTTGGCTGTTATGTTCGTCATAGTTAGAGGACATTATCTTCATGATCTGTTCGATGAATGTATGGTTGTCACCAGGAGGGTAGTAGATCATGTGAAGAGAGCAGGTTGAATTGTCAGTGGTGGTGATATTGATCCTAAGGTATTCACAGGAGGGCACTGACAGAGCTAGTGATTGTTTTAACGATAGTGTGTTCCTAAAGATACAGGCTTGTCCACCACCTGAGCGGCCTAGACGGTCTAGTCTACTGATGGCATGACTGTGGGAGACTAGTATGTTAAGAATTGTGGATGATGATTTGTTCAGCAAAGTTTCTGTGAGAGTCGAAGGATGTCAAGGTCAGGATTAAGTATGAGATCGGCCTTGTCTACCGCGTGTTTCATTGCTAAGTGGCAATTGAGTAGCAAGCATTTAAGCAATGTTTTGGGGTGTTCATAGTGTGAGAAATGGGAACTTGTTTGAGGTTCCCTTTATTTGTGTACCTAGTGCTGAAGTGGAATGTCCTAGGTGGGTGAGTGATAACAGTCTCTATTTTTGTAGTATGAGTGGCATTGAAGGCCGGGGTATGTTTATAAGTGTCTGGCTAGTCTATTGCGTTGGGAGGAGTGGTTGTTATTCTGTATAGATCTCCAGCAAGGATATGTGACCCTGGAGTAAGCAGGGATAGCAGTGAGTGGCAATTGGGAGTAGGAGTTTTGTTATTCTGGAGGTGAGTTGAGTGTGAATTCAACTTGAGTTCAAGGTTGGAGGTGATATGATTTAGATTAAGGATGTCCGCCCTAATCAGCTGCAATTCAGATTTTATTGTGTCTAGCGTGGCATAGGTGTAGCGACTCCAAGGAGGTTCTTGGCCGGGGGAAGTCTTGTGGTGTAGATGGCTTGTTGAATTAGGGCAGTTGGGGGTGCTGGCGTCAGTGGGGTCCGTAAACACAGCCTTGGTAATGGTTGGTTGGTCCGCAATGCGAGTCTTGGGCATGGATGGTCGTGAGGGGGCGGTGGTGGATATAATGAGCCTGTTGATGATCTAAAGGAAGCAAGGGGTCAATTGAAGAATGGGAAGTAACAGTGTCAGGTTTTTTTCATCGGGAGTGCCAGAATAGTTGCTGGCGAAGGAGGAGTATTGTACTGTGGTGGTGCTTGTGGATAAATTGGTGTCCATTTGGGGACAGAAAAGGGGGGGAGAAATGAGGTAGTCAGATGGAGAAGAGGCAGAGTAGAGTTGCGAGAGGGCTGGCAGGGGGGAACAGTATCTAATTTGTTCTTGAGATCGACAAAGAATTCCAGATTGTGATCCGAAGATTGAATGAGCACTGTGCCATTGTTATAGATAGAAATGGTGGCAGCTGCATTGTACAGTTTAGAGGGTGCTATAGTGAGTGTATAGCCATGTGTGAAATTTTCTTGGTGTTGGTGGTGTTGAGTGAGGAAGATAGGACTTTCCTCTATTGAGTACGTCGATTGGTGGTGAAGATGAGGTCATTAAGTAGGGTACCTTTGTTATAGCATGGGTCAGTGATAAGACATTCTTTGTTAAGATGGAGGATTTTATGTTTGAGATTTCTCATGGCATTTTTGGTTAGGTTGGGAAGGTAGTTTATTAAATATGAATAATTTCCTGTAGAAGATAGCAGGGGGTTCAGCATGCTTACATGGAGAGGAACCATGTTGGATGATGTTGATAGGAGGGAGCTAAGTAGATCAGATGGGAGCCTCTTCGAGATGGATGCCCTTATTGGAATAGGAATGAGCGTGCTAATAAATGGAGATGCAGGGAGGTGACTCCTCTGAACTTCATAGAATATTCAAAGTGGGAGCTGCGGGAATCCTGTGACATCACACTGGCAAATTCTACTTGACAGGTCTGTTGAGCTACATGTAAAACTTGGAATTCACTTGAAAGGGAGCGAACAGGATGGTAAGAAAATTCTTCTGTATCCCGTCTGGTTGCTGAAGGACCCTTTTGTTTTACCTGACTTCTCTCTTTGGGTGTGTTGAGGGTACAGTGCCTGCTTGAAACTGGATTTTAGTGTTGGATGTGGGAGGACAATGGTGATTTCGCTATGACACTCTCAAGCACACAGCCAGCCCCAAGAGCCAAATTTAGGGGCATATTTACAAGACCCTATCGCCACCACAACGTCACTTTTAGTGACGTTGTGGTGGCGATAGGGACTTTGCCTTATTTACAAGGCAGCGTTAAGCCACTTAACGTGGCTTAACACTTATTTGTAAAGAAGGCACCCTTTCACGCTGTACTTAGCATGAAAGGGGAGGGCAATGGGTGTTGCAGTGGGTGTTCCACCAAAACACCCATTGATTTTGGCGCTGCCCCCTATTTACAAGGGTGGCGTAAATAGGAGGCAGTGCCAAAATTAAGACCAGGGAAAACCTAGTCTTAAACAGAGGAAATGAGGAGAAATGCTTTATTTCTCCTCATTTTTGCAGTTTCCATGTGTGCTGCGTTGTGCAGCACAATAGAAACAGCAAATTGCCATTGATTATTTATGTGCACATAAACAATAAATAAAATGACGTTTTGCAACTTCTATGTGTGCTGCAGCACACATAAAAGTTACAAAACAGCATTTAAAGATTGTTTATGTGCAGGAAGGGAGACCTCCTGCACATAAACAATCTTCCCCTCAATCCTCCCCTCAATGCAGACACCCTTGCACTATGGTGCAAGGGTGCCTGCGTTGGTGCTAGGCTGCTAAGTTTAGCACCAGTGCAGGGGAAAATGCAGGGCTGCACCATATTCTTGTAAATATGGTGCAGCCCTGAGTTTCTAAAGTGGCGGACTGCGGCGTTAAGCCAAGGAGGCTAATGCCACGCTCCGCCACTTTGTTGTAAATATGCCCCTTAGTGTGGCCAAAGATTTCATCGTCTTGAAAATGCCCGGACACTTGGCATTTTGTGCCCTTTGCAGTAAAGCATACAAGGAGTACTGTAAAAGTAGGTAGGTTAGGTCCTGGGATTCTTTACTCCATGCGTCAGAGAAGAACTAGGAGTGTTGTAGGGTATAACCCACCCACAGGCTGATGAACCCTATAAAACTGGACCCTCAGCCTGCTTTCCTCAGAATACTGCTGACTGGAGAAAGGATACCAGGCAGACTGAACCTGCTGCACTTGCTCCTTGCGAGTGCTCATTGGGAGGGCGGGGAGGGGAATGGGGGGATTAAAAGGGCACTGCTCATTAAAATAAAAATCAACAATCACCGTGGGGCAAACGTCACATCCAGAGTCAATTGGTATTTGCCCTTCAGTGAAACGTCTGCAAATCACTCTAGTAACATAAAAAAGCTAAAGAGGACATTCATATGAAGCATCTCTGCTAACCGGTGGCAACTGGACCTGGACTGGACCATGCTGTTGCCCTCAGAATGAAACACTGATAGGCTCCCTTTGATTTCCTGGGAGCCTTGGAAAGGTACTCCTGTGGTTGTTTGGGCACCAAAAGAAGTTTGGAAGCTTTTTCAAAACTTTTGCTCCAGAGTTTCAAGGAGACTGTATGCGAAACGTAGTCCACTGGCAGTTCATCACATCTGTTTGAATGTCAGGTTTGTCCTGTGTGGAGAAGAGTTTTTCCTCAGAAAAACGGCAGAGTCCCAATTCAGATAGGGATTTTTAAACTTTTTTCAGCGTTCCTACTTCCAAGACCTAGCTGGGCCAACCTACTTAGTGCATCCGACCCATACTACATTGCAGTCGGATTCAAAACCTATGTAGATGCCAGTCTACTGCGACCATTGACTACCATTGGCACTTTGCACTTTATGGTGCTATTTTATCTTAAGGCTTTTAA
Source organism: Calotriton arnoldi (assembly GCA_963921515.1). Classification (NCBI taxonomy): domain Eukaryota; kingdom Metazoa; phylum Chordata; class Amphibia; order Caudata; family Salamandridae; genus Calotriton; species Calotriton arnoldi. The sequence continues at coordinate 72,617 of CAWUFW010000877.1, read as the reverse complement.
AAATTCATATATCTGGTTCTCTTTGTTGGATTTTTGACGTTTTGGTATCGTTTTGTTCATTACTGGTAGAAATGGGGGTCTCTAGTTGGCAGAGGTAGGTACCTTTGTCCAAATAGGGACCCTTGCTTCTAGTCATGGTAAGGGGGATACACTTCTAAAATAACCCCTGCTCACCCCCTTGGTAGCTTGGCACGAGCAGACAGGCTTATCTCAGAGGCAGTGTGTTAAGCGGGAAACCACCTTTACATCGCAGTCATTAGACCGCAATGCCTTTACAACGCGGTCGTTACAACGACCGCGTTGTTACAACGCGATGCCATTACTACGCAAGTCATTACATCGATTTGCAGTAGATGGCGCTCTAACATAAGGAATAGTATAATTTACTATTCCAACAACTTCCCTACTGTTGCATAGGCTGGAGTTGGAATAGTAAATTATACATTCCTAACGTTACGGCGCCATCTACTGCAAGTCGATGCAATGACTTGCGTAGTAATGGCATCGCGTTGTAACAACGCGGTCGTTGTAACGACCGCATTGTTACCTACCGCGTAGTAAAAGCATGCGTTGTAACGTGCTATATTTGTGTAAAGCATTTGTGAACACATACAGTAATACAGTGAAAACACTACAAATGGACACCACACCAGTTTAGAAAAATAAGTAAACTTTAGCTAAACCAACAAGACCCAGAACGACAAAAATCCAACATACAATACTAAAAATAGTTACTGTGCAAAATAACCTTTAAATTGCAGGAAAAACGTGAAAATACAGTTCCTCCGACTCGGTAGCTCCATCCGGGGCTACCACGATACTGAATACGACAGAGTCTAACAATTCCAGACAAACGCGTTGATACAGGTGAGCAACAGACTCGGAGACAGTACCTTTTGTTGATGCGGCCAACACGATGGTACGAGCCGGTCCGGGGCAACCGTCGCGGTTGCGATGTGAGATGGAAGCGTTGCAGCGTGCTGTGTCCTCACGGCTTGGTGCAGGCAGCGGATCATTGATGGAGTCGGTGAGACCAAGGCTTGCGTTGCAGGGTGAGGCGGAGCTCGATGCGGTGCTGGCAGGTCAAGATGCGGCGACGGAGCCGGTCGATGTTCGAGTCGGGCAGCGACGGAGTCGATGACGTCAGTGCAGCGTGTAGTGAAGCGGTGCAGAGTGCGGTGCCCACAGGACGCGGTGAAAGCAGCGGCTCATTGACGAAGTCGGTGAGGCCAGGGTTGCGCTGCAAAACGAGGCGGTGCTCTCTACGGTGCCTTCAGGACACGGAATCCTGCGATGGACTCGGTGACAGAGTCGGCTACCCTTTTCTTCTCCAGGCAACTGAAACCAGCGGTTCCAGAGACGGTGCCCAGAAGTTTGGTGAGATCTTTGATGTTCCTGAGACCTTGTGAACAGGGGGCAAGCTCAGTTCAAGCCCTTGGAGATCTTCCTCAAGCAGGGGGCACAGCAAACAGCAAAGTCCTTTCTCCTTTCCTTGGCAGCAAGTAGCTATTGCAGGCCAACCCCAGACAGCAAACAGCACAGGGGCAGTATTCCTCCTCAGCTTCTCCGGCTCTTCTCCTTGGCAAAGGTTCCTCTTGATTCCCAGAAGTGATCTAAAGTTCTGAGGTCTGGGCCCCAATATTTATACTACAAAATCATTTGTTCTCTAGTGGCAGAGAAGCCCTGTGCTTGGTCAAAACCGGTTCTGTCCTCTCTGATGCAGCTTCCTGGCAGGAGGCGGAGACAGCATTGTCCTGGGCAGACCAGGCCCATTCAGGTGAAAGGAAATCTCCTCCCCCTACTCTAAATGCAGCCGAAGTCTATTCAGCCCAGCCTTGACTCATCAGGCTCTCTGGAGCCACTGCTCCTCCCCAGCCCCTGTCATCCAAAAGCCAGACATGCAATACACAAACCAGGCAGAGCCATACTGGATGGCTAAGCAAGAAAATACCTATTGTCAAACACAGAATGTAAAAATCACCCTCACTAAAAGATGCATTTTAACATTCTGAGTTCAGGCATACTAAACTTTATTTTCCTACCTTGTTCCCAGGGGTAGTTATGTTTATAAGATGTTATAAACAAACTCCCCATTCTATCCTATAAGAACAGGTAGCCTTGCAATAGTGAAAAACGAAATTGGCAGTAATTCACTATCAGGACATGCCACACACACCAGGGACTGTCCTACCTTTCACATACACTGCACCCTGCCCACAGGGGTACCTTGGGCCTAACTTAGGGGTGACTAACATGTAAGAAAAGAGAAGGTTAGGGCCTGGCAAGTGGGCACACTTGCCAAGTCGACATGGCAGTACTAGACTGCACACAGGCTCTGCAATGGCAGGCCAGAGTTACATTTACAGGCTGCTTATGTGGGTGGCACAATCAGTGCTGCAGCCCACTAGCAGCATTTGATTAACAGGCCCTGGGCACACACAGTGCACTGTACTAGGGACTGACTAGTAAATCAAATCAGCCAATCATGGAAACACCAATCCATAAACACAATTTACAAAGGGAGCACTTGCACTTTGGCACTGAACAGCAGTGGCAAAGTGCCCAAAGCATCTAAACCAGCAAAACGGAGTCCAACACGCAGCAAAAACACAGGAGGCACAGGCAAAAATGCAGGGGAGATCCACGCCAATGGTGACAGGTCTAACAATTACATCTTAGTTTATTTATATAAATTGGAGTAGCATTTTTATTGTGTTGTATTTTCAATTTTTTAACTGTTTTAATACTTTTGAATGCTTTTCACATTTTCTCTAAGTTAAGCCTGTCTGAACTGTGCAATAGCTACCAGGAGTTGAGCTCAGGTTTACATTATTGAAACCTCTTACTCAACCTAACAAGATAGTGACTTTTTTACCTGTGGTGGACACCATTCTTCCCCAAATGATACACCACTTTCTCACATGCCTAAAACAGAGTTTCCTCCAAATTCTTAAAAGGGGCCTGTTGGACCTGGCCCTCCCTGCAGGGTCATTCCCAAATTTTTTTGCTTTCACTCCTCCTGTTTTTCTGAATTTGTTTTTGTTGTCATCAGCACTCTACCACCGCTAACCATTGCTAAAGTTCTCTCTCCTTAAAACAAGGTAAGGTTGGCATACACTTACCCTATTCATTTGATGCCTGCTGCCTAGGACACACACCTGTGAATAGCTTAGCTATTGAGCTTTGTGTATTCCCCACAGATAGTGAGACAAAAGGTGACTAGTTGTGGGCAGGAACAGCCATCCTGCCAGGATGGCTGGGGGCGGAGCTGTTCCCTGCCCCATTCAAACTTCAAAGGGCTGCCTCCAGGATACACCCCAATGAACCAAAAATTAGCCTTTTGTTACCCCAGATGTCTTGAAGCCTTGGCAGGGGAAGAGAGGACATTTCTAGAACCAGATGCGGTTGTAGCCTAGAAGATTCCTGCACTTCAAAGACTGGCACCGGGTATAAATTCTCAGAACACTTCTTCAGTGCACTCCTGGACCTACAGAAGACTTCAGAAGGATTACGGTGGACCCCAAGAGGACTGCTTTGCTGCTTGAGGCCTACCTTTTACCTCAGAGGACTGCCCTGCTACTAACAAAGGACTGCCTTGCTGCATGAGGCTTGCATTGCCCCCCAGGAGACTGATCTGCTGCTTGAGTCCTGCCTTGCTTTTTGAACCCAGGGCTACCAGAATGACTCCAAGGGCTAGTTGGCTGGCCTGCTGGGTGAGCTACAGGGGCATTACAAGCTCCAGAGACCTTAAACCCTGCTCTTCTCCTCTGCTGGAGTGAGTCCTAACCTACCAAGTGGTGCCCCCAAGTCCTGGACCCTTGATTGTGGTATTAAAGGTGCTGCTCCTACCTAGCCCTAAAGGTTGGGACTTGGAATAATTTTTTCCAAAATATGGTCTAAGAACTGGCAGAAGACCATGACCTACCCGCTCACTGATCCACCCAAGGTGCATTGCCAGTAAGACCTGACTCCGTGGCAACTCCCACTATATTCTTCTCTGCAGCAGCAAATCCTGTTCAGTGGGACATCTCGGTGAAGGCATCCACCCTGGTGGAGGCCTTGTTGGCTACAGTCTGCAGATTTGTCCCGCTGGAGATTTTTGACTTCCCAAAAAATGACAAAGGTTGAAGGTAGAAATCTTCATGGCTACCCTGTCCAGCGGCTCCCCAATGGCGACACCGCCTCCTTGGACACAGTCAGCTGCCTTTCCTTGCTTAACTTTACCTTCTCAGGAACTTTGCTTCAAAATTCCTTCTAAGTCCTAAAGTATGCCGAGATTAGGTCCAATCCACCTCATGTATCTAACCCGCACTCCATCGTGGTCGGCCTTAGCTTTTGACTTTGCCTAGGTCTTGCACAGCCAGATTCCTGCGGTTGGTGCTTTTATCTTTTAGGCATTATACATTTTTCTAAATTGGTTTGGGATTTTATTTCTGTTGTGTTTTCACTTTAATGCTGTTTGTGTGCTGCATTAATACTTAACATACTGCCTCTAAGTTACGCCTGGCTGATTTTGTGTCAAGCTGCCAGAGGGTTATGAATAGGTTAATTTATTGATGTTTGTAGTTCACCCTGACAAAGATTGTGGTTGTTGCTTGAGTGGAATTTTCACACCCCTCAACCAATTACCCAATTTCTTACAGGGTCTTGGTGTATAACACAGAGCTAAAACACACCCTCCTCGAACAACAGTGCAGGCATTGTCGAGATAATCCTGCACAGTGCTGGATTTATTTGATAGGTGCTATCAAATATACAAGTATACTGCAGGATTCTTGAAATGGGGCTCCAAATACACTAAGGGTAAGACAAGTATGCTACAGGACTCCAGACATGGGGCATCAAATAGCAGAAAGGCAAGACAAGTATACTACGAGATTCCAGACATGGGGCTCCAAACAGAAGAAAGGCAAGACAGAACATACCATAGGTGCATGGAGTCGAGGCCTTTTTATTGTTACAGTGGCATTATTTAAGTCATTAATTTCTTAGATGGCTGTTATTTAAGTAACTTGCCAATACTGCATTGATAATAAGTCTTCGGTTCAGCATAGACTTTTCTATAAATGAACATGTCTCTCCTGATGTTGTTGTACAGGGAGTGAGGATGTCTTTTTATTCTCCAGGACCTGCACAAAGGTGAGAGAACCTTTGACAATAAACGAAGAACAACTCTAACCCTGTTGGTGGATTTCCTACGGCTAAGGTTGCCAATCACAGCAATTGATAAGTTGAACTACACCCAAATTCCCTAACAAATATCCCATCGCAAAAATCTGAGAATGCTAGTTTGAGGCAGACCAAATTTCACATGCAACTTGCTTTAATTTTCATTCGGGAGCATAAGCCTTGCATTTTGTCTTTCTCTACACCCGCCTTCTTCAACAAGGGGAGTCACTGGAAGTCAGAACAGAGAGGAGCATGATGGGTTTGGAGTCAGTAAGATTGCCCTGACAACTGTGAGGGCAAGTGAGTCGACATTGAGCACCTGTTGAGAATAATGGTCAATTTACCTCATGTTTAGGTATGTAATACCAGTGATACCTCCCCAGGAAGGCTCATTACCGCATTGAGCCTCTATTTCAATAAGACCCATATTGAGATGTGTCTGTAAAATGTAACCACTCTCATAAATTACATTTTATCCTCTGCTAAACTTACAATTTAAAAGGAAGATCTTGCCAGACAACTTCCTGATCGATTACAAAAGTTACAAAAGCATTTGATACGAGGAGGCCAACAAACAATACCTATTTCGCCAGTGGTTAACTAGACATGTGTCCTTTAGTAAATGATCTTTAGGGAACAACTGTCAGATGTATTGGCAAAACTCACCTTACAGGCAGCCAAAGCAAGAGAGGAAAGGACATTTTCCTTCATGTGTTTCCAAAGCAGCAGGGCCGGGGAGGCTAAACGTAATTGTTAGAAACACAATTAAAGGTGTGTTTTAATGAAACTAAAGTACACATGTTCAGACCAGGAGGCCAAACTGGTATCACACTCATTTTTAGGTCTCGCCTTTGCGCTGTCTCAGCGAGACCTAAAGTAATCTCTATATGTTGACAAGCAGCCGGTAGTTTCTCCTGCCGCTTGCCATTTGCTAAATGTTGTTATCGATTTTGTTTCCTTTGTTTTCAGTGGCTGTTGATGTCCAACTGACTTCCGTGTAGTCCGGAAGCAGCGGTCACCAACTACAGTTTTCGTCCGCACTGTTCGGACTTTTTGTTTGTCTTGCGCATCTCTGCCTGACCTAAACATGGCAGCGGCGCATGCGCAAGGAGCCGGTCTGCGCGAGGGGTGGGCAGCGCATGCTGCTTGTTAGAGCCTCGTCAGCCCCTGTAGCTTCGGCCTCTCTCCCTGTCCAGCTCCAGCCGCCAGCAGTGGCCCTCGCCGTCCGGTGTCCCTGAGTGAAATGCAGCAGCTGCCTGGTTACCAGCCCTTTAACCCCTTGACCGCGATTGGAATTCCGCTCGTGTGCTGGACATTCCGATCGCAGGTGGTCGTGACGAGCTCAGCTCGTCATGCGCACAGCGCTACCGCGCAGCATGACGAGCTGAGCTCGTCACGAGCATCGAAGGGGTTAAACCAAGGACACGTCATAATGAAGACTTTTCAACGGGTCATCATAGATACATCGGCACTTTGTGGGTGATGCCATGTGTTTCACTTTAACAGGGGGAGCAGGCAAGGCACGGGCATTGTCCAATTTCTTAGAAAATTCAACTATTTTTTCACGTCAATGATCATATGATGAACCTGAAAGCAGATCCCATCCTACCCGACATCCTTTTCCAACAGTGGTCTCTCCTTTTCCCTCTGCTGCGGCGGAGGCCTCCCCTCTGCTCGTGCCCTGGGCCTCGTGACGTCACACTGGATTGCTTGTCACGTCATAAGTGTTCCGTTCACAGGATTCTGCTTCTGGCGTTGCCGGGGAGGCACGGACCTTTCACATGAATTTTAGATTGTGGGTTTTTCTCAGTTTTCGTTTGAAATAAACATTTTCATCACAATGCTCTTTGTCACAGCTTGCTTGCACAGCCTTTGGATGTACCTATTAATTGATTTTTACTGGGCCATATCCACATCTCTGTGTCTGCCCTGTTCCTCCCCTCGAGTATTGTCCAGTCACCCACTTCACTCCTTCTAAGAAATGCAAATATCAATAAAATGATACCTGTAAGAGTTGTCAGACGATGATTATTTAATCCAGTGAACAGAACGGGTGAGTCTTTGGGTCTCCCCTCTGAGGCCTGTAGTTCGAATCCGGGGGATTGGTCAAGGACTGTGACCCCGAGGCCAGGAACCGGTTCTGAAACACTGGCAATGGGTAACTTTTCGATGCTTCTTGCTAGCAGGTGGTAAGCCACTGGCATTTAAATTTAAAGCCTCGTATATTAAGCGACTTGCAAAGCATGTTGGCACTGTGGGTGGCAAAGACATTAGTTACTCACAGTGTCACTTTGGGGCTTTGCACTTTGTTTTTTATCCGTTCACGAACCTGCCAAAACAGTCTTGCTGAGGAGACAAATGTTTGAATATGTTGCGCCTGTTATTTGTAAATTATACATGGACATGCTCTTATGTTATGATATCTGTAGACTGTGGAGAAATTACCTATTTCCGTTCGACGAGTTCCCGGAAGAATATTCACAATGTTTACTTCTACAGTGTCACACTCGTACAGAAATATAATAAGACTGAAAAAAGCCATTCCACTCATTAGTAAAATAGAAGCACTTACCCTCCCACTGCCCATCCCGGCACACTCCTGCACGGATTCAGGCACCTCCCCATGCATGGAACTCCTCGAAGTCCAACATCTCCAGGCATGATGACTTCTATCCCCCCTGGCCCTTCCCACTTATGCCCCCCCTCTCTTAGACATCTCCTGGTCCACCAATCCTAAGGCATGAGATCTCCACAATCAGACAAGGAATTCCTCGGGCTTCACTCATCAATACAAACTCCCTCACCTCCTAGGAATGCAACCTCAGGTCCCAAGAACTCAGTTAACAGTAGAGGTAAGTTCTGGTCGGGAAGCCCTACTGCACCTGAGATGATTGGTGTTATTGCAGTCACTTCCCGATATATGATTCAAGGGAACATAATCAGTAGAAAAACAAGCATTGCCACCTGATTGGCAGGTGTGTGCGGGTGTTTAAATGGTTAAGGGGTGAATGCTAGAATGAGTCAATGGTAGGATCGATGACTGAGTGCACGGATGGAAGAATTAATGAATGAGTCCATAGATGGATCACTGGGCACAAAAGTGCATTGAGTGACTGAGTGCCGGAATAGACAGCTGAATAAGTGTGAGGATGGCTGGCTGGGTAAAGGGGCGAGTTAGATGAATGAGTGAGTCCACCGACTGATAATTTGGTAGAGAATGGGTGGCTCAACAGCGACAAGTCCTTTAATAGTTTCTAATGCTCTGGTGCTAGCACCAACACTTGTTAAATGATTCCTTGTCATCTGGACAGTCCGTTTCAAGTCCTGTCTATCATGTAATAAATCGGTACATTGTGGGAGCTGTTTCAGTTGTACTAGACGAACACACAGAGATAAGAACGAGTGGTTCTGGAAAAGCTCAGACCGGAGAAGTTGTTGCTTCCCCACCCTTAGTTTCTTGTGTCCATCTCTCTACATAATTACATTCACACAGTAGCATGCAATCCTCATGAGTGCAGTGATCTCCTGCTGTGTGGCTGAAATTTTGTGTCCTTCTTCTCCTGATGCTTTCTTGATTTTAGCATAGTATATCATGTTCTAGGGAGCTCTGCCAAAGTGTGCTTTTCATTCCAGTTCTACTGAGGAGAGGATTCTAAGTACAGGGGATGCAACTTTCAGTCCTAGAACTGTTCTGTTTGGCTACTGGCGGGCAGCAATTTTGCTGCCGAAGGCAAAGACTATATGTTGTTTTCAACTCTCATGGTCCTATATGGGACCCTCCAGCTGTGTTAAAGTTTTACCCAAAGCGGAGGGGTCCACTCAGGTCAGCACCTGGAAGACTTAGGCCCGTAGCACTGCAGCAAGTGAGCAGACTCTGGCTCCCTCACAGTGAAGACTGAGTGGAAAAGAAGCGGCGACAGTGATCATTACCCTGGTCTCCCTTCTTCTGAAACTCACAGCATCCAAAATTGTCTGATGGACAGAAAGTGGAGGGCAAGCTGGGTTGAGGCGGGAGGGGGGGGGGGGTCAGAAAGGGTAGAACGGGACACAAAGTTGAACTGGACACAGACTAGTGAATGGACCGAGGCATTGTCATTTCTTGAGGGGGCCAGAGGTGGCCTGTGCCCAGCACTGTTTGTCCTGCTGTTTGGTCTAAGGGTAGGTCACTGACACCTTCCAGTATGAAAAGCGTATAGTAAACTGTTACATTCATTGGATGATGTTATCAGTGATGTTATCAATGAAGTCATTTAACATTTCATCAGTGATAGAATATGTGAGGTCATGAGCAGTGTGTGGCGGGAGAGGTAGTAATAGTTAGCTCACTGAACTATAACTGGCGAATTTCAGTGTTTTTTTTTCTTCATATTACTATACCTGGCTATAACATCTATTCAATCTTCATTTTTTCAGTACATTTCTAGGGGTTTTTAAACATAGTCAGCCAACTTCTCCACTGCGCCCAGCCTTCTGTCGTTCACAACTGGGTGTTGCCACATGTCCACCACCTGCTGGTGGCCAACCCACAACACACTGTCTGTGGTCAGCTTGCTGTCACAGCCCCTACTCCCCTCCTGCTTGTGCTCTGTTTTCCATCTGCATGCCCCTGCCTTCACCTTCTACCCACAGATATCAGCTTTCTACTTCTGCCCACTTTCTGTCTGTCATCTGTTCTGCATTTGCATGCCCCACTCCTCCTGTAGGCCCTCCATAGACCCCTTCCCCACTGCCCCTTTGCCCTGCCCTCCTTAGTCTGCTGTGCTGTTACTCCAGCATCTGCTTGCACTGCATGGTCCGTTGTGCTGCCATTGTCCCTCCCAACAGTCAGCTTGTTGCCCCTGCGCTACCACCATCCACCCTGCCCTCCATTGTCCAGGTAAGGGCCCATATCCCTTCCTTCCTACCCTCCATGGTCTTTTGGCCTGCCTCTGCACCCTCCCTCCTGCCCTTCAAGGTCTGTTGTACCGCCACTGCCCCACCTGCCTGACCTGCATGGTCAGCTTGTTGCCTCCCTCCCCCCCCCAGGGGCTTGTTGCCCCTGCCTGCTCCGTCCTGCTCTCTATGGTCTATTATGCTGAGACTGCCCCTCCCACCTGCCCTGTATGGTCAGCTTGCTGTCCTTGCTCCCCTTCCCCTGCTCTCTGTTCTCCGTGTACATGCCCCTGCCCCTCCCTCTTGCCCTCAATGGTGTGTTGTGCTGTCCCTGCCATCCCACCTGCCATGTGTGGTCTATTGTCCTACCACTATCCCTGCTGCCAGCCCTACTTGGACAGCTTGCTGCCTGCCCATGCCCTCCTGTCCTCTGTTGTCTAAGTTTGTGCGCCTACCCCATCCTTTCAGCCCTCCATTGACCAGTGTGATGCCACTGTCCCTACCTCCTGCCCTCCATGGTTTTGTGAGCTGCCATAGACTTTCTCGCCTCTCCTGCATTGTCCGTTGTGCTGCCATTGCCACTCTCGTTGGCCACGTGGAGTCAGCTTGCTGCCTCTGCCCCTGCTACCTCTCCCAAGCCCACCGTTGTCAGTGTTCATGCCTTTGACTCTCCCTACCCACAGTGTTCTAATGAACAACCAGAGCGTTAACATTCTGTATAGATGCATGCCAACAGATCCTTTTCAGGAGGGAGACACCTGATTTTGAAAGCAAAAAATGGCTTTATTTGAGGTGTTTCACACCTAGAATTGTGTCTGCTCCAATAAAGTAAATGGGGAAAATGCATTACCCCGATTATTTTTTTAAATCTCCAACATTCCTGTTCTAAAATGTTGGCATGTATGTTGATCAATGACAAAACTGGGGCACACCTGAACTCATCTTATTGGAATCACAACTGCAAAAATCTAAAGCAATTCCTTTAGCAATGAACAAAATTAGGATTATTTTCCTCAGAGAAATTATTGTTAGTGCTCCAGAAATCTAAAATTAGGACACATTTTCTTAGTTCTCAATATAGACAAGGGACTTTGTAAATTGTTGTTAGGTTTATGTTTTTTTGTCTAATTGATCACTTTCTCATTTTTTCCATGAGTTACTAAAGCATTTTGCACACTGTTTTCATTAGGCTACATTTGGGTAAATACTTGGGCTTATATTTGGGCTCTTTTCCTCAGACCAACATCTTGGTACACCTTTTTAGGTCTCGCCTAGCATTGCAGCGCGCATGCGCTGCTCGCGTAGCGAGATTTATTGGGGTAAAAGTATTTTTGGAGAAGGACTTCTGATCCCGCCCATGCTTTCAATTGGTGAATGTCCATATTTATTTAAAACCCTGCATTTCGATTGCTCTGTAGGCTTTTTGGTTATCGCCCTGTATCTTTTCTGTGCACGCCCTTGAGACACCGAGTCTACGGCTTCCTTCAGTTTTATGGCTTTTCTCTTATCTGATGGGGCGTGTTAAGGGAAGGTTCAGGGAGAGTTCAGCAAGCTTTTGCACATACCCGTCACGCGCGTCTTCTCTTTCCCTCCCCTCCCTCCGACACCCCCACCCCACTCTCTCTGCTGTTCCTCCCCCTCCCTCCAGTGCTGTCACCCTCTACTCACTTCTGAAAGCTATTTGTCCGGTGATTAACAAGGCCAGGCGCCAGCTAAGCTGTCAAAACAAACCTAAAAACAAGAGTCAATGCAGTGTGGATTCTGGGCAAGTCTTGAGCACTGCATCCCATCAGGGCTGCGAAAGGGGGGGAGGGGGTCAGGTGACATCACTCGTTCATTCCCATCCATTGTGCGCATTCCTTAACTGCTCATAGGGCGGTTTACTTTACCACTGCTATGGTTACTAGGACAAACACTGCAGCCTCATCAGCTCATGGGCAGCGTGTGATCCGTGCTGGAGCTCGGCCAGGCCAGAGTCTGGGCAAAGCTCCGTGTCGGTCTCCGTGCAAGGACAGCTGCACATTAAACGTTGCACTCCAGCACGCATGCGCTCGTGCACACCTCCCAATTATCACCATTAATCCAGACAGCATAACTTCACGAACCACTCCAAAGAGTAATCGTCTCAAGCCACACCCCTACCAGGAAGAAGAAAGAAAAACACAAATAAGCGAGAAAGAAAAACCGCTTACTGTACAGCGCACGCTCATCCCGCGGAGTTCTTGGCGCTATACAAGACTATCACTTTAAGAAAAGTCGCGAGAGGAAGTACTCGCTATGAGCGGTGAGGCCAGCCACCAAAAATGAGGTGGCTTGTTTTACCCGGCGAACGTCACATTGGCAGCTTGGGGGCAGTGCTTTAAATGTAAAAATAGAAGTGCGGGTATGTGTGAGGGGGGGGGGGTGGTTTCACTGACGGTGGGGGCAGGTTTTGTTGCTGACGGGCCGGGCAGGCCACATTACCTGGCGGCAGCGCTTTGGTACTTTACAAACAACTGCAAAACAAATGGTTTCAAAGCCATGCCCATCAGCCCACACTCGATTCTACACCATTTGGCTTTGCATTGGGTTGGTTGCTTACTCCCGCAGTGTCACCACACGCCGCGTGGACCCTCGGGCTTCAGGAGGGGGGGGGTGTCGGGGTCTGCTGTTCCTGGGCCCGGAGAGTCCAGTACAGGTACGATTAAGACAAAACAGTGCGTTTCTTTATAATGCAAGCGTTGCAACACCTTTCAAGTTGCTAGAGTGGTAATTGCTATACGTGATACATTGTTATCATAGACTTGGAAGCATGCATGCTCCTGCCACCCCCTGATGACAATGCTATTAGTACACAAAGAGGAGAGGGGGTTGTCTTTTGCCCCCTATGCGTGGCCTATAGAAGGAGAAACATTAGTCTTTTACTTTTGAGTAGCGCACACCCTCACATGATGTATTTCCAGGCGCTCTCGTGTAATGATGAAGGAAAAGTAGACAATGAAAAAAATAGTTCCCTAGGACAACACAAGGTAGTCAAGTGGAATCCAGGATTAATTCCTGGTTTTGCGTACTGCAGTTTAGCCGCTACATACTTATTATATTCTGATTTTGTCACTATAGACACAGAACAGTGGCAGCATAACATTACAATTCCACGTCAAAGTTTAATGCTTTGTGTTTAATTATTTGAGGCGCTAAATTAGTGCACGGTGTTAAATACTTTGAGGGTATGCATGCTTCATAAGGATCGGTGTGTTTGGGGGTTGGTGAAGTTGTAATGATTACGCTAAAATAAAAACCTGAACACTCACCATTTACGAGTGCTCTGAGTCCATGTACTCCACTTAGCTAGAAGTCTTAATTCATTTTCAACCAAAGATGCTTCCGTTCTCCTGCCCCGGGCTGCGGGGCTCGTGGTGTAACAGAAAGCGTGTCTCTGCAACTGTAAGCAGGCACAACAGCAGCATTGTCCAGCCCTCGCCACCCATCTCTAGTCCAGCTCCAGGCAACAATTCCAACAAGAGCGCTACTGCCTGGTCCGCCCACTTTCTTGTTTACGTAGTAATTTTATGAATTACGGGGCATATTATCAAGCACATGCGATAATTATCGCAAATCACGCATAGCGCGATTTTCATTATCGCCGTCTATCGCTGGATTTCAGCGCCGGGTTAGCGATGTATTATTAACGCTTTTCACCCAGGCGATGTGAAATCCAGCGATAGAGGGTGATAACATGCATTAGCGTGAGAAAAGCAGCGAAAAATGACCTGCGATAATGTAAACCTTGATAATAGGCAGGTGTGGACTTAGCCCTGAGATCCACCTCCCATGTTCAGATGGCTAAGTCGGATTAATAGCAGGTGTTAAAATCCTGCGATAAAGGGGCCTTAGCGCGACTTTGATCATCGATTCGCGGGTCTGGGGCATCCTTGTAAATATCGCGATGCAGTTGTAGCGATGTTTACCCATGTTGTTCTGTGAGGAACGCCCACTTTGCATGTCATTAGCGATAATAATCGCTGACATGCAAAGTGGAGAAAAGACGGCTGCTAACTCAAGGAAACACGCGTTAGCGTGTCCTTGATGATAGAGCGATATTTAAATTGCCGCTTTTCGGCGGTAAACGGCCGCTAAAGCGGCGAAATTGGGCTTGATAATATGCCCCTTCGTTTTTACACGTTTTTGGTATAAAAGATAAAACTTCTAACTACGCACAGACTTCCACTGACGAGTCTGTGCTGGAGTCCGGCTTCGTGGGGACGTACATCCTGTCTAGTGATTCAGCTTCAGGGATCGAAGCCAGTAGGTTTGGGTTCAAATCACCGCATTCACGCTTGAGCAAACTGTAAAGTGTTGGGCGCAAGGAGTACTGTTCGCATGGCTACCAATTATTAGACCACTGCCAGGGCCACTGGAAATATGCGGCAAATATGCGGCAGGGTGGGACCAAATTATGCAGCACATTTACTATATTATGCGTCAAGAAAAAGGCAATTTATGTGGCGTAAAGAGGCACATTTTCTACGCAAACAGTGCACGGGCGCTCCTCTTAAACAAAATAAAATATAGGAAAGTGAAAGGGCGATGTTTATTTTGACTCAGACCGTGGACGAGGCTTCTCCAGTCACTGAAAGAAATTGCAGTTAAAACTCGCTGGGCGGAGTGGTTGAACACGAGACAGAAGCTCATTCTTTGGCGTTTCGCCTCACACACCGCAACCCAATCCCCGAGCAGACAAGCATTTGCAATGCAATAGGTCTCGCATTTGCGAAACTTTCAGCTACTGGCATTGTAAATGACAAAGCTTTTATCTATGTGTTGATTTTAAAAACAGATAACTAAAAGGCATTGTCATTTACAATGCCAATAGCATAAAATTTCGCAAATGCGAGACCTATAGCATTGCAAATGCTTGTTATCACTGTGTACTGTACAGAGGTGAAAGGCTGCATCCATTTGTGAAAGTAAAAGGGCGTGAAGGCAAAATTACATGTTTAGTCAAATAGGTAGGACACAGAAAGCAAGTGGTTTAAGGGTTCACACGGTGGCAGATGCGATTCCATATAATGTATGAAATAGGACCCTCCCGCCATGCATACTGAGCCATGCATAGACTCAAGCACCATCTTTCACAACCGGAAAGCAATGAACTCTGCACGAATCATCGCTTTTTAGTCACTTCTAAGTAATATTTTGTCTCAATTTCAATACAGTATCTAGCTCATTTTAAAGAAATGAAAACAACTATCTCCCATTTCCCTCTTACAAACACTTAAGATCGTTGTTAAGAATACTACCAGTGAACAAACGGCACACCATAATAATATTGAATATGACATAAATGGCTATTGTAATAGAGAGCAGCATCTACAAGAGGGGTTTTCAAGCTTAATGCAGAGAAAATTAGATTTTATTGAAGGCAAAGAGGCAGCTAATATATGCATGTCAACCTTATTACTGACACAAACCCACAGCTATACAAGATGTACTACTACAAAGCAATGATGTCATTCTATAATATGACACTTCAGAAAGTCCGTAACAAAAGGCGAAACTATACAAATGTTTAGGCAGTGGGTTCGAAACTCAATGCAGACTTGGAGCCTGGAATTTAGCAAAAAAGGGTAGAAGTGTGTGAAAAATTAAACCAAGTTGTACGTTCAAAGTAGAAAATGGTTTAAGGGAGGAGTAAATCTGATTCAAAAGGGGGGCATATGGTATATCTCCGAATGCCAAGTACACGTCATTATATAATACCCAGATATTCTCTGTGCTATGCTGTGAAAATCCCTATTTTAAGGACATGGAGGTGCACATTGTAAGCATTCTCAAAGCGTCACTGGATTAGGTTAGAATTTCCTGTAAGTAGTAAGGTGGGACCAGTGCACTGCCTTACGTTAGTCATGCATCTGGAGCCAAGACAGAAAGTCTCACGGTCCTTAGGTCCTCGCACACCGAGTTGAAATGGACAAGTGACAGAGATATTGTAAAGATCACCTTGCAAATCTAGTGGCCAAAGTGGCAGAAGACATTGGACCATGGGGCTTGCAGAAGGGAATAAGAAGCTGCCCTTCAGAGGAAGGTCTATGTTTGCCTGTCAAGACAATGAACTTGCTAAGACACACAAAGACACACAGATAAGACATCAATTTAAAGAAGTTGCATAGGACTGAAGGCAAACCAGTCTTTGCTGATGTTTTGATTTAGAACCATGACCACATTGTGTAGATTACGGACAAAATGTCCCCTTAAATTAGAAATTAGGCAACAAGAAATAAGGCAAAAGAGCACAGCCAATTTCAAGAAGACACCACTGAGAATGAGGTCCTGATTAGGAGTCAGGAGTCAGTTGTGGTCAGAGGAGACATTGTAAATGGAGAAATATTGGGTAAGGAATCTATTATGGTTGATTTCCTTTTAGTCAGTATCTGGCACTCACTGGTATTTCTGTCTGACAATCATTGCAAGAATGGTCAAAAAGAAAGTTTTCAATTGCTATCAGAGAGAGAGAGAGAGAGAGAGAGCGAGAGACAGGGAGATTCTCACCATGTTCAAATTTATGACTCACAAAGAGGCCGACAATGTGCTATGAAGAGACTCCTCATCTACCAGCCCCCCCCAGTGACCAGCCATGTGATAAGCTGAAGTTGACTGAGAAGCAACAGATTGCCAGGGTGACTCCCAGTGGACTGAGTAATAAAAAAGGCGAAGGTGAGAATAGGCTAACTCAATGTCAAGTAGAGAGGTGGACCATAGTTGGGAGGTCTAGGTCTGAGAAATCAAGACAATCTCTGACTGCTTCCTTCTCATGCTAAGAGGATCTGTAAAAGAAGTAAGAATGAGGAAAGATATAATCCCTCAGGCACAGGTTTACAAAGAAAGTATCCATCGCCCAGGCACATGCCAGCTGACAAACCTCAGTAGCTATCTATGGATAAAGCACTGAATTGTGCAAAGCCTTTAAATGCTTGAAAAACTAGTCAGCGTTTGAGGTGGCGAGGCCCGAAGCCAGCAGAATGTCCACCAGGTAGATCATTAGTGGACACCCTTGGACAGCGGTCAGTGACCACTGCCTAAGTACGTGCAGAGCAAGGGCACAACACAGAAAGGGGTAGATAATAAGCCAGAGGGAAGTCAGCAAAACATTTTGCACACTATTTGAAATGGCAGTGAAAGTCGAAGAGAGGGATTGAGCAATAGGTATCTTTCAGGCCAAGTTTGGCCATTCATTCACCCATCAGAAGTGTGTCCCACATGATTCTCTCCATCTTGAAGGAATTGTAGATGACCCACATGTTGAGGGCACAAATGTTTACCATGTAAGATGTTATATCTTGCTCTCTTTCTTTTCTTTATATGTATGTGTTTCTTTAAATATCTAGTTTAGCTGTGCAGTTCTGGAATGGAATGTATGATGATGTTGTACAATGCTGTAATGATCATTATCGGTTGGTACGAGTACTGTGCTGTTGGAAATAAACCATACTCCTGAACTATACATTTGTATACTGGATTATTTACTATTTAACATAAGACCTCTGCTTCCCTGACAAATTCACCTTGGAAGGGAGGCTTGAGTAACCTAATTTTTGCAGGCTATCTCAGCAACCACCTGTTCCACAAGGGCTTCCTAACTGATAAAAAAAATGGTATGAGGGCAGATATCATCAAAAGCGACATGGAATAAAAATAAAAGGATGCCTGAAATAGTCCCATTGACTGAGGCCTAAGATGTAATGGCCGGTTGTGACAACAATGATGATAACACTTCTTGTTTTTCAATGATACCTATTTCTTCTTTTCACATGCAGTTTTAGTATTTCTAGATAGTGCTTTGTGGGCTGAGGGATATGACTTTAATGTTGGCTCAATTGATCTTTGAAAAGTTCTACAGCTCCATATTACCACTCTGATTGATGTATTTACATTTAGAGAAGATGTGGTGTCATTTTCTGGAACGTCATTTGGCTATGAGTAGTATTAAGAGGAACAGGATTTCTATAGAAAATAGGATGGGTGAAAGAGGTGATCTATGTAGCATCCTCAAGGGGGAAAGGTAATTTGAGTAGAGATTTGTTTATTGTGTTTCCTCTCCTGTTTATAAAACACACATTTGAACCAACTCTGGAATATTTCAGAACTAAGAGCAATACATACAATGATCCGATCCACTTTGTTCATTGCAATCTTCTAAGGGTGTCCCAAAAATGCTTTGTTTGCACTTTTATGCATGTTTGTTGACTACTGTTCTCAAAGCTTCTGGCACACTTAGCCCTATAAACAGATTCTCCGATTTATTAATATATTCACAGTGACTTTTTCCATATGCAAGAGACAAGATGTCTTACTTTGGCAAATGTTAGAGGTCCTGAATAAATTACTTTTTCTTGCTCTTGTTTATTTGGTTTATAAGTGTCAGCCCACTCATTATCTAACGCAACAAGCCCAAACCATTCTTAGCAAACAGAGCTCCATCATAAGGTATAGCAATTCTGATTTTTAAGGGGTTAAATACTCATCCATTGTAAATAGAATTGAAATACTACAGAAATTGCACAGTTCATGTCACATATAAAGTGCTGTCAAGTGCAATGATGCAATGAGCCACATGCGTGTCATTATGAAATTAAACATTATTCATAGTTCTAAGTAATAATATTTATAAAGGGCAAATTCATTGAGCCATATTGATACATCTCAAGTGTACAATTTTAGTGAAGTAGTACATTTTTGAATGCACCCTTCAATAGAATCCTAGATGCAAAATATCAAAACATGAAAACCAGGCCCCTGCTAAAAATAGGTTTAATTCCTGCAATAGTATCCAAAACTATCAACCAAAAAAACCTATCCTTCTAGTCCAAGGAAAAATATTAGAAAAGGCAGATGTCTTGACACGCGCCTGGTCCAATCCCAACAAAAGTCTAAGGGTCTATTATAAGTTTGGCGTGGCGTAGCGGGACCGCCCCACTGCTGCACTGCCAAACCTGTGTAGGACCCGCCAGCCAGATCAGGAGTTTTCTCCTGGTCTGGCGGGCAGTTCTTTGGCGTCCCCAGGGTGGTGCCTATGAAATAGGCACTGCAATGGGAATGTCAAAGGGAGTACCTGCATGGCGTGGACTGCTGCAGTCCATCCTGTGTAGGTACTGATGTGCATGCACACATGGAGGCACATGTTGTACCCCCCTGTGTGCATCGACATGGCATGAGGCACCAGGGGGCCCTGTAGGGCCCCCTTTGTTTCCTCACGCCACACTTTTCATGGCGGTTGCATTGATATGAAAAGTGTGGCTTGAAGAAACTCATAATATGCTTGGCGGGGCCGCAGCCGTCCGCCAAGCATATTGCAGCCTCAGAGAACCAGGCAACCACCGTGTAACAGCGGCTCCTTGGTGGTTGCGGTGGTCCCAGGGCAGCCCGACCGCTCTAGTTGTAATAGGGTGGTCAGGAGACCACCATTGTGACCGCATTTAAAAAATAAAAATGAAACTTTTCAGTTTCATTTTTTAAGGGCAGGCAGTGGTCCCTGGGACCACTGCCTACACCTTAAAATATATTTTGAGAGCCAGTCACAAAGGGGAAGGGGTCCCCTGGGGACCCCTTCCCGTTTGCGAGTGGTTTACCACCCTTCTGTGAAGGGTGGTAAACTGCAACTGTTTTGCAACTGCATTTGCGGTCGCAAAACAGTCATACATGGCATTTGGGGTCGCTATTAGGAAGGAAACTCCCCTTCCTAATGGCGAATCGCAAAACACTATTTTGCGAGTCGCTAATTTTTGCAACTCGCAAAATAGGGTTTGTACATGGCCAACAGGATTTTTGCATGTGCAAACGGGTCTAAAACCTGTTTGCGCATGCAAAAATCCGTCGTACATCTGGCCTTAAGGGCCTTATTATGAGTCTGGCTGTCACGGTGGTGGTCTCCCGACCACCCTATTACAACTAGACCGGTCGGGCTGCCCTGCGAAACCATTGGGAATGGCAGGCACTCCCAGGGATGGTGGCCTACTGGGGTCAGCAGACCTCCATGTCTGGGACTGCTTTTAAATGAAGCAGTTCTTTTTTTAAATGCAGCAATAGCGACTCGCAATTTGTTGTAGAAAGGACAACTATTACAAGGGAGCTAAACAAGCAAGATGTGCTACTTCTAGTAACGTATCCCTCGCTATCTAAGATGATTATTCAAGGGATGTATTTGATATTGAGACATTGGGCATCAAACGTCTTCAGCTTAAGAAGTTTGATCATGGAGCCTGGAAGTGTGAATTTAATGGAACTTTACTCTTCTTTTATGTATATTGTCCCTGGAGAATGTTGATCATCAATAATTTTGTAGTATGGCAAAGAGATAATTTAACAATCCTGGAAAATCACTATTATTCAATCATTCATTTTCATGACAAATAGAGGTCCTCACACTAATTTGAAAACTAACAATCATTGAGAGATATAACATTTCTTTTTTGAAGGCTAAAAAATATACCCATCGCAACAACACAAAGAAAAGCTTAGCAAATCAATTGTGACTTGTGTAATAACACCCAATACCACCCTAACCACTCCGTACACCAGAATGGGTCCGCCAAAATATTAAGACTGGATAAAACTGTGGCACCTCATATCGGTGGAATATTACTTTGTGAAGCTTTGACGAACCTGCCCTGGTTTATTAATCAATCAAGGATTTACAAAGCATGGCATATCACGTGTGAGGGGCTCAAGGCACTGGAGTTGCTAGCTGCTTTGTGGTCATTGTGTTCATTTGAACAGCCAGGTCTTGAGTCCTTTCCTGAATTGCCGGAGCAATAAGGCACTCCTTAAGTACAGGGGAATGTTGTTTCAGGTTTGGGCTGCTAGGTGTGAGAAGGAGTGTCCTCCACTGTTGCCTTGGTGGATCTAGGGGGTGTCTGCGACGAAGCGGGAGGCGGATCGTAGGTGTGTGGTTGGTTCGTGGAAGGTCATGCATTTTTTTATGTAAGCTGGTCCTTCGTTGTGCAGGGCTTTGTATGCGTGGCTCAACATCTTGAAATGGCATCTCTTCTGTATTGGGGGCCAGTGTAGCTACTTGAGATGGGGGGGGGTGATGTGGGTCCATCTGGGGAGGTCGAGGATGAGTCTTGCCACTGAGTTTTGTATTGTCTGTTGTCTCTTCAGGAGGCATGAGGTGCTTCCTACGTAGAGTGTGTTCCCGTAGTCCAGCCTGTTGGAGACGAGTGCCTGCGTGACGGTCCTTCTGGTGTTGACTGGAACCCACCTGAATATCTTATGGAGCATGCGTAGGGTGTGGTAGTAGGCCGAAGACATTGCATTTACTGGTTTCTTGATGGATAGCTTGCTGTCCAAGATGATACCGAGGTTGTTGGCGTGGTCCGTCAGGGAGCAGGATGGGCCAAGTTCAGCAGTCCACCATGCATCGTTCCATGGTGTTGTTCCCAAAGACGAACACTTCTGTCTTATCTGTGTTGAGTTTAAGACAGTTGCTCTTCATCCAGTTGGCGACATTCATTATACATCTGTGGAAGTTGGCTCTGGTGGTGGAGGGGTCTTCTGACAGCGAGAGCATGAGCTGGCTGTCGTCGGCATAGGAGATGATGTTGAGTCCGTACAATCTGATGGTGGTTGCCAGGGGGGTCATGTATGTGTTGAAGAGGTGGGGCTGAGGGATGATCCTTGACGGACGCCACACATGATCTGCTTGGATTCAGAGATGAACCGTGGGAGACAGATTCTCTGGGTTCTTCCGGTGAGGTACAATGCGATGCATTTGAGGGCTTCTCCCTGGGTTCTGAAGTAGTGGAGTCTGTTGATCAGGATGTGATGGGAGATGGTGTTGAAGGTGGCTGATTGGTGCAGGAGGATGAGGGCTGCCATTTTGCACGGTCCAGAAGGGCCCTGATGTCATCGGGGGCTGCGATCAGTGTTGTCTCGGTGCTGTGGTTGGCTCAAAATCCAGATTGAGAGGGGTCTAGGAGGTTGTTGTGTTCCAGGTGTTTGGTGAGTTGCTGGTTGATTGCCTTCTCGAGAACCTTCACTGGAAAGGGAAGCAGGGAGATGAGTTAGTATTTCTTTGGTAATGCTGGATCGGCGGATGTTTTTTTTCAGGAGGGGCCTCACTTCAGCATGTTTGCAATGCTCAGGGAAGGAGGCCGAGGTGATGGAGGTGTTCAGGACGCCAATCATCTTGCTCCCGAGGTTAAAGACGTGGTGGGGACAGCGGTCCTTGGATGCTCCAGAGTGCATGGAGTTCATGATGGAGATTGTTGCTTGAGTTGTGAAAGGGTCCCAATGGGTGGGCAGGTGTTTGGGGTTTGTGTTCCTGGGTGTTAGCAGACTGATGCTGTCGGCAGCAGGGGGTTGTTGTTTGAAGTATTTATAGATGACTGCGATCTTGTCATGGAAGAAGTCCACCAGGGTGTCACACAGTTCTTGGGAGGAGGTGATGTAGGTTTCAGCAGCTGCTGGTTTAGAGAACTATTTCATGATGATGAAGAGCTCCTTGCTGCAGTTTGTGCTGGCTTCTATGCGGTTTGCAAGGGAATTCTTCTTAGTTTCTTTCAGGAGTCTGTGGAAATGGTTGAGTGCTGCCTTGAAGGTAGTATGGTCTCCTGTCTCTCTGTTGGTGTGCCACTTCCTTTCTAGTTGTCGGCAGTTGCGTTTGGTGGGTCTAAGCTCCTCGGTGAACCAGCTGGCTCTTCTGGCACATCCTTTGGGTTTAACTTGCTTGGTGAGGGCGGTTGTGTCAGCGCAATCTGTGATCAACAGGGAGAAGTTTTACTGACAGTCAGTTCTCGGTTGGATGTGGCATCTGGGAGGTGGGATTTGAGAGCCTTGTTCCACTGGTCTTCTGATATCTTTTCCAGTTTCTGTGTGTGGAGATGGGGGGCATAGTGCCAGTGTTGGTGGGTCCTCAGATGGTGAAGTGGACGCTGTGGTGGTCAGTCCAGGTGAACTGTGAGAAATGGTGGTACTTGACTCTGTTGCTGGACGTGGAAATGGGGTTGAGAGTATGTCCTGCGGTGTGGGTAGGGTCGGTAAATAGTTGCTTGAGGAAGATGTTGCTCATGCTTTCCAGGAGGTTGGAAGTGTTGGTGTCGCTGGGATTGTCGAGATGGAAGTTAAAAGCCCCTAGGAACATGTAGTGCTTGGAGTCGATGGTAATCGGTGCGATGAGGTCCGGGATGGCTTTGCAGAAGCTGGAGCATGGCCCTGGTGGTCTGTAGTTGAGGGTGTCTGTATCAGTGCTTTTTTTGTCTGTGAGAAGTTAGAATTTGAGATGCTCCTTTATCGGGTTTAAACCATCTGAGGAGGTTGTGCATCAGATAGTGTCCTTGTAGATGATAGCAATTCTACCTCTGTGTTTGTTGGTTCAGTCTCAGTGTTATCTTGTTGCCTCCAGGGGAGGTGTTGGCGATGTCTGGCACCGAAGTGGGGTTCAGACAGGTTTCTGTGCGGAAGATAACATCTAGGGTGAGAGATGAGATCATGTCCTAGATCTCCGTGGCGTGTCTGCCGAGTGACCGCGCATTGAGTAGAATGCACTGGAGTTGTGCTGTGTCGGTCGGCGCAGTGGGCACAGTCGTTTTTATGGAGTCTCTTGCATTGTTTATTGCTTCAGTGTTGCAGGTGAAATGACTGACAGGAGAATGGTCCTCTGATGGTGCATGGAGATGTGCAGAAGTTGTTGTTGTCAATGCATCCAGGATCCAGGCTCGGAAGTCTGCAGCAGTGTTGCTGCGCGGGGTGGCAGAACCAGAGTTCCTGGTGCTGGGGTCGGTGCAGGCACGGATGGGCGCAGAAGGTGCAACAGCACCTCCAATGAGGTGGGAGGGGCTGGTAGGGAGACAGGAGGGCAGGAAAAACTGCAGGCCGGCACAACTAACAGAGAAACATCTGAAAATCAGCAGAGTAAAAAATACAGTGCAAAACCAAATACAATTTATCAGCAGACTAACGGAAAACAATGCAGCAAAAAACTAAACATTGCTATGTCAGGAACAGACGGTACGATGCAATACAATTGGGGACTATGGTAGAGTCCCAAATACCAGCGAGCTAACGCAGCAGCGGGGTAACGGCAAACTGACCCAAGAGGTCGAGGACAGCCTCCAACAGATTATGTTATACCAAATATTTTCAGGATGTGTGGTGACTAGTGTCTATCGGGCATCTTCATACAATACAAGCCATTAGTCTGTATGGCCCAAAAAGTTTTCAGTCCTCTTTAGGAAAAGTATTAGGGTCGACCCCATCATGCTATTAGTGACTGCTTTAGAGTTACATGCGTTTGTTAATGGGCCTAATAGCAGATTTAAACAAGCATTGGCATAGCCAATAGGTCTCGCCTTTGGGGCCTTACAAGTGTTTAGCCAGAGCTATTGACTTTGCCAATGTCTTCAAGCTGTGCTGTAGAGAAGTGTGGCTGCTGTGCGGCATGCTGAAAAGTTATAATAAAAAAGCGTCAGAAGCATTTTTGTTACTTTATATATGACCAAGAAGGCATTATGTAAAACTGAACGACCATATTAAAAAAAGTATTTACAATAAAAAATTTCCTCAGTTTTGTTTTGTTCTTGCAATGCTGGCAATGGTTGTTTGTTAAAGCTTTTTTTTTGAGGGGGCATAAACAATCGGAGGGTGAAGGTTGGGAACTAGTACCTGTATTATAACACTAGCAGTGGCCAGACGCTAGGGGAGAATCAACAGATGCCAGATTCCGAGAGCAGGCTGAGGTGGTGCTGAGTGATGCTGAGGTGGTAGTGGTGGTGGTGGTGACTGTTGCTGAGACGATGCTGAGGTGATGCTGAATGATACTCAGGTGTTGCTGAGTGATACTGCTGTGGTGCTGAGTGATGCTGTGGTGGTGCTGAGTGATATTGTCTTGGCGCTGAGTGATGCTGTGGCGGTGCTGAGTGATGCTGTGGCGGCGCTGAGTGATGCTGTGGCGGCGCTGAGTGATGCTGTGGTGGCCCTGAGGGATGCTGTGGTGGCGGTGAGCGATGCAGTGGCGGCGCTGAGCGATGCAGTGGCGGTGCTGAGCGATGCAGTGGCGGTGCTGAGCGATGCTGTGGTGGCGCTGAGCGATGCTGTGGTGGCGCTGAGCGATGCTGTGGTGGCGCTGAGCGATGCTGTGGTGGCGCTGAGCGATGCTGTGGTGGCGCTGAGCGATGCTGTGGTGGCGCTGAGTGATGCTGTGATGGCGTTGAGTGATGCTGTGATGGCGTTGAGAGATGTTGTGTTGGTGCTGAGTGATGCTGTGCTGGCTCTGATTGATGCTGTGCTGGCTCTGATTGATGCTGTGGTTGCGCTGAGTGATGCTGTGGTGTTGCCGAGTGAGAGATAGAGTGAAGATATAATGCCCAATTAGAGAGGGTGGTGAGAGAGAGAAAGGGTGTACATAGAATAAAGAGTGGAGCGGGATAGAGAGAGAGAAAGAAGGGGAGAGAGAGTGAATGAAGGAGTTTGAAAGAGAAACAGATAAAGGGGTGAGAGAATGAAAGGCTAAAAAAGATAGAGAGGGGAGAGTTAATTAAGTAGAGAGAGAATTAGAGAGGGGAGAGAGAGAGAAGGAGAGAGACAATAAGAGTGGGGGTGTGGAGTTTAAATAGAGTGAAGAAGTGACGCGGAAAAAGTAACCTTAAATATAGCTTTGTGCTTTGCGCGAATAAATATTTTAAAAAAAACAGTGAGAGACAAAAATACTGGTAATTAGGCTGTGACTCCCAATATAAAACAAATAGCGATATAAGGTGAAATCAACCCACCGAAGCAATATTTCTAACTAGACAAAAAAAGCTTGCATTTCAATGCTAATCGCTGTTGTTTTTCATGTGACTGTAGTCCAGGGCCCTCAGTTGGTAATGTGAGCTGCTGCTGCGATTGAAACATCAGAGTCCAGAGAGTTAATGAGCCATGACGAGGAAATGAGGAAGAGATAGGAAACCCAGATGCCAGCTGCGCGTGCACGCCATCGTGAACTCAAGCTGGTCGCCAGCCGAAAGCCAGTGTTTGCACTTCCAAAACCCGGTTACTAAAACTCTCGGCCAGACCAGCGCAAGCGCTGGTGCAGGCCGAGACCTAAAAAGGAGGTGCAACATTTACATCTTGGGCATCACATTACTAGGCTGTCTTAATGACAGCAGATACGGTCCCTGAAACTTATTAAACCACCATGGGGCTTCTAAAGATGCTAAAGAGAACCGCTACACCGGGGGGGAGGGGGTGGGGCGACGACGTTGGTCATCCCTGCTACCATTAGTATGGATAGAAACTCCTTCACCAATAGTGTGGAAAGTCAACAACATAAATCCTTGACAAAGGTGGAAGAACAATCTGCTCCACCTGAGATTGCTGCTTTGCACCATAGTCTGTGCACACAGCATCAAACCTCCATAATCATGCTAAGAAAAAATAGAAAACACCTGAGGGAACTCAATAAAAAGGCACAAAAAGGGCCCTCATTGCAACATAATCTCCTCACCACCTTCTTCAAAGTAGGACTGCAGCAAAATGCTATTAGCCATACCCTGGATTGAAAAAATGTGGGCAGTGGCCAGAATTCCCATATTACTACATCTCCGGCTACCTGTGGTTCAGAAGGAACCAGGGCTAAGAAACAGACATCCAATTCAGCTAGCATTACAGAATCAGTTTTTCACTCAGAGAAGAATGTCCCTGCCGAGTCTCCTCTACCTCCAATATCAGGAGATACGACGGTGCATGTTATCAACAAGAGTCTGTTAACAAAGGCTGTACAACTGATCAAGGGATCAACTCATGCCCTTTGCACAACGAGGAAGACCCTCACTCAACATCTGTTCAGACAATGACAGTTGCTGGGGACAAACAGCAGAGTCAAACTCTCTGTATAGTAACCGAGTTCAAGGAGGCTTTTGAAATGGCAAAACAGAATTTTAACGCTGCCGGTCATTACAATCCCCTTACCGAAACTAAATTGCAGGAAAATCCCATCACAACGCTGACTTCTTTTAACACCAGGCAGCAAATGACTGGACTTGCAATCTCACATAACTATCTGAAGGATGCTGTATGCTTTCTGACAGCCAAACCAGGGTCCAGCTCTGGAGACTCCAAAGGAAGCGACGGAAGCAGTATCACACTGTACCCTGCATATGCCTCACACGGCTACAAAGACATATTGAATAGGAGTAATCTACTAAAGCTATTTGCAGCGAATACAAGCCTGAGTAATATCATCTCAAAGGACATACATTTTATTGCATTCATGAAGGGGCTAAAAGATGACTGCAATGCAAGAACAGAAATTGTATTTTGTGATAAAAGTAAGGTCCATCGTATTAGGTCAGAAAAGAAAAAACTTGATCAGTAGGGCATAAAGATCGTAGAACCCCTAAGGGCCAAATATCCTTCAAACTTTGATCTATCCAGACAGCCTACAAGAAACAATAATGCTACAAAATTTGCCTCAACTAAGGATATGGTTTTGCGGGGTGTCATCGGCCTCCCCAGTAGTAAACCATACCAAAATAATCTAACTATGCACAAAGATTTAGGATCAGGTAGCAGAGCCTACCATCTAATGAATGCTACTGCGGCCAATTGGGCTTAGTTCACTGGTGCGAACGGCTCATCAATCCTACTCCAAGCCGTTAAACATCTGTTCATGGAACAGCAGGGGTTATAACAACCGTGCCTCCTCACCTGAACACTTGGATCACTTATGCACTTTTAAAAATATTTGCAAGAGACCTGGCAACTTTGCCTAATTCATTGGCTAGACTATACAGAGTATCACTCTCCTGAAATAAGATCGACCATCTGCTGGCGTCTTAATATACGTTCTTAATCATCTGGGCCTTAGTACCACTATTCTGGTCGAATTAAAAGGTGCTATCATGATACTAAAAATTGCCAGTTTGACTGGTCAATTCAGCCATCCAAAGTCCCTGGTTCTTGACAACATACATATAAATCCAAACACAGACAGAAAGAGAGAAACAATAGAATTTTAAACAACATTGCTCTTGGCGGGTGACTTTAACGCCAATCTGCTAATGATCACGAATGAGCCAGAATGGCTCAATGTGGAAGATAAGATATGGAAGATTCAGTCACTAAATGCTTATTCATCTATTAGGCGCTCTAAGCTTTGTTACACACTAGCTTTCACTTTGAATACTCTGGGTCTGCGAACATTGAATGACAGAAGTATCTCTGATCGCAATGCTGCATATATGCATATGTTACACTAAAGACAGGCTGGACTAGATTACCTATGGGTGAGAATGCAAGACTTTTATCTGATTTCAGATTTCAAAATTGAGCATTCTCTCATAAGTGAGCATGCTATACTGTCCTGCTCTCTCGGGCTGGACGGGGGCCTATATAATTTGTTGGAATAAAGCTAGGAAGGCAGATTACAACACCTTTGAACTCTCACCTCTTGTGGGAGCTGCAGAACAGGGACACCTTAGCTGCCAGAGATTACCTCCAAGAATCACCATCGATCACCGGGCTAACCCAGTTCTGGAAAACTCCCATCAGCCAACTGAGCTTTAAAAAACTGTCTAGAAAAACAATAAAAACTCTCTCATTGATTGAAGATAAGACAGCTCTAGCATCCAGAGCCCATGCCTGGATGACTCTAAATAACTACAGTATAGTCGCACCTCAACAGTACTTCCACTCAGGGAACACCAACACAGTCAAAGAGAAGTTCTTGAAGTATCCCTTAGGTTTGCTTCCTTCCCTATTACATCTACCCCATTGCAGCAACATGGTATACTGACTGGATGCCGCTTATGCAGCAATGGCAAAGAAGATCAGCCACATCTGGTATGCTCCTACAAGGAGCTAATGGGGGAACGGAGGCAGCTATTAAGAGTTGCTTTTAACCAAAGAGGTCTATGCACACAGAGGCAGGCTGTGCTGACCTGCTGCACCCCAGGGGACCCGCAGATGAGTTGCCGGTTTGTAAAGTTTCTTATGAAGGTGGAAACGAAAATTGTAACACGGAGCAAACGTTAAACTCTTCCTGTGCTAATGAGCAGACGGGCCATGAATCGTAACCATAGTTCAAAGCGCATATGAGAAGATCACCAACCAAAACAAATGCTGCACTGATTCTGACTCCCACTAAACTCGTAAGGCTTCTGCAGGGACTGCAAATGCTGTTCGACAGCCGCAGCTTCTGAGCGCACGCTGTCTAATGTGAGGGAGAAATATCTAAGCTTTACAGCTGCACCACAGCTCATTCTGCAGCTAATCCGCTGACTAACTGAATGGGCGGCCATACCAAGCAAGGTGTTTTATGTATTTATTTGAATTTGTCGACAGCTGTTATATACTTAGACGCAAGATGCTATGCACTTTATTGGATTTAAAGGGCAGATACACTTCATTCTATGCAGGGCATCATCCTCCATTGGACTCAGATTTGCACACTGAGCACCTCGTGGGTATCATTCCTACTGTAGGATGAGGGTGGGAATACATGTCAGAACCTGCCCAGTTTGCACTTTACAGAGCTGCTTGGACTTTAGCTGCTCATGATGGTTTTTAATGTATTTGTTTAAACTTATCGATAGAGCTCAAAATAACCCGCTGTAAGATGTTACGTCCTTTTAAATGTATGTGTATTTTCCGTATTTTATTGCCTGTTTAAATTTTGCAAAGATTTTTAGTAACCGAGCAAATTTAATAATAAACTTAAAACTTGAGAGTTGAAAAAAAAAGGTCAACAAGCAGATCTGGAATTGACCAATAGGAATAGGTGGCATTGCAAAGCAGAAGCTCTAATGACAAAGAAAATACACGTTTATCTGTGGGCCGCTGAAATGAACTTTTAATTTCAATAAAAGATGGCGAGATTTTAGCATTGGCCCGCTAAAATTACTAGTAGTACCCCAGCCGATGCCACATGCCCCCTAAAACCACCGCCTGGCCTTACTAACAGCAGAGAATTGGTATTTCTGAAAAGACAGCTAAACAGAAGCCTTAGGGCAGCTCACAAGGACACAACAACACAGTTTGCAAGGATGAAATTAAGCTGCTAAACAGAAATTACAGGCGTCACCTCTATGAGGAAAAGCAGCACGTTCTGGATACACAATGGAAGGCGGTCTTTTAACAATCTAGGCAGAGACTCCAAAACATTTGGCAAATGTCCACAATCTATCTGAGAAGCAGGGAGAAAAAAAGGAATTAACCAAAAACTCAGTATCTGGATGGACGACATACTTTTCATCACTTTATGTCGACCCCACCCCCCCGCAAATGGGGCCAAATCTCCAGACATGATTGAGGACTCGGATGGAGCCCTGAGCCTAATAATGGAGGAGATGGGCATTGATGCGCGGGGCCAGCGCCCCCGACTCGAATGGCCTCCTGGTCAGCGTTTTTAAGGTAGCCAGTGAAGAATGGCCCCTTCGACTGACTCTATTCTTCAACTCTTGTCTATCATGCAGTCAGGTGCCAGAGAATTGGAGGGGCTCCCTCCTAGTCCTTATTCACTAGAAGGGCTCTGCTGGCAAACCAGAATATTTCCGACTTATTGCCCTTCCGGACGTTGAGGGAAAGTGTTTTGCTAAAATCCTACATAAGGAGCTCGCAGAATGGGTGCAGCCACCCAGACCGGCTTCCAAAAGGGCAACGGGACAGAGGTTAATCTGCTGTGTATATCGGTCCTGATGAAACATGCGACAACAAAGGGTGCAGCCACTGTCTACAGTGCCTTCATTGACTCGCCATAGCCTTTGATAAAGTGGATAGATACCTGCTGTGCGATAAAATTTCAGCGTGGGCATTCAATCTCGCCTTTTGTTAGCCATTAGGTGCCTTTATTCTAACTGTTAGAATTGGGGGTCTCTAGTTGGCAGAGGTAGGCACCTTTGTCCAAATAGGGACCCTTGCTTCTAGTCAGGGCAAGGGGGATACACTCCTAAAATAACCCCTGCTCACCCCCTTGGTAGCTTGGCACGAGCAGACAGGCTTATCTCAGAGGCAGTGTGTAAAGCATTTGTGACACATACAGTAACACAGTGAAACAAGCATTGGCATAGCCAATAGGTCTCGCTTTTGGGGCCTTATAAGTATTTAGTTATGCAGCACAATATCCTTGGTGCAATAACATCAACTGTTGCATGGCTAAAAACGTATAAGGTTCCAAAGGCGAGACCTATTGGCTATGCCAATGCTTGTTTTAATTGTTTGAGAGAATATTTGTGCTGGTCATGTTTATGTGTGTGTTCGTTTTTTATTTTGCCTAACAGAGTCTTTTTGCAGTAATTTAAACTTCAGCGGGGGCGGCTCAGGCCCGAGGTACATCTTTTAAGAGTCTTAGCGGATTGGATCCTGGGCCGGCCATTGTGTCAAGGATCACACGGCTCGACTTAAGTCCGCCGTACAAAAGTAGTGATAAGGAGGTGAACTCGGAGCTGACTGGCGAGATTACAGGCCCTGGAGACGGCGGTATCAGCAGCAAAGCTCCCCGCGGGGTCCCAGTCACAGAGAGGGGCTGATCAGACAGCTAAGGTTCAAGAAAGGGAGGCCCATGGAATGGATGTGAGAGCAGCGCCGAGGAGACGGAGAGCAGAGCGGTGTGTGCTGAAGAACACAAGCAGAGCAGAGTGTGCCCCCGAGCTAGACGGTTCTGAGACAGTGACCGGCATGGCACTGAGGCCTGGAAAGTAACTTCAGTAACGGAGCAGAGAGGCGGAGAAAGCGTGACGTAGACTCGTGGAAGAGAGAGCGGAGGCCCCTTCTAACACTAACGTGACAGCAAAGAGAGGGGGCTGCCGCGTGTCACTGAAGGAGGGGCCACCTCCTGAGTAGGATTAAACTACGTACACTGGGCATGGGGGGAGGGAGTGGGAGAAGGGAGGGGTGTGTGAGAGCAGAGAGAAACCATTAACAGCGCGGCGCTCGTAAAAGGGCGCTGTGCTGATTATGTTACAACAAGCCAGGACTATTGTCTTTGTCAATGGCTGTTAGATGCATAAGATAAAAAACAAGCCAGCGAAGGTCTGGTGTAACAAGCACGGAGGAGCGGGGGCGAGCGAGCGCGGCAGCCTGCAAAGCAGTCCCAAAACGCTTGTGCGTCGTGGCTGGCCTTTGGATGAGTACGCGCGGCAGACATGTGTTTCCACTTATCGCGCCCGCGTCTGGGCACGATAATTGGAAACACATGTTTGCCGCGCGTACCCATCTCAAAAAGGCCAGCCACGACGCACGAGCGTTTCTTGGACTGCTTTGAAAACTCACTTACAATAAGTCTTCGCCTCTAAGCAGCGCTTGCGCGCTACTCGAGGCTCGACCTAAAAACTACAAATGGACACCACACCAGTTTAGAAAAATAAGTAATCTTTATCTAAACTCAAAACAAGACCAAACGACAAAAATCCACAATACAGTAATAAAAATATGACTTTCAGATGGTAGAAATAGTTCAGTTCAATGCAAGTTGTAAATGCGACACTTTTCTCAAAAGTACATTAGATGCGTCATGCAAAGCAAACAAAATGGCCGCAGGGAAGGTGATGCGTCTGTTCCTTACACTCAGGGGAGGTGATGCGTCTGTTCCTTACTGCGGTGCAGGGGAGGTGATGCGTCAGTTCCTTACTGCGTGGGGAGTTGATGCGTCTGTTTCTTACTGTGGACCCCAAACGATATGACAGTCTTGGCGCCTCGATGCGATGCATCGATCCGGTACGATGCGTGTCTTCGTGCAGCCGCACAGCAGGCTTGCATCAAGATCGGTGCGGCGGCGGCGATTTCTCGAGCCGCGGCAGGCGCTGCGACGGTGTCTTCGGCGATGCGTCGGAAAACCAGTGCGGATGCGACACGCTTCTTCGGTGTTGCATCGATTTCCCAGCTCCCAGCGACAAACAGTCTCCAGAGGTCCTAAACAGCAGCAGGCACCTCTTTGCAGGTTTGGAATTCCCAGCAAGGGAATCCAGGTGAGCTGGTGGTGAAGTCTTTGTGTCCCTGAGACTTCAGAACAGGAGGCAAGCTCAGTTTCAAGCCCTTGGAGATCTTTTCTTCAAGCAGGTGACGAAGCAAACAGCAAAGTCCATTTTCTCCTTTCCTTGGCAGCAAGCAGCCACTGCAGGCCAACCCCAGACAGCAAACAGCACAGGGGCAGTATTCCTCCTCAGCTTATCCGGCTCTTCTCCTTGGCAAAGGTTTCCTCTTGATTTCCCAGAAGTGCTCTAAAAGTCTGGGGTCTGGGCCCCTCTTTTTATACACCAAAATCCTTTGTTCTCTGAAGGCAGAGAGTGTCTGTACCCAGCCAAAACCAGATCTGTGGGGCACTTTGCAAGTGCACAACAACCTCCTTTGTCAGTGTGAGCCCTGGCTTCAGACACACCACAGGGGGGCGGAGCCGTCATTGTGGAAGGCAGGCACAGCCCTATTCAGGTGAAGATGCTACTCCTCCCACCACACCAAATGCAGACCAAGCCTATTCAGCCCAGCCCTGACTCATCAGACTTCTGGAGCCACTGCCCTTCTCCAGCCCCTGCCACCCAAAAGCCAGACATGCAATACACAAACCTAGCAGAGGCACACTGGATGGTTAGGCAAGAAAAAACCTACTTTCAAAAAGTGGTATTTTCAAACACAGAATGTAAAAATCATCCTCACTAAAAGATGCATTTTAACATTCTGAGTTCAGGCATACTAAACTTTATTTTCCTATCTTGTTCCCAGGGTCAGTTATGTTTATAAGATGTTATAAACAAACCCCCCATTCTGGCCTATGAGAACAGATAGCCTTGCAATAGTGAAAAACGAAATTGGCAGTATTTCACTATCAGGACATGCCACACACATCAGGGCATGTCCTACCTTTCACATACAATGCACCCTGCCCACAGGGGTACCTTGGGCCTACCTTAGGGGTGGCTGATATGTAGAAAAGGGAAGGTTTAGGGACTGGCAAGTGTGTGCACTTGCCAAGTCGACATGGCAGTCCCAGACTGCACACAGGCTCTGCAATGGCAGGCCTGAGTCTCATTTTACAGGCTGCTTTGGTGGGTGACACAACCAGTGCTGCGAGCCCACCAGCAGCATTTGATTTACAGGCCCTGGGCACACATAGTGCACTGTACTAGGGTCTGACAAGTAAATCAAATAAGCCAATCATGGAATCACTAATCCATAACAACAATTTACAGTGAGAGCATATGCACTTTAGCACTGATCAGCAGTGGTAAAGTGCCCAGAGTATTAAAACCAACAAAAACAGGTCAGAAACAATACAAGAGGAAGGCAAAAAGTTCTGGGATGACCCTGCAAAAAGGGCCAAGTCCAACACTAACACATGGGTCAGAATAAGAGTGTTAAGCGAATGGTCTACATCATCAAGATGCCGCAAAGAGTGCTGCTAAAAACCTTCCTCCAAAAATGCTAGGCAGAAGCTTACACCTATTCCAATAGGCCTACGACACGATATTATTTGATCAAACAGCGATTGGGCTTCAAAGATCCTCGACCAGCCTAGCTGAATATTGTAAAACCAACCAGCTCAGCAAAAACAAAATTAGGCCGGAGGTCTGGTTTGTAAACGCCCAGAAAGTGGAAAGAGTGTCAAATAATAAACACTGTGAGTTTGACTAAATGAACAGTGCCTTCCGACAGTCCATATTGAGGCTCTGTCAACAACAGCCAACGCTCTTACTTCCGCTTTCCAGCTCATACTTAAGAATCTTTCAGGCCTGGATCTTTCTGCGATCTGTAAAATCACGGAGTGTAAATTGATGCCCACTCCTACATCTGACTCTTTTGTGTCCAATAATCAAATTTCATACTGGCTGGACCGGGTGCAATGCCAATGTTACAGGTGCTTATTTAAGCTACCAGCCTGTATGGTACAGGCACAAATCCACCTGGAGTTTAATTTGACCCACCAAGAGTACGTTCTTAACACAAATGTTCTTTCCATCTGTGCTAAGTTATCTGCAGGTGAGCCAGGGTCTCTCTAGGAGCTCTTGTGGGACATTGTACAAGACAAATCATCAGATTTAAATGCACATTGCCAGGCAGTATATATGGCGTTACAACCCAAACAATTACAATGCATGCTTTTACAACACAGTTTTTACATCGCAACTACCATTATATCGCATGTTTTTACAACGCATGCCATTACAATGCATTTTTAAAAACTACCATTACAACGCATTCCATTACAACGCATACCATTACAATGCATAATACTTTTAGTGCAACAGTAGGGTAAGTGTTGGATAGTGTAGGGGTAAAAATTACTATTCCCACTCCAGTCAGTGCAACAGTAGGGAAAGTGTTGGATAGCGTAGGGGTAAAAATTACTATTCCCACTCCAGTGAGTGCAACAGTAGGGAAAGTGTTGGATAGCGTAGGGGTAAAAATTCCTATTCCCAACTACCCCAAAACCCATACCCACCCTAAAACTTAAAAATCTCCATTACTTACCTTATGATGCGTTGTAATGGCATGCGTTGTAATGGTATGCATTGTAATGGCATGCGTTGTAGTGACATGCGTTGTAATGGCATGCGTTGTAATGGCATGCGATGTAAAGGCAGTTGCGTTGTAAAAGCAGTGCGATATAATGACTGCGTTGTAATGGATGTTTCCCTGCCAGGCAGTGATTAACTGACTCGCCGCAAACAAACTCTTGCAAGCTGCTCTTCCTGCAAAGAAACTATTGAAAATCCGGCTGAAACAAGCTAGGTTACTTTCAGCCCAAGAGGACCTACCAACCATCAGCTTGAAAAGTAATGCTCATTTAACAGCAGGCCTATATGAAGCTAAAGTTTTCTCGGTATATGTATTGCTGTCTGCAAAATATAACATCAAAGTCCAACCCCTGCACCTTGGTCTGATACCGCTAAAGGCCTATAAGTATGGACGCTTAACAGGCAGCGAGGATACTTTATGCAGGAGCTGTTGCACCACGAAGGATTCTCTGCTGCACATCTTTTGCCTATGTCCCTCCCTGCCCTCTGTCAAGCGCTACTGGCTTTTACCCATTTTTGCAGCAGCGGCTCATCTGCTGAGGCAGAGGCGCGCCGCCCACTGCTTTTCAGCAGTGCAAAAAGTAAAAGTAAAATAATAATAACACAAAGTTATAATCATTTTATTTTTCAGTGCGAGCCAGGCGAGGGCTGGGAGCGGCTGGGCGGGGCTGGGCTGGGCGGGGCTGGGCTGTCAGAGCCGCGGGAAGAGGAAATATGTGCACTCAAGTGCACATGACGGTTTGGCTGGCCGTCTTAGGCAGGCCAAACAGTAATGCACACTTAGCATGTTCTCAACCTGGCGGTATTGCACAGTCTCGTTGGAGAACATACACAGGCCCCCACTCCCTGTCTGAGCGCTGAACCGCGCCGCTCACACCAATCATGATGCTGATGTCATGCCGGTGCCAGCAGCGTTGTGGTTGGCTTAGGGGAGCCAGTGTGCTTCCTGCTTCCGGGAGTCAGGAAGAGAAGCAGAGGAGAGACGACTGAGGAGCGACGGCAGCCGTGCAGAGGTAAGTGTTATATATATTTTTTTTCACCGCCCTGCCACCCCTGTTCCGTACCAGTCACCACTGCACCTTTAGACAACTGAACATAAGCCTGCAAGATGGAATTGATGAATGCCTGAAAGGGGATTCAAGTCCACTAACAGCAAGATGTGTAAAATTCATAACTGCTGCATCATTACTGCTGAGCAGTGTGACAGCGGGGCACTAATTAGGCCCCCTTTCTGCACTTTAATCATGCTGTTCTCCCTATTTCCTCGCTCTCTGGCAGCAGAGGCTAATGATTGTACTTTTGATCATGCTCGATATGGCATTGAACTGAATTGACATTTCTTCTTTTAGCAAAAAAGAAATTCTCCCTTTCATGCAGTAACACTTTGAAGCATAGAGATTGGGAAAGATCACTGTGTGCTGAAGTTGTCGCTGGAGAGCCGTGGGTGTGCATACCTGGTTATGATGGACCTGACATTGCACAGATTTGTACAGATACAGGGAGTTCATATATTTGAAGGGTGGATCTGCATGGTTTCACACTTGCACTCAGGAGAGATCCTCCAATGCAGTCCATGTTGCGCAGCAGCCTTGACCCCAGGCCGCCATATCAGAATCTGCTGTGAATTGCATTGCATTATAGCGTCACTTTAGAGCTTACGATTCTGGATCTTTTGCGGCACTCCTTTCGGGTCATGCAGTCAATCAGCATAGTAACCACTGGCAAACACTTGTGGGGACTGGCACTTTATTACACTTGCACCTTCTCAAGGAGTGCATACTTTTGGACTGAAGCGCACTTTCACTTTAGATTTAAGGAGTGTTTCCCTTTATGCAGCTTGGGGCTAGATGTACTACCGTTTTTAGTGGTCACAAACGGAAATTCGGGCCCTTTCTCACCGCTGAAAATGGGTTGTAGCATGTACCAACCCTATTTTGCAATTCGGTAACCTTTTACCGACTCGCAAAATAGAGTTTGCGAGTCGCTATTAGGAAGGGTCGTGCCAAGGGCATCCCTTCCTAATACCGAGTCACAGGGGGATGTATGATTGTTTTGCGACTACAAATGCAGTTGCAAACCAATCACAGTTACCACCAATTTCAACCTGGTGGTAAGCCATTCGCAAATGGGAAGGGGGTCCTCAGGGGACCCCTTCCCCTTTGTGTTTGGCAGCAAAAAATTTTTTTAACATCAGGCAATGGCCAGATGGGCTACCGCCTGCTCTTAAAAAATGAAAAGAAAACTTTTAATTTTTTTCTTTTGACGCATCCCGTTTTCCTTTAAGGAAAACGGGCTGCATTTGGAAAAAAAAAGTTGCTTTATTTAAAAAGCAAACACAGACAAGGTGGTCTGCTGTCCCCAGCAGACCACCATCCGTGGGATTGTAGCCCATTCCTAATGGGTCGCAAATTTCGACCTGCCTCATGAATATTGATGAGGCAGTTAATTTGCCACCCCATTGGGAGTCACTAAATGTGTCTGAGACACATTAGTACATTCCGTTTTGCGAGTCGCAAATTGCAAGTCGCAAAAACGAAATAGTCGTACATCTGGCCCTTAGCGTTTACAGCAGCCCTGATTCCAGACTGCTGCCCAGAATCTGTAGTGCAGTGCTCCGAACCACTTCCTGATTTTGATCAATGTACAAAGCACTTCTCACAAAGCTAAAAATAACAAAAGGCTTTATAACTCTCCTAAGGAGGGGAGGGGGAGCGATGGCACATATTGATAAGCATTGGCAGTTAAACTCCCTGAGATTGGGGTTGTTGACATTATTTTTATGGTTTTATTTGTTAGGACAATGAACTTGGAATGCATTTTAAATCGATTGCTTGGGTACTGTGATATATGTATTGATTTTGGGAATATTATATATGTCTACATTGACTGTTTTTATTGCTAATTGAAAATGTGTATTTAATATTCCTTTTAATCTTTTGGTATGCTTTCTCTTAACCTATCTCTACTCTGTTCAATATTTTATTGTCTACTGAATGTATGATTTGCAATAATTTTAATTAACCGTGCAAAAAGAGTAAAAATATTGATTAGACCAAGGGGAGGCGGCAAATCTATTACAGTGGTGAAGTGACCCCGGCAGCTACAAAATCCAGATTTGTCGTGCTCACAGCTTCTGGAGCTTAACTAACAGCTTCAGCAACAGCTTGAGGATGATGTACCA
Organism: Calotriton arnoldi; assembly: GCA_963921515.1. NCBI lineage: Eukaryota > Metazoa > Chordata > Amphibia > Caudata > Salamandridae > Calotriton > Calotriton arnoldi. Next base: position 33,935 of record CAWUFW010000877.1, on the reverse strand, counting down.
GGTTTCATGGGTTGCTCACTGGCTTTGTCCTTGGACCTTGCCCTGCTGGAAGACTTTGACCTCCAAACGCTAGACTCAGTAAGAAGGTAAAAACTTTTACTGAGAGGACACATTTGGTGTATCCAACCCCCAATCCATCGCGGTCAGCCTCAAATAGCACAGCAAACTGATATTTTTCAATGATGGATTACTTTTGTAGGCACGTTTTGTCTTACAATTTTAATAATTATCTGCATTCCCCCTTATCCAGTTGTAATTGTAATTGCGTCTTCTAGCATATTGCATTTTTCTATTTTTATAAGTTGCTTCAAGAATTTTATTGTGCTGTTAGCTTGACTTTAACATTGTTGATATTCCTTGAATTGAACACACATTTCTCTGAGGAATGCCTGATGCTTGTCCCACAGCTACTTGGGATTGAGCAGAGGTTCTCTAAAACTGTGTAGTGTCCTAACCAGATTGTATTTATTAATGTGTTAGGTCTTACCCCCACCAGAATTAGCAACCCAATTCCTGATGTAGCTAATGCATTTGTTTGGCAGGGATATTTCAACGCGGTCTAGCCTATTTCCTGCTTTCTGAAGAGAGTGGTCCAGATCTGTGAGTGAGTTTGCAAAACCTTGTTGAAGTATTGTAATATCTTTTTTTCTTGCTCTAAATCTCTTTATTGACAGGTAACCAGGTTGTGGCAGAGTCGTTACAAATATTGCTATACGAATGGAGATCTAATATTACAGCATGCTCATGCCAACGTCATAGATCAATTTACATCATATATACCAATGAGCATTGTTGAGTTGGCACGGTACAAGATTCTCCATAGAGTAACGAACCACAATACCTGGGGTAGGGGGAAAAGGAGGAGAAAAGAAACAGGGAGGAGGCAAGTAATCATGATAGGCATTCAAAACATGGGGGATCTATTACAGGTCAAAGCTAGTAGAATAAAGGAGAGCTGCGGATTCAATGGTATAGTAACGTAAAATATTGGTAGTCCATATAATAGGTCTATAAAATGTGAGTTCTCGTCTGGGAAGTAATTCGAATACGTGCAGTGATCTAAGCTTCGATGGGTTAAAACGAGCTAATTCTATTCGGGGTGAGGTATTGTATCAGGGGCGCCATATAGTTTGAAATCTTGTTTCGGTTCTATTCAAGTTATGGGAGAGCTGTTCCACTGCCATTAACATGCCGTAGGTGGCAGAACTACTGAGTCATGGAAGGGGTGGTTGTCTGCTTCCATGCCAGTGCCACACACAAGTTGCCTTGCTGCTTGGAGCACGTGGCTAATAAGTGCCCATTCAGCGTGGGTGATTGCTTCTAAAGCTAGTGGTCGGACCACAAGGATGACTGTGACATAGTAGGCAGGGAGAGGATACCCCATTGTGGCTTTGATGTGACTTAACACCTCTTTCCCGAAGGTGGCAATGAGGCTGCATGACCACCACACATGGCAGACGTCTCCTTGTTCCAACCTGCATCGCCAGCAAAGGGAGGACGTGCCTTTGTGGATTGTGGATAAGCGAGCTTTTGTGTAGTACCAGCTTGTATGCTGTTACCCTGAGGGATATACTGTGGTAAGGTTTGGGTATTTCTTACCACTACGTTTCCCACTGTTATGGCAATATACCCTCGGAAGTAGTGGTGTGCCTCGTTGACTGATATGGGTGAGTGCGTGGGGGCATTGAGTAATGAAGCATGCAGTATGTGTTAGAGATGAGTCCTTGCGAGCCATCGTAGGCTCTCACTAACTTCTCAAAGGAGTGTATGGGCAAACAACCACAGGACAACTGAGGGATGAAGTGCCCAGTGTCGCAGCTGACAGTATTGCAGCCTAGCCGCATCGGTAAGGTTATATTCCTCTTTACACTGCTCGAAGGGCTTTTAGAGATCCCTGTGAAAAGGTCTCGTAGTGTCCTACAATTGCCATTGGTCCAACCTCAAAAGGTGTGAGAGGGAAGCTCTGGAGTGAAGTCTTGATTGCGTGTGATAGGTGTATTGGGAGTTGGAAACGTGGTCAGTCCCCTTTTAAGGGCTAGTTTGCCCCAGATATCCAACACCATTTTGGTAGGGGTAGCAATATAAGCGCTGCACAGCTGTGCATGATTGGGCAGCTAGGCCAGATCCCATAATGGTCTACAAGCTACTGCTCTGTTCACAATATCTTTTTTGAATGATTGAATCAGCAACTGGCTTTCATGGATAGGGCCTGTAAGTCCATAGCTGGAGTAGAATTGCTGTCGGCACGAGGCAGTTGTACATTGTCTTCAGAGCTCTCTTTTTATCTGATTTATGTGTTGTGCTGCTAAAACATCCTCATTGTAGGTATGTTTAGGTTTTGGTGTTGGCAAAACCATATAAGACATGGAGGATGAGCAGCTTGCATTCTCAGGCTGAAGGCAATCCTCACTTTGAGGGACACAAGGTTCATCAACTATGACCTTTGTCTGATATTGAATCCCCAAATGAGCTGCATCATATCTCAGCCAGACAATGAAAGGCTCAGTGAATTACTGACCTTCAAGGAAAAATAGAAAGGAGTTTGAGCCACAGACCATAACAGATTCTGGATATCTGCTGCAATGCTTTGTGTGAATCACCCAGACCTAACCTACCTTGCTCAGAAACCGGCATCCCTTGATGGAAGCCGCTTAATCGCCTGTCTGCATTAGATGCCATGCCCCTGTTGTAAAGATCACCTCCAGGACAGCATGCTAGTCGCAGTATGTGTCCCAAGGACATGATAGTTGGTGTGGCTCCTGGCCTCACAGGCAGCACTCCTCATAGTCCTAGAGTTCCAGAATGACATTTGACAAGATACAATAGGCACACTTACATCCTGACAGCATGGGCATTTCGGAAGCTCCATCACCCTCATCCAGTCTGCAAACCTACAGCGTGTCTGTGGCAGGAAGCCCCTTGGTTGAATGGCTGCTACCAAGTGAACTGCTTGGGTCTCAGCTTCTCATTGATGGCCTCCAATTCTAACGGGCCAAGTCTCCTTGGTGCTTCCTCGGCCATCTTGAATCTTTGTATCGCACTAGAGGGGAAGATGGCTCCATACTTTAGCCCTCAGCACAACACAAGTGGGCATCCAGACTGTAGAAGAGAACAAAGCCCACACGTTTCAATTGGAATTTTCATTCCCTTATGGGGTTATGTAAGAACCCATTGGATTGATCGGTGGGAGAGACAGAGTCCTGCTTCCTCAGGAAGGCTAGAGTTTTTGCACCTGCCTTTTGCGTATTCATGACGGGTTGACCAAACGTGCACAAGGTTTCTGCGACCATTTGCCATTCCCTTTTGTAAATCTAGATTGATGGATGGGGACCATTTAATCTGGCCCGACCTTTGAAAATCTTCCCAAAACTCCACTATTTGCATGTTTCAAACAGCGTGAAATTGCTGAATGAACACATATCTCATGTATTCTTAGATTTTTGGCTTCGGGAACTCATTTGCCTGTATTGAAAATACAAAGCGTCAGAAAATAAAATAATTCAATATCACCATGCCTGCTGCACGGATGGACAGCCAAACGGAGACACCCGATAATATAGGAAATACTGGTATGGTTTGACAAAAGTATTTTTGAGTGAACCTCTGAAAAAAAGTATATGCATAGAATTTTAATGACGATCAGGGATATATTTACACATGAATCCAGCCAGCCTCATTAAGTGAAAAGGCAAACAGTAAATGAGTCAGCATTTCCATAATCTTTTATTCATTGTGTTCATAGTTTTACAAATATAAAGACTTTTTGAGCGATGCTACTTCACATTGTGCAGCAACAGCAAAAACCCTTACAGGAACGAATGCAGCTTTCTTTTCATAAGAACTCATTTCTGTGAAACTCTGTCAGAAACATCTAACATATCTTTTTTTTAAATGAACTTGGCCATGGTGCAAAAGCATACTCAAGTAAGTCCTCCACCATCTGCTGTCTTTTATTTTGGGTCAAAAGACCTTTAACAAGCAACACACATTACATCATCGTGACTACAGTGAATATTGCACAGCATGGACGAGCACGGTAGTATGGTGTGCATTGCAATGAAAGTATTATGATGTCCCAGGCGTTTACGATGCCAGCAAGCATCACATAAGGAAATTCATCATTTCATAGCTTGCATGCCAGAAGCAACAAGGACTCTCCACAACAACACATGTCAACCATGACCATCAGCCGGTTGGGTAGGGATAATTTGCTACCGGGCACTGGAATAGGGCCAAGTTCTAGTAACAACATGCCTAATGGGACCCATAGGTTCATAGGGCGCAGTGTGAGGGGGAGCAGCTGGACATATGCCTCCAGCTGTTCATTACCCTAGATCTCTCAGTCACTCCTAGGTATGCAACCCGGTCCCCAGTGCATAGCCGCCCGACGCTTTGCACGTCATAGTGCAATGGCTGTGAGCTTCTTTATCCCTGTGGGGATGTCCGTAACATACCCCAGGAAGCACAGGTTATTAGGGTGGGATACCATTACTGTAACCCTGTGGTGATAGTATCCTAACAGTCCAGGATCTGGGGACATAGCCACGTCAATGCTAAAATCCAGCATCGGCCACTCCACAGCGGGAACATTCTCCAGCCCCTTAAGACACTTGTTTGTAAACTGAGCGGAGAACAATAGTCTCTAGGAATAAATTTAAAATGTATAATGCGCAGTCTTCAGTTTGCACACAACAGTAGGCCGAAACTGCTTCCACGAGGTGCCACATAAGTCTTGATTCTACTTATTTCTCGCACAGGGTCTATCAACCAGGGCTTCTTACTGCACGGAGCTATATAAGTATGTGATTAGGCGCTAAGTGGATTTAGCTGTGAGGGTGAGAGAAACCACTCACCCCCCAAAATAAATCACAAAATACATTCAGGTTTACTCTCCCAGTTACTGTATAGTTTTCTCCTCCCTGGTTGGAGTGACAGCACGGTGATGGAGAAGTGTTAATTCTGGGGACTGAAGGGCATATATACAAGAACAGACGCATCAGCATCGATTGCACAGATTTTGTGTGCCTGCCGCAAATGCCCTGGATGTGCTGTATTACCAATACAGTGCTCCATGGCGCAAGGATTCACGGATGCGTCAGGAATTCTGACACATCTTTTGGCGCTAAAGTGATGCATTGCTGGAGTTGGTCGTAAGACTTACACAACTACAGCAATGCGTCAGAACACAGAGGCAAATCCCCTGTTAAAAGCCCTGCGCCAATCCTTACGCCTGGTTTGAGAAGGCGTAGGGATATTGATGCAGTCAAGTTGTAGAGTGACGCAGTGAAAAGTTGTAAATTTCACTGCGTCAGTTCTACATGGCTTTTAACATGGGAACATCTACCCTGCATACATTATACCTGGCGCAGGTATAATGTGACGCAGGCCTCTACAAACTGATGCATTGGGCCCAATGCATCAGTTTGTAAATATGGAGCAGTGATTGCGCCGCTACTGCGTCAAAAAATGATGTTGCAGCAGTGCTATCTCCTTGTAAATATGTTTCAGTTGGTCTCTACCCCGCAACCTCGCCCAAGCCAGCATGGTGCATTACACTGCATGGTGGTGGTATTCTACTCTTTTTTTTTTTTTTTAATAATCTGTTTATTACATTTTGTCAAAAGTATCTTAAGGCAATAGAATTACAATAAGTAATGTGCTCACTATATAAGAGATAAGGGATAAAGTACCCCTTGCCATACATTATAAGGATGTTGCAATTCCATAACCATATAGAGGAGTGAGGCCGAAAGCCAAGTCCCTTTATAATAGCATGGAACTCGGAGGTGACTTACAATAGCCTTATCATGTGCAACGGAGAGTACTTCATCCCGTGTAATACATGGCTACACTATTACCTTTCACACAAACCACTTAAAACCATGGTGCAAATCTCTTTCATATGAAACAGCAAACATATTTGCAATACTTGACAAAAAAACTCTAGTGCAAAATTAAACACATCAAAAACCTGTTAGATATTTGTTGCAAACAGATATTAGAAACAGTTGAATACAAGCTAGTTTAAAAAAAACTGCAGTAGCTCGAAATGTGTAGAAAGATGCAGAAAGATTTTAGCTTTTCTTTATCTAAGAGGTGCAAAAAAACATATTCATTCTACTAGTCATTGTAAGCTATTAAAATAGAGCAGAAGAAAGAAAAGCACGGTCTGTTTTTGTTGCTTTAAACAGTTCTCCAATTATGCTCTGTGACCTGACCTGCCTATTGGCTCAGCTGCTTGGTCCAGCAGCATCATTGTGACTTCAGAACTTGACTGTTATAACATATAACAGTCAAGTTCAGACGTCTTTTCTGTATAATTGGTGACTGATTACGTCACTAGTCGTGGATTATAAAAAAATTAGAGACATGCATTTATACTGGGATTGCAGAATCTCATGTATTATAAACGGTATATAGTGTTAAGAAGATCTATAATGTTAGCCAACAAATTAAATGTCCGGAAGGCTGCATAAAAGGCAGCCCAAAGGTTTAACCCCAGCCAATAGCGATAATATGGACTAGGGAGGGGAAAGGGACACATAAGTAATTGTTTATATTAGATTCCAGAACCATGCTTATATTAGAAACAGCAAGAGCGCGTGGTACAATAGCTGGCCCTAACTATTTCTACTGTAGGATGGGGACAACTGACCCCTAAGAAAGAGTCAATGTAAAGGGAACAAATATACGAAGTGATCTGGCACTAGGTCTCAAGGTAAGGACCCCATAGGTCATCAAAAGTGGGCACTTGGTAATTCAGCTTACAAATCAAACGTCAGGTAGAGCCATTTGCGTCTTGGCTTCCGGCCATTCTGTGAAGGTCGGGGCATTGGTGGACTTACACTGTCTGAGGCGTAAGTCTAGCCTGCAGCTTTGGTGATTGGTGATCCCAGTGATGTCCCCTGTATTGTGCCATAGGGCCAGTTTGGAAGAGGCCGTGAATTGTAGAGTGTTTGTTGCACATAGCTTAGACCAAACAGAGTCTTAGTAGGCTGTAGTATGGAGCAAAACTATGGGATATGTCATGTCCTTTGTTGTGGTTTTACCACTCCAACACAAGGATATGCAAGAAGGTTTGGCTCAGCAGAGTTTCTCTGGGGACCAATGCCTGTCATGATTTGTTCTTAAGTAGCTAAACGTCAAGCAGAATTCTCATAGGCTGTTTGCATGATCATGCTGGAGGTCTTCCCAGTCCTCCTCTGAGTATAGGTTTTTTGTTCCACTCATGTAGTAGAAATTTGACAGTAGGTTTTGAGTATAGACTGTCTATGAGTGCTTCAAAAAGGGCAGAGACTAGCTGCTTGTAGCTACCTCATTTATGATGGTCTGAGTGACCAGTAGAGGTTTGCAACTTAGAAATCTATTATGACGCAGAGCTTTGGTCAGGCAGGAGTGAAGTCGGATGTACAAACACAGTTAGTCATGCCCAAGTTGGGAATCCATTTGGCATCGTCTATATACATTTAAAAATGATTCTCCCGAGCAGCAACTTCCCGGCAGGGCCAGTCCTCAGGCCCTATTGCCAAGAGCTGAAGCGATTGGTGAGATGGAGAGCCAGGAGCGCTAGGCGCCAGCCAGGTCTCTAGCCTCCCAGGAGCTCGCTAAGCTTAAACTCCAATATAAATCTCTTGTGCAGGCGAAAAAAGCTGCCTTCTACCACAATAAGTGGGAGGAGATGCAGGGAATTATCCCCTCCAAAGATCAGCAAATGTTTTGGGCTAAAGTTAACGAGTTTAGTGCCCCAAATAGGGGCACCATTGTTTGTGTGATCCCGGAAGAGCAGTTAGCTATTTTTTTGACAGACCTGTATAGGGGCTGTTCTGGTTCAGATAGATTCCAGAGACTTCCTAGACTAAAACTCCCCGTCACTTGGTTTTCAGTTTAGGAGGTAAAAGCTGTCATTGAGAGAGTAAAGCTCTCCCGTGCTGCTGGCCCCGATAATATCCCGGCAGTAATACTCAAGACAAATAGTGCTTGGCGGGCCACAGTTTATTCCTCCCTGTTTAGTTGGATTGCCAAGACCGGCTTTTACTCTTTTTCTTGGAAGGGGTCTATAGTAAAACCTATTTTTAAAAAAGGGAGTGGTACAGACCCCAAACAATATAGGCTTATTAGCCTCGTGGATATTTCACTAAAGAATTTCTCTAAGATTATTTTATCTGAACTAGAAGATTGGGCCCTTGAATCTAAGAGAATACCAATAGAACAGTGGGGTTTCCGGGAGGGTCACTCCACTATAGATCATTGTTTTGCATTATGGGCCTTTATCCAGAAGTCAATGAAGGTAAATCAAAGGCTGTGCTGTTGTTTTGTAGATTTCAGGACAGCTTTTGACTCTGTGGATAGGGATATCCTTTGGAGAAAACATGTTGCCTGGGAGCTTCCATCAAACCTCCTGAGTGCACTCCACTCCTTGCATTCTGGTAACTGGGCTCAGGTGGAGCTAGACAAGTCAGGTTGGTTATCCCAATGAATTTCCATTGAGAATGGCCTCCGGCAAGGGTGCGTTTTAGCTCACCTCCTTCTTAGTTTATTTTTAGCTGACCTTCCCGCCTTTATCTCTTGGTCCAAGTCTTTTTCCCCCAAAGTTTGGAAACATCATATTGACTGCCTGCTATACGTAGACAATCTGGTATTACTGGACTGTACTCCAATTGGTCTGCAGAGGAGATTAGGTGCACCTATAGTAAGCAAAACCAGCTCCGCATCAACATGGAAAAGACCAAAATTTAGATTTTTGGAAAAAGGTACAGAAAATCAGTTGGCACTTAGATACACGGGAGGTGGAGCAAGTTGACCAATATAAATATCTGGCTCTGACTTTTAGGAAGAACCTGAACTGGGACTTGCATCTGGATGCTATTAAGCAGAAGGCCCTATTGCAAGCCAGTTGCATATCAAGATTTAATAGTAGTTTTGGGGGGCTCTCTCATACTCCACTATTAAAGGCTTACGAAGGGAAGATTCCCCCAATGGGTCTGTATGGGGGAGAGGTCTTTTCCCTTGATCCAACATATAAATGGGATAGATTAGAAGGGGAAGTACTTAGAAGGCTTTTATCTCTCCCCCAGGGCACTATGGTACAAGCCGTAAGGAGAGAGTGTATGTTGGCTTCCTGGAGCCTGATGGCCTTTACTCGGGCCCTAAGATATTTGAACAGACTCTCTGCTGATGACGAAGTGTCCAAAGTTTCTAAATTGTGTTTGGTAGAGATCCAAGGTAGTGAAAGAAGGTGGGCAAAGGATGTAAGACCCAGATTAATCGCCCTTAGGAACCTCCATACAGATATCGGTACAATTACATCCTGGTACCCCTTCCCAGGCAAGCAGGTATTAAAAGAGTCTGTTGCCTTGGTGTCCGAATCTAACGACTTTTTTTACCTGAGCAAGAAACAATCTATTAGCTTTTCACTTCCTACTCTGGGTCAGGATACTATCTTTCCTTATTTGTTGCAGCTACCAGACCCAGGGTTGCGAAATGAAATATTAAGGGTTAGGGTGGGATGTAATCCACTCTACTCATCCCGCCCAAACAGGGCCTGGGTCCAGGATAATAGTGGTCTTAGTCCCTGCCCCTTGAATGTAAAATGTTCCTTGCTGCATATACTAATGGATTGTGTCTTTTATTCGGCAAATCAAATTAAGTTTTTAAGATCTCTGTTTTTTAAATATGGTACTCTCCATAGGGGGAAAGCTGTGGAGTTGTTATCAGAAATGTGCTATATAGTTGTGGCAGTTGGAATTGCTCAGTTTTTACGGTCAGTTAAATAGAATTTTATGATGAATTATAATGTGAGGGGGTTGCCGAGTAGTAAGATGGGACTTTTTATTGATTTTAAGTGTTAACTGTGTTTTTAGAATGTTTTATGGACAACTGTCTAAATAAACTTATTTTCTACCTGTTTGTCTACATCAAGTGTTCCAGAATGTGTATGCTCTATTTTTGTCTCTTGGCCCAGTTGATTGGATATTCTTCAATCTTCAGTTTGAAATTGTGCCAGAAGGGGTTTGCAGATTCCATTTCCAAGTTGACCCAAGTATCTGTGTCCCTGCAACCAGGATTTTATAGAGGCCACAATCAAAGCTTTGGGCTTCTCATCAGCTGTTGTTCGGATGGCGTATAGTTTTTGGGGACCCGTAGCACCGGACTAGAGGTTCTGTTCAATAATGGCCTAGTCCAGGGATTCCAATTCAGTGCAGAAACAGCATGCAAGTTGTGAGAAATTCCAGGCAGTGCTATAAACCACGATGTTAGGCAGACCTAGGCCTTCCAATGTAGTAGCAGCGTACAATCGAAATGGAGCTAGTCTTGGAGATTGCCCTAACCATTTGAAAGTTTTGATTTTGTAATCAATGGATGTCAGTATTCAAAGAGGAATAGTCAGTGGAAGCATTCTCAGGATATAATTGTATCTTGGAGTGACCACCATTTTAATGATTTTTATCCTACATGAGGGAAAGTTGGAGTGTATCCCATCATTCATTGAAAGTCTCTCTGCATTTGGTCTATCTGGGGGTCAAGGTTGTTTTTTTGTATCATGGAGTGAATATTTCCACTTACCAGAATTCCCAAATATTTCATGTTTGATGCTTTCAAGCGGAAAGGGTGGTCACCCACTGATGTAGTGTATTTGGACATTGAAAGTGCCTCACTTTTGCTCCAGTTTATTTTAAATCCTGAGAAAACAGAAATGGTGGCAATCATGGACATGAGTGTGGGAATAGATGACTTGGGCGTTGCTATTGTCAAGAAGGTGGCATCTGCATATAGCATCAACCTTTATTGTCCAGCTGCCGTAGAGATGCCCTCGATCTCAGACTTTGAGTGCATGGCGATGGCTAAGGGTCCCAATGCGATTAGAAATCGTGAAATTATCTCGCTCAGGGAGAGGGACTGAGCTATCCAGCAATAAATCTGAATTTCAAGTTCAGAAAGAGTCGGTACTCCATTGAAGCAAATATTCAAGAGAACATTTTTAGGGACCAGGGGTGAAATATAAGAGATTTACTGCAATTGATTTGCATACTTGATATGGCACCTGTTCATGGCAGTCCCACCACCATGGAAAGGCAGACAGAAAGGGACTTTGGTGGCCCCAAGCAGTGCCCCCGTCCACCATGGTCCACTGCTTAGAGGCCTGGGGGGCACATGTAGTGCCCCCCAAAAACATCCATGCACTGTGTGCCAGGCACTACATGGTGCATTGATGTGCACAGAATGCATTTTTCTAGTGCGGCTTGTGCTGCAGCACTTTTCCTGTGCCGCAGCACAAAGCCGCACTAGAAAAATGCATTTTACGATGGCCTGCATGGTGGTTGTATCCTAATAGGAGGGGGGAACCGCCGACTCAAGTCAAATCTGACAGCTTTATGTGATTCATCAAGCAAATCATAAAAGCACATAATCAAACACACAACAATTAAAAAAAACAAGAGATACACTCATAAAAATATTATAGTTTCAAACCTAATTAAAATACCATGTTAAAAAGGTATTAACGCATTAAGCTGAGACATCAGCATCCCGTAAGTAGAGACATTACCAGCTTAAAATAACAGTTCATCCCTTGTAAAATGCTTGTCACAATTAATATAAAATGACTGTTACTCTATAACCACATTTACCCGTACCGCTTTCTGATTACAAGAGCGCCCCTTATGAAGCTCACAACAGCAGTGCAGGTATCAATAGAGTCCAACGAAGACAAATATCTAAAATCATCGCCATTAGAACACGGACATTGCTCTCTCAATAGTGGAGCATAAATCTTGCTCTTACTGTTTTATGGAATGCCAAAATAGTACAAAGTGAAGGGTGCTTTGTTTGGTCAAATTATCACAGGGACAAGGCGTCAGCTTGTCCAACTAACCTCCTTGACATGGAAAGGCTACAAGAAAGTGCACTGTACCCAAGCGAAACCTTGTAAGATAAAATCTATATTGCATGTTTATAATAAAGCTTATGTAAAATTGTAAATGATTAGTCAAAGGGCTAACCACAACAGAACTCAACAATCTGTATTGTGTCTGAGGCTGCCAATGGTGTACCCTGGCCCTAGCTAAAAAAGCCAATTTAATGTCTTTTGCTGAAAGGGGCATATTTTGGGGTTTTTCGAAAAGATCACGTAAACCCATCTGAAAAAACATACATTTCAGATGGTTGAACCAAGGGATCTTCGCAACATTAAACACAGCAAGACAAATCTTGATGTTGGTTCTCGAAAAAACGAAGTCCTCTGAGAGCCAAATCTTTGGTCATAATAGTGTTATGAGCCCCAATGTGCCCCAATATAGTCCTTGGTAGTTGCACAACCTTTTACCTACATTTGTCCTACCTTGCTCTACATACCGGCTCTGGTGCTGATCTTTTACCTAGTTAGGTGCCAAATAAATGTCGTGTGGTTTTCTTCAAAAACTAGCCTCATTTATTATGCATGAAGATTCTTAGTATCACAGCAGGATTACCATCTTCTGCATAATACCTCTGTACAAAAGTCACCACTATCGTCATCCTTGGCCGACAGACCCACAGTACCATGACACATCTAGGTAGAAACACTGAGGGTACCTTTCGGGTATATAAGTCCCACATCTTCGCTGGGCAAACCAGAGGAGAAGCTTCCATGCTGACACGAGATGCTGAAGTTCCTGCCCGCAGACACTCCAGCACGCAGTGGTCTGACATCCCTTGGCGGTGTCCAACTCGATACCAAGACGGGGTCCTTCATTCTCTCCCATCAGGCAATGGGGTTGGCTCTTCCCTAGGGGGATTCTTGGCTTTACACCTACATACATGCTAGGTACACTTAGGTTCATCTAGTTGGGTTTGCATCTTAGGAGTACTCACGATTACTGCCATATATCTATATGCCTGCATATATTCATTGTTTAGCACTGTGGTAGAATTCTACCTTTTATTTACTCTGTTGGTGCTTATAACCGTATATATCTGTTTCTGTGTAATGGTTGTTGCAGCACACGTATTTTATACTAGAATGATGCTGGTTCAATAAATGCTTATTGAAAACGCCCCCACCATTTATTTTGTATGTCTCCCTGAGACCGAGTGAGCACAAGTGACTGCGCGAAAAGTACTGAACTGTTTCCATGATCCCTGAGGAGTCAAGGTTGTCATGTTTGATAGTTGCCAGAAGCTATTCGCTCTTTGGTAAGGTTGTGTGACTTATAGTGGCACTGTGAGCTATCTGGACTACAGACTAACATCTTTTAGGGGTGTCTGGAATCAGTCTGAACACCAATCCCTTAGTTTCTGTTGTCTAAACGCGCAGATACTATATTGATTTGTGGGAACTACACGACAATAACAAGGGTGTGAGGTCAATGTTCCAAGCCTAATTCGAAGGGACAGAATGTGATAGAAGCACTTTTGGGCACCATCATTAGTCTTCTAATGAAGTTATTCTCTACAAATTGAAGCTTGTTGCTCCTGTTTACCCCCAGACTCCTGCCCCATAAGTGGCAATGGAAAGGCATTTTGCTTTATAGAGGATTAACAATTATTTTACTGGTTTCTGTCCCAATTTAGCTTCAAACTGAAAAAGGGCATCCATTGCCCTAGATGTCTGCCTAAAGTCAATAAAGAGTCCCATGACAGCTGTGTATTAAATAAATTACCCAAATAAGAATTTTGGAAAACTTTTTTGATCTCTTTTCCATCCAACAAAAAGGGTGTAGATTTTGTCAACTTGGGACCACATACCACAATATACAATTTCTTAAAATTAACTTTTTAAACCAAGGGCTGTCATAAAATCCATAAAAGCATCAAGGGATTTCTGAAGGCTTATAGCTGTCCTTGCCAGGAGGGCGGTGTCGTCTGCATATGAGAGTAAAGGGATAAAATCACTTCCAATCCAATGGAAATCTAACTTCATCTGCAATAAAAATGCCTCTAGCACATTTGTATAAATGAGAAATAAAAAAGTGGCTAAAATGCACCCTTGACGGACCCTCTCAGTTGAAGCTATTGGCTGTGTTTTCTCACCCTTACTGCCATATCGTACCCTAACCATTGTGTTAGAATCTATGTAACAGGACTATTAATAATTCCTTCACTCCTTTGTCTCCCATCATAGCCCACAATCTGTCCCGAATGACAGTATCAAAAGCACTCGATACGTCCATGAAGGGCAGATGTATAGAGCTCTTCATAGACTTAGGGGTCGATTCCGATGTCGGCCGGTAGGGCACCGAATCGGATTCGGCTGAACCGGATCCGAGTCGGAGCCCTTTTTCCCGACCGATTCGTACGTGCGGCGGGGCGGGCGAGTACGATGCGAGCGCGTGCAATTTCGCCGACCGACTCGTTCGCGGGTCCCAACCGCTCCGACCGACTCGCACGGATGCGCCTCGCACCGCGCAATGGAGACGTTCCCCGACCGTGCAAGTACGATGCGCGCCGCGAGCAGTCCGACCGACTCGCGCCGTCCGGCTCCAAGAAGCAGTCAGAGCCGTACTTTGGGGGTCCGTGTCGGACCCCCCTGTACGCGTAGCCGCGCGAGTCGCACACAGGGGGGACCCATGGGTCCCCCCTACCTGTGCGTGTACGGCGCGAGTCGCTTCGCCGCGTACATGCTGTAGGGGGTGCCCTTGTTCGCCTCGCACCCATTGAGTCAATGCGAGCCCGCGTACGCGTTGTACGACCGGCTCCCATTGACTTCAATGGGAGTCCGACCGACTCGAGTCCGATAGCATACGTGCGCATCGTACTCGTTCGGTCGGGCTGCTAGGGTCCGATTCGGTCGGAAATCTCTCCGGGTCCGGCTCGGTCGGAGAGATTTCCGGCCCGAATCGGAATCGGCCCCTAAGTGTACTTACTGACAATCAGTGACAGACTGAGGCACTGTTCTGTCGTACCCATGCCACATCTAAAGCCATATTGTGCTTTTGAAAAAACCATGTTAGCGGCCGCTCATTGTCGGACGGTTCCTGCCCGAAACGATGGCCGTCGAACGCTCATCCGACCGCCATTGTAATGAGGCCCTAGGTGTCTGAACCCCATACTGGTGTATTTCACAATAGATAGTTAATACCCACTAATAGGATGAGTATCACTAACAGAGAAGTTAGTATTGAATAAAATGTGGATCCCTTTACAATATGCCAAAAATTGGGCATACTTCGATTGTATGATTGTAACCATGCAAGAGCTTTCTACATAGAGGCTAAAGGATTAGTACACCTCAAGATGACCGCCGCCGGTGCATGCATTCACGTGGTGATCTTGAAATTACCCTGCATGCCTCGCAAGCACGCTCAGCTTCCCCAACCGGTGAGTTAAATTTGGAAACAGATGCTGTTGGTATCTAGGAAGACCAGAGGGAGTTCCGATGTCGGTTAAGTTAGAATGCCAGAAATTGGGCATATTTTGATTGTATGATTGTAACCATGCAAGAGAATTTCACAAAGAAACAAAAGTATAAGTACACTTTAAGATCCACGCCACCATTACATGCATTCACCCGGTGATCTTTAAATTACCCTGCATGCCTTGCGAGTACACTTGACTTCCCCACCTGGCAAGTTTAGCTTGAGAACAGACGCTATTGGCATTTAGGAAGACCAGGGGGAGCTCTGTTATACGTTACGTTTTCAGGGATTCTGTGCAGAACTGAGATCTTCCACACCAAGAGTGAGTAGATATTCAGTAGGTCCTCGGTTTTTAGTTGGGTCATTCCCGTTGTGTGTAGAGAGGAGCTTATTCTCTTTTATATCTTGTATTTGTACCAGGCAAGCGACCTCCGTGGCAAACTCTTTGTTGGTAACCTGAAAGATTTGGGGGTTGACCACCACGGTGTGTAAGTATTTTTAGATTGAGCTAGCACACATGGTGGCTCGCACTTGGTGTACATATCATATGATGCCAAAGGAATTATGTCATTGCATAGGATGCACTATGGGATTTGTGCTATATGTATACTTCCTTCCTGGTTTTAATACACACACACTGTGATATGCCCTGTAAATATACCCCATAATTGTGTACAGTAATGTTGGCGGGAGACGGTAAATAGACATAATATCGAAAAAAATATCGAATGGACAAAATATCGAGTCCAAAATATAGAATGGACATAATATCGAATGGACACAATATAGTCGTTAAAAATATCGAAATTAAGGTAAGTAATATCGATTGTTAAAATATCGAAGTACATAATATAGGCATTAAAAAATATTGAATTTTTAATAATATCGAATTTTTTCTAAGTGTATTGTATGTTAGTATATGTGTTAAAAGTGTATATTAGTTGTTGTAATGTATGTTTAATTTTTTAAAAGCAATGAATTTTATGTTATTTAATTTTTGCGTAAATTTAATTCCGTAGCGGGTAGTGGGTTTATAGGGGAATAGGGTGGGAAGTAATTTAATTGAAATTAAGTACATATTAATAAATATTAATTGGTATTGATAATTAATTTATTGTTAATTAATTATTAATTGGTAATTAAATTTTATTAATTGGTAATTATTATTTTTTAATTGATTAATTGGTAATTATGTTAATTCTTTTAATTAAATAGTTGTAGCGGGATGTGGGTTTATAGGGGAATAGGGTGGGAAGTAATTTAATTGAAATTAAGTACATATTAATTAATATTAATTGGTATTGATAATTAATTTATTGCTAATTAATTATTAATTGGTAAATACATTTTATTAATTGGTGATTAATTTTTTTTATTGATTTATTGGTAATTATGTTATTTCTATTAATTAAATAGTTGTAGCGGGATGTGGGTTTATAGGGGAATGTGGGGGAAGTAATTTAATTGTAATTAGTTAATTATAGAAAATATTTTTTTGTATTGATACTTAATTTACTGGTAATTAAATATTAATTGGTATTTATTTAAATATTTATACAAATCTGGTAATGATTATTAATAGGTATTAATTTTTAATAAATAATATGTATTGTATTTATAATAAATTAATTATTAAAGATTTTGTAATTGGTAATTAGTGTTATTAATAATATTTATTAGTATTGATAATTAATTATTTTTTAGTAAAATATTAAAATATTACTTTCCCTACTGTTGCACTCACTGGAGTGGGAATAGTAATTTTAACCCTCCCGCTATCCTACCCTGTCCCTACTGTTGCACTCTCTGGAGTGGGAATAGTAATTTTAACCCTCCCGCTATCCAACTATTTCCCTACTGTTGCACTCTCTGGAGTGGGAATAGTAATTTTTACTCCTATGCTATCCAACGCTTTCCCTACTGTTGCACTAACTGGAGTGGGAATAGTAATTTTTTGCCTCCCGCTATCTAACACTTTCCCTACTGTTGCACTCTCTGGAGTGGGAATAGTAATTTTTACCCCTACGCTATCCAACGCTTTCCCTACTGTTGCACTCTCTGGAGTGCGAATAGTAATTTTTACCCCTACGCTATCCAACGCTTTCCCTAATGTTGCACTCACTGGAGTGGGAATAGTAATTTTTACCCCTACCCTATCCAACGCTTTCCCTACTGTTACACTCTCTGGAGTGGGAATAGTAATTTTTACCCCTACGCTATCCAACGGTTTCCCTACTGTTGCACTCACTGGAGTGGGAATAGTAATTTTTACCCTCCCACTATCCAACGCTTTCCCTTCTGTTACACTCTCTGGAGTGGGAATAGTAATTTTTACCCCTACGCTATCCAACGGTTTCCCTACTGTTGCACTCACTGGAGTGGGAATAGTAAATTTTACACCTATGCTATCCAACGCTTTCCCTACTGTTGCACTCACTGGAGTGGGAATAGTAATTTTACTCTCCCACTATCCTACGCTAAAAGTAGTGATTATTATTTTATATTATTATGTTAATATATGTATGTATTAAAAAATAAAAATGTATGTAGATTTTTTTTACTTAAAATAATTATTAATTTTAAAGTAATTTAATTAATTTTAAGTATGTTTTACTTTATTTTATTTATTATTTCATTAATTTTACATTACTTTTAACAGATTTATAAAATTCGATATTTTGACTAACTATATTTTTAACGACGATATTTTGGATTCAATATTTTTGTACTTACCTGTTTGGAGATAGGGAGTCGATATTTTGACAGTCGATATTTTGTCCACGATATTTTGTCTGCTCGTTATTTGTGCGATCGATATGTTGTCAGTGATCCGCGGGAGACATGTGGTAGTCTTGTGTATGGATGATAGATGTAAGAAGCCATGGATACTACACTCCCACTACTAACCCAAGTAGTTGGTGGGGGGGTTCAACCACTAGGATGGCCAGAGTGCTCGGAAGTACATTGGAACTGATCTATATAATAGAGTTGCAAGTTTCTGATTTTTATTAGGTGTAAGTGGAGCTTTGTGTAAGGAAACTAAGAGGCTCTTGACAAAGCTGAGGTTTTGTTTGATTGATACAGATTATTTTCTTGTTTTTCTGTGGTCCTGAGGAGGCCAATAATGATTGGGGCGAAATGCTTAGACCTTTATGTTAAGGAGTTGATTAATGAAAAACGATATGTGAATAGATTATGAACTAGGCATCTAAAGAATTTTGTTTGAGAGACTGTTCCTCATTGAATTCCATTGTTCACGCATGGACTACCTCCCGGTGGATCATGTTTTGACAAAACACTTGCATCACTGCATCTTGGAAATCGCTTACTGAGAGACAAGAGTTAAGTAATGTGTGTCATATAAAATTAATGTTTGTTATGTTATGTTCACCTCTTTGTAAAGAATATATGTGTATATAGCTGCACGTAGAGAGCTGTTTAAGTTTATGTTCATTCTTCATCATCATCACCAACAAGCTTTATTCGGTTTAAAACCATGAAAGCATAAATACATAAAATAATTGCTATACAGCATATCCCAATAAAAATTTACCGAATCAATAAATACAATATTTCATAACAGTTTAAAAAGAAGAAGAGGAATAATTTTTTTAAACTAGTAAATGCAAAAATAAGACATCCTAAGATACTTTGTATGCAGAATTTCAATCATCCAAACCCTCCACAACAATTAAAATCATGAGTAAATTGTGTAAATATAGCCAACATGCTGGAGAGGAATACTCAAAACTCCATACAAAAATCAGACAGAGACTTAAAAAGTCCACATTAAAACCACAATTAAAACCCACTTCCCTACCAATTTCCTCAATCTAACAGCCACAGAGATAAAATTATAAACCATCATACAGATATGTACTGATTATAATAGCTTTAGATAAAGCAGAGCAGACCTACACCTTCTGATATTCAGAGACCTCAGCAGTGGAACTAAAAGTTTTTTCTTAGGTATTACATAGAATTTGCAGGAAAAAAGGAAGTAGAGTGTGGACTGAACCGAGCATAAGTCACAATGTTCATTCTATTGTCATGTACAAATGTGTATACAGTTGTATGTAAAAAAAATAATGAAGAAAAGAAATGAAAAGCTTAAATAGAAATGCATTTTTGTATGGTGCACTAGTTCTTGGTTAAAAAATATGGAGAATTGGGATTGGCAATTTGTGAACAAGTTACTTTCCAATAGAAAAGTGCAAATCTATTGGGTTACTTTTACACTATTCATATTTGTCCCCATATTGGGCCAGGTTATATTTAGTGGCTCCAACATCTGCAGCAGACCGTGGTTCTCTAGAATGATGTGTCTAGAACCTGTGACGTGTTGCAAGTAGAGACAGGTGAAGAGGCTGGGTGTGAAGGGTTCTGAAAAGCACCAAAGACAACGCCTCCATCAACCATAGAAAGGTGATTTATTTTTAAATCCGCTGTAGCGAATTAAAAAAATCCGGCAAGCTGGCCCATTTTCACATTTGCTTACAATCGATTAAAACCAACAGAGGGACTTGGCTCTTTCTTACTAGTTCTCCCAAATGGCATCCCTTTTGGTTGGGGCTTCAGACAGTAATTGCTCCTGAATCCAGGGGCACCCTGTGCACTGAGTTGGGGGAACCACTGCATCCAATAAGAGATGTAAAGCTGATGGGCCGAGTGCAGCACTGCTTTCTGAATGATACATCATCTGCATGAGAGTGCTCAAACACTGGCCAGGCAAAGAAGAGACAGCAAGGTACAGGATCAGGTAATGTCATATTATCAAGGGTTTCCATACCATGTTGCAACCTCATTACAATAATGCAGTGGGCATTTTAGGTGAGGACAAAACCCCTCAGGCGTCAATAGAAGTTCAACAAGCCCCCTTTTGGTGGAGGGACAGAACTTCTGGTCAACCAAAACAACTTGTACTCCTGGCTACCAACACATTGGTATAGGCAAAGCCCCTCTCTGTAATACACCTGAAAGCTCTTTTTTTGGTTGATCAGCATAGTATCTTACGCCGATGACACCCAGCTCATCCTCTCTCTCACGAAGAACCCCGAAGACACCAGACTCAGCTTCCAAGAAGGAATGAAAGACGTTGCAGCCTGGATGAGCGACAGTTGCCTAAAACTGAACTCGGAGAAGACAGAGGTCCTCGTCCTTGGACCCTCCCCCACTGCGTGGACAGCTCCTGGTGGCCCCCTGCTCTCAGAAACCCACCCACCCTCACGGACCACACCCGGAACCTCTGCATCATTCTAGACTCCTCCCTCACGATGACCCGCCAGACCAACGTGGTCGCCTCCACCTGTTTCAACTCCTCCGCATCCTCCGCAAAACCTTCAAGTGGATCCCCCCCCCGAATGCAGAAAGACCGTCTCCCACGCACTCATAACCAGCAGACTGGACTACGGTAACGCCCTCTACGCCGGAATCAACAAAACCCTGCTACACAAGCTCCAAACCATCCAGAACACCGCAGCCAGACTCGTCCTCGGAACCCCACGACACGAGCACATGACCCAGCACCTACGAGACCTCCACTGGCTCCCCATCGAGAAGAGAGTAACATTCAAGCTACTCACCCATGCCTACAAATCCCTCCACAACATCGAACCCAAATACCTCAGCGAAAGAGTCTCCTTCCACGTACCCAAAAGGAACCTCCACTCCGCCGACCTCGCCCTGGCAGAGACCCCATGCATCCGCAGAACCAGAGCAGGTGGAAGAGCCTTCTCCTACGTCGCAGCAAAGACCTGGAACGAGCTCCCAGTCAACATCAGACGCTCCCCCACTCTGCACACCTTCAGGAAGAGCCTCAAGACCTGGCTCTTCGACTGATCCAGAGCTGCACCGCCCCTCCTCCCCCCAGCACCTTGAGACCCTCACAAGTGAGTAGCGCGCTTTATAAACCCCTGATTGATTGATTGATTGATTACATAAGGTGTGATGATAGCTGTGCTCTCAAGATTGATCTGAAAGTCATTCTTGCCATTCTGACTCCAATTCTTGCTGCATGCTTCTAAGAAATGATTCAAATCATTAAAGTCCTGGAATCCCTGTTGATGACACATCAATACCTAACAAACGGCTTCTTGCAAGACAAAAATAATTCTCTAGACATAAGCTTTACTGCACTTCAAAAAGGACCACAACTTTCATCAGCAGAATACTATGATGAGGAATACGCTCCATCAGAAACTGTTTTGTCTCAGTTTAGCCTCTTTGTTCTCTCTTATTCCAAGCCTCCCCTTTTCTGAAATTGTGTACTTGGTAATAGTTGAGATACTGTTGAAGCACGGTCATGGAAAAATACTTTGAGTATTTTTGTATGCTTAAGTGCCAAATCCATTCTGAAAAACCTTGCATGTAGGACCTTCCAGTATTACATTCAAAATAGCATATGTCTATTAAAACTGTACTATTTGTTTTCACCAGACACATCGCCCACCATTTCCTTCATGCTGAGTAGCCATGCTGAGAAGCAAACCTTTTTTCTTATTAAAGCCAAAGAGAATTCAGATTATTTTTCAGGTCACCTACTGTGCATCAGATTTTCATTTCCATATTCATTTACCTGTCATACAAATTCGGCTTCATTTTCCCTTAAGTGGGATGAACTTGACCAGCTCTAATGTGGACAAGTCATTTAAGAAAGCTAAATGTGGAAAAGCAATATACTCACTCGTTAGCACTGTGATGGACTTAACTGGTCGTGGGATCATGTTGGGGCTCCCTACCATCAGAGTGATTATGTAATAAAGTCCATGGTAGCTGGCATTGAAGACGATGGGCGCGGGTAATGTGCTATTAAATTCCTCAAATTGGAAGAAGTAGTTCTGGGATTCTCCAGTTATCTTTACAATGTACACAGAGGAGGCGATGACCACATCAGATGGCTCCAGGGAGATTAAAATGGAGTTATCCTCTCTGACGGCAACGTGAAATGGAGTTGCATTCTGCAAGAGAATAGTAGAAATGAATAAATATTAGACATAACAAAAAATGAACATAATACCAAATATTTAGAGTTTGACAAGGATTTGACAAGCACAAGTGATCTACTTAGACAAAAGCTTTATTTGATGAAGTTGTATTCCAGTTTAGAAGTACAACATTTTCAGTGAATTAGCATTATAACATATGCTACGCCCTTTTGAAAAATGTTAAGTAACTTTTCAAGTGTCAAATCAAGTTTTCTTTGTCAACTAGGATTAATTGAATTTAGGTGAATATACTGAGAGAAGACCTATATCAAGAAAACCATCAATGAAAGGTTCAAATTCCAGCATCTTGAAGCAGCTACAATATAAATGACAGTCTGAAAATATTAATCATAAAGTAAAATGTGGGTACCTCATCATGCGATTCAACAATTAAAAGTTCAACAGTTGGATATTTCTGTTTGAAAGGAAATGTTCATACTTCACATATAACAAGAATAACATGTTCATGCAAATATGTTATTCTTCATTCATTAGAAGGATGCCTGGTAGATAGGTTATTATGGCTAACAAAGTTGTTCAGCTCCTGCTCCGCTAATGTGTCCATTTGTTAAATTGGAAGACTTTACTGAGTCCTGGATCATTAAGAATTTGTGAGTGCTCCTTTGCACTGCCTTATGTTGCTGTTTAATGTTTCTACCATTTACGATTATGGAAAGGTTGGGCCTGGTTTAGAGTTATCATCCACGGTGCACTGTTTGCACTACCTGTGAAATGGTCTGGTTTTACTAAATGCACACAACTCTGTGTGTCCAACTCTCTTTCTAACCTTTTCATTTAGATCAGGGATGTACCTGCTCTATGGTCTAATGGTAGACCAATCTACAATTTCAGTCCTTTCAAGTCAACCTGCAAGACTGAGCAGTACCATTTTCCATGTGAGCTATTTTCTTCCTGCACACGAGGAGCAGCGAACGTGTACTTGCTGCAGAGCTGCTTTCTTCACTGCTGCTGATCTTCGCTGTTTAGCAAAGAGTACATAGGGAGATCTACCCTCGATATAAGTAAAGTCTACTGGAAATACTCTCTTCTGTAGAAAGAAAGATTCAACTTCAGTCCACACAAAGTAGCTTCCGCTGGAATGGCTATTACAGTTAAGGATGCACAAGCAGCACTGATTTGTCAATCATTAACTTTGATTATTTTTTTGTAGTAGACATTTTGTTATATTCAACAAAAACTGATTGATTCAGTATCCAATCGGAATAAAGCATTATGGTACATCAGGTTCTTATTTTTTTACATTGCAGTTTAAAATGGGTAGAATAAGAAGAAAAAGGTGTAAAATAATTAGACTAAAGACAGACGTGGCATAGAATAGTTTTAGAAGCCTAATGAGTGATATAACGTGTATCTCAATACATTTTTTATTATTAAGTGTTGTTATTACATATGACACCAATTTAAAAAAGTAAATTACATTTCAATGCTTACCTTTATCACTGACTCACACCATTTTGGGATTTTTATTTTTTTCACACATACATTAATAGCTCCTTATTTAAAATGATTTCCCCAATATATTTTGAGATTTCTAGGAACCTCAGTACATTTTTAAATATACCCTGCCTAAATTTATTCACGCTTAATAGTTGGAGAAGATGCCTATTGCTAAGTCTATTGGACATTAGCAAAGTAGAAAAGTGCATCTTGGTGAGGAGGTCAGAAAAGTACTTTTAGGGGTAACCTATATCTTCTTATGGAATAATTTTGTATATGTCCAAACAGCAATTTAAAGCAGAAGAGGGATGGCCTGAGCAATGTCGTGGAGCCATGGAAAATCCATCTAATGGGACTATAAGTCTGTACTGGAAACAGTTATTTTAATTGAAAATTTACCTATATCTAGTTTAGTTCACAAATACTAATTTACTGTAGAGAATATATATATATATATATATATATATATATATATATATATATATATATATTTATTTATTGGATTAGTAAAGGGGCTAGTGTTTTATGAAAATATAGGCCTGAATATTCTTTGTGCACACAGAGGGCATTCATAAATGTCTTAACGATAAGTGACATAATAATTTACCCTTTATTCAATTTGCGTTGAAAAAATAGATATTTCTAGGTAGCATTAGCACAAACTCTATATTAAGAAAAAGGGTCATACATGCTCCCACATGTAGTTTCTGTCATCCCACTCAAACAAATTTAGACTTGTTCAATGCCTGTAGGGAGGACATGTGATATAAACCCCAGTAAGGGATTGTTCTTGTGTTACCCATACTTTTCCTATCAATTTATATTATTTTAATATGGAAACGTGCAGTGTCAAATGATGTTGCTTGGCATACTAATGTAGCTGAATTTGAGGGCTTGTTGACTTAAAGTTGCTCAAATTAGTGGTTTTTGGGGCTGTGTATTCAGGGTTCCACCTCTGCTGAGATCATGCTTATGATACCACTGTTTAGAAATCACTTTATTACTTTTTTATTTATCCATTGCGCACCTACTTCCTTCGAGCAGTTTCTCTTCATCCTTAGGAATTCACCATATGGCATACTTTGCAACAGGGGTTTTGGATGAATGCTGGAACCATGCAGTACCATGTTTGTAGATGTTTCTTTTCTATACAGTGTGGTTTCTATTCGTTCATCACTTATATAAATTGTTATATGCAAAAGATTTACCTGTTCCTTACTGATTGAACATGGAACTTCAAACCCTCTACATTATCGTTGAGTGCTGTGAAATACCCCTTAAATTCTATTTCATATCCAACCAAGAAAATGAACTGATTGACAATATATCTGCTATGTATTATTATGTTGCCCAACAAGTGTTCATTTTTCTTCACCTCATGCTATTGTCTTCTTACACCAACCTCTGGTGAAATTAGCGTAGCAGGGTGAAAATGAAATGCCCATAACTTTCCTGCATTCTTGTTTGTAGATACTAGAATAACGTGAAAAGCACAGCAAAGATCCATGAATGTCAAATGCAAGACAACTCTCCTGGCTTGGATGTACATCTCCTTTAAGAGGAACAGATTCAAACATTGTTCTACTTTACCAGCTCCAGAAAGAAATCCAAATTGGATCTCGGATGAAATGCTATTTTCCTCTGCCAATACCTCTAACCTGGAGAAAAGAACTTGGCCCAAGATGTTAGTAGAGGAGTCAAACAAAGAAATGATCTGGTAACAACATAGGGGCCGATTCCGATCTCGGTCGGAGGCGCACCCAACACCATTCGGTCGGGAAAAAAGCCATGCGAAAGCCTGTTTCCCGACCGATCCGTACAGCACACCGAACGAGCAAGTACGATGCGCACAACAGCAAAGAATCCGGCCGAGCCGTACTCACCCAAACCAGGTCCTGTTCTCCGACCGAGGCGAATCCGGAAACGCCGAATCGAGTCGCACGGAAGGAAAAATGCAGCCCCGTCCGGCCGGACAAGTACGATGCGCTTTCCGTACGCGCCGAACCCGTCGCTACGCACGGCACGTCAAAGCATCCGGCAGAGGCGCACATAAGCTCCGATTCGCGCCACAACACGATCCACGGCTCCGAGACGAACACGACAGCGACGAGGACGAGGCGAAGCGACGAGGCGAAGCGACGAGGACGACGCGAAGCAACGAGAAGGACGAACGACACGAACCAACCATGAATCCCTTCGTCCCGATCATACCAATATTCTACATTTACTACCGGAACAGGCACGGACGCGTACAGCGCAGAAGGTAAGCCAGACACCAACCACAAAACACATACAACACGTACACGACACATCACACACACACACAGGGATGCAGAATATACTTACACCAGCAACAGCAGCACCATAGGGGCGGGATGCCCATCACCAATGCCACATATGCACACAGGGGCCTGAATGCGCACCACCACCCCTACCCAGGGGGGGCTGGATGCCTACCACTACTACCACCCTCACCCAGGGGGGGCTGGATGCCTACCACTAGTACCACCCTCACCCAGGGGGGGCAGGATGCCTACCACAACTACCACCCTTAGCCAGGGGGGCAGGATGCCCACCACTACTACCACCCTTAGCCAGGGGGCAGGATGCCCACCACTACTACCACCCTTAGCCAGGGGGCAGGATGCTTACCACTACTACCACCCTCACCCAGGGGGCAGGATGCCTACCACTACTACCACCCTTAGCCAGGGGGCAGGATGCCCACCACTACTACCACCCTCACCCAGGGGGGCAGGATGCCTACCACTACTACCACCCTCACCCAGGGGGGCAGGATGCCTACCACTAGTACCACCCTCACTCAGGGGGGGCAGGATGCCTACCACTACTACCACCCTTAGCCAAGGGGGCAGGATGCCCACCACTACTACCACCCTTAGCCAGGGGGGCAGGATGCTTACCACTACTACCACCCTCACCCAGGGGGGGCAGGATGCCTACCACTACTACCACCCTCACCCAGGGGGGGCTGCATGCCTACCACCACCCTTAGCCAGGGGGGCAGGATGCCCACCACTACTACCACCCTCACCCAGGGGGGGCAGGATGCCTACCACTAGTACCACCCTCACCCAGGGGGGGCAGGATGCCTACCACTACTACCACCCTTAGCCAAGGGGGCAGGATGCCCACCACTACTACCACCCTTAGCCAGGGGGGCAGGATGCTTACCACTACTACCATCCTCACCCAGGGGGGGCAGGATGCCTACCACTACTACCACCCTCACCCAGGGGGGCAGGATGCTTACCACTACTACCACCCTCACCCAGGGGGGTCAGGATGCCTACCACTACTACCACCCTTAGCCAGGGGGGCAGGATGCTTATCACTACTACCACCCTCACCCAGGGGGGGGCAGGATGCCTACCACTACTACCACCCTTAGCCAGGGGGGCAGGATGCTTACCACGACTACCACCCTCACCCAGGGGGGGCAGGATGCCTACCACTACTACCACCCTCACCCAGGGGGGGCTGGATGCCTACCACCACCCTTAGCTAGGGGGGCAGGATGCCCACCACTACTACCACCCTTAGCCAAGGGGGCAGGATGCCCACCACTACTA
The DNA here is from genome assembly GCA_963921515.1 of Calotriton arnoldi. NCBI lineage: Eukaryota > Metazoa > Chordata > Amphibia > Caudata > Salamandridae > Calotriton > Calotriton arnoldi. The sequence goes on along the minus strand of CAWUFW010000877.1, from coordinate 6,569 downwards.
CCACCCTTAGCCAGGGGGGCAGGATGCTTACCACTACTACCACCCTCACCCAGGGGGGGCAGGATGCCTACCACTACTACCACCCTTAGCCAGGGGGGGCAGGATGCCCACCACTACTACCACCCTCACCCAGGGGGGCAGGATGCCTACCACCACCCTTAGCCAGGGGGGGCTGGATGCCTACCACTACTACCACCCCCACTCATAGGATGGACAATGCATGACACAACCAGCACACCACAACCTAGGGAATGCAAGAAGAAGACATCCCCCAACACCATGACAAGCGTGTGTAGACTGTGTCAAATGTCTACAACACCGAACATGACTTTGAACATACAATGTGACCCCCTAGCACATGTGCCACACATATATGTGTGTGGCACCCACAATGCAAGCAGGCCATGACCATTGTGGCAATGGGGTCCAAACCCCCATCATCACAGTGACCAAAAGGTAAGTGTGGGGTCCATAGCTGAAGCACATTTCGAACATTGTGGCAATGGGGTCCAAACCCCCATCATCACAGTGACCAAAATGTAAGTGTGGGGTCCATAGCTGAAGCACATTTTGAACATTGTGGCAATGGGGTCCAAACCCCCATCATCACAGTGACCAAAATGTAAGTGTGGGGTCCATAGCTGAAGCACATTTCGAACATTGTGGCAATGGGGTCCAAACCCCCATCATCACAGTGACCAAAATGTAAGTGTGGGGTCCATAGCTGAAGCACATTTCGAACATTGTGGCAATGGGGTCCAAACCCCCATCATCACAGTGACCAAAATGTAAGTGTGGGGTTCATAGCTGAAGCACATTTCGAACATTGTGGCAATGGGGTCCAAACCCCCATCATCACAGTGACCAAAATGTATGTGTGGGGTCCATAGCTGAAGCACATTTTGAACATTGTGGCAATGGGGTCCAAACCCCCATCATCACAGTGACCAAAATGTAAGTGTGGGGTCCATAGCTGAAGCACATTTTGAACATTGTGGCAATGGGGTCCAAACCCCCATCATCACAGTGACCAAAATGTAAGTGTGGGGTCCATAGCTGAAGCACATTTCGAACATTGTGGCAATGGGGTCCAAACCCCCATCATCACAGTGACCAAAAGGCAAGGGTTGACAAAGTAAGAGGTGCAACTGCCAAACTGCATGGATGATTCCTGGTCACAGAACAACAAACACATCAGTGGCAAAGTAGTGTATGTGTCCCATTGCAACATAAATTGGGGGAGCCAAATCCTGCAGTGCAAATAAGACATAACTTTGGCCATGTGCAGACAAACAACACCCATGGGGGCTGACACAGTCAACAATCATCAATGACACAATGACAGAAGTGACCATCCGAATGCAGACCTACATATTTGCACCAATGGGCACACACATGCAGATACCCTGTGGAGACTGCAGATGTGAGGCGAACAGATACCATACCATGGCAGCAATGGGACACACAATCAACAATTAGCAACAAATGAGGGCTCCCGTCCCATCAGCCTGGTCATGGAAGTGCCAACGGAATCATCAGCACAGATCCAACACACTTGTATAGCAATGTTGCACTGACAACACAGATGAGTCCTTCCCCATTGATGCCCAAACCTGCATGTTCACTGGAGATGGCCACACGGTCAGGGAAGTAGACGAATAGAACAATGGCAGGCACAACAGATGTGCAGGGGTGGAAGCCACAGATGTGAAGTTGCCAATCTAAGTAGGAAATCTCATTGCCAAATACTGAACACATGACACCCTCAGATGCTGCTATGGATGACATGGATACACCACAGGATAGGACACATAACCCCTGGACCACATGGGTTCCTGCACAGTAACACTTCATTTTCATGAGACCAAATATCACCATCACTGCAGCAAGGGCATTGTTAGCATCATCAACATCATGTACATCAGAAGCAAAAGCACTAGAGAACAGAAAGTTGCTTTATTCAGCATATGTGGCATTAAATGTAGAAGTCCGGTAGAACATAAACAAAGGCCAATGGCCAGTCCATCAACAAAGTCACAAGTGGGTGACAGTGGCAGATGCCACCGTACACATGCCTGCACAAAACCAGGGACAATCCACTAGGAGGGGCAACCGGGGGGGGGGGGTAGGCCAGGCACCGCAGGGACAGGATCAGGGCTCACCAGGAGGAAGCAGGGAAGGGGTGGTGGGTGCTGGAGAGCCACTGACAACTGCAGTGGAGGTGTCTGACATGGTGTGTGCCGGCACAACTGGGGGGCATGGCTCAGATGTTGTGGGTGCCGGCACGATTGCAGTGGACCCTGCAGATGGAGTGGACAGGTCCGCCACTGCAGTGCCCAAGTCAGACAGGGTGTTAGTGGACTCCACTGCAGTGCCTACCACCAGGGGAGGAGAATGGGGAACAGGCAAGGTGGGCTGGACAGAGGGGGAGGACACCCTCACCACATCAGTGGCACAGACAAGCGCAGCGGGGGTGTGGTGCCGGGAGAGCAAGTGGCAGGGGGAGAAGGCCGGAGCCTCTTGGGGATGGTATATCTGTGGGTGGGGAACCTGGGGCAGGGTGTGGCGGGGGCACCTGTGGAGTGGGGGCCTGAGGGATGGAGGAAGGTGACCTGGTGCTTGAGCTGCAGGGCGGCGGCGGGGTCTTGCTCTTAACACTCCGGGGGACTTGCGGGTGGGGGCCTCAGTCTGTCTGCGCCTGGGGGAGGGTGTCCGGGGGTGAGGGGCACTATGCTCCGTGTGGGGGGCTTCCTCTTCCCCCTGGATGCTGGGGCAGCTGGATCGGAGGGAAGAGGCCGAGGTCACTGAGGAAGAGGCGCTGGGTCTTTGGTGTTGCAGGTGAGGCAAGGGAGGGTGCTTTGGAGGGAGAGGCAACTGAGGACTGCGCAGTGCCCGTGGATGCGTGTGTGTGTACCAGGGCCCCATCCCCTGTGAGTCTGGTTTCAGTCCCCTGACTGTGCGTGCGTGTGCGTTTAGTTTGTGGCGTGTGTGTCTGTGTGCTGGATGTGTGTGTGCTGGTGTGTGCCTGTGCCGGTGTGTGTGTGCTTGGGACGGGCAAGGTATGGGGAGTGTGGATGGAGCAGAGGCAGGAGGGGTGAGGGACTGTCTGAGGAGGTACACTGCTGCCGTCAGGGAGGAGTCCATGGACCTGTTGCCCCTCTGTAGGTCAGACATGCCCGATGAGATGCCGTCCATGAACGACACCAGCTGAGTCAACAGTGCGGTGTGCGCATGGAGGACACTCAGCATGGCTGTCTGCCCTACATGGAGCTGGCGAAGGAGGTACACAGACTCCTCACTCAGGGCAGCAGGGGACACAGGGGCAGGGGTGCGGTGCCTGGGCCAAAGGAGACACGCTCCCGAACATGGGAGCCTCCACGGACCTTGGGAATGGGAGCCGATGGGAGGGCGGTGGTGGTGCTGGTGGTGGCGGGGACAGCAACACTAGCTGGGGTGTGGTGGCTGCTGACACCCGCCTCCACAAGGGAGTCATCCTCCGAGTTGCTCTGGTCCTCAGCTGAGGTGGATGGTGCTGAGGATTCCTCGGTGTGGCTCCCTCGCCCTCCGTGCCACTGGGTCCCTCCGACCACTCCTCAGCTGCTGACCCAGTCTGGCTCTCTGGCTCCTCCTGGTCCGTGGAGCTGTCCCCTTCCGTGGCCGTGGATGTATCTGCAAACAATGGGGAAACAGACAGACATCAGTCACCTGCACCAAACGCACACACCACTGTGAGCACAGCACATCACAGAGCAAGCCCTGGCATCATTAGTTGTACATTGCTAAAAGTGCCCTAACTGAACAGGAGAAGCCAATTGTCAGTCTGCTGCCAAGCATGGCACTCACATCCCACATGGCCTTGCACCCATCTGTCTGGTGTCTGTTGGATTGCAACACCCCAGTGTGGACACATGCACCAAGTACACAGTAGTTGGACAGTGCAGAGGACACAGTGTGGACACATCACAGCTCTTGCCACTGAGTCAGTACAGGTTTCCGGATGAAAGGGATGCCCAGAGTCAAATAGGAAATGCATGTGATGCATACCAGCGACAGACACCATGATGCACCCATGTCCTGATAGCCAGCGCCACTATGGTGTGCATGTAGCACATGTCACTCCCCTGCAGGACCACAAATAAGTTGACACATGCCATGGCAGAGGCATGACTGTTAAGTCATACATCACTGTCTCAGTGATGTATGACTTGGCAGCCAGACAACAACACTATGCACTGTGTCACAATAGTAGGTCATGGGGAATGCAAGTCCTGGAGCTGCACAAGTGCACATGTACATCCCCCACACAACACATCATCTCAACCCTCATCTGTCCAGGTCACACCTATTGGACATATGGGAGACCTGTGACACTACCCTCTGGACCTGAGCCCCTCACAATTTGCTGTGAATGGGGAACAGCTGCCTGAACATCACATTCGCATACCCCAGTCTGCACGGGCAGCTGATCAAACACCTATGTGACACACAAGTATCGTCTCCTATGGTCACATCTCCAGGGGCATGCTGAGCCCCTACCAAGAAACACCCCAGCAGTCCTGGCAACTAATCCACAGCACACTGACACAGAGGCAGACACCGGAGGGGTCAAATCACTGTGCACAATGTGTCAGCTGATACACGGGAGTGGGAGTACAGAGTGCATTGCATGGCCTGGAGTAGGCATGACTGTCCTGCTCCACATGAATGAGGGATGTGCCCTGGACAGTGGATAGCTGGCTATGTATGTGTGACACACGTAATCTGCACACTCCTGGGGCACAAACATTGTTCCCACCCGCTGCATGGGCGTGTGCCACATACCCCAGGCACATGTGGTGGCTCAGCTCAGCAAGTGGACCGCATATCAAAGCAACACGCAGATCACATGTCCAAACCCAGGCGTTGTGTGAACAATGGACCCACCCATGATGCCCACAACAGAGTTAGGGAAACAGATGCTGTCCCCCACCTTTAGTGAAGCAAACTGCAAGGACACAGTCCCAAGTGACACAATTCCCTGACTGTAAGGGCCACACCTGGGTATCAGATGAGCAGTGGGCAGTGCACAATAGAGGGACATGGCTCCTGGACAACATGACTGCTGCACTGTGGCAGTTGAACCAGGCCAGAGGAGGGCACAAAGCATGTAATACAGAGTTCACAGTGCAGTCTTTGACTCACCCCTCCTTGCTGCTGTCTGGCCTTCAGCTGCCCATCCAGGTCTGGAAACACCACCGCCAGGATCTGGAGCATGTGGGGGTCAGGGTCCGTGTTCCGCCCCTCCTGCGAAGAGGCGACAGCTTCAGCTGGACCCATGCAATCCTCCGGGTCCAGCCCCGAAGGTCCTGCCACCTCTTCTGGCAGTTGCGGATCCGGCGCTTGTAGACCCCCACGGACCGGACAGCCCGGACGATGTCCTTCCAGATTTCCTGCTTCCGATGGGCATTAACCTGTGAGGAAAGACAAAGTGAAAAGGCCATTACCACACATGCAACATATCCGTGCATGACACTGTTGTATATACATGTCTCAATCACAGGGGCACATGATGTACACAGGCAGTGCAAAGCTGACCATGGACAGTTTGCCAGACGTCACTACATGGTATCATTGCATGGGAAGTAAAACCATGTTCAAATGCACTGTCACTGCACCATACCTGTCCAGTGCAAGTCACTACACACTATGGGGGTGACAACTACTCAGTGAGCCTGCTAGCCAGTGGCGTGCAGACTCTCAGCCTTGCTAGTCAGACAAAATGCACATTCAGAAAGGCAGTGCACAGAACACTCACCTGCTCCCCTGGTGTCCCATACAGCTTGCTGTACTGTGGAAGTAGGCTGTCCAGCAGGGCCTGGTTCTCTTCAAGGCTGAAGGCTGGGGATCTCTCCACAGTACGTGCCATTGCAGGGTCCAGAGGGGCAGAGACAGCAGCAGTGCAGTGGCAGATGTCGTCTTGGAGCATGTAGTGCAGGCAAGTGGGCTCTCAGGGGAACAGCCAGCAATATATATGTGCTGGAGAGGCAGATACTGTCCCTTGTGTCCAAAGTGATAGGTCCAAGTCGTTTGCATCTTCTGAATCTGGCCAATCCATGGAATAGCAGCACCAAAACACGCCCACAGCATCCTTCAAATCTTCAACTTCATGACATACATGATCTTGCAACATTGTTGTGGGTGACCAACTGATTTTCCAGCAACCGACTCGTTCGAAATTTGAAAACGCGTCCGTTGCCAGGCAAGCCCATTGTCAATGGGTGCGCACCGATCGGTCCATTGCGGTACAACGCGCACAGGGGTACAACGCGTACCCGCACACATTGAAAGCAATGGGCCGGCCGGAGGCACCGATCGGTCCATTGCAGTTCAACGCGCACAGGGGTACAACGCGTACCCGCACACATTGAAAGCAATGGGCCGGCCGGAGGCACCGATCGGTCCATTGCTGTTCAACGCGCACAGGGGTACAACGCGTACCCGCACACATTGAAAGCAATGGGCCGGCCGGAGGCACCGATCGGTCCATTGCTGTTCAACGCGCACAGGGGTACAACGCGTACCCGCACACA